>JAOWCC010000019.1:58017607-59252689 GCA_030867875.1 Actinernus sp. WN-2022
TCATTTTTCGCGCCTTTTTTAGCGGGAAATCAGAAAGTCGCATTTTCGAGGCTTTAAATTATTTTTTTGAGTTTGAGTTTTTTTGTGATGCTAGATTAGGGCTTTTAGATTTAGAATTTGCGAAAAAACGCATTTTCAAAACTTTTCCATTTTGAACCTTTATCGAGACCTTAACAGGGTTTGAAAACTTGGATGGTTCTAACTACCATAGTAATTAAAATTCGGTAGCTTGATCATATGTTGTCTCGAATCTAAAAAGCAATGATGCAAACAAACGTCATTGAAATATTCATGCGTGTTTTATGTTTAAAGAGTTTGGCTCGCACTTGGTCCAGAAATAACATTTACAAATCGAAGTCCGGAAACCCCTAACATACTGTATAGCTATTCTGGGTATTTAAAGGCTGTCTCCAAAAGAGTCAATATTTCTTCTGGCGGGCTGTGACATTGTTGTCTTCAACTGATCGGTGTAGTTTTCTGTGCATAATGTCTCTATCAATTCCAAGCCAGCCCATCCATCCCCCCCCCCCCCCCCCCCCCCCCGCTGAAAATAGGGCATTTGACAAGCTATCCCTGGGGAGCGGCATTGTGTTGCTCCAGCCCGGGCCCAGGGCATTTGTTAAAAAATAACCCCACCCATCCCCTGTGTTTTTTCCTGTTTTGTTCTACTGATCAACACGTGCGTGCTTCATCCCAGTTTCTGGGTGAAGGTGTGCGGTTTGTTGGGTGTGGGATTGGGAGACATTACGAATGTGTTTGCAGGTGAATTGCTTTAATAAAGAAAAGTGGTGAAATGTGGCTTTGAAACGGCAAACAAATTTGGCGCGTTCGCTGTTTGCTCTAAGCAAGAAATACAGGGTGGGGCAAGTGACAGCTCAGCTGGCCCCATCATTTGCAGTGTCCTTGGATAAAAAAAGACAAAATCCCAACAAATGCCCCAGGGGGAGGGGGATGAGCAAGCTTGGAATTGATAGAGACATAAATTTGCCAGTTTACAGCCGATTGTAGTAACGACAGCAAGCAGAATAATGCAACTTAGTTAGACGAGATTCACCGGAAAAAGTCGGTGGAATTGAAGACTAGTGGCTGTTACTTGAAATGCATTTCATTGGCTAACCACTACTAAGTTGCCATTAAGTCATGTTCCAATGCTAGGCAGCCTTATCAGAAACGTTTTTCTTTTGTTCCTGGGGAACTCTCTAACAACAAATCTCGAACAACCCTTGTATACAAAATGCCGGCTTATTCGAGACTTAAACTAGATTTAGGTTGGAGGTGTTAGTGACAACCATTATCACCATTCTCATGAAATAGAAAGTGATTCAGTTAAAGCGAAGTACACTGCAATTACTACAGTTGAACATGGCATTCGTACGCGAAATGCAGTACTTACGTCGACCGGGAAATCTTTTTTGAGCTCATACGATCCCTGATCAATCCAGCACGTTTCCACATCTGCGCCATCGGTGGATCATGCCACAACTCCCATTTACTGATCTACATATCGACGGAGAAGCTCTGGACAGTGGTGAAGGCTCCATTTGAATCCGGAGTAAATCTATGATATTTTCTAAGAGAATTTTCTAAATCTCTGATACCGGTTAACTTCTCTTGATGGCCATGTTGGGCTTACATGATGGTACGCAATGCCTCGAATGGTGAGATTCGTCGATTCGGCTTTGCAATTGATCCCAATTTTGGGCTAAAGTAGTTGCCAATCAACACGCCTACGTACTTTACTAGACTGACTGCCGAAGAAAGGAGTTGCCGCATCGCCGTGTTTATAAAGTACTGTTTTACAACTCAATCAATATCAAACAATAATGCAAATCAGTCCGCCATGACCCTACAATATTAATGTTATTTCAAATGTTTTAATGCTAATAAGTATGGAATAGATCGCTATAAAACTACGAAACTAAATACTATAGACCCTTTGCACTTTACGTCATAGCCGCCACGTTGATGTACAGTTAACAATAGATTCTTCGTTAGCTTCATTTGTTCTGTACAACATGGCCACCATGCCCTTTGTCATTTGAATCTCTGGGGATTGAGTGCAAACGATCTATAGACAACTTCTACTGCTCTGTCTGAAAAAAATCAGACAATCAGTCAATTTTTTTTCTGCCAATGTTTGAATTCTTAAAGTGCCTATGAACCTTATTTTTTATTTTAGATATCAATTCTACATCAAGTGAATAGTAGAATGGTACAGTATATCTTGCTTTGAATGCTGTGCCGCTGAGTTAAGGTTTTAATATCCAAAATGCTAATTACATGACGTCAGGGAAGGCATCAATTATTATACTTTTTTTTTGTTACAATTAAACAAACTTTTCAAATTATCAGTGTTATACCCATGGTTGAAATAAAATGATGTTAGAAATTTGTTTTCCTATATCAGTAGAAACGCCCATTCACAACCACTAAGAAGTGATTGCAGATACCTCCCCTGACGTCATGTAATTAGCATTTTGGATATTGAAACCTCCTTAACTCAGCGGCACAGCATTCAAAGCGAAATATATTTTACCATTCTACTATTCACTTGATGTAGAATTGATATCTAAAATAAAAAAAATATTGTTCATAGGCACTTTAATCTTTGCAAATTAGGATAAGGTTTATGTGTCTGTACGGGTGACGACATAGTACTGCCAAGTTTGGGGCAAATTGTAGATGGTCAGCAGAGAATCACAAACTAGTCATCTACAAGCTGTCGAAGATTATATCAGTTCTGCCTCTAGATCAGCTAATTGCAGCGCCATGACAAATAACTGAACTTAAATTTACCTGGATCTGACACACACCTATCCCAAGTCAAACACAGAAGCTTCTTGGGGTTGTTTTAAACCACGTTCTAACTTAACTAGATTAGCTAGAATAACTTCTCAACTTACGAAAGAGCCATTCCAATTTAAGACCAGTTCTCGACTCAATTTTATGACAATGTGAATTATGATTTATGATAAAGTTTACAATAATAATACTGGTAAATAATGATAAAAATATATATATATAAAAGCGCTAATTATAATGATAATATAAAATTGGAATACTAAGACGAAGTCCTTTAACGTAAAAATTACGTTAAAGTGCGAGTTTGAGTCATCGTTTCAAAAGTACTTGATGTGCATAAGGTGATGGCGAAATGTTTTGGAGGTTTTCTTCAGAACCTATTTTTTATCAACCCGAGAAACTGCAATCTCCAAACAAATTTTGAACCTCCCGGTAACATGAAAGCGAGGTTGTGACGTCACAACCAGAACACCTCGACTCTTATCTTCGATCATGAATCGAAATGACAAAACGTTCGACTGGCTATGTTTAAAACCTGGAAACGGGAATTCGGGAACCAGGAATCGGGTGCCAGAAATCGGGAACCAGGAATCTGGTAACCGGGAATTTGGAAACCCGGAACCAGGAACCGGATAAATTTATAAATAAAATTTAAATTGTTTTGATAAAGTAAACGAAATGGAAACGAAACATTATTCTTTATCCTCCATATTACTCATTAATCATTCATTGCGCCATATCAGCTGTATTGCCAACCACCATTTTCAAGATACATGTAGTAGTAGTGCCAGTGTTCATTCCCACGTCTTGCATAAGACTGAATTGTATAACATGAGGACACAAAGAAACATTCGATCCATCCACTGGGTATCGGTATCATTGCGAGAACAATTTTCGTTCCCGAATTTTTTAAAGTACTCCAAGATAGTTCTGGAACTGTTATATTGTCAGATCCATGAACTGAGAAATCTGCCTATTGACTACTCCATTTGAAGCCGTTACTTTTGAGTGGAACGAATTAATAACGACACTTCAAGCTGGTAGTGGTAATGTGTTTACTTACAAATGTCGGTTCTAATTATTCCATACATTTTAGTGCACGCCAGATTTCCTTTCGTCAAATGTGCGAAATTTCCATCGAAATTCCGTAAAACTCATGTCAGCGCTAGTGAAACTCAACATCTTGCCATTTCAGTCGAATAAACCTTTGTTTCAGCAAAATAATGGCTAAGAATGGCCGAAAACTGTGCTCATATTACAGCCAACTTGTAGAACCCCACTTCAAGAAATTATGTTCACGTGCACAGTGCTAGCCATCTGATTGGTTGATTGTGACTGTTGCGCAAGAATCGCGATTTGAGACGGAGATAATAACAAAAAGAAAGTGCAATCGTAGACTCGAGCGGCCAAAGGCCTGGCCCGAGTAAATAGAGCATCCTGCTTAAAGTGCCTATGAAACGAAATTAAGATTTTATTTGAAAATTC
This sequence comes from Actinernus sp. WN-2022, assembly GCA_030867875.1. NCBI lineage: Eukaryota > Metazoa > Cnidaria > Anthozoa > Actiniaria > Actinernidae > Actinernus > Actinernus sp. WN-2022. Next base: position 58,021,895 of record JAOWCC010000019.1, read on the forward strand.
CTTCGAAACTCGTTGCAACGATATTCAGGATTTCCAATATGCAAATTAGAGGATTTATGACGTCATTAGTCGTGCACAGCGTGAGGCCCATCCAGGCCATTGGTAAAGCGAATGATATATGTGTAAAAGGGTACAAGCTATTGAAACTTTGCATAGGCATAGCACAAAGCAATACACACATCATTTGTAAACCACAATGTTGCCATGGAAACACTCTTGGCCCCAGACTCCTTGAATGATTTCTCCTTTGGCAAACACAATTTTATCGCTGTTTGTACATCAGAAGTTTTACCACAATGTAGGCATTATGTGCCTTAGAGTAAATTAGTTTGTATAACAGACAGATGCTGCAATTGTATGTTCACGGTGAAGGACCTGGATCCAATAGTGTTTCTATGACATCATAGTTTGCCTAATGATGTGCATTTTCCTTAATACTGTACATGTGCAAAGCTTCAATTGGTTCTACCTACTATATGCACAGATATTCTTCATTTTGTGACTTGTCTTCAGGCTTTGTACAACTAATGACGTCATAAATCCTCTAATTTCCATATTCGAAGAAACTGAATATCTCTGCAAAGAGATAGATATTTAAAAACAGAAAACGCCATACTTCTTCATTTCGAAAGGATTTTCAACTGAAATCTTAATTTCAATTACAAAAAAAAATTCAAAGCCACTTTAACACATTAACTGTTTGCCAACCTTCTTCGTGATCTTAGTTATATGTTTGTCAAAATCCAAGGAATTATTAATAACTACACCTTACAGTTCAAGGTGATCAACAGAAGGAATCAGTACCATTAGCATCATTAAATCTTAATTAAGAAAAGCAGTTGTGATGGTCTCTTGGGAATAATTAATGTTATGGTCGTTGTCATTGCATTTGTTATAACTATTACATACTAAATGATAATACGCCTTGCTTTAGGTTATCTTGGAGCAAGTGTATGTTGCACCATCACCAACCAACCGAACAACTGCCCTAGCCACCACTAAAAGTAAGCGATATCTAGCGAGTAAGTTAAGAGTACGAAATTTTGCTCAAGATACAAATATTGCTTTCTCCATAGCCGTTAAACATTTATTACACGTTGGTAAATAAAATGCTTTCTTTCGTCCTGCTTCTTTGGCCGTTCATCTCTGTCCTTTTTAATTTCCTGTGCCCTCTGTTTCCCTACCTCATTTTCCTCTGCTGTTCCCTCACTTCAGTCTCTGTTTGTTCGTTCTCTCTGTGTTCCTTTTCCTGCCATTTCCATTTTGTGCTTTGCTGCGTTTTCTTTCTCACAGGCTCTTTCTCACTTCTATGTTATATATTTTTGCTCTGACGAAGGGCTAACGCTCGAAACGTCAGCTGCTACTCGCTTTCCACGGCGGTTAGCATACCTCAATCGACTTTAGTTGATTACATACCAGTGTTTATCTTCCCCGCCGACGCAGACCAACACTAGTTTTTACAGGAACTAGTTGCCTATCGTATGTTATATCGCGTTTTGAAAACAATCTTCAACATCTGTTATTCACACCTTAAACTGTTCTTGCCTGTATCGCCGTTCTACTCAGTCCGCTTTCCCTTTCCTAATTCATAAGCGTATATTTCTCTCTCTTTCGTGTTCTCCTCGGTTAAGGACTGCTAATGAGTTTGGTAGTGGAACATTTCAGCAATAAATTTCCCAAGAAGTCATAAAATAACGGAGATCAAGTCAGAGCTCACCCCTCAGCAGTAAACTACATAGTTATTTGCATGCAGTAGTCGTAATATTTTTAACATTTGTGGCTTATTGTTTAATCAACAGGACCCAGTAGCGAGACCTCGAAACCGAACGGTAAGTGGGATTCTTTCCCTGTCTCTGGTGTTATTTCATATGTTTCTCTTTCTGCAGGGACATATCATTTTGGGTAAGTCGCATAAAAACGGGTTTCGAGGCAAATGGTGATGGGATGGGCTGGTCCACATTTTGTTGCGTAGAAAGGGGCATATATGGGTATCATGTCCATATATATATAGGTATCATAATAAGGTCAGTATGTACGTTGTCTATGTTGAACACTTTCAATTGGTAAGGAGATACAATGTAATAAGTAAATTACAATTCTATGTGTATACAGTCAACTCTCGCTATTACGGATACCCTCGGGACGGTAATTTGGTGTCCGTTAAAGCGAGAGTCCACAATAGTGAGGTGCGAGAAAAAAAAGCGATTCAAACGTATAAGATGTATATTTATATCTGGAAAGACTCAGGATGAACTCATCAATAGCAGTGAAACTGCTAAGCAGTCTTTAAGAATGAAAGAGGAGGGACTGACTCCTGTAGAGCCTGGAAGGAAAACGCGAAGACAAATCGAACAAGGACAACAAGGAAAATAAACTGAATCAGGAGCCCATTACCAGGAGCGTCCATATATACTATACACGTGAGTCAACGTATGACCGGTTTGAGCTATTTTGAGAACATGTTTCCCGGATAACTGCCTTCTGACTCTGCTGCGATCGTGCATATGCTTGCCGTAATTATCGAGATTAAGAATGATCTATTGTTCTTTGAGGTGATTTTACTAACATGACTATGGTTTGATTGCATTCCCAAAGTGTGGGCACATGAACTCCCGTGAGATCTGTTCTAAATATAGCTCAATCCGGTCATACGTTGACTCACAGACCTAGTATGGGAGATGGACGCTCCTGGTAATGGGCTCCTGACTGAATAGATGCGAAAATAAACATTCCGGAAGTGTATTTCTAAAAATAACACATGAAGAACAACAGAATACTTTCAATGTATGAATATGTCATATGATATGTCAAAGGTGTCCGCTTTATCGAGAGTTAAACAATTAAATTGTTCTGTTGGGACTACATGAAGTGTCCGTAATTTCGTAATGGCGAGAGTCCGTAATAGCGTGAGTCATTTTCAGTCAAGTCTTTGTAAGTTTCTCCGGGGGGCTGGCTCTCGTCCGTACTAGGGGGGTTGTCCTCAAGGCGAGAGTTGGCTGTATAAATACATCTATTCACGCAAGGTTTGTCAATATAAAAATGAACGTAAAAAACCTAAAAACATGCAAGAAAACATTAAAAAGTGTATATTGTACTTTACGGTGGCAACGTTGTTGAGCTCAGAAATACCTCAGTCAGCCTAGTTATCTAACATTTATTCTCCTTAAATTACTTATTTTCCTTTCATATATATATTAGTGTCTCCAATTACTCAGTTAGTAACGCTAAATTACCAATGACGGTACCGCAATTGCAATACTTTTTTAATCAATTAATCTTCAATCCATCTAGTAGGTAGCTGACGGGACCTCTTGACACGTTACTGACACAATACAGGTTTTGCTATCAATGTATGCTTGCCTGGTTTCTTCAGTTGTCCATAACTCATCAGACTGATTTCTTTTGCGTTAATCAGGAAACCAAGTAAGCAAGTGCGGTGGGAATTATACGTTAGTGGGAGACAATGGAACTTTTGCAAGTCCAAACTTCCCGCGGGATTACCCGCTCAATTGCAAAACTACATGGCACATAAAAGCTGCCGGGAGATACATCAAGTTGGAATTTACAGACTTCGATCTGCTACCTCCTCTTTTCTTACAATATCCTTGTATGTACGATTTCGTGCGAATTACAGGGTTTTCGTTGTACGATACCTGGAAGTTTTGTGGAATGACGTCTCCTCCGATCATCATCGCATCAAATAGCTTGACGATATATTTCGAGTCTAATCCAGTCTTCAGCAAAACAGGATTCCGTGCAGTCTACAGCTTAATAAAAGAACCTGGTAAGTTGACACCTGACCATAATTAACGTTTTCTTTTGTATAAGATACATTTTGTATCTAGGCGATGCTTGTTACTGTTTCCTAGAACAATTTGAATAACATATTCCCTTAAGCCTCATTTACACGATATTCATATTGGGACCGGCACTCTCAAATTTGAGCCCGCGGGCCGATAATTTTGGGGCCGACACTTTATTTACACTAAAAAAATCAGGAGTGTCGATAATTTAGGGCATGGCACTCTTCATTTACACGAACAAAAAAACAGTTCCGGTCTCAAATTTATCGGCCCGCGGACCCAAAATACTTGTCGCGTAAATGGAGCTTTAGTCAGGAACCAGGAACACATACACGCACACACCAGTTTGCTAAAGATAAATGGACTCATGTATATATACGCTTCAGATTCTACTTTTAGTTCTATGCTTTTGTATGCAGAGAAAACAAATATATACATTAATTATACGATTTATTTTTTATTTATTATAAGGCAAAATCAAGTGAAAAGAATGCGAGCTATTTCTTTTCTAGAACAAATCTTGAAATCTCTTAGGCTGCCGAACATTCCGGATAACATTACGGGCCGCTCAAAGTCACAACAGTACAATGGCATTTTATTACTTATTAGTAATCATAATGGTGAATCGTAATAATAATAATTCATAATGATAATAATAACAACGACAATAATAATAATCCGTCTTTATTAAAAAATCATTTCAGCTTTTACATGCATTATAAAAGTAAGAGCGATATATATAGTTGAATCAAATAAACGAATTAATGCAAGTGCTCATGCAAGTTGTGTCTAAGTTAATCTATGGTTAATTGATATTTAAAAGCTAATCTATTCTTAAACCTTTCAGTATTGATCTTCGGAAGAAGGCTCATAGGGTTTCGTAATTTGATGGATTCTGGTTTCACGTTAGGAACCAGAGGTTTGAGTGAGTGATATGCAGCATTATAAACCTCGGCAAAAACCATAATTTCCTCTAGCAAGGCGTTAATGTCCTATAAATGAATAAACGAGATTTGTGTAAACATTCGGTGACTTACGTATATCACCGATATATGAGGCTAATACAAATAGTAATATAATCATCATCATCATTTTTATTTAAAGAGGATAACACGTATTACAATAAATGTATTCTCCCTAGTGGCTCGGCCTCTAAACAATTATGATACGGGATTTGGAAAACATATAATCATCATCATCATCTTTATTGAAAGAGGATAACACATACACATATTACAATAAATGTTTCTCCCTAGTGGCCCTCTGAGAAAAAACATATTAAAAGACAATTATGATACGGGATTGGAAAACAAAACACGGTCGGCTTGTTTCCAAAGGCTTTGTTTAGTTGTTAATTGTCGTTTAAGACACATGACTCAGGCTCGAAAAAAATGTACTTTAAAATATGCAGCCGTATTCACAGCTTGCCGTGTAATAAAGAGTTTGTACTGCTTTTATAGGGCTTTCGTAGCTCTGGCCATTTCGTATTTCCGTGTACTAACCTTTCTCTGTATATATGTTTTTTTGTTAAGTTGCAGTGAAGGTGCAGTTTATGACGTCGAATCAAACAACGGTTCCGGGAGACAAATTGAACCTAACCTGTAAAGCAGTGGGGAATCCAGCCCCCGTAGTTACCTGGTACAAGGGTCACAAAGTACTGGTAAAGAATACAAACATTGGAGTCTACGCAATGAGCAACACTACTAAGTCGGACTCTGGCCAATACAGATGTCTGGTGTCGAACGAACTTGGCACACAAAGCAGGACGTTAACAGTTAACATTGTTGGTAAGATACATATTAACACATCACACAGGGATATAGATGGACAATTTATCTGGAGTTTAAAGTTGCTATAACTCACAAAATGTGTTTTTGTTTGAAACTTTGAACTATTCTTTAGAACTTAAAGCAAAAATGGGAGTCTAAAACTCAACTGTAATTATTTTACGGCCTTTCAAAGTTGAGAACCAGAACATGTGGCCGACGGGTTTCAATTCCCTTTTTGGGACCTGGAGATTACTGACCTGTAATGTGTTTGTCCTTCCATTTCCATACAAACATCCCTTATTTCTGCGACTCTTGAAAGCTCACCACATGGTAAATATCCAATGAAATGTCACCATACTTGGTAAATTTACTAATTTCGATGTGCTCTTTCATTGCATACTAATTAGACTATAATTGGACATTTTTCCTTTTTGAATTCTTTTTCTTATTCAGATTTTCCAACACCTTGAGCATATCAAGACAATGGTCTAAATTAGAGGAATCTCGTATGAAGGCATAAAGCAATAGCCTTAATTACGAAATACAATAACTGCACATGAAAATGCACGCAGTCGCCTACATTTTCACCGTTCTCTGCAAAAACACAACGTAAAAACCCCAAATTATATCAGTTTTAAAGATAAGTAAATCAATCCGTTTTTCGTTCGGCGTGAACGGACCTCTATGCTCATCATAATTTTGGAAAAGGCGAACAAGGAAAACAATAGACACCAAATTTCGGGATAAAACCGAAATGAGACGTCCCGTCGTCATTGTCGTCATCGTTCTAATTGCTATTACTATTCTCACGGTATCCGCGAGAGGGTATCGAATACGCTAGCGGATTTGATACGGTGGGATAGTTCCGCTAGCGGATTTGATCCGGCACAACTTCAGCCCCATCTCGAACTGACCCGTTCCAGGCACATAATCAACCCCAGCCGCTCCGGCCCTGAAGCCGCCATCTCGGAGATTGGTTCGCCTCACTTATGTGGTTCTGTCTCTCGTTTTTCCTGTCACTTCAGTCCTGGTAGCGTTCTGCGTTCACTTAAAATTTGTTGTTTGTTTATGCACATGAACATCGTGAACCATAGTGAGCGAAGCATTGCGTTGTTTTTTATATATATTGTGCCATTACATATACTTTCAGCTCCTGGTCGGTATTCCTTATTTTACAGTGTGTGTGGCAATTAATTTTCAGTCTGTGTGACGCTTAAGTTTCCAGTCTGAGTGATACTTCAGTTTTCAGTCTGTGTAACGCTTAAGTTTCCAGTCTGTGACGCGCAACGTTTACCAGTCTGTGTGACGCTTACGTTTTTAGTCAGTGTAACGCTTCAGGGTTTAGTCTGTGTGACACTTCATTTTTCAGTCTTTGGGCTCTTCAGTTTTTAGTCTGTGTGACGCAGCACGTGACCGTTTCCTTCAAAAGGCCTATTGTGCGCTAGGTACTTCTGTGAAATGTTTCGTCATAAACAACAAAACCATTTTAAAGCTTATCGTTAGAATTTAACATGTTCACTGAAGTTTTCTTAATTTATAATTTACTGAGTTTGCTAAGGTAGTCAATTATCTAGTAAAAATGTTTAATCTCTCGGAAGGCCTTTCCAAATTGTGAACAATCGCCTCGATCCCCAGAACCTCCGTTCTGACCGGCCAGCGGAGTATAACGTTTTGCCGTTTTGTGCGGTTAGCCTAATTATTTTCAACGATCATGATGCTGTCAGTTTTCTGGGCTTTATTATTGAATAGCTACAAACACCACAGGTTGTTAGAAACTCCCAATTCCTCCCTCGTCCACGGTTTTCATTAAATTTGAAGCCCTGTTGGTGGGTGTACTGTTTAATCGACGCTGTGTAGCGAATTTTTATTTCTCCGAATGTAATCGCTGGAATACATTATCAGGCCAACCGTGGGCTGAACCATTGCAATGCATTATCAGGCCAACCGTGGGCTGAACCATTGGAATGCATTACCAGGCCAACCGTGGGCTGATGCACTTTAACTCATGTGTATGCAGTACGTTGGCAATAAATCCCATTTTTGTTGGCTACTTACAGGTGAGACACCTGGCAACCTTGTGAGTGTGGTTGAACGAGTTGGAGATGAAACAGTGATCGCAATTAACGTATCACCTTGGCTACGGTCCGCAATTCAGAGTCCTTCAAATGCTTTCTCTGCATTATAACTGGTAATTATTAATGATTTTGGAAACTCATCTAACATTCTGGAAGTTCATCTCTTTGCTGATATCTCGACTTGCCCATAAGAATCTTCATACTCTTAAACTCATTCTTAATGAACAACTTAAGAATGTGAGTAACAGATTGCTGCAAATAAACTTTCTCTAAACATTGAGAAGACTAACTTCAATTTTCTTCACCCTTCACAAAAGCAAATGACATATTCTGTTTCATTATAATGTTTTTATAAAATCAAGTTCCATTAAACAAGTCAGAGTTATATAAGCCCCCACGATGTGCTGTTAGCTCTTGGGGTAAATGTTCAAACAAATATTCTTTAAATAAAATGTATTCGGAACTTACGAATTTTATTAGACATCTCAATTGGAAAGGCCACATACTCTCATATTTCTTAAACATGGTCTAGTATTTTATCTAAATTAAGACATTTTACTAATTTACATATCTTAACTCAGTTGTACTATTCTCTTATTTATCGATGGGTGTGTATCACCCCACACTAATAAACATAACTAATGAGGCATTTTCAACTAAAATCAGTTTCTCTCAACTAATTTTTTCCCTTTATATTTCAAGTTTTTTATCCTTTTCTAGCTGGTCCAATTTTGAAACATTGGAGTTCATGTGTTTGCTGCGGAATGCTTACAAGGTGTTTATCAATATCAATATCAACGGAAAGAAAACATGCTCCACTCATTTCACCACATCAAACATCTTCTATTTTAGAAATAATAAAATGTTAACAATATTAGCGGAACCCACATTGATTTCTAAACTCGCTACAACAGGCGATTTTGGAGGAATAACCTGAAATTTCGGTTCCGAAATTGGGAACCCACATCATTTCTAAGCTCTCTACACCACGGCGATTTTGGAGGAATAACCTGAAAATATTGGTACCGAAATTCGGAATCCATGCATATTTAGGCGATTTTGGAGGAATAACTGGAGATAGAGGGAATCGGCTAACTCTGTTGCTACCCAATTCAGATCATGTGAGGCACTGGAGTCCCAAATCAGGACCCTTGACTTTTCCCTTGAGTAATGTTTTCGTGTTCTTCTTTATCCCACTTGAGAGGAAAAACAAAGCACTGAATTCTCTGAAGAGCTGTCACATGATCTGAATTGGGATAACAAATGTTCGAGCTAGATCGTCTCTTCAGATAGGCATGACTGCATTATGAAGGGCCATTTCCCCGGAGTAGTACTGTTTACGTCACATGATCTGAATTGGGTAGCAATAACAATTTTGGAATTCTGTAAAACGTTGCTGAACTCACAGCTAATTAAGCTATGTCTTGATGATATGTTTAGCAAATGCTGAACTCACGGCTAAGCTATTACGTGGTTCAACAAATGCAGAACTAACGGCTAAGCTATTTCTTGATTGTGCTCAGCAAATGCCGAAGTCGTCGATGAATTATAATCAGTGTAAGCCGTGAGCAGACCGTGACTGGAGGACCCGAGGTGACGGTGATTCTAGATCTCCGTGGAGTGCACGGGTATTCTATGTTATTTATGTTCGGCAATTACATGACCAAATTTACACATACAGCTTGCTGTTGTTTTTCCACCTACTCTGCTATATAGCAACAATTTTCTGAAAAGACTGACAGGTTTACTGTAAACTATCAATTAAGAAGACATAAACCTTTCTTATTCGTTGTTACACTCTGGCAAAGGCTAATTTCAAAGTTGTCAAAGCTAATAATAAAGAAATAAATATGGTGACTGCAAGTCCAAGATTCAAAACACACAAAAGTGCCACACACTGCTGCAATTGTAAATTGGCAGTACAAAAGCCTTGTACAAGCGCACTTTGATATTACCCGGTATGAGGTTTCTGAAACGCTAAATAACTTGGAGTTGCATGTTAACCTTTTTTACAGATTGTAGACACATGCTTGACAAACTTGAGATTAAAGTCAATATTTATACCCAGTAGGTCAATGTCATTATGCCTCTTGATCTGTTTGCCATCAACAACAAAAGTAATGTCCTGGTCAGTAGATCCAAGAATGAGTAACTGGAATTTACCAGGTTTGGCCATCAGGCCATTTCGTCCGAACCAGCCAAATGCATACAAATTTCCCAGAGGTGTTTCCGTTTCCGTATCGCTCTCCTCCAATCGTCAGTCATGTATGGCACTTGACCCCCGTCAGTCATGTATGACACTTGACCCCCGCGCACATGCACTTGTTTCAGAGGAGGTGCATGCTCATTTAGCAAAAAAATAAATAAAGTCAAAACTTTATTTAGACACGGTGATCTTTCAGGTTAACTATACAAAAATACTAAAAGATATAAAATACCACAATTAAAAAAATATATTCTAGCGCTAATGCCTAAAACAACTGTTATGTACATGTTGAAATATACAATATAATAAAACGAAAAATCCCTGTTTTACAAATATGCCGTGTTTGTTGTGAAATTGAAACCTCGTATTTGAGCTTTGAAATTTATCAGCGATGGCGCTTGCCTTATTTGCACAGGTAAGTTATTCCACAAAGCCGCTCAGCTGTAACTAAAGCTCTTTTGCCATAGTTAGTATGAGGCAGTGGAAGTATCAGCTTATTTTCCGAATTCCTTAGGTTATACTTTGAGTTGTTATTCCAATGGAATTTTGTTGTAAGGTAATCTGGAGTTTCATTGTGCAAGGTTTTATAAAACATAATTGATTTAGCAATTTCCCGCTGATGGCTTAACCTTTCCCAATTGAGGGTTTTGAAAAGTTCGTCCGCGTGGCTCATCGGGCAGAATGACGCGACACATCCGGGACTTATTATACCACTTATAATTAGCTGCCAGCGGCAAATTCGAAAGCGAGAGTCGATTGTAACAAAGAAAACGGCCTCAAAAGCTGAAGTAGTGTCAGTGAATCATCAAATTTCGTCAAATTTACTGGCTTTATACGTATGCTACACACGGCATTTTAAAGACGACATTATAATAAACAATTTGCGCGCAATAATTGAACTTTCCGGTAAAAGCAAATCATATCCATTCGACAACGAAAGTCCGTGTTTTCAAGATTTATTTGTATGAGAAAAAGCTATTCCTGTGACTTCAGTTTGATTTTCTCGTCCAAATCTCGCTCGATTTTTATGCTACAAACGGCAAAAGTTTGTTCAATGTCTCAGTAAACCATGTCTATATTTTGGCAGAGTTCTGTTGATAATGTTTCATATCACAGTGAACTTTTCTAGAAGCCATGTTATTGACTGGACTGCGCTCGCCATATTTGGGTTCCAAGCGATTCACGGCCGCTCGTTTGAACTGCTGTAACTCCGCCTCCTCTCTACTGGGCACAATGCCGCTAATTACCTATTGAATTTTCCATGTGGCGCTGGGAATTGTAACCTCAATTAACATGCAAACGCATGGATCTAAAACCCATTAGACAAAGGCACGCCGGCGACTAAATTGTCAAAGAAATCAAAAGCGGTAGGCGAGCCATTGTGCTGAAACCCGACTTTTAATCCTCCTCTAGAAATTGTAACCTCACAAGAAAAGCTCTACTTCATTTTTTTTTTTTCAAAGAAGCTAAACAAAAGAGGCAGGCAAGCCATTATTTAATTTTGGGATTGCTCATTTCCAAGATTTCGCGACTACCACGGCGAACGCCGAAAGCCATAAAAGAGCAAAGTCTTTAGTGAAAGAAATACGCTCTCGTGCCGTATAAACACCGATCTTACGAATCATTTCAACTTTAGTATAACTGAATTGATACGAAATTCAATTGATAGCAATGAATATGGATGTGGAATATTTATTGATTTGAAAAAAGCTTTTGACACTGTTAATCATTCAATTTTATTATCTAAAATGAATCATTATGGTATAAGAGGCATTATTAATGACTGGTTTTTGTCTTATCTTTCTAATAGAGAACAATATGTAACTATTAATGGCCATAATTCTGTTCCTTTACCAATTAATTGTGGAGTGCCCCAAGGTTCCGTGTTAGGCCCATTGTTATTTTTGTTATACATTAATGACCTACCAAATGCTTCAAGTTTGCTTAAATTTCATTTATTTGCTGATGATACTAATATCTATTATTCTTCTAAAAATCTTGAACACCTCCAACAATTAATAAATAATGAATTAAGGGCAGTTGCTGACTGGATGAAAACTAATAGATTAGCTCTTAGTCTCCAAAAAACTAATTTTATATTATTCCATTCTAATCAACATAAGCCTACTCAGTCTTTTAATATCAGAATTGATAATATAATTATTAAACAAGTTTCTTCTGTAAAATATTTAGGAATTTCATTTGATTCTAATCTTAACTGGAAATGTCACATTAATGAACTATGCTTAAAGTTATCAAAAACTATTGGCATTTTGTCTAAGGTTAGACATTTTGTCAATACTGATATCCTTGTTATGCTTTATTATGCTCTAGTTTATCCATTTATAACTTATGGTGTTCAAGCCTGGGGTCTTACATACCATAGTTACCTAAAGCCTATTTCTATAATCCAGAAAAAAGCTGCAAGAATTATAACTTTTTCAGAACCTAGATCCCACTCTGAACCTCTCTTTAAATCACTCAACATGCTTAAGTTTAACGATGTTATTAATCTTCAAATTCTTACATTTCTTTTTCAGTGGTCTCATAATCTAACACCTAGTAGCTTTAGTGACTATTTTAAGTATGTATCCAATGTTCACTCCTATCCCACCCGTCAATCTCTAAGTAATGATATATATTTAAAAGCTGTTAAAACTACTCACTATGGACTACGTTCTATTCAATATACTGGCTCAAAACTTTGGAATTCTTTACCTTCTGATACAAGAAACATAACCTCTCTCGTCTCCTTTCGTAAAAATATTAAACGCTCTGTTTTAGATAATTATTCCTTTGACAAGTCTTGATTTTATAATATTTATTAGATTATAATACTATTACTGAAGAAATACAAACTTACTTTAATGTATTCTCCCTTTAAATATAAGTATTGAGGGTCATCCTCTCGATTAGTTTATGCTATTAGGATGACCCGAACTCAATAAAATAATTATATTAGTTAATATTATATGTTCAAATATTCACATCGTAATGTCAATTCATAAGTATATTTCCAAATTGTAAACTTATTATTGAGTCAAATAAAACAAAACATGATAGCGACTGCAAGGGAGGCAAAGCAAGCAAACATGTAGCTTCTCTCTAGAGTTCAAAATATTTTGGTCGCGGCGCCGATGCAGCTAGTTTCAAGAGTTAAAAAAACTTTTACTATCTTGTATGGAGTTTGAAATCTTTCGCTCGGATAGCTCGTGCGAACAATGCTGAGGTTCACTTTTATTTAACTAGTTTCACAACTATGGCACTAAAATAAAGCTTTTTAAATTTCACTTAGGCTTTTCGAATAAGCTCTAAATGCAGACATATATGATACTTCATTTTAATTTTGACATAAGTCAAACGTCGAACCCAAACGAAATAGGTTTGCAAACTTCGCGCGGCAGCACTTATCCCCCGCTCTTCTTAGGAGTTCTCTCCTACCTACATCCCCACTAAGAAGAGCTGCGGGGAAGGCTATCCAAGTCGCCACGGCAAATTGATTTTGCGGTGATCTTTTACTTTTACCGATTTAGCTATTTACCCAAGGTCTATTGAAATCTCTTAACGAGCTTTGGGATTTCAGTTAGTCCCATGACAAGATAGATGGCAGTAATTGACAGGTCCAAGAGCTAGCATGGGAATGAGGTATTCCCGGAAGGATTCCCTAGCCGCCAATCACAAGCGCTTGGCTGAATATCTAATAAGGCGTATCATAATTATTCATAGCTCTCTTCTCATTAGCGGTCGAGAGTCGATGTCGCCTAAAACAATGAGATTCTACCCGATGCTATCATAAGTGGCAAAGGTTTTGGAGTTTTTGAAGTTTTTCGGAAAGGCCTTTACTGCAATTTCCCCAGACAACATTGCAATAATCGAAATGAGGTTGGATCAGGTCTTGAAATACAGTGAGTAGCGTTTCACATGGGACGAAACTGCGAAAGCGCTTAATTGCACTAATACCCGAAGCAATTTTCTGAGAAATCATTTTAATGTGACTTTCCCAGTTCAGATTCTGATCTATGACAACCCCAAGAGACTTGGTAGATGACACCTGTTTAATAGGGACATCATCAATGTCTAAACTGGGATCTTCATTCAAATGCACTAGCCGCTGTCGAGAGCCAATAAGGAGAAATTCAGTTTTCGTCATGTTCAATGTCAACTTATTGGCTGCTAATCAGACGTTGATTCTATTTAGATCCTCATTAATGTGCTCGTTGATGATTTTCATGTCACTACCGGAAAAAGTTAAACTGGTGTCATCTGCGTACATCCTTGGTTCAGAATATAATCAACAGTTGGGTAGCTCGTTTATATAGAGCAAAAACAATAACGGTCCCAGTATGGTCCTATATGGAACGCCACTCCTTACAACTGTTTGAGATGACTTATGGCCATTGATTTGGCACGTTTGAGTGCGATCTAATAGATAAGAGCTAAACCACTGCAATATTGAGCCGTGAATACCGTAGAGTCCTAGCTTATCATGAACATGAGCATGATAACGATTTCGAGAGCTCCGACCTAACTGACCTTCCTGAACAATCTAGTACTATTTCAACCGTTTCTACTCCTGTAGACTTCCTAAGATTTGATTGCAAAATAAATCTGTTCACATGGAATTGATCGGTTGACGAACTCCAAGATTTCTGCCTGAAATATCTAAATCTAGAGCAACCTAAACTTTCGCTGAAAACGAAATCCGTTACGTTTACACTCTACCCGTCGACAAAGACTCTCCAAGTTCAAGGAGCTGAATACAAGGAGTTTAGATCTAAGATGATGTCTTTCCTGCCGGACAATATAGGCCAGGCAGCTGACGGTACAAGCGAATCTGATCTTCGACAAAGCAATAGCAATGGCGGCCTTTCCCTTGGTAACGAAAGCGACACTACCTCGACCACTAGCTCAACCGGGTCCACTAACGACGAAATAACCGAAGTAATCGAGATACCAGGCTCGACCGAACGCAAACACAGCAACTGCAATGGATGCCATGTGTTAAAGATTGAATTACAGAGATTAAGAGCGGACTTTGAAGATCTGAAACGAAAACTCAAATTTTCCGCGCTTGATGATCAGCCATCCGCAACCTTCAGGAACAACACCGCCGATCAGGAAATCGAGCGCCTTCAAGTGAATAACTCAAGTCTGATTTCTACCGTCAACATGCTTGCTAAATTGGTTGGCAAACAAGCAATCGGCGAAGTAAATGAATCACTAGATTCTGTTAAACTTAACGAAAACCATGAAGCAAGCAG
This sequence comes from Actinernus sp. WN-2022, assembly GCA_030867875.1. Classification (NCBI taxonomy): domain Eukaryota; kingdom Metazoa; phylum Cnidaria; class Anthozoa; order Actiniaria; family Actinernidae; genus Actinernus; species Actinernus sp. WN-2022. The sequence continues at coordinate 58,037,009 of JAOWCC010000019.1, forward strand.
AGAGATTGAAAATCAAAATTCAGTGACAACCAATGAAGACGATGCCTCAGGTTGGCAGGTAGTTAGCGGCGCCAAATCTAAAGCAAGAATAGAAACAAAACCAACAAGAATAAGCAGAACCAGAACTCGTCGCGCCCCCATGCACGCACAGATACATCAGATCGTCCAGTAACAGCAATTCTCGGCGACTCAATGCTCAGATATATCCAAGGAAATCGATTGTCCAAGAGCTGCCCTGAGAGCAAGATTGACGTCAAAGCCTTCCCAGGTGCCAGGATCAAAGACATGAGGCATTATATTAACCCTTCTTTGGAAGATGGAAATCTTAAAGAAGTTATATTACACATCGGAACGAACGACCTCCATGATACCGACGAGCCTCGACAAATTGCTGAGAGTATTGTAGACCTGGCAAATCACATCGTGTTCAAGAAACCAGGAACGAAGATTACCATATCGGATATAATTACAAGAACTGACAGCCAGGAACTGGACTCTAAAGGTAAATCTGTCAATAAAATAGTGCAACAATTCTGTAACCAGAATTCTTGAGCCACAGCAACATCACACAACGTTATCTAAACAAAATTCGTTTGCACCTTACCAGGGAAGGCAATGCAGCACTTGCGTCAAATTTAATTTCTCATATTACAAACCGTTGAAGTTGCCCTGAAATTGACACCTCGTATTTTCCAAACAAACCATTTCAACTCTTTCCCAATACTCGTGGTTTTAAGATAGCTAGTTTAAACATAACTAGCCTTCCTAAGCACATTGATGAGTTGCGCGTTATTTTATCAGATCAATTTCTCGATGTGTTTGCAATTAACGAATCAAGGCTTGATGGGAATATTAGCGATGGCGAGTTACATATCAATGGTTATGATATCGCGCGGCGCGATAGAATCAACAATGAACAATGGGGGTTCGAATATTAATTACTTTGTCCGTACAGATCTACACTCGAAAAAAAACTAGAAAACTTATCAGTTGAGATCAAGAAACCTAGATCAAAACCGTCTGTAATAACGACATGGTACAGCCCTCCAAATTCTCCCTTTGATTTGTTTCCCATTTTGAATAAATTGTCGGGAAAGTGGATTCCAGTTGTCTTGAACATATAATCTTGGGTGACATGAATTGCAACTGGACCTCACTTACCGATCCGAACACTAATTATTTATTGAATATTGCGGATATTTATAATTTGAAGCAATTAATTAAGGATCGAATACGTAAAACACCATCTAGTAGTACTACGATTGATTTAGCCTATGTCTATAAATGGATTCCAGTTGTCTTGAACATATAATCTTGGGTGACATGGGTGATAATTTGAAGCAATTAATTAAGGATCGAATACGTAAAACACCATCTAGTAGTACTACGATTGATTTAGCCTATGTCTATAAATGGATTCCAGTTGTCTTGAACATATAATCTTGGGTGACATGAATTGCAACTGGACCTCACTTACCGATCCGAACACTAATTATTTATTGAATATTGCGGATATTTATAATTTGAAGCAATTAATTAAGGATCGAATACGTAAAACACCATCTAGTAGTACTACGATTGATTTAGCCTATGTCTATCGTAAAATAGTGTTGAGTCTGAAGGCAGATCAGTAAATAATCCCGCCCAGGTTGCTGAGGTTTTCAATAATTATTTTGCAGAAATAGGACCTGAACTCGCAAAAAGCGTTAAGAACGTAGATGTCTCGCATGTATCAAGTATTTGCGTTACTTTCTAAACTTTGTAAATGCAAAGCAACCGGACTGGATAATATTTCAGCAAAACTTTTGAGAGAATGTCCGGACTTAATTTCCGAGTCTTTCACTTGTATATTTAATCGATCAATAGTTACTGGCATATTTTCGGAGGATTGGAAGAATGCCAGAATAACCCCTTTGTACAAGAATGCAGGCAAGCGGACAGAACCAACTAATTATCGCCATATTTCAATAATTCCTGCGATTGCGAAAGTTTTCGAACGTATAATTTACAATCAGTTATATAATTATCTTATTGATAATAAATTACTTTCATCCAATCAGTCTGGTTTCCGCTCATTGAACTCAATTGTCACTGCCCTATTTGAAGCCACGGATACTTGGTCTTTGAATATTGACCGCGGCTGCGTAAACGCTGTTGTCTTCCTAGATTTGAAAAAAAGCTTTGATAAAAGTACATTTGTGTAAAGTGATTGGAATGCAAATAGTTTATCATCAACGTCGTCAAAGACATTCATAACAGTGAGAAATGGAATGTTGTTCACATCAGCGACAAATCTCTCGGCTTCAAAGTGTTTGAGACCTTGGTAAGGCAGCTTTAAGAATTGTGTACACCAAGGGAGTGGTCACTGATGTGTGCCTCGACAACTCCGGCTTTAAGGACTCTACTTTTGCTGTTCGTTAAGATAAGATCAATCAAAGTCTTCGTTGTTGTTGTAACCCGCATCATTGAGGTAATTATATTCTCAAAACTAAAGACATCCATAATGTCAAGCAGGTCGCGTCCGTCTTTCGGCGGTTTATCCAGATGAAGCAAGTCACAATTAAAGTCGCCCAGAAGGAACACGCTATCGGCCTTTTCTGTCACAGCTTCAAGCATATTTGATAGATTCTGTTTCCACACAGTTGTGATTAGGGCTGAGGTTTTATAGAGACCAATAACTGTTGTCGCAAGTTTCAATTTAATAGCTAGGCATTCAACACCCACTGCAGATTGTTGTATTTTCCGCATTCTCTGGTAAGCAATATCACTGACTTCACCACCATGCCTGTTTCTGTCCCTCCTACACAACGGGAACAGTCTATCAATTTCAAATTGACTGTTGGGAAAGGGCTCGTCAAGCTTCGTTTCGGTGATAATAAGTAAGTCAAAAAGACTCGACTGTAGCCATTGCCTAATCCCAGTAAACTTGAAGCCTGCAATACTGTTTGCATTTATGTGCCCCATCTTAAAGTTTTTGCAAACTTTAGCCCAAACTCTTGATAGCCAGGTAACATAGGTATATTGCTCGAAGAGATGTGCGAGTCAAAGCTAGAATCAGTGTCGATATCATTTATGTTACTAACATTGGCGAAAGGCATTTGCTGTAGTTGTTCTAGGCAGGGAGGACAAGTTCAAGAGAACTCTCGCAACAACTGAAACTATTTATATTCCTTTGGAGTGATTCCACCACACTTGATATGAATCCAGTGGAGGCAGCAGTCGCAGAAAATCACTCGATGGGAATTTGCGACCACTCGCCTGCAAATCGGGCAATTATTTTCGTTAGTAGGTCCTGGGTTTGAACTGATATCACCGCACAACCGTAGATGTTGATCGTTGAAGGTTGCATCAGAATTCGCGTAGTATTGAAACCTTGTTTTCGTGAAATGTGTACGACATCTGCAAATATAGGAGCACGATCCAATATGGCGGTTTGTTCTTTCTAGTAGCACAGGACAAAAGATATGCTGACAGTGTGTTCTGAAACCAACCACTTGAGGTCCACTGAAGCTAGTGATTTGTACGAACAACACATCTGGTAGCACACTAAATCATCATTATCAGCGATGAAATAATGAGGAATACGACCCGAATTTTGAAAAAGTTTGCAGAGCGTAAGAAGCCATGTCTTCCCGCCATCATGTTATGTCACGTTCACACTAGGTCGACCATTCACTGGCTGGTTTAACTGACAGTCTAACTTTTGACCTCGAAGAAGTGATGAGCCAACAAAGCAAGATATCAAATGATCTGAAGGACCCGAAACGTGACGAAAACATGTACTGTGGGAAGCTTGACGATATTGAACAATACTCGAGAAGAAAACAGACTCATAATGGCAACAGCTGTAGAGCGATTTCTTCTAAAAAAACAACGGACAGGGATGATTTCTCTCCATTTGCTTTCCTCTCGGTCAGTGGTTTTCGAACATCGACTAGAGTTTCATGAGCAAGACCCACAAGCTCGGGTTGCCTGTGTCTCCTATTTTGGCGCCTTTTTGCACGCGCGTTGAAATATTACTTCCAGTCTTCATTATCCGGCGATATTCCTCTCTGCTAAGACCTCGTGGAGTTCCTGAGTGGAGTTGACCAGAGTTGTTTGAAAATAGTTCTTTCTTGAGCGTTCCCCTAAAGGGCCTGTACTTTGACTGTAGCTACAGATAATTCAAATGTAAACGATCTTCATATGTTAAGGTGGCTCGCCTCGATTTTCCAGGAACGTACCATACCCACTTTGAACGGCTGGCACTCCACTGTCAGAGCTCGATCGGGCTAGCCACTTCACCCATTTACTAGAACTAGAATAAACGTTCCAAAAATGTAGGTTGGTTTGACATCGGCGTTACCATAGCAACACAGCGTTGATGTCATGTATTTTACATATCATCAATTTTCTCGAAATCTAGGCCTAAACTTTTAAAACGACCTAGTGTCCCTTGTAGTATAAATGTAGGCCTTCGAGACTGCAAAGTTTAAAACAATTGTATGAGAGCATTTTCGAAAAAAATTGGGTTGAATATTTTCGTGAAAAAAATTAACAATTCGCCGAACTTCCTGTTTAGTCGTCGGGAACTGTATTTCCCGGACCGATTCAAGCGATGTTTTTAGCATATTTCATACCTGTGGCATATTTAGGACTACTTCCCATGAAAATTGCATTCCATTTTCCTTATTCGATTTCGGTTCATGGAATCATAAGTAATGTCATAAATTATGCTCATTTTATTCAAAATAGTAACGTATTTGCTAAGGAAGCTGTAATTCGAAAACTAGTCGATAATTTTTTTTTATCTTTTCACCTGAAATTCAACATGTATTACCCTGCGTCTGTAAATTTCAAGAACATTGAATCATTTTAAGGGCGCGGAATAAAAACAAAAACATACGGAACTTTTACATTCATCCAAACTTCATTGCTGTATCATTTTATTGATACCTTGTATTTTTCCGAAATTTCTCTTTTGTCTAGATTGTACATTGAACTAACAAGTTTACTATACACGCTTGCTAAGCTTCGCTACTGCCAGAACGCTCGTGCAAATTCTGTTCTTAGTACAATGACATGCGATTATCATAGTCACGCTGGCAGTTGTAACGCTGTTATAATATAACTTATAATATTTAATTACAAAACGTTGTATAATATCACTAACACAAAATCTCGTTTTTAATTTATATTTAGAAAATGTGTTTTCGGGCATTATTCTGTCTTTTTCCCGACCTGGTTACTAAAAATACACTTATTCGACATTTTCATCCCGCACTGCCTGGCTTCATGGTAACGTTTAACTAATTTGCATGTCATTGTACTAAGAACAGAATTGATCACTGACCTCCCCTGTCCCGGTTGATGAAAATGATAAGGAACTCATGTCTTGATGCATACAGGCCGTCTCTCCAATGTGGGACTTGTTTTTGTGCACTCTGCGCATGTCCGTGACGCAAACTATAGCGCCGAACACTTGTTCTACGCTTTTCATTAAAATAAAAAAATTAAAACTTTCAATTATATACAGTTCATATAATAAGTACATTACAACATTCGCGTCCGTATTGCATCGGATATACATGAGACAATTCAGTCGCTCATGATCATATACTTGAATTTTCTCCGGGTAATAATATTGGGTCGTTGAAGCGTATTGGATTTCCCCAATTTAGTGCTTGGCCTTTAATTCGTAATAACGAAATGTTGTGCTTCCACGACCAATACGAGACATTACAAAAGATCATTAATGACCAAGCCAGCGCTAAGAACTTTATATGTTTTGCAATTATGACTGTCTTCAAAGGCGGTTAGCCAATGACGGCGCCTCGTGGCCTTATGATGCTTTGGATTCTAAATCCCATAAATCACTGACATCCATTGTTTAAAATTGGCATTAAGATATATTTATTTTTATCTGCAGATTGTCCAAACCCATGTCATTGTGTTTCATGGCGGGGCAAGTTGACAGTGTCATGCAGACAACAGAAACTCACAAGAATACCGACGGCCATTCCTCTTAGCACAATGGAAATGTAAGAGTTTGACAGGAGTAAATATGGCGCTGCACCAGATGATGCTTAGCGACTTTCTTTTTAAACGACCATTCTAAATTATATTACAGTACGAACAGTCATGCCATAATATATTGTTTTCTAAAAAAGCTCTTGGAAATTTAATTCCAAGGCTTCCATTGATCAACCTGCCCTCGTTCCTTATAAATTTGATGGCACTGCGCATGTATACACAGAAACGGGCATTATTTCAAAGTATCAAAATTTCTCAGTTTAAAGTTTAATCATTTCTAAAATAAAAGAAGGAGTAATCAGTTTCTGTGACTTTACTAACGTTATGTAAATACTTAAGTAACTGTGAAAACACTTGCCATAGGGCAGGCTTCGTGCTCCTGTTTCCACAAATCTTTCGTGTTTCATATAATGCTAAGTAAACACAGTAACTGTGTTCTCTCGTAATGACAACACAATTCTGGAACAATGCTAAAAATACTGAAGGTATAACAGAGAATAGAAAGGCAAAAGGTTTGAAAACATTGTGTGAGATTTTAAATCTTGTTCGAAAGCCTGAAGCCCCGATTAAACCATTAAACATTTCACTTAACAACGTCCAACATTGTCCAATCCAACATGTTTATGGATGTTCGATGATGTTGTAAGATGTTCAGTGGAAGTTTGAATTCTATTAAACATTCATTGGACAACACCGAACACAGTGTTGGCTGTTGTTCAATCAAGTATTAAAGTGGTTCCACCGCTCACCGATTGAATATCACTGAACACAGTGCTGGCTGTTGTTCAATCAAGACAGTGTTAAAATGGTTTCATCGCGGCCTGACACGTACTGCTTAAACCACGTGCACAGGGGGTCAATGCTCACAATTTAGGAATACTCGATAGCAAAAAATAAGGATATGTACGATACTTTATCGCTAGTATATATAGATAGCTGATGGAAAATGGTAATAAAAAGGCATTAAAGTTTACATACCACATAAAATGTCATCCATCCGTTGTTTCTTGACTGTCTTAGAACCCTCAAGCCGCATTGCGATGAGAACATGTTTTTATAGATCACCTCCAGCTAAAAAATCACAAGGGTGCACTCTCATCCACTTGACAGGCCGACGAAAAAACGCCATAAATCAGCTCTAATGGTCCCAGTCGCTCCACAACTTCATTCGAGCGTAGATCGCAGATTGCTCAGTTTTTCCCAGGTAGCGTGCTTTCCTGTCGTAGAATTTATTCATCGCTTCAAAAAGACATAAAATATTATCAAAAAGTATCAACTTTTCGCAAGCCATCCAATCTTCCTAGCCCGTCAAGTCGAGACACCCAACTGCCAATCGTCGATCTACGGTAGAAGCTGATTTATGGCGTTTTTTCGTCGGCCTGTCGAGTGGACGAGGAGGTGAACTAAAAAACATTTTCTCGCCGAAATACGGCTTACAAGGCCGTAAGACAGTCAAGCAACAACAAATGGACGACATTTGATGTGGTATGTAAACTTTAATGGCTGTTTATTATCATTTTCCATCAGCTATCTATACTACCGATAAAGCATCATACAAAACCTTCTATTTTTCCATCGAGCAGTCCTGCTGTGAACCTGGGCCCCCTATGCTTAGACAATGTTACCGCTAAAATCATCCCTAGATTTCTACCATGTCTTATATGGCAGAGTTCGCGGAAACATTTTTCAAAAATATCGTTGATAGAATCCTGTCCTACAATGGCAGACGAAATGACTTGGGACACTGCTCGTTTTAGAGACTATTCTTTAAATAAACCCCCCTCTCCCCTTCATTATTGTTTTAGGTATACGTGTAATCTGAAATTCATTCACTACATTGAAAGGGAAGGAGTTTAGGAAATTTCAGCTGTTTTAACTTTGTGTCCCTAGTATTTTCTATTTTCATATAATAATTATTTTTTGTCGTGTGTCTCACCAATTATGTCTGTGATTGTAGCTTCAACAACACCTTAAAGTCAAAGGGGTGGTGAAATCCTATCGAATATATTAATTTGAATAATAACCGGAATTTTTAAAAAAAAAATGTCCTGTCATGAACCTGTCATAAAATTAAGAGTTTTGCAAATCTCCCAACCCTCGGGCCATACATTATCGAAAACCAGTTGTCGTGAAATCCCCTGGATATCCCGCGGATACCCTCCCACCTTAGAGGAAACAACTGACAGGTGCCTAGGCGCCCTGTAGGTTTTACAAAGACGATGAAACAGCAGCAGTGATGCAGTAATGATCGTGTGGGGATCGGGAGGACCTTTAATAATAATAATAATAATAATAATATTTTGACAGGAAAGCTCCACTCACAATTTGTGATTTTCAGGGAGGTCCTGTATTAAAAATATATATTTCACTAATATATGGAAAACAGGATAGTTAAATGGTCGAAATAAAATAGAAATAGAACAAGGATTATTATGAAATTAAGTTATGTGCCAGTAAGATTTAAAAATTGATAATGTAGTTGATTGTATAACTTCAGAGTCTAAAGAGTTCCAGTCTAATAGTGCATGGTAGGTAAACTTCTGATGTCCCCAATTCCTACGTGCGAATGGTAAATGTAGATTGTGCTGACGGCGTGTATTATATGTATGAAAGTCGTGATTCTTCTTTAATTTAAAGTTGAAGTCCACCATGATATTTAAACATTTGAAGATAGTAATACAGCGATGATAGCGCCGTCGAAGGTACAGTGGTTTCCAGTTTAATAGTTCGAGTACTTGAGATGCAGTCGAGCAGCATTATTCTGAAGAACTTGAAGGTGATCCATGAGGACGATATTATTCTTATCTCCCCAGACGATATCGGCATAGTCAAGTAAGGGAAGGACAAGAGATTTATAGAGAGACAAACTTTACACTTGTTGTTTAATCTTTGCAGAGATCTTAGTAACAATCTCCTCAATAAAGTGTCATATGCTTCTCTCAAACGCCTTTCTCGACTACAAATATTGTGAGTATTTCAAACAATTTGACTGTATGAGTGGTAAATTAATTGTGACTATATATTTTTTATGTTTTATCAAAAACTACTCAAGTTACACAATTATGTTTATTAGCATTCATTTGACAAACAAAATGAAACAGAAAATCTGAAAGTCCAGTCTAATAAAGATGATAAAAATGTGTGATCATATATTCTGTAGACATCTAGGCAAGAACCGCATATCTGTACTGGAACCCGGAGCTTTCCGAGACATGGCTGCTCTGATTTATCTGTAAGTGGTTACGAGTGATAGTAAAACCAAGAGACCATCACCTAAGAGAACCGATCTCCGTACCCAATGATAGTCTGCGCAATCTAAAGTTGGCTCAGTAGACGTTACGATACTATTTTCAGATTCGTTTCCAGCTCCTCACGGATTTTACTTGCTCCATCTCCTTTGTTGAATTCAAGAACACGCGACGGGCGATGGTGGGAAGCAAACTATACGAAGCTTCTAAACTGGCTCTGAAGTCTGCGTTGCTCTCTAAACTTACAACCCAGACGGATAGACCTCATCTGACTTGAAGACGCGTGAAAATGAATTTTGAAATTTATTATTATAATCTTACCACTGCCTTAATTTATAAGCCGTACAAACAGTTGGAATGGAGTGTAACTTGAACTGAACCCGTCAAAACTTTTGCCTTATGGATTTGACTGGGAAACTGTAGGCTGTATTAAGGTTACCGGATACCTTTCGCGGGTCTCTCTCGTTAATAATTTTGTATGCGCGTTGTTTTAAAAGAAAACTATAGAATACTCCTATGTAAAGCTTATGAAGTGCAGAATACGCTGAATGGATTTGTTAAAAAATATATTTAATTGTAAAGCAATGCTAAGCCAACAAACGCAAAACTGACAAGGTTTATAAAAGTGAATTAGCAGCCTTCGGGTTAACGCATAAGAACAATTCAACTGCACAATGTCAATCAGCATATGACAGCCTAAAAAAAGGGTGTGAGCAGCATTTGTTAATATTTTACTTCATTCAAATGCAATTCATTCCTAAAGTTTTAGTCTTCAATAATGTACGAGTCACATTACGCGGGATACTCTACGAGGGAAAATTCTTTGAATATTGCTAAACGCTCACACCATTTTCTTTGTCAGTAACTTAGGCCCGTTTCAAACGTCGAACTTTTCATGTGCCGAACCTAATTAGATCAAAGGAAGCCGCCTAATTATCTTTTGTTTCAATTGCGTTCGGCGCATGAAAAGTTCGACATTTGAATCGGGCCTTATCTGTCTTTTGGCCGAATTTTATCAAAATCTGGCAAGTCTGCATACCCTATTAATTCATTCAAATAGAGATACGAAGTAAAACCTAGTCGGAGATTTGGCGTGTAAAGTTTTGTGAACATTTCACACCTCATCACAGCAAATGTCAACACTTCGATCCAACTAGCCAATGACTACGCAAGGACCCCTGGAGCTTCAAAGCAGTACTAAAATTCGCGGGAAATTGGTAATTAGGTCATATTTCATAAGAAACCTTTCGCTCTCACAACAATTAAACAGTTTCGCTGAGTTCGAGAGCCGATAAGTTTCATTCCCAAAGTTCCACAACAACTGCAAGTTGATGTCCTCTCAAGCTCCCGATTGAGAAGTCGACGGCCCAGGATCGAAACTCGGATCTGAATCAGACTCCGATGTGAACTCATCGCTGCTCACGTCCTCAGTCTCTTCAAATGAATTGCTGGTTCCTTGTAAGCCAAACGACAGTTTAAGCATGCAAGCGCTGCTTATATTTGGAGTTGACCCTGAAGTTGACGGTTGTTCTTCGCTGCCTTTCGCACGTTCTTCGAACCACGAGCCTTTGTCGCTGTCCGCGAGCTCAATTCTCGTTTTACCGAATTCCTCCTTATCGCCGGTTTCCTTTCTTTTTCGGTCCAGAGTTCGCTTTATGTTTTATCCAAGGACTTTGCTTTTCTCTTTTGGATTTCCTCATACAAACGATTGATAAAAGACTCTAAATGCAAGTTTGTTATTTCGAAGAAGGAAAGCAACAACAACAGTATGCAATGTACTCGGATAACAGCTCCCGCTAAAAGTCCACGGGGTGCCGTGGCACGTAAAGTGATTATAACGCCTCGGTGATTTATTTAGTTTCCTTCGAAAGACGTTTTTTTCTAAATATCTCGCAAGATTTTATATCTTTTGAAATAATGTTTTTTTTTCTAAATTGTAGAACAACCATAAACTTTCCAAATAATCAATAACATTTTTTTTACAAAAAACATGCCTTGAAGGTATCCGGTAACCTTAAGCCAGACAAATAAGAACTTTGGATATGTCCTGGAAACCGTGAAAAGAAACTGGAAGTGACCTAATTTTCGTGAACCTATCAAAGGAAATGAAGCCGTAAACGACTTCAGTTTGTAGCGAGCGTGCGGGAATGGCAAGTCTCCCAAAAAACTAGAATAAATTACCAACCCGCACGGGCATCGTTGTTATTGAAACTTCGCATGCCTAATAAATACTTGTTCCCTGTACTTCATAGGTACGTATATTATAGCTAAATAAGATACCTAGAGAACGGCTGACGGGATTTATTTTCTCTATTTCATGCTAATAATATTAACGTTCAGTTTATAGCGAGCACGCGTCGAGTTTTGGCCACAACTTCGCGAAATTGTAAATCAAGTTATGCGTGGCTTAAAACTTCGCTCGCTGTCGTCCAAATATACACAAGTTACATGTTCCCTGTCGTTTATATCGCACATGCTTTTGCAACACCGTTATAAATATGAACCTGTAGAGCTACTGTCGTGAAAATAGAAAATCGTGAATGCTTCGGTTACGGAGTATAAAAACACTGAATGATTCTGATCTGATCTCCCACCCGCCGGCCCATTGGGACACACGACACCAACACCAATTGGATCGAGTGGTGACTGAGTAGTCCAACTAATTTATACAGGCTAAACATAAATCGGCGCAGACTATCATGGGGAGAGACCCCAATATTATATATGGGAGATCGGTTCTCTTAGGTGAAGGTCTCGTGAATAAAACAGACTAGTTGAGGGACATATTGATATTCACGGCAGGTATAAGTCAATAAGTTAAATGACCTTACTATTAAAAAGAAGTTACGCCTTCAGGGTCAATAACTTTTGTGATATTTACATTATTGTGATATCATCATAAACGACTCCTTTTGAGATCAAATTATCCGTGAAATACGCGGTTGAGAAAAAGAATGTTATCACAGTGATATCGCAATGTCTTTTTGACATTCTAGATCTCTGGGATAAATATATCCTAAGTTATTAAGAATTTAAATATTCCATGACGTCATATTTGCTCATTATTTAATTTTTATTTTATAATTACGCTATTTGATGAGAACTAGTTTTAGGTATTTCCCGCTAAAATTAGGCTGGAAAATTACCATACTTCAAAATGTACTAACTATCCTCCCTCTTAACTAATCGGAATCGGCTTTGTTTTTAACAAGATGAGATTTGAAATATGTAAGGTTATTAACTCGCCATTTGCATGAGTTTTTCTTAGCACAGGTCATCTATACAAATAGACAACCCGCTACCCGCTACCCACTATAAAGTGTTTTAGCCGATGGATAATTTAGTAGTTATGAATACGCAACGAGAACACAGAAAAACGAATTAAATTGATATTATGTAAGAGATAAATACCGAGAACCGAGGTATTAACTTTATACATCCCGAGGGCCGTAGTTAAATACCTCGAACCTCGGTATTAAGTCATATACATCCCGACGGCCGTACCAATATCGCGTATTTTTGGGGGATCTCTGTTTTGGATCTATTCCGTGCTTGAAGCGGAATACTACATTTAGGAACTTCCGGTTCTGTGTGTTCCACTTGTGACGTCACATATCCAGGATGGCGTATTTTTTGGGGATCTATGTTTTGGGGTTATCAAACACATAAAAAAAGAAAGGACAAATTTAGTAGTTTACATGCCCTTTAAAGTTTACATACCACATCAAATGTAGTCCATCTATTGTTTCTTGACTGTCTAAGAGCTCTCAAGCCGTATTTCGGCGATAATTGTTTTTAGTTTACCTCAACCTAATAAAATCACAAGGGTGCACTATGGTCCACTCGACGACAGTCGATCCAAAACTACATTCGAGCATAGATCGAAGATTGATTTTCCCAGGTAGCATGCGTTCCTTCCGTAGAATTCCTCCATCGCTTCATGACCAAGAAGACGGAAAATAGTATCAGAAAGTATCAACTTTTCGTTTTCAACTCTTCCTTGCACCATCGCCAACAATCACGGACATTGCGCCCGCGGTACATAAGCGGTGTCTACCATAAATGACTCTAAAATGTCCTCAGATTACGGAACGACTTAACAATTTTACAAATACAAGCGAACATAATAAAAACTCTCACCTTGCCGGACCAGCAGTCCAGTTTTCCGTTCTCCCATAAAGTCGCTACAAATCGAACTAAAATTCAACACGATACTCCATCCGTTGTAGTTGTTGTATCCGGGTCGTGAATCGATGAACATCTCGGGGTGATTTTACCCAGAGGAATCACTCGAATGTTCACATATTTGGTATCAAACTTTACACCGAAAACTGAGCTATCCAAGCATACAGTTAATTGTGGGATAGCTGTAAAAACGGTAGATTTGGTTAGCAGTTAAACCTGCGAACATTTCACTTCCGGTAAAATTCTCGTGCGAAAACCAAAATAACCGCATGATTTCCATCTCACTCAGGTGCGTAAAATCACTATTTTTCCAAAAAACCCACGTTCTTAATATTTACAACTTTGAAAGATTTTAAGTATCACATTTACAGTGTCAAAAGCCTCCGGCATGTGAAAAATAAGTGTATTCACAGGGAATACCGCTGACGTACCGCAGATTCGTCATGACCGGAATAGTTGGCGATCGTCAAGTCGAAACACCCAACCGCTATCGTCGATCTTCGATCTACGCTCGAGTGAAGTTTTGGAGCGACTGGGATCCATTAGAGCTGATTTATGGCGTTTTTTCGTCGGCCTATCGTGTGAACGAGAGTGCTCCCTTGTAGTTTTTTAGCTGGAGGTGAACTAAAACAAATTTTCTCCCTGAAATGCGGATTGAGGGTTCTAAGACATTCAAGAAACAACAGATGGAGACCATTTGATGTGGTATGTAATTCTTAATAGCCGGTTTATTATCATTTTCCATCAGCTATGTATATATACTAGCGATTAAAGTATCATACAACTCCTTATATTTTGCCATCGAGTAGCCTGTTGTGAGCCTGGGCCTCCTGTGCTTAGACAATGTTACCAATAAAATCATCCCTAGATTTCTAGCATGGCTTATATGGCAGAGTTCGCGCAAACATTTTTCAAAAATATCGTTGATAGAATCCTGTCCTACAATGGCAGACGAAATTACTTGGGACACTGCTCGTTTTAGAGACCATTCTTTACATTAAACCCCCCTCTCCCCTTCATTATTGTTTTCGGTGCACGTACACTCTGACATTCATTCACTACATTGAAAGGGAAACGGAGTTTCGGAAGCTTCAACTGTTTAACATTTTTGTCCAGTATTTTTATTGTCATATAATAACTATTTTTGTCGAGAGTCTCAATAATTATGTCTGTGATTGTAGCTTCAACAACACCTTAAAGTCAAAGGGGTGGTGAAATCCTATCGAATATATTAATTTCAATAATAAACGGAATTTTGAAAACAAAAATGTCCTGTCATGAACCTGTCGTAAAATTAAGAGTTTTGCAAATCTCCCAACCCTCGAGCCATACATTATCGGAAACCAGTTGTCGTGAAATCCCGTGGATACCCCCGATACTCTCCCACCTTAGAGGAAACAACTGACAGGTGCCGGCCTAAGATGCACAGTAGGTTTTACAAAGACGATGAAACAGCAGCAGTGCTGCAGTAATGATCGTGTGGGGATCGCGACGACCTTTACACTTGTTGTTTAATCTTTACAGAGATCTTAGGAACAATCTCCTCGATAAAGTGCCATATGCTTCTCTCAAAGATCTTTCACGACTACAAGCATTGTGAGTATGACGACATTAAGTATTTTATCTAGTATTCGAATCACTTTCACTCTTTCCACAGTTGGAAAGTTTTGGCTTAAAAATCCAAGTTTCTATAAATGCGGTTTTTCAAACAATTTGTAGAAGTGGTAAATTAATTGTGATCGCTATTAATACAAGTTGATTATTTATTAAATTTGAACCGACACAAAATATACGATGGATTTACGAGCGGAGGGACTTCCATCTTTTATGAAAAGGCTATCGATTATATTTTAATTAAAAGGAAAGCTGGAAATTGCTAAATAAATAAAATTTATATCCATCTTTAAGATATTAAGATTAATTAGTTAATAATATTAATTATATAATAACCCAGAGGAGACTGATTGGATATGATGAAAGCCGTGTTTATATGAAAGTTTGTTGACATGGAAATTCACTGTCATCTCGTCACGCGATTGTGAATGAAATCATGCAAAATGACAAACGACAAGGAAGAATGTCTTCACCAAACGTTTACTTTCACTATGATTTTAATCAGCAAAACAGACAGATATATTTAACAGAAATGCAACCGACGGATATGAAATTATCAAATTTGCTAACCATCCCGGTTGAGATATTTTTATTCGCGGATCCAAGAAGCAAAACCACTTCAATCTCTTTTAACTTATTTTGTACGGTAACACTAAAACACATAAACATGCAGCTAACAGGTCTAGTTTTTAAACAATCCTCCTGATAGACGAATAGAGTGAGGAATCGAGCTTGAGACTAGAGTAGTATCATTTTTATCTCAAAGTCAAACTAAATGTACGCTTAAAATTTTTCTCAGAACAAAATGTGCTTTTCTCTCTTACCTTGCACTCTTACCCTAATCTCATTGGAAGGAAGCTCCCAAAAGCTAGATCTTTTCATTGAGTTCATCTATTTAAAACCTGCTTCAAAGTTCAACGGCGAGGGAATCATGCTTTCTCCTGTACATTCAGCGACAAAAACACCCAGTTCAAGTCCTCTACGCCTTGAATGCCTTATGTCTTAAATTTCCGGCAAAGAATGTCTTGAATTCCGAGTTATTCTTTTCAGGGTATGTTGAAGCAGATATTTTCAAAATAGAGCCACACACTGACAGAGAGCATGCCTTCGTTTCTCTCAATTCTCCCTTGGGGGATTTCCCGCGGAGTGCAAACTCATGCACTGTCGGGCGATGTCGGGCGGCTATTACTGTTGGGAGAATTGATCTCCTGATCGTGTGTGCGTAAGATTTATCTCGTGTTTTTCTTGTTCGTTATTTTATAAAAGCAATATAACACGCTTTCCATCTCTTTGTTCTCTTATATAAACACTCGGGATATGTTGGGAGAACGCAGAAAAAATTAGCGGCTCGTGATTTTCAAGTTTTTATGCGTTCTCCAAACATATCCCGAGTGTTTATATAAGAGAACAAAGACATGGAAAGCGTGTAATATTGCTTAAATATAATACGTCTTTTAAAAATATGAACATTACTAAATCGAATAGCAATGGTTTCTCGATCTTACGCATGGCCAGGAAAATCGAATGGACATGCGCACTTAGAACATTTTGCACTCTGGGACGTTGTCAACATTACAGTAAATGTATGGTGCTAAAATGTTCATGTTCTGATATTTCTAAGCACAATAAAACCTCCAACATACACTGGTTCCATATAGAACAACATACTAATAAGCTTTGCTTTGAAGGCAAGAACTGCAACTTAGCATTGAATATCAGGTCGTTTTTGGACTGAGAATCAAGTCGCCATTTTAAGGAGTAGTATGACGAAAGACCTCAACAGCTTCAATTTTGACTTCGTTCGCAATACTTATCGAGCGTTCCTTCAATCCTCACCTTCGATTCCTTTTGAAAGATCGAATATTGCGTCGTGATTTTCCCCTAGTTCCAACACTTTGTGTCCTTCACTCGGCTAGATTTTGCGGATTAGCGAGTTTGACGAATAATTATAAGTAATACCATGGCACCGAGGGATGATTTGTGGAAGTCCCGACGCCGCAGGCTCGCGGGGGAATTGAATCACTAATTTCTCGAGGTGCCATGGTATAACTTTGTAACACTATGATCGCCGAGAAAATGGACTGTGACGCAATTTATGTGCGTCATGTTGCGCATGCGCAAACTGCAAAAACGTCCCACATGGATAAAACCGTGGGTTTATGACTAGTACTGAAGATATTGAGCTGTAATTATATCCAGTGTGCAGTGGATCATTGCACTTCGACCTACCCAGTGCTGCAGGGGGCATAAAGTACCGCTGTCCATCCTGCACTTGGAAGACTTTCCTTAATGAATGTAACATGGGAAAAAAATAAAAACAATGCTAAATTTCCCTCCTGTAATTATAGATAAGGGAAATTTAGTTTCTAATTTTCCCTCATGAATTGAAACATGAGGGGAAATTAGAAGCATTCATCCCTAATGAGGGATTTTCGAGGTTAAACTTCCCTCGAATTTGTTAATTACTAAGGTTGATATATTTGTTAGTATTGTCTATTAATGTGATTATGTTTGATGTTTTAGAGCGGATTTTGGTTGAGTGTCGAAAGCAATCCGTGATTGCTTTGGTTTTGCGTTTGCTCAGTTTTCCTATTGGCTGTGGAAAATGTTTTGTGATTATCAGCCAATCAAGTGCTAAACTAAAACCAGACGTGTTTTGGTCCATCAGGCCAACAATCATCACGCCATTGACGATTGCGTTTACTTTTCTTCGTGATTGGTTCAAGTAAAACCAATCGTAAATTACTTCAGTTCTTGATTGGCTCATTGTGTTTTTACTTCCGCCCGTGATTGGTTCTGAGATTACTTTGGTTTTGCTTTTACGACACTCAATCGAAATCCGCTCTATCAAGAACTACTCAAGTTACAACATTATGTTTATTAGCATTCACTTGCCAAACAAATTGAAACAGAAAATCTAAAAGTCCAGTCTAATATACACATATGTGATGTTATATTCTGTAGAGTTCTAGACAACAACAGCATATCTGTACTGGAACCCGGAGCTTTCCGAGACATGGCTGTTCTGATTTCTCTGTAAGTGGTTACGAGTGATACATTAAAACCAATAGACCATCACCTAAGATAACTGATCTCGTACCTATGATAGTCTGCGCCAATCTATTTTGGCTCAGTGGACGTCACGATGCTATTTTCAGATTCGGTTCCAGCTCTTCAGGGATTTTACTCGTTCCATCTCCTTTGTTGGCGATGGTGCGAAACAAACTATACGACGCTTCAAAACTGGCTCTGAAGTCTACGTTGCTCTTTAAACTTACAACCCGAACGGATAGATCTGATGTGACTTGACGACGCGCGAAAATAGACTTTAAAATTTAATATTATAATCTTACCTTTGCCTTAATTTATAAGCCGTACAAATAATAATTATAACGATAATTGATTTATATTGCGCAAATATCAATATAACATTTTCAAATGCGCATTACAATAGTCCTAAAATTAAGATATAAGAATAATCCCTAAGCTAATATAATTTACAAATAGTGCAACTAAATATATATACATACACACATACTTAAAATGACCAAACCTAAAATAGCATTTAAAGAGAAAACGTTCCTAAATCAAATTGTCTTCACTAATGTTTTTAAACTATTTACAGATACGACATGCCTCACTTCCCTAGGTAGACTATTCCATAGATTAGGAGTCGCAGCACTAGATGACCTATCGCCAAGAGTGACGAATGTTTTACAGTTCAGAGGAAGTTGAAGACGTAGGTCAGAATTAGAGCGCAAGCTATATCTACAAGAGTTGTTAAGTACAATAAGGTCATTAATATAAGATGGAGCTAGACCGTGTATGGCCTTAAAAGTAATTAATAAAATCTTAAAATCAATGCGAAATTTAACGGGAAGCCAGTGCAAATCTGGGAAGTCTTCCTTATCGCTGTCACGACAAGCCATGCTGAATTCCCGGCGTTGTCTTGCAACTTCCTCAAACTCATTCATAATTCATGAGGTGAATACAATAGAAATCATGACCATGACGAGTATTTAGAAATCGTGTCCAAATACAGCTCGCATTTCAAGACTTTTAGATCGCTAATTTTATCATTAAAGTAGAGTTTGAGAAGCCATGTAAAACACTCAGAGCTTGTTTTAGAAGCGAGTTTCTAAATACACTGAGAAGGGGTTAAAAAACCTCGGCTTTGCCTCGGTCTTCAACCCCCTCTCACTATGTTTAGAAATCGCTTCTAAAACAGCTCTGAGTGTTTTACATATTACGTACAAACTAAATTCTGAAATTTGATATTATAATTCACGTACTCCAGTCTCAACAAATCCCAAAGGGCGAGAAACAAAAGCTACTTCATTACTAGAAATAGTAGAATGGATCAATCTTCAGTGACAAACAAGTTGCCTCCCAAATAATTAATGAGCATGAAATGTCATTTCAAAGCCTCCAATTCGAACTGGACGGGATTACAAGTCCTTGCAATTAGTTCCAGTCTTCGGCTGCGCCTCAGACTGGAACTAATTGCGCGGACTTGAAATCCCGTCCAGTCCTCATTGTCGGCTTTGAAACATTACTTACAAGCTTGGATGACAGTCGGTTAGAACGGGAAGGAGGACATCACACTGAACTACAATATTCGATGGCATTGGGTCCAAAGGACACGATTTATTAGAAGAACTTGCGATTAGTGATGTTATGGCTTGCTCAGAGGTCTGATTAAACTCTGAAAAATATATCACTGGATTCTCACTGACTGCAGTGACGTCACTAGTTTCATGCAAATTAACAATGTCCTTTAGCTGTCTACGGTTGGTTAAAGATCTTGCCCACATCGTCAGCGGAGGCCACACTATATATCCATAGTTGGAGGAAAGACTTCATCACTCATTTGATTCAGTAAGCGTTTACTAGCCCTAAATAGTTTATTCTGGTCCCCAATGTGATCATCAATAAAATGGCTTTGTTCCGTCATTAGAGAAGTAGCTGCATTTCTTTTAGCCTTGAAAACAAAAAGTTGGGATGGAGTGTAACTTGAACTGATCCCGTCAAAATATTGCCGTATGGATTTCATTGGGAACTGTAGGCTGTATTAAGCCAGACCGGTAAGAACTTCGTATGTGACCTGAAAACCATGAAAAGAAACTGGAAGTGACCTGAATTTCGTGAAACCTCAAAGGAAATGAAGCCGGAAACTACTTCAGTTTGTAACGAGCGAGCAATGGCAAGTCTCCCAAAAACTGGCTATTTCTAGGTGTATCAACGACAATGAACTACAGCAAAACAATGCCCTGAAATACAAAGAACCCTAACCCCAGAATACAATGAACTACAGCAAAACCATTCCCTAAAATACAAAGAACCCTAACCCCACAATAGAGTTGTTCATTGTCCTGAATTTCAGGACGTTGATACACCTAGAAAGACCCCAAAAACTAGAATAAATTATCAACCCGCACGGGCATCGTTGTTATTGAAACTCACATGCCTGATAAATAATTGTTCCCTGTAGTTCATAGGAACGTATATATTATAGCTAGATAACATACCTAGGGAACTGACGGGATTTATTTGCTCTATTTCATGCTAATAATATTAGGAACGTTCAGTTTATAGCGAGTACGCGTCGAAGTTTGACCACAACTTCACGAAATTATAAATCCAGTTATGTGTGGACTAAAACCTCGCTTGCTGTCGTCCAAATATACACAAGTTACATGTTCCCTGTCGTTCATATTAATGTATATTATAGCTAGACATCATAGGTTCAGAACTATATAAAAATACAAAATATAAAATTTAAATTAGATCCGAATAAAATTTAACTTATATCAATGCCACTCGTAACTGAACACTGACTCTCGTAACTGAACACTGAATGACTGGGTTTGAAATTATGGTAAAGAAACGCTTACTGAATTCGCTAAAGAAATTAGAAATAGAATCTATAATATCGTAAACAATCGGACATGCTTTTGCAACACTGAAATAAATATGAACCTGTAGAGTTACTGTCGTGAAAATAGAAAATTGTGAATGCTTCGGTTGCTGAGTAAAACACTGAAATGCATTCTGATCGATAGAGTGGTAAAGTAGTCCAACTAATTTATGCAGGCTAAAAATAAAACGGCACAGCCTATCATGGGGAGAGACCCCCATATTATATATGGGAGATCGGTTATTTTAGGTGATGGTCTCGTGAATAAAACAGGCATGTTGAAGGACAGATATTGATATTCATGGCAGTTAAGTGACCTTGCTATTAAAAAGAAGTTACGCCTTCAGGGTCAATCAGTTTGGTGATATTGACATTATTGTGACTATCATAATAAACGACTCCTTTTCAGATTAAATTATCCATTAAATACGCGGTTGAAAAAAGAATGTCATCACAGTGATATTGCAATGTCTTTTTGACTGGCACACTTATGAATTCTCTGGAATAGATATATCCCAAGTTCCATGACGTCACATTTGCTCATTATTTATTTTTTATTTTATAATTACGTTATTTGATAAATAGATTTATGTATTTGCCGGTAAAATTTGGTTGGAAAATTACCATACTTTAAAATGTAATAACTATGCTCCCTCTTAACTAATCCGAATCGGCTTTGTTTTCAACAAGATGAGATTTGAAATACGTAAGGTTATTAACTCGATCGCTCCGACGGATCTTAGTGATTCTGATCTGAGGGCGCAGCCCCAGGATTCTATATCACTAAGATCCGAGGAGTAAGATAACAACTGACTTAATAGCCATTTGCATGAGGTTTTCTACGGTGACCTGGAAGGGACATTTGGATTGCGTGAATATATTTTCTTCGACAGTTACTAACTCTCAATTCTAACACTCATTGAGAGTTGCTAACTCTCAATGAGTGTTACTAACTCTCAATTCTAACACTCATTGAGAGTTACTAACTCTCAATGCGTGTTAGTAACTCTCAATGCCTGTTACCAACTCTCAATGCGTGTTACCAACTCCCAATGCGTGTTACCAACTCTCAATGCGTGTTACCAACTCTCAATGCGTGTTACCAACTCTCAATGCGTGTTACTAACACTCAATGCGTGTTAGTAACTCTCAATGCGTGTTAGTAACTCTCAATGCGTGTTAGTAACTCGTAGCGCATGCGTACATAGCCGTTGTGATTTTTACCAAGATGGCGTGAATCCGGAAAGTAAAATCTTCTGCTTAAAAACCTCCTTAAAACGTTTAGAATAGTACAACACAGTGAGAATAGATCATATGTTCGTGTTTTTGGTTTAGACTTGTGTCAATTTCTCAAACAATTTTGGTTAATTGGGGATTTTAGCTAGAGTAAAAGCAATCGTCACTTCGTTGAGATGTAAAAAATCAAACGTCAAACGCCCTGCCAGGGGATGGGGATTTTATTTCAATTATAATACTTTTCATGTCAGTAGCATAATTTATCAATTTTTAATTTTTGTACCGCACAATCCATGACCATGTTGATAACCCCGGCGCTAAGTTCATTACAAAGAAGAAGATATATCTGTTTTGTTCCCCAGTATCTTTGTTCAATCTTCGTTTAAAAACGATTTGAAATGTTCAAAATAATGGTGTACACACACACACATAAACATAAATAAAAATTAAACGTATTATCTCCCAACGGATGTATGGCAGGTGTGTTCAAGTGGAGTGAAAGAGATTAGTCAATCAATGTAAGAGCTTTTACTGTCTCTGTTATTTTGTTTGACCTTGTGAGATCTCTTCAAGCAAGTCTTCCAGAGTACATCCCGGTCTTAAAAGAAAATCATGGACAACGTGATAGCTTAATCGTGAGCTATTTCCATCTCGGATTAAATTACAGTGAAATTATTAGCTTTCTGCTTCTCTTCCATGGAATACGAATCTGCTTGAGGCAGCTCAAGAGGGTATTAAGAGCCAGAGGTTTGCGAAGACGAACAAGTTTTACACCTGTACGAGAGGACGTTGATGCAGTTGAGGAAGAGCTGCAAGGAAGTGGATGTAGCATAGGATACAGACTTTGCATCAGAGGTTACAGAATGATCGAGGGCTGGTGGTCGATCGCGAACCTGTTCGACAAATTGTAAAAGGTCTAGATCCTGAAGGTGTTGAGTGCCGATCTAAGAGACAATTGAGACGAAGGAAGTACTTTGTCAAAGGGCCAAACTTTATATGGCATGTAGATGGCTACGACAAGCTAAAGCCGTTTGGCTTTTGCATTCATGGATCAATTGATGGCTATAGTCGACGAATTATGTGGCTAGAAGTTGGGCCGTCAAACAACAATCCTCGGATCACAGCTCAGTACTTTATTGACTGCATTCGCCAGGTGAATGGCGTTCCACGTATAGTAAGAGGTGATTGTGGTACCGAAAACATCTATATCGCTTCGATACAGCGCTATCTAAGGAAGGACTGTGATGATGGTATGGCTGGCGCCAAGAGTTTTCTTTACGGCAAATCGACTGCCAACCAACGAATCGAGGCATGGTGGCCTGTACTGCGCAAAACAAGTACAGCTTGGTGGATGAACTACTTTAAAGACATGAGAGATACGGGAATGTATAACAGTAGCGATCCTCTTCAAGCCAACTGCTTACAATTTTGCTTTATATGCCAAACATTCAAGCGGAGTTGCATACAGTCGCAAAGAACTGGAATTTGCATAAAATAAGGACATCGTCAAATAGCGATTCGCCCCCTGGCAGACCTGATGTCATATATTTCCTTCCCAGCACAACTAATACAAGTGACTTAAAAACAGAGGTTGAAGAGGATGACCTGAATGTGGCAGAGAGTATCTGTGGAGAACAGCGACCCCCGATGGGGTGCCATCCGTCATTTGTAGAGTTGGGGAAAATGATCATGGAAGAACACAACTTAAAAACGCCAAGTAACCCAGAGGAAGCGAAAGACCTTGATATAGAGTTGTTGCTTCACATCAATGACATCTGAAATCGTAGCATTAGAAAGCCCGGCAGATTGCCGGTATGTATATATAAGAACGATTTTACGCTTAGTCACGGGACCGTCATTTGATTGCGCTGCGTTTGATTAGATAAAAAAGGCAACAGTAAGTATTTAATGTTTCATATTTTTATTTCAACATTATCAACCCATCTCATAAGGAATAAGTCATAAATCATATGCGAAGGTGGTGTTTTTTCTAGGAAAGCTAAGAGTGACTTTTATTTCATAGTTCGCCCTCTTCTCTTTTCCAGACAATTCATGAATGTTTCCAGAAAGTTTATTTCAACTTGAACAAAACAAATTTAAAATATAACTAGAATAGGTAGTTCTGTTAACTCTAATCAAACGTATACTGGCGTCCTTAGCCAACCTCCAGTAATAGTTATACATAGAGTCGAATAGCAAGCACGTCTGTGGTCAATAGTACACTAGTACCCCTTTAGATAAAAACCTAAAAACCAAAATACAATAGTATATTATAGCACAGGACGGCTTTACATATTTAAACTCTGAAAGTTCGTTTTTATATCTATTTTTGGAGAAACGTATTTACAAATATTTTACTCGATATATCATCGGGCAGAATGGGGCGACACATCCGGGACTTTTCTAAGCCGCCACCGCCAGATTCAAAAGATAATTAGTCAATCGTAACAGAGAAAACGGGGCCGAATGCTAAAGTGCTGTTAGAAAACTCTCTGATTACGTAAAATGGACTAGCGGTATACATATGAGACACACGGCATTTCGGAGATGAAATAGTCATAAACAATTTGTGGGGATAACTAAAACTATAGCGCAAATATTAAGCTTCTCAAATTGCAAGCGAAATTTCTGTATATTAGTAATTATTAGTATGGGGCAAAGTTAAAAAGTCTATTTTCTCGGCGAAATCTGGCTCGATCAAAATGCGACAAACGGCAAAAGTGAGATCACGGCTTCATAAAACTATATCTCTTTTCTTGGCGCAATTTATTGAATATTTCACTTCTCAATTTCGATTTTTCCAGGCGAACTGCTCAAAATGCTAATTTGTTCCTTTAAAACTTCGCGCGGCAATTTCATTGATCCTCTTAGCTCCGCCTCCAAAGACAATGGAGCACACGTTGACCAGAAGCTCTATTGTAATATGAAGTTATTAATCCAAATCGAATTTGGCGCTCGAACAAACCTAATGAGGCGAAAAAATCTGTAATAATTGCTATGGTGAAAAACCTAGGTTTTGAGTTCGAGTAGAGTTTCAAATAAATACTTCCGTTCTACCGTAGCTTAACGTTATAGTCAAGATATAGCTGTTTCCGTCTATGACCCATATCTGATCGGCCGATGAAACTGAAAAATAGAGCAAACATTGAAAGCGGCTAGTGAAAATAAAACTTGGAAGTGCAAACAACCCAAATATTTAATGAAACAGGTTTAAATGAAAGAGGTTTACTAAGGATCCTTCAATTTTTTTCTAGAAGTCACATTCTCAGTGACGGCCGAGATGATAGAAACAGTATATTAAACAATCTGGTAATTTTACAGTGTCTAATACGCACGTCGCTTTTATATGTTTTTTTTAACTCGGAGACAGTGATTTTCATAAACTTGTGAAATAGATACTAGAGTATTTAGCTCTAATATTACGCTTGAATTATATTTTGTGTATTTATTTTACTATTACGCTCTATTACATTTTGTTTAACGGGCTAATGAAAATCACTAATAATAAAGCTAAGGGAATTTAACTACCACTCCTCTTAAGCTTAGGGATTTTGAAGGAGTTTATGCAGAACCTATGCCGATAATGAAAAAAATACTGCAAATAAAGATATGCCTAATGAATGTCGTCTAGTTACCGTAAGGCAGTTTTAGAACGTGTGTTTTTATCTGTGAGTAAATTGATTTTGCGGTGACGTGGGCCTTTTTGGCTCTTATTGTTTGGCACTTGTTAGTAGATCCATAGAAAATAATTAACGAGCTCTGGTACTTCGTTAGTCCCATGATGAGTGTGATGACAGTTGATTGAAAGGCGCTTTAGCCGGTATTGGAACGAGGTATTCCCTGAAGGACTCCCTAACAGCCATTCGAAAGCGCTTTACTGAATATCTAATCAGGCGTATCATAATAATTCCCATCTCATGCACATCTGATTAGCGACCGCAAGTGGATGTCGCCGAAAACAATAGGATTCTACGCGATGTGTATCTTTAGCATAACACAGCCGCCGTGTATTGGCAAACTCGCAATCTTATTGGTTCGCTTCTGACCTACTATTGAGCGTTATAGTTCACCGCTAAATTTTCGCGCGCGCTCATTGGACAAAAACGATCACGTGACGCGATAGTGTTCGTCCGCTACTGGCGACTATGAGAGCATAGTGCCCAGCTGCTGCTTCGCTAAAAAGTTAGCGTTGAACAATAAAGACAATAGAGTGTTTTTGTCTCGGGACAATCGTCTGATAGTTTCCCTTGGAAATTTGATGTTCTTAAACTAGCATATTAGTATTTGTTTAAGAACATCAAATTTCCCAGGGAAACTATCAGCCGATAGTCCCTCGACAGACACACTCTATTGTTATAATAGTTCGTTGGCGCGCTAAATCTAGCGGGCGCATCAACAAAATTGATATTGTGCGTTAGGGTTTTCGATATTAATCGATTTCTGAATTTATAGAACGGTGGCTGTGTGATGCTAAAAGAACTAGACGTGCTCGCTCTTGGTTTCTATCGAACTTGGATAGTTGACTCGGGTCTGCTCCCCTCGCCAACTATCTGCCGATAGAAACCGCGAGCTCGCCATCTAATTGTTAAACACAAATCTATAACATATCAACATTTAACGTATAGTAGCCTGCTATCTCAGACGTACTTTTCCACTCAAAAATGAAAAACAGTTCAACTTTGTAACACTCGGTCTTACTCGTTTCTAAAGTGGCCAATTCACTGCTTTGTTATTCGCTATAATACATGTATGCAATGACAGAATAGGGAGGTTAAGCAGCGAGGACGGCAACGTCGACGACGACGGCAAAAAATGATTCAGTTGCTAAGAACAATAACTGCACGCGAAAATGCCGTCTTCATTAAATAACAACGAGAAAACCCCAAGTTTGACGTTGAACAGATAACGTCAACGAAAGTAAGACGTTCTTATTTTCGTTCGACATGAACGGAACTTGTTGTGCATCCAATTTGTCAAAAAATCTGGATGTGAAAAAGAAACGCAAGATGACTGGAAGAAATAATAAACACGAGATTTGACGAAAAAGCACTTTTTCATGTCCCGTCGTCGACGTTGCCGTCCTCGGTGCTAAAGCTCCCTAATAGCAAGTAGAGAATATACAATCACCGTGAACAAATACGTGTTATAAACGGTTGGTATCCATGCCATTTTTAATTTCGCCATCACGTCCCTTCTCGCCTGGCGTACAACGATCAGAAACAGAACATGGATACATGCATGATACAAATTTCCTATCTGATTAAACAACGTATGTCGGTGGTAAACTGCAGTCAACTGTAAGCAACTCCAAACAACTCCATCAACAAACCTCAGTATCCTCTTCAGGTTACATCGTCTGCAAGAGAGAAGAGAACCAAGACTGATGCTGAAGTCGGTACAAGATCAGAGTTCATGCCTTCTATTTCTTCTTATGAAAGTGAAAAAGTCCCTTCTGGAAACTCTGAACAGTCCACGAAGCCTTGTAGACGAACTCTTATTATCCTGCGATGGCTATCGGCTGCGGTCTTTAGTGGATTCACGGAAACTAAATGAGGAAAAACCTCCAGGACAACGGGTTATTGAGGATGTTGGTGACTTGATCTCTGAAGTCATTAAAACTAAGATAACCCGATGAAGGCAAGTCAAGAACGGCTGAACATGTGTGGGAAACGATTTCAGGAACGCTTCCAGTGTTAGCGTGGAAAACTACTGTGATCTTTTCAACCGTAAGTAACTCTGAGCCAGTAATGTACCTCAGTATCTTCCTTAGGTTCGCATCATCTGCACTTCGAATGAACCTCTTCAAGTAGTTTAGTACTTCCTTCTTACCACTGGTCATCTGGGATTCATCTTCAACCTGCAAGAGGGCCAAGACGGATGCTGAGGTTGGTACAAGATCAGCGTACATGCCCTCTATTTCTTCCTTGGTGGTGTCCTCCCATATGTCATGACAGTCTGCCAGGCCCTTCTGGAAACTCTTTACAGCCCATGACACCTTGTTGATGAACTCACATTTTGCGACGGCTATCAGCTGCGGTCTTAACGAGGTCGGAGTAGGAACCTTTCGTAAATTATATGGCTCGAGTACATCAATGAGTGCCTCCTCCAAATCTGACGAGTAAGTGTCACCATTGCTGGGACTTAGCGCTTTCTGCAGCACCTCGCGTTCATAGTCGGTATGGTAGGCAAGGAGAGAAGATAGCAATTCGTCGTCAGTTACAGCGTCAGCTCCACAGATCGAGACCAAAAAAAAGGATTTGCAAAGGCGAACAGGGAAGACTCCACAAAGAATATATCCATGTGAAGCTATTCTTCCAAGCAACTTCAACGTATCTTCTGTAACGTCGGGACTTGTTCTTGGGGTGAAAGTTCCTGCTGCTCCTTCAAAGAATTTAATGAAGGCTTTCTCCCAAATCTCTGAGTAGAATTCACGTTTGAGACCATCTAAATCGTCCCCATCCTCGCCTTCAAATTCCAAGCACGGGTAGGCAGACCTACAAAATGAGACATCTCGATATAGACCCAACACTGTTTCAAATATCGCATCTCTGTGGACTGTGATGTTTACATTATTATCCAACTTGCACAAAGCATCCACACAGCGACGTCGAAGTTCTCTCCTCTTAAAAGAAAAAAAAAACACGCATATATAAGCACGTTTCATTGTAACAAAGCTAATTATAAAGCAATTTGGATAGTGCGCGCGCTCTCATTGGCTGATAGCCGTGTTTGCATGAGGCTATGCAAACATGGGAATGACGTCACATTTCTCTGTGTTCGTACCATACTTTATTTACGGGAAGTTCTATAAAAGGAAATACTTTATCAAGACAAATTTCCTAATTGCCATGTAGATTCCAATCATGCCGAAAAGATATGAAAGAGCCATTGCCAGCTAAACGTAAAAAAAATCTAGCGGTTGGCGAGATTGAATCAGAAAGAACTTGCGATTGTAAATGGCGCCTAATTCATATCGACCGACAATCTACGCGGGTTTCAGTTTATACACACAAATTTTAATGGCACAAAGAAGAAGTTAATGTATTCTGTAATTTAATTTGTTAAGAAAAGTTTTTGTTCCTATGAAGTCCAAAAGTCCAAAAAACTTTGTTCCTATGAAGTCCGGCAAGAACGACGATCACCAACTGAAGCTTAAATGTACACTTTTCTCACTCCCAAACAATCATTTTCCTCAAAGTTTCTTTAGAATAATTGTTGTCTAATTGTTGTTTCGTGAATTTTGTTTACATCATTTTGGGAGTAAATCCTATGAAATAGTGGCACATTCGTCGCCTCCCTAGTCGAGCAGAAACTCTGGCATTTCCTAGAATGAAACGGCGATATAACACACGATCTGATTGGCTCTTATCATGTATGGAGAATTGAGATTTTCATGTGATCAATAAAATCTATTTTTTTTATATTTTTTAATCAATAATTATTATATAAAAAATTAAAAAAACGATCTTCCGTGTTTGCACAGGCTTATGCAAACCTCGGTAAGTTTGGGAGAATTCTTGAGCAGGTACAAATACTCGACCTGCGGTCTCGTATGTGTTGGTACTATCAGTAGGACGTCATTGAAATAATACATTTAACTTTCTGTTTTACTCGTAATTGTTATTATGCATAGTGATTTTATGTAACCCGGGAGGTTTGGAAATGCTACTGCATGAAATTATCGTTGAGCACTCTAATTGGCTGTTAATCAGCATATTTTGTTTTACTCACACAACCTTTCTTCAATTTGGTACATCATAAAGTATCTGTAATAATGATACCTTTGTTGTGGGTTGGTTTGTAGGAGCCACTGTACATGAAACATCAGTTTTTTCATCACGACTGGAGAACAAACAATGTACACGTTGACAAAAGTGTACATGAATTGACTACTTTAGAAAGAAGTAAGCTTAAGAGCTGGGACAGAGGGGTAAAATAATAAGTAAACCTGATTACGCCAAATGAAAGATCGAACCAAAATTAGTAGGTTTATCACGTTTGGGGAAGATTGGTTTGCTACTAAACATGTGACATTATTTTTAAAAATCACAGGAGACACTTGTCACTTCTTCCATTCGTTTCTCTGTAATTTTAGCGATGTTTAAAAGTCTGCCATTCGTTTCCCATTCAGTTTAACCAAACAACCACAAGCTTGGTTATCTAACTAATTTCGATGTGATCTTTCTTGTGGTGTTATTTTTATGAGACATATTGGTCCCAGTGTCTAAAATGGCAATAGCCATATATGTTTATCTGATAGAAACAGGCAATGAAACTTGCAGAAAATGCATGAGAATCAGGAGGGAGGGGGTGACTCCGTATGTTTTCCAATAGGCATTAGTCGGCAGTCATCACTGCCAGTATGACGTGTTGGTTGAAACAATATGTTTTAGCCTCCCACTGATGTGTTTCAGAAAGAGTTTACCAGTGGCAAAAACAAGTGATTTTATTCTCCTGGAATCAACATGGTTGCAGGGTTAAAGCATATATAATGCAATACATACAATGCCTTAATAATATTCTTATAATGTGGACATATCGAAATCATTCTATTTATATGTAACACCCGGGGAGGGGGGGTGCATTTATTGTAGAGGGGCGCTTGAATTGCTACATACATACCTATCACCTTCCATTATCTGGACCGGAGGCTTTTCGTCTATAGGTGCAACTAGGAAGTGTGTGTTTTCCAGTGGCAATGTGTCGTTGTTGTCACAGTCACTGATGCCAAATCCTTTGATACTCACTTCAGAATCTTCTGATTCAGGTTCTCCCTCTGATTCCATGTGTAGAACACGGTCATGGTATTCAGTCACGCTATCGGATGGCGAAACTTTAGTGTGTCTGATCGAATTTCTTTGCGTTGTTGATAGTGACAAAAATTCAGGGTGGATGCTCAGCGATTCTACCCAGTCATACACAGCAAACATTGTTTCTTCTTTTCCAAAGAAACGTGACAGTCTGCCATTAGAAGAATGCTCCACAGTTATTCGTACACTGTCACTCTCTGTTTCAGGTGGTAATCTCTCCATTTTTGTCTTTCGTAAGGTTTCGAGTCTTTCAACTTCAGTGATCTCTTGTTTTAAATTCTGGATCCTGTCTCTGTCCTTCTTCTCATCAGCCTCTAGGCTCAGATGGTATGCCTTATTCTGATCGTCTCTTAGGACATTCCTTTCATCCGAGGTCCCAAGTAAAGGGATATTACATGGGCTCTGCTGGATGTCGTCATCCTGGTTACCAGAGTTTCTTTCTTGAAGTGCTAGCGCTGCATTTAGGTTGTCCCGCCATATTCGGCCCTTGTTTTTGATTACTGATTGAGTATCATCGTTTGAGAAAGGTGAGTTCTCAAATTCACTATCACTATCATTGTGAGCCTTGTGTTTAAACTCCATGGTTGTGCTAGTTGGTGCGGCTTCATAGCTCTCCTCTTCAGAAATTTCAGTGGATGGGATAGGTCTACTTGCCAGGTATAGAAACACTCTGGAAAGTTTGTGCATGTCAAAATAGGCTTGAATAGAAAACGGCACTTCTTTTCCATCTTTATCTTTAAGAGATTCAATAATCTCTCCTTTAAAATTTACCAGTGTAAATTACATGTTACATGCATTTCCTTCCAGCGATTCTCCATCTTCATAAAATAAAGCTTTCCCTTCTGTTATCAGTTCACTTTTTGTCGTGTTTAGTGGCAGATCTAGTGTGCGAGTTCCTCCTCCTCTATTTGCTCGAATGCTGACAAACTTTTTTTCCCCAGGGAATTATAATGCATCCATCCTAAAGATATGCGTCGGTTTCTTGTTTGAACAGATGAATTGACAGCGTTCTTGTTTGTTCCTTTTTGCTTTTCTTTATTTTGCCTTCCTTGCCTACCTTGCTTAATTTCGTCAACTAGCCGCCTTTTACGACTCTCTTGTAGGTTATCACATTTTGTGGTTTCACACCTTTTTGAGCACATAGCTTTCAGCGCATATACATCTCATTTTTTCAATCCTAGCTCCTCTAAGACATTCTCCCGTGAAAATGAAATCGCCTCACACTCCATCTGTTGAATAAATGATAAAGCAATTAATAATTATTATTCTGCATCCACCAAATCTACTGACTGTAGCACAATAGATAAATCTGAATTATATTTGAAGACATGGTTCATACATGGTTCAGACAGACAGACAGAACTGAACTGAAATTTATTTATACTCGGAGTTCCGTCAATATCCGTGGCTTGGATGACCACGTTAATGGCGGTCCCGTCTCTCCAAAACTACACTACACAAATATGAACCGGAGGGACGTAAAAAAACCACTGGGGGACATAATAAGCCCTCTGGCTGTCACCACCCTCAGTAACAGTACCTACAATACTAACACATACTCTCAAGATTGTAAACTGCATGGCTGCCATATGTGCCAATTAGCAGTCCGTTTCTCATAGGTTATATGTAAAATCCTTTACATTGTAAAGTGCTTTGAACAGAGATTAATAAGCACTATAGCAATGCCTATATTATTTATTTATTATTTAATACAAATTGATTTTCATGAAAGCCAATTAATATTTATGATAACAAAAAGAAATATCAAGTTAATAGTATATAGTAATAATATTTTTTTAAAGTGGAACAAACTACTAGCTTCGTCAACATGTAGACCTTCAAAGGTGTCTTCACCTCGTAATTACTCTCCTATTTTGTAATCTTTGTATTCAATAGGTTATCCGATACAACATCACAATAATCAAAGAAACTGAACTAAGGGTGTCTTCATTAACATATTGTATAATCTGCCTTAACCCCCAATTGCAGAGGAAACATTTTTTGCCAAATGATCAACATGAGTGGTCCAAGATAATCTTTCGTCAACTTGAGTAGACAAATAAACAGAAAGACAGACAGAATGAATGAATCAACAAGTTCATTAGTGCTATGCACTATTAAATGTAACCCTTGTTAAATAAAGTTTGATTGATTGATTGACTGATTGATAACCATTACAAATTGCTTTTCATAAAAGCTGTGACATATATAGTAAAAATATAATGTATATATCGTAAATGGTATATTAAGTGTCCGGGGCACTTATTTAATTCTGGAGGTCTTAGGGGGCGCTTATTAGAGACGAGGCGCTTCATAGAAAGAGGCGCTTATTCAATTTCCTCTATCAGATACACTTGCCCCAAAACGAGAACGCTATAAATTTCAAAACAACTTAAAACTGTCTTCAAAACGAAGAAAACAAAGAGGCATTTAGTCCCTTATAAAACAACGCTTCAGTGCACTGTACCATGACCAATAACATTTGCGGCAGAACAGTGTCAGTTCTCAGTGTTAGTTCTCGATGTCAAGGGAGGGACGCTTATTGGAGAGGGGGGCGCTAATTAGAGAGGGGCACTTAACACAAAATTCCTCCTTGGTGGATGGGGTGGGGGGGGCTTAATAGAGATAGGGCGCTTATTAGAGATGGGGCACTTAATAGAGCATTTACGGTAAATCATAATTAGATAAAATTTCAGAATATTCCTAAAATAAGTTGCTTTACAATAAAAATATGATGCAAACAGTATAATCATGTAGAGATAAGACTGCAGGAAAACAAATTACATTTAAATTCTCCTTTAGATCGTGAGGTTCTAACGTTATCTGGCAGCAGAAGACAGACAGATATTTACAGAGGGTGCACAGTTACAGTAAATTACTGTATTCTTCCTTGTGGCTCTAACATAACTGAAGTCATATATATGTTGCAGGTCAGATGTCATTTAGGTCAGTTGGTAATAAACCTAGGTCATTTCATTTTGACCTAGATCATTTCGTTTTGACCTAGGTCAGTAGGTTAATAAACATTTAAAAAAGGGATTTTTTAATTTTTTGGGAGTCATTTAAAAAAGGGGTTTAGTATTTTTGGGAGGCACTAAAAAGAAAGAAATACCCACCCCTCCCCTGTAAAATATTTTTTTGACAACCCCCACCCCTCCCTGCATGTAACTTGTTATGGGGGCATTCCACAGTAATCGAGACAACAATTTTTTTTAATAAAACCGGGAAACAATGGACTTACAACACATTTTTATAACATAAATAAACCAAAATTTCAGAAAAAAGTAGTAGTGTGAGGTAAAGTGGATGTTTTAATGTCATAAATTATAATAAATTAGCCAGAATACGAAAATTGGTGTCACGGAGGGAACAGATAACAATGGCTGTTCTGTTGCTGAGGCAAATCAGAAAAACGTTTAAAAACAGTAAGTGTTAATGTTCTTCATGTTACAGGTGCTTCACATTGTTGTGGATTACCATGTTGACAATTACACAATAAGTTTAAAGGAATGTTAAATGTTCCAGTTCACCCAAATAGTGAAGACATTAGTTAAGTACATGTATCAGGACATATGTGTCCCCTCCGTGACGTCCCCTCCGTGATGTCCCCTCCGTGACGTCCCCTCCGCGACGTCCCCTCCGTGACGTCCCCTCCGTGACGTCCCCTCCTAGACGTCCCCTCCATGACGTCCCCTCCGTGACACAGTGGGCACAATACCTTAACTTTAAACAAAGGAACAAAGCAAAGAGCATTACTCTAGTCCTCCAATCCAAGTGTGAGTATATACCCTTACTAATAATTTAAAGGTAATGCCCAAATGTTTATGTTACTAAATTCATAGGATTTTGCGGTCAAGTTTAAAATTTTGGAAATGGCATGTTTTCTGTTCCCCTCCGTGACGCTCTTCATAAGGGAGAATACATCCCTGAATTATTCACATACAATCCTATAAGTTCTAACACAAATAGGTGCTGGGGCACTGTTGCCATATGTAAGTTCATAGTTTATCCAAGTTCCAAGAATTAAGAATTTATGAATTTCAATTTTTCAAATTGTCCTCTCCGTGATGCGCAAAATACTGTGGAATGCTCATATAACACAGTGACTGGATTAAAATCAATCAGCAGAAGGTATATATTCCAGCAAATACTGGTATGTACAGAGAACAAAGTGCACACTGCTAACAGTATATAATTCAATACAGATTAAACTACAGCTTTCATAACCAAAGGAAAAGATTATTAATATTATATTTACCAGTACAACTGTATATTCAAAATGAATCAACAAACTACAATGTACATGTATGTATCTTTAAGCATTCAACCACATTCAACCACATTCAACCACATTCAACCACATACAGATACAGTACAGTACTGTACCAAACAGGTCTTAAATTTAAAGCATGTGGCTCATTAACTGTAGCAAAACAATAGCTACTGTAAAAAGAATTTAAGCCTCGCTGACACTATTGAGAAACCACCATTTAATTGCCAGGGATATAGCATTATGAATGAGAAATCAGAACTGGATTCAATCATTCACTCTTATTTAACTAGTGGCCTTTAAGCCTCAAGTTTTAAATAAAAGATGAATTGATATCAAGTTTGATTAATTCTTTCTACTATTATATATCTATTATATGTTAGTTACACTATTCATATACACTGAATTTAGTGTAGTAATTAAATTATATTTAATGTTTTTATACTTACTTTCTCCTCTTCAAATTTCAAAAGAACATCACTTCCAACATTTCGTTTCTTGAGAAACATCAACACCTGTTTACAAATAACCAAGGCAGATAAAATAAGGGTTTAAGCTTGTATGCACTTATCTGCTATATTTGCCAAATCTGAATGAACAATATTTTTGTTAAAAAAATATGGATTACATATATAGTAAGAATATATTAAAAGTTATGTTGACAATGAGGTATTGAACTATACGTAACTTTCACACATCTTAAAACCTCATTGCAGTATTTAAAAAAAAAGGTTTTTGTTTGCTCTCATCAGAGGATGAGGCTTGTTAGGCCTCTAGCAAATGCATGCTAATGACCTGAACATCTATACACACTACATTCATATATTCTGTACATACTACTGTCAAACTCACATAAGAACCTGAAGGAAACCCTTGTGGCAAGGGAGAGAACAACACAACAGACAAACTCAACTCACATGTGATACCAAATCTGGGATTTGAACATGGGTGACAGTGGTGAGAGGCGAGCACTCACACCACTATGCCACCCATCAAGTTAGAAAGAAAAATTGGATTGTTATTGACAAATCACCCAAGCCTCTACCCTAACTGCCTAAGGCAGCTGCCCTAACTGTGCATGCATGTGCACGTATTTTTATCAAACCACTGCAGGAGCACTCTTTTGTGGAGAAATCAAAAGAGAGACCGCTAAATCGAATCAAACTCATGCACTATAACTAAGCTTAAGTATCATAAGTTTACCCTGCTAAGCAACGTACAAAGCGAAGGGGAAAAGGGCAAGTTTGGAGACAAGATCGCTCTGACAGCTGCCATATATATTTGAGCAGGGAGAATCAGGGAGAACACTTCAAACTTGAACAATAACACTCGATTCCTACTAAGGATTAGAATATTTTATAATTTATGTAAACTATTTCCAGCCTCTGTTGATTCAAAAGTATGTTTTATAAGCTACATAATGTCATATATACATTTTTCAGGTGTTAAAGAAAATTAAATACAGAAACTTTTACTCACCGTATTCATACCTTCGTCCGCCATCTTGGTACAAGCTGTGTACGCATGCGCTACAGCATGCTAGATGCGCATGCGTCGAGAGTTAGTAACTGTCGAAGAAAATATATTCACGCAATCGAAATGTCCCTTCCAGGCCACCGTAGCTTTCTCACCACAGGTCGTCAATACATATATTGTTTCGCGAGTAGTTTAGGTGTCCTCTCGCAGGGACCAGGATCGTATACCAAGCAGACGAGACGAGGGTTGAGTTGAACTTCTTTATTCGCTTTACTCCGCGGAACACTCCGCGACAACTCTCTCTTACAATGTGGGTTCTACCTTTTATAGGCTAGCTCTTGTCAATCTTATGGACAGACAGCTATCAATCTAAAGGTTGGCTCCTATTGGCTATCCTCTCTTAGAGTATTCTGATGTAAGGCAACTAGTGAGTGGGAGGAACCAGTGAAAAGATAGAAAAATAAGAATAAAAGATATTTAGCAGACAAAGTTTGCAAAGAAACTTAACATAGGATTTGCTTAACTATTAACACATATTCTACCGTAAAGATAGTTAAGTCTTAACCGAAAATAGTGGAAAGAGGTGACTTTAAAACAAAGTCCAAATTCAATTGAGTACGCACCACACCTCCTAGAGCGAGGCGGGACTTAGCTAACGCTAAACTAAACGCCGCCTATTTCATGTTTATGTGAAAGTCACCTAAGCACGATTTTGCACGTTACTCAAAACTAACACAAGTTGCCTGTACATAAATACTTGTAAATAGGATATCAGTCAATCCGTCACAAAAGCCTTATGTTTGCGAAGGTCAACTTGTTTTGACACAACACTATTTTTAACACATTTATCGTGAGCGGAAAGCCCACTCTTAACAAGCTAATAACCCTAACTTAAAAATATATGGTTGAACCATTCTAAGGAGTTTCTCCTAATCCTTCTTGTTAATTGAATCAAAACAACTCTTGATGGCTTTTACATTCGGAATTGAATACCCTAATGATATTGTGTCATGTTAAATCTAATAATAGTGTTTATTCATAGTACATATACGAACTCATACCGGATATAGATAATGAGACCATATGAAATACTACATCGCGCAGAATGACCTTTGTTTCATGGACATATTCAAATGAGCTGCCCTTACACAATAGACCGTGAAAAACGATTTTTGATTGGTCCGAGCAGTCACGTGAAGTTATTTACGTCACTTCAACGCAAAGCCAAACCTGTCAATCTCACGTTGATTGATAGATAAAACTTGTACACAAATTCTCCAGAGAGTTATCAATAAAAGTAACATGCAGAAGCATTAATTAGAACCAACTCTATGTATCATTACTTAATCCACATAAAAGCTTATCGACCGTGAGTTTCATTTTGATCTGAACTTTCAATCTTGCAACGCTTAAAGTTAAACAATCGGCGCTCAATTCAAAACTCTTGGTGTAAGAATCAGTTTCGGGAAGAACGCTAACAGAACGCTAAGTTAAACAATCGGCGCTCAATTCAAAACTCTTGGTGAAAGAATCAGTTTCGGGAAGAACGCTAACAGAACGCTTAGTTAAACTATCGACGCTCAATTCAAAACTCTTGGTGTAAGAATAAGTTTCGGTAAAGAACGCTAACAGAACGCTAAGTTAAACAATCGGCCCTCAATTCAAAACTCAATTCAAAACTCGTGGTGTAAGAATAAGTTTCGGGAAGAACGCTAACAGAACGCTTAGTTAAACTATCGGCGCTCAATTCAAAACTCTTGGTGAAAAAAAAACGCTAACAGAACGCTAAGTTAAACAATCGGCGCTCAATTCAAAACTCTTGGTGAAAGAATAAGTTTCGGGAAGAACGCTAACAGAACGCTAAGTTAAACAATCGGCCCTCAATTCAAAACTCAATTCAAAACTCTTGGTGTAAGAATAAGTTGAAGTTTCGGGAAGAACGCTAACAGAACGCTTAGTTAAACTATCGGCACTCAATTCAAAACTCTTTGTGAAAGAGAACGCTAACAGAACGCTAAGTTAAACAATCGGCGCTCAATTCAAAACTGAATCAGTTTCGGGAAGAACGCTAACAGAACGCTTAAAGTTAAACAATCGGCGCTCCATTCAAAACTCTTGGTGTAAGAATCAGTTTCGGGAAGAACGCTAACATAACGCTAAGTTAAACAATCGGCGCTCAATTCAAAACTCTTGGTGAAAGAGAACGCTAACAGAACGCTAAGTTAAACAATCGGCGCTCAATTCAAAACTCTTGGTGTAAGAATCAGTTTCGGGAAGAACGCTAACAGAACGCTTAAAGTTAAACAATCGGCGCTCCATTCAAAACTCTTGGTGTAAGAATCAGTTTCGGGAAGAACGCTAACATAACGCTAAGTTAAACAATCGGCGCTCAATTCAAAACTCTTGGTGAAAGAGAACGCTAACAGAACGCTAAGTTAAACAATCGGCGCTCAATTCAAAACTCTTGGTGTAAGAATCAGTTTCGGGAAGAACGCTAAAAGAACGCTTAAAGTTAAACAATCGGCGCTCAATTCAAAACTCTTGGTGTAAGAATCAGTTTCGGTAAGAACGCTAACAGAACGCTAAGTTAAACAATCGGCGCTCAATTCAAAACTCTTGGTTTCAGAATCAGTTTCGGGAAGAACGCTAACAGAACGCTTAGTTAAACTATCGGCGCTCAATTCAAAACTCTTGGTGAAAGAGAACGCCAACAGAACGCTAAGTTAAACAATCGCCGCTCAATTCAAAACTCTTGGTGTACGAATCAGTTTCGGGAAGAACGCTAAGTTAAACAATCGGCGCTCAATTCAAAACTCTTGGTGAAAGAGAACGCTAACAGAACGCTAAGTTAAACAATCGGCGCTCAATTCAAAACTCTTAGTGAAATAATAAGTTTCGGGAAGAACGCTAACAGAACGCTAAGTTAAACAGTAGGCGCTCAATTCAAAACTCTTGGTGAAAGAGAACGCTAAGATAAACAATCGGCGCTCAATTCAAAACTCTTAGTGAAATAATAAGTTTCGGGAAGAACGCTAACAGAACGCTTAGTTAAACTATCGACGCTCAATTCAATAGGGCATTATGTTCTCGTCAAATGCCGGGTAGTTGTAACTTTTTGAGGTTTTGTTCCTGGAATGTTGAAGGTTTATCGGGAAAACTCAATGATTCGGACTTTCTTTCAACAATTGAACAATTTGATTTAATTTCCCTCGTTGAAACGTGGTTACAACCTGATAGTAGTGATATTAATATTGACGGGTTTTGTTCCTTTTCTAAGTGCAGAAAAATGCCGAAGAATGCTCGTAGAAATTCCGGTGGTGTGTCTATACTAGTAAAGTCTTCACTTCGTAAAGGTGTAAAATTTCTGGACAATGATAGTTGTGAAGATTTTATTTGGTACAAGTTAGATAGGGTTTTTTTCAACGTCGCACGGGATATATTTGTCTGTACCGCGTATATCCCGCCACAAAACTCCACTAGAGAGCGGAGAATAGACGTGGATTACTTTGAAACTCTTCAGACTAGTATCTACAAATTTTCTCGTTTAGGCGAGGTTGTGTGGCGACTTCAATGCTAGGATGGGTGATTTGGATGATTTTACTGAGAGTTTTGATATTTTTAATAATATTCCTTTCCCGATTGATAGACGGAATTCGAGAGATGATCACGTGAACGCGTACGGTAGATCAATAGCCGAGCTATGTTGTGGAAATGACTTAATAGCTTTAAATGGAAGATCTAAAGGGGATTTCCTTGGTCAATTCACTTGCTTCACTTACAACGGTGCCAGTGTAGTAGATTATGCTATTGTCTCTCATTATCTTTTTTAGTTAATTACTCATTTTTCAGTTTCGACAGTTACGGAATTTTCTCATCACTCTTTCTTATCATTTGCTATGAAAACTAAAATTCCAGAGGGATCTGTTAGTCAATTAGAATTAACACCCCATCCTATGGCTTTCCGGTGGAATGAGAACCTTAAAGAAGCATTACACGATGCTATTAGTTCTGAGAATGTTCTTAATGATATGGAAGGTGTGTTTTCGTCTTTGAGTGTTAGTAGTGTCGATGTTGACGTTGATTCTACAATTGGTAATTTTACGGGAGTGATTCTAAACGCGGCCAAAAAAGTAATTCCATTTAGGAGGAAGAGAGCTGGTAATTTTAAAACGAGAACAGTGCAAAAGCAAAGATGGTTTGACAAGAGTTGTCATGACCTTAAAAAAGAATTGCGGAATGTAGCCAAGTTGCTTTCGAAATATCCTAATGACCCCTTCTTAAGACACAATTTTTTTGCTACGAAAAAAGAGTATAAAAAACTGACAAAGAAGTTAAAGAGAAAGTTTCATAGCGATCTTTTGGATAAAATTAAAGACGCAGCAGATTCTAATCCTAAAGAGTTTTGGAATCTGGTAAATTCAATTAAATCGAATAATACTGCTGGAGGTACAAGTAATGTTTCTCCTGTAGAATGGTTTAATTATTTCTGCAATCTCAACAAAGTAATTTTTTCTTCTGAAAATACCAGTAGCGAAGCTCGTATTGTGAAAGATTATAATTTTTGGGCCGTCAAGAGTGATGAAATTCTTGATGAGCCTGTGACTTTGGAGGAAATTTGTGAATTGTCAAAAAAACTTAAAAACAAGAAGGCTAGTGCTGGTGACTCGTTGACAAACGAAATAATTAAGATTTCAATTGGCGTTTTGGGTCCATATTTTGTGAAACTTTTTAATATCGTGTTATCCTGTGGAGTGTTCCCGCGTGTTTGGTCGGAAGGCCTTATCGTGCCGCTCCATAAGTCAGGAGACAAAGCGGATCCCGGTAATTACCGAGGCATTTGCATTGGTAGTTGTTTAGGAAAATGTTTCACTTTGATTCTCAATTCACGTTTGAACTCTTTCTTAAACGAAAACCACATTTTAAATAAGTACCAGATTGGTTTTAGACATGGTTTTCGAACGTCTGATCATTTGTTAGTACTAAAAACGTTAAACAATCGGCCCTCAATTCAAAACTCAATTCAAAACTCTTGGTGTAAGAATAAGTTGAAGTTTCGGGAAGAACGCTAACAGAACGCTTAGTTAAACTATCGGCACTCAATTCAAAACTCTTGGTGAAAGAGAACGCTAACAGAACGCTAAGTTAAACAATCGGCGCTCAATTCAAAACTCTTGGTGTAAGAATCAGTTTCGGTACGAACGCTAACAGAACGCTAAGTTAAACAATCAGCGCTCAATTTAATACTCTTGGTGTAAGAATCAGTTTCGGTAAGAACGCTAACAGAACGCAAAGAGTTAAACAATCGCCGCTCAATTCAAAACTCTTGGTGTAAGAATCATTTTCGGTATTTAGAACGCTAACAGAACGCTAAGTTAAACAATCGGCGCTCAATTCAAAACTCTTGATGTAAGAGTGAATCAGTTTCGGGAAGAACGCTAATAGAACGCCTAAAGTTAAACAATCGGCGCTCCATTCAAAACTCTTGGTGTAAGAATCAGTTTCGGGAAGAACGCTAACATAACGCTAAGTTAAACAATCGGCGCTCACTTCAAAACTCTTGGTGTAAGAATCAGTTTCGGGAAGAACGCTAACAGAACGCTTAAAGTTAAACAATCGGCGCTCAATTCAAAACTCTTGGTGTAAGAATCAGTTTCGGTAAAACGCTAACAGAACGCTAAGTTAAACAATCGGCGCTCAATTCAAAACTCTTGGTGAAAGAATAAGTTTCGGTAAGAACGCTAAGTTAAACGCTTGATTCGACTTGACTTACTTGGTTGTTCTGCTATTGCTCGGCAAAACTTTACTTTGATTTCACACATTGATAACACCGTCTGTCTACATGTTTATTACGACTTTCAAGAACTGTCGTCTGTGTTAAAATTGACTATAAAACTAGAAGTGCAGTTTAATAATACAAACTTTTCAAGAACCGTCCTGCTAATGCTCGGCAAAACTTTACTTTGACATCACAGACATCGAACAATACAACCAGATACAACGTCTGTCTGTTTATTAAAACTTGAACAGCCTTCTGTGTTAAAACTGACTTTAAAACCAGAAGCGCCGTTTAATAAATAAACTTTTCAAGAGCCGTCCTGCTAGTGCTCGGCAAAACTTTACCTTGATATCAGACATCGATCGATACACCGTATATCTGTTTATTACAACTGACTTTAAAACCACAAGCGCCGTTAATAAAAAGGTTTTAAGAGCCGTCCCGCTAATGTTCGGCAAGAGTTTATGGATCCAACTTTACTGGGATACCAGCACATCCAAATTTGAATTTGCCGCTTGATTTGACCTGACAATTGTACATATGAAGTCCATTGGGACTTATTGCAGCCACAGGAGGCGGAGCTTAGCACTCAGCGCGTACGGACTTCACCATTGTTGTTGAATAGCAATGAGGAACTATTTTCATTACCGGAAAAAAGTAAAAACCGATACAACTTTGGACGCAAATTTAAAGACGATTCTCAACTTTTTACTGAATATAGAGAAACATCTTCTATTTGCAGCTGGCAATTGTAAACATTTTTTATTTCAGACTGAGAAATAACATCCCAAACTTTGGCTTCAGTCAAAATTTAGTCAAATTTAGCCAATATTTGACGTAAAACCGATACTACTTAGCGTGCTTTAACCGCCGTAATAAATTGTAACCTGCTTCTTTGATTCCCTATCTCACTTTTGCCGATGGCAATTTTAATACTTTTTAAATTTGAGTGCCGAAAAAAGTGGCCACATGAGGGATACATCGCTCTAATTTCGTCCATTCTTCTGTAAATCTTATCTAATGTTTGAATTACCCGCGCGCTTGGGTGATCACTTTCGTATGCAAATTAGCCCTTGGTGATCACATATGTCCATTCATTCTGTGCGATGCTTGCTTTTCTAATACCATAATTGCTTTTATATTTACACGAAATTGCTAATCTATTTCCATACTGGAATCGTAATTATTATCGATTACTTTTGAACCCTGAACTTCAAAATGGTTATGCGTTACTGATTTTTATCGTGTAACAATGTAAACAACCCGCTACCGGGTTGTCTATAATTAACAAATAAAGAAGCCTTAGCCATGTTTTATA
This sequence comes from Actinernus sp. WN-2022, assembly GCA_030867875.1. NCBI lineage: Eukaryota > Metazoa > Cnidaria > Anthozoa > Actiniaria > Actinernidae > Actinernus > Actinernus sp. WN-2022. Next base: position 58,080,871 of record JAOWCC010000019.1, read on the forward strand.
CTATCATAAAACACGATGGGCATTTGAGAACATGAGAAAAATATTAAAGCAGAAGCCGAAGGCGCGTGCTTTCAACATTTCTCGAGTGTTCTCAAATGACCAGAGCGTTTTATCAGGGTTTGATGTTCAAATTTCGTGCATTGTACAAAATCTAAGCATGTGATTGGTTAATGAGCGTGCATTATTGGTGACCACAGCACTCGGCCCAGACCCTCTCTTACCTAGGGGAATGGTGACCTAGTCCTTCGCTTAGTTTTGTGTTTGGACGGATTGGAAAACCTCATTGCAATCGCATATTAAACAGTGAAAATGCAGACAATTACTAGAACCAAAAGGTAACGGCAGGATTGAACTCTGTTGCCTGTGTGACATTTGAATAATCGTTCGTTGGAAATGGCTGATTTGCGAGTGCTGTAAGTACAACTTTACAAGTCAACATGTCTCCGAGTGAACAAAAGTTTCTACAACACTCTAGTAGTCTTACTTAAGAAATTGATTTTATTTCCGAGACCTTACTCTGTCAATAGGATCAGAGGAGACAATGAAGCGAGAATTCAGTGGATGTTTCGAAAACCCAGGATTTTTGATTTGGAAAATGAGTGTAGTGTGGGGTCTTGAACGATTTCAGAGGGTCTGGGTCGAGTGCTGTGGTCACCAATAATGCACGCTCATTAGCCAATCACAAGCTTGGATTTTGTACAATGCACGAAATTTGAACATTAAACTCTGATAAAACATGGCTTTCTAGCCAATCAGAGCGCACGTACTATCGTATATATATTATAAAGTGTTATAGACCATGGATATTTTAGTAGTTATGAATACGCAACGAGAACAAAGAAAACCGAATCAAATTGATATTAAGTAAGAGATAAATACCGAGGTTCGAGGTATCTATCTGACTTAATATCCATTTGATTCGGCTTTCTTTGTTCTCGTTAGGACTATTCATGACTACTAAATTATCCATCGTCTATAAACCCTTTTAGATTGTCTGTATGTATAGAAGACCTCTTAAACTAAATCAGCCTCGCATCTCCCCTGTGCCGAGGAAAGCTCATGCAAATGGTGATCGGCGAGGTTTTCTCAGCAATGAGAGTTTAATGTTCAAATTTCGCTAAATTGTTTAATAGCTTGCCAGCAGACATTAGGCAACAGAATTTACGCGCAAATGTAAATCACATTTTACATCGCTTGCCTTAAATTTTTAAATTAATTAGTACATTTTAGTGTCATGTATTTTTTCAGTATCCATTCAATAGTTTTAGCTTTTATCTTGTTATCAATAGCATTAATGTAGTATTATATTTATTGTAGTATTAGCATAGAAGAGCCACCCAGTGGAATGCTAATAAACCTTTATTATTATTATTAATTATTTGACCTTCAGAAAAAGTAAACAATACCCTTGGCAGGTTTGTAAATTCAACAAAGCGGGACAATAAGGGCATTCCACTGCGACATTTCACTCCATATTCTACCTCGAATTCAGCCGGAGTTAATAGGGACTTAAGCAACCAAGACGGCGACGGCAGTGACGACGGGAGGTAGAACAGTGTTTTCTGCCGAAATATGGTGTTTACTCTTTCCTTTGTTCGCCTTTAATTGTTTCTCACACCCAGATTTTCGGAAAATATGATGGGTAGAGAGTTTCATTCACGCCGAACAAAACACGGATTGACTATCGTTCTTACCTTCGCGTTCTATTTAAAATGTAAAATGTGCGGGTTGACATTGTGTTTTGCAGACAACGGTTGAAATGTTGGCGACTGCGTGCATTTTGACGTGCATTTATTGTATTTTGTAATCAAGGCTATTGTTTCCTGCCGTCGTCCTAGACGTTGAAGAGTGGTTGCTTAAGTTCCTTATGTCTTCAACCGAGATTTGGCCCTCTGTGATGTTATCAGAATCAACGCCTATGCTGTCTCTCCCTTCGCCTTGACATCTCCTCTTCTAGGCTTGGTGCTGTCCCAGAGAGCAGTTATCACATTAGTGGTTCCCTAACTATCCCGTCTACAATCATTGTGGCCAATGCCAAAATGCGCGAGGTAACCTGAGATCACTAGTTTTTACAGGAACTAGTTGCCTATCGAACCTGAGATCAGGCTCTCTCTTTTCCACTAAACGCTGTGAATTCATAGGAAATAAGGGCATGATTGCAGGTTACGCGCGAGAGGGCGACTCTAACTATTTTCATGACACTTTGACAGTTTCGATATAAAGTCACAAGGCTATCACCTTCTCGTAACAGTTTCCATGGAAACATATAATGTTACCTTTGAACTTTGATTTAAGAAAATTAGAAAAAAAAACCTGGAGGAAGATAAACTCATTAGACATGGTGGGTGTCTTGAGCTCTGTTTAATGTAGCACACTGCAGAGTGTACACCGAGTGTAGCACAACTTAACAACAACAAGATGGCGGGCCCACATGCAAGCATGCGTTTATGCTAATGAGTTCATGTGATCACGTGATACTGTGACATCCCCCTCTTTACAATACAATGTAACTGACAATAATATTAACTGTGTAGAAATAGACTAATGAACTAATGGTATAACAACATGTTGTGAAGGTTATCAGCTGCTCTAGCTGATTAAAACTCAAACATTGGCAGACAGCTATATGTAAAGTATAATGTTCAGTTCACAAGTCCAACTTTTGCTTGGGTTTTACAACTCTTCCAGATCTGGTCACATATCGTCCACTCTCTGAGGTGTGGGAGGTCCCTGTAGGAGCATCAGGTGATATGAATGTGTCTTCTGTTCTCATTCTTGTTGGTGTCCCAAGTTGGTCATCTGGAGATGGTACCGGCTGTGGCTGGACAGCAGGGTTTGGTTCCTGGTTTTCTGTCCGATCGGCAGGTTCTGAGTTGTAGTGGTATACTTGTGTCTCTGCTGGGTTAAAAGAAGGATCTTTACATGCAGAGAGATCTGGCTTGAGCTGAGATCTGGTGCGGTGGTAGGTTGCACCTGTGGTGGCAGATCTGACTATGTAGGATCTAGGCTCTTCAGCTGGATTTAGGATGGTACCAGGCTGCCAAGTTTTTGTATGGTGGTCATACATGTGGATTGCTTGTCCATTTAGTAGTGATTTGAGAGTAGGCCCAGCAGTACGGTTATAATAATGGGCTTGCCTCTCTTGGCGCTGGTATAAGCTTTCCTTTACTTTGTCTGTGTTGACAAGGCGGGCTCTTTGAGCCATTGGCAATCTGGTCTTGAATCTCCTGTTGTTCAGCAGTTCTGCTTGAGATTTCAAGTGGTGATCAAGTGGTGTGGTTCTGCATGATAACAGTCCTAGATATGGTCTTCCCCTTCTTCCTCACATCTTTGTTGTTTGGACAATACGTTCTGCGAATCCATTCGACTGAGGATACAATGGGGAGCTTTTGATATGTTCTATACGATAGGAATTCACAAAGTTCTCAAATTCTTGTCCATTGTCGGTAACTATTTGTGCAGGAATGCCATGCTCTGCAAAGATGCTCTTCAAATGATTGATGACTGCATTTGATGTGGTGCTTGTGAGCTTTCTTGTGATAGGGAATCTGCTGTATTGGTCTGCCAGCAGGAGGGATTGGTGACCTTTGTATTCAAACAGGTCTGAGATGAGTCTCTCCCATGGATAGCTTGGGGGTTCTGGCTGTAAGATTGGTTGCTTCTGTGCTTTTCTTTGGTACCTTTAGCAGGTTTTTCACCTGTTGACAATGTTCGTGATGTCTGTTGTGATTCCAGGCCAGTACACAGATGTGCGGGCTCGTAGGAGACATTTCTCCTGTCCCAAGTGACCTTGATGTATGATGCTTAGCATCTCTGATCTGAGATGTGGGGGTATTACAATCCGATCACCTTTCAGCACAATACCGTCTTCAATGGTGAGCTCTTCTCGGAAGTTCCAGTACTCGTAAAGTGATTTTGGACAGTCCTTCCTATTTTCTGGCCAGCCTTCATAGTTTCTCCCAACTGAGATAAGGTGGTGTCTCTTGCAGTTTCTGTACGGATTTGGTGTAATCTTGCTGGTGACGCAGGAAGTGTCATGATGAATGTCAAGTTGTGGCAGCTGACCATTTGTAGGCGCTGGCTGGGGTGTAACCCTTGAGAGGGCATCAGCAATTGGAACGTCAGATCCCTTAACGTACTTCACAGTGCCATCATACTTCAGTGCTCTTAATACAAATCTCTGTAATCGAGGTGGGCAGCTGGATAGTTTCTCCTTAAGGATTGATTCGAGGGGTTTGTGATCAGTATATACAGTACACTGTTTACCATATATGAAATAATGAAATCGTTCAAGACCCCACACTACACCCAGTGCCTCTCTCTCAATGTTGCTGTACCTTTGCTCAGTTTCTGTTAGTAGTTTAGAGGCATAGCACACCGGTTGTCCATGTGGTAGGACTACAGCTCCCACTCCTTTCATGGATGCATCAGTTTGGATTACTGTGTCAGCATTTGAGTCAAAGTATCTGAGTACTCTTAGAGATGATATATCTTGTTTGACCTCACTAAATGCACGGTCATGTTCAGGGCCCCATATATAGGCTACTTCCTTCTTGGTTAGCTCTCGTAGTGGAGCTGTGATGGGTGCTAGGCGACCTGAATATCGTGTCAAGTAGTTTACGAGGACTAGGAAGTTCTGTAGGTCCTTTACATTGTCAGGAGGTTTTATGTCTTGTATTGCAGATACTTTCTTGTTATCTGGCCTGACGCCTTCGGAACTCCAGGTGTGTCCAAAGAAGCTGACTTCTTTGCACTTGAGCTGAAGCTTGTCTTTGTTGAATGTGATGCCTTTGCTTCTAGCTCGGTTCATGAGGTTGATTAGGTTCTGGTCATGCTCCTCTTCTGTCGAACCATACACAAAAGTGTCGTCAGCAATGTCTGTGACTCCACTGAGACCTTCTAGTGCTGTGTCTAAGTGTTTCTGGAACACATCTTGTGAGACGACAAGGCCAAATGGTAGTCTGGTAAATCTGTACCTGCCAAATGGGGTTCTGAATGTTGTTAAATAGGAGCTGCTTTCATCAAGGGGAACATGCCAGTAGCCCTTCTTAGCATCAACTATGCTAAAGAATTTGGCATTACTGAGTTAAGTAACAACTTCGTCAACTGTTTTGGTGTAGTAGTGTTCCCTCTTGATCCCTTTGTTCAGGTCCTTTGGGTCTAAACAGACTCTGATCTTTATAACCTCTCCTTTGTCGTTAGTGGTTTCACATAGTACAATACTGTTGACCCAGTTAGTGGGTTTGTCTACTGGTACAATAACACAAATTTCCAGCATTTTGTCCAGTTCGGTTTTGTACAGTTCGGTTTTGTACTTTCCACGCAGATGGATTGGTACCTTACGTGGTGGGTGGATTACAGGTTCCTAAGCCCTCAAAACAATCATTATAACTGTTCAGAAGTTTCTCTCTGTTCAGTGAGGTGTGCTCCATAGGACTTGACTGGTTTTAGCCTGCTTGCAGGCGGTGGAGGGTGTTTTTCGCGCAGCAAACGGATCATCGCCGCCATATTGGCCGAGCGTGATTGAGACCTGGGATCGAATGACAAATGGAGGGGGGAGGGGGATGGGGGAGAAGCAGATCTGAAAGACCGCCTGCACGAAAGCCTATGGTTTCTGAGTACAAAAGTTAGATCCCGTCCACCAGCGGACGGGGTATATGATTGGCTGAAACGGTGTCAATCAAGCTTATCGCGGCAAGTGTTGAAAGCAAGAACTGAAAGGAATATGTGTAGCCTTGCGAAGCGGCGTAACTAAAATAAGTGTTGTGTACTGAGCTTGCAGTTGATAAAATATGGCGAGTAATACAAAAGGCTTTGTCTTTTTTGAAGACTAAGGTTAAGTACCCTGGTTGCAGAGGTTTTCTTGAGACAACAGCCACGGAGAAAGAGCCGCGAAGGCGGCGATCGGCGAACTGCGAGAGGTTTGTTGTCGAGTTCTCTTTTCGCAAGTTCGTAAAACCGTAAATATCAGGCTCTGTATATAGCTTCCTCCTGCTCCGTTTACAAAGTTATCTCCTTCGCCTTAACCCTAGTTCCAGAGGTTTTCTAGAGAGAACACAGCTGCTCGCTCCTTTCTCCGCGGCTGGGTAAAGGTACTTTGAAAACAGAGCATCGGGGGTAGAAGCGGAATATTGAATATTGAATATCGTGGTTGAAAACTGAGGAATATTGAATATTTGCCTGAAAAATATACTGAATACGGAATATTTCAATGAAAATTAGAAAGAATAAGGAATATCCAATAAAAAATTAGTAGGGAATGGGAATATTTACCTCAGGAGAGCGGAGGAATACGGAATTTTTAGAGTGAAAATATTCTGCTTCTACCCCCGAAGAGCAGGAGGAAGCTATACAGAGCCTTTATTTTGTCTTAGAATTTAACAACCTGACCTGTGAATTGTGACCTGTACTTTAAACTTGCCGTTCTGGCTGTGCTTTCGACAGGCTTTGGAAAGAGTATGATATTTACGGTAAACTAGAGATAACTCGACAACGAACCGTGATTTAATTCGCCACTGAAAACTATTGTTGTCGACCAAATTGCAGAGATGCAATCCGGCTATTGACTTCACGGCCGTTGAACTAGGAAATAATCAGAAATCCACCTCAAACATTTATGCAACGGTCATCCATTTCTTTCGGCAAACATTCACTAAGATGGACTTCGAGTTGTCAGAGAAAGACGATCACAACATTTACCACGAGTTCTTCAATATCGAGTTCCAGACAAAACATTGTCTGCATCGGAGTTTTCTTTGAAGTTTAGAGATTCTTTCGATCCTGTATTTATCTTTATGCGAGCTTAATTCTTTTAAGAAAGGAAGCAGCCGCTTGTATGGCACCTCTTCTGGGAGTATCTTCTGGTTCGCCAGACTGCGGTGCTGGACGGCTTTTTGAAGCAGCTTGTATTAAATGTCTGTATTTCGGAGGATTTGCAACATGAAACTCTTTGAGAGACTGATGGGGCGAACGCAACAAGCTAAAACCGAACTGTCTACATATATTTCTAAAGTGGTACTGTCGCAGTCCTTTCCATGGAGAACTTTGAACAAAAAATAGCTGGTTTTATTGAAATTTCCGTATCTGAGAACCAATTTCACCAACATTTTGCATTGCATTTGACAGCGAGCGAAGTTTGTTTTGAATATTGCACGCATTTCAATCAAACCAAATCAAAATTGGCAGGCTGTCACACGTCGAATCCTATTGGTCAATTAAGAATGAGTTACAAGTTAACGGAAATCATGTGCGTGGTGGGCGTGTACTCAGAAACCATAGGCTTTCGTGCAGGCGGTCTTTCAGATCTGCTTGTTCTCCCCCACCCCCCTCCCCCCTCCATTTGTCATTCGATCCCAGGTCTCAATCACGCTCGGCCAATATGGCGGCCGCGAAAAAACACCCGTTTGCTGCGCGAAAAAACACCCTCCACCGCCTGCAAGCAGGCTAGACTGGTTTTGAACTAGGGTTTCCGTGTTTTCTGACTGTTTGCAGGATTTCTGCAGTTGGGGTTTCTGCCCCTGTTTGGAGGTTTCTATGCTGCAGTTAAATTTGACTAACTCTAAGTCACCACAAGTATTGCAACCAAGCATTGCTGGTCCAGGTACTTCTGTTACATTGGAGGTTATCTCTTTGAGGCGATCCTTGTGGCGGACATACAATTGATATGTGCCAAGGTTCTTTATGTTATTACCCCCATAAGCAGTGATTTTGCATTGTGCTGGGCCATGATTTCTGTGCCTTGAATTAGGAATGATTCTTTCATTGTCTTGCTTTGAAATGACATTTAATTCTGCACCAGTGTCTATTTTGTAGACTAGGGGTGTAGTATGCTTATGTTTTGGCATTGCAATGATCTCAGTCATGACCTTAGTACAGCCAACTTGCTCAATACTGTTAACATGACTCAACACAGCACCTGGGGAATTGTTCTATTCTACCTCGAGTGTGCCCAGAAGAACTCTGCTATTATAATCTGAGCTTTCACTTAGGTTGTCATCGCTTTGGTCACCTTGTACTGTGTTAATGCCCGATTTCTTTGTTGTTCTACACATTCTACTGAAATGGCCTTGTTTGTGACACTTGTAGCACTCTTATTTGTTTGCTGGGCATTGCTGACCCTTATTATGTGGTTTGTCACCACATCTACCATACTCTTTGGGGAATTTGTCATACCTTCGGCTATCCCTGTTTCTGTAACCCCTTCGGTTCTGTTTCTTTGGACTACCCTGTTGTTGCTGTGCATTAGATTGGTGTTTACATTTCTGCTTGCTGTGTTGACTGAGTGTGTCTACCTGGCTGGGTGGTGGTGGATTACCCATGGCTTTCATTTGCATACGAGTGGCCTCCCCTGTACGTGCTATTTCTTTAGCTCTAATAAATGTCAGTTCATTACCCTCAGCTATGCATTTCTTACAAACAGTTTACACCAAAAACTAATGTGTCACGGATGAGTTCATTATGCAAATCTGTTGGGTAACCACAGTTCTGTATCAGAAGCTTTGCCTCCGTTATGAAGGCATCTAATGGGCGGTTATTTTGTGTCAGACCACGCAGGTAAAATCGATTCAAAATGTGGTTTGATTGGGGTTTCACGTGGTCCTCGAATCGCTTCCAATATTCTTTCATTTCCTTTTGTTCTTCTGCACTCATCTCCCATGTGTTGTACAGATCGAGTCCGTAGTCGCCTGTCCACATCAGCAAGTATTTGCACTTTTGCTCGCTCGCTCGAGCTTTCAATGGGTCGTCAAATAATAATTCGCACTTCTGGCGGAATCGTTTGAAACGTGTAGGAAGGTCAGGGCCAGGACTCCAGTCCATTTTTTGGCGATTCAAAGCCAATTAAGTCTCTCATTTTGATACGTTTACTAGTTTACACACTAGCGAGTTTCCTGAAACAGTACTGTATTTGCTAATTCTCGCAGTAGAGAATGTTTTTTTTGTGTGTGTGATATTGCTGAACAATCTCAACTTTATTTGCCGTGTGTCGTGTGACCTTCTAGTCATTCACTTACGGTTTGGCGATACTTTCCACGTGCTTCGGCGATACTTTTACTGGATGCCGTTTTCCTCGTTGCACTCGTTTTGTTTTAGGCGTAAATCCCGCTTCTGACATCCATGTCTTCAGCTCAGTTTAATGTAGCACACTGCAGAGTGTACACCGAGTGTAGCACAGCTTAACAACAACAAGATGGCGGGCCCACATGGAAGCATGCGTTTATGCTAATTAGTTCATGTGATGACGTGATACTGTGACAGTGGGTATCTTAGTGTTATCGAATTCCGTTTTGTGCATACAGCTAGATTAAGTTGAAGGCTGGTTAAAGTAAACGCGACATTTGATATCCTCCGTTTCTACGAAATTAATATACTTTTTCATGATGTCTAGTTGGACTGATAAACTACATGTTAAACTACAATAGTTCCACCGGTTTTATTTCTGATCTTTGTGCGCGCTCTACTTTCCTCCCTAAGCCTTATATCATATTTTCTTGAACATAAGATCAAAGGTCACAGGTTATTGCAACAGTTTTCGTCAGAGCGTAAAAATGGAAAGCCAAATTACATATAGTGAACTCGATGTTATCGAGTACAACCAACCGAAATTAGACCACTCCTTCACGTCTAATAGTCCATGGGCCCAGACCACAAAAAAGGGTGTTTGGTACCACGCGGGGGGACAAATGCTATCATATATTTTTGAAATCCTTGTACCTTCTAGTTTATTCTGGTTGGTGATAGCAATGTGGAAAGAGTAGCTTTAGTGCTGAAATCACGTGATATTGTGACATCATCAATGTGAACGCGGAGTTCAAAGGGGGTCATGAACTATTTGTTTATTGCAGCTTAAAGTGGTGCTGAGTCGCGAAAAGAAGTTAAACAGGATCACAAAAGGTTGCAGGGCCCCCATTGAAAAACACCTTGGTGACATGGGCACCCTGTTGAAATATTATTATTATTATTATGTTGCCAGAATGAAAAAGAGTTGCTTACGAATATTATATACATGGTTACCATATACATGGTTACCATGGCAACATCTTATTTGTTTCAAATAAAGGAATAAATGCTACGAACTAGCGATTTTCCCCTTAGTATCCATCTTCCCCTTATTTTCTCATGTTTGATTTTTACCCCGTCAAAAGAGTATGAAAAAGCGTGGATACTATCTACCTTAATTGCTATCTACATCTTCGTCCTCATCATCAGAAAAGTCGTAATCATCAGCAGGGATCTCCTCCTCTGGTCGGTTATTGCAGTCTTGGAGCCGGCACATGTCAGTGCATTTCAGACCACTGGCGAGACAAGTACAGCTTGGTAGCTTGTAGGCCCTCGCACATGAACAAGAGAGGAACTCCAGGACAGCTGTTGGGGCTGGTTCGCCACTCATCCAGTCTATTTTCAGTTTGCCATCCTCTTGGACCCATCCGCATCCTACGGGTGAAGGAACTAGTAGTATATACAATAGCGGTCCTAATTCACATCCTTATATAAGCCCCCATTTTCCCATTGTATATCCCTACCCCCCTCGAAACATTTGTGATGACATAGTATTGTCTAATTAGAGGTATGTATATATAATGTATACCTGAGATACCGAATTATACGGGGGGGGAGGAAATGCGCGGCGAGAATTTATGTAGTTGGTTAAAGGTCGGAGAGCAAGCATTCTGCAGTAAGTCGTTCATAGGCACGTATTGTAAGACCCATTTATATAAAATAAGGCAGGGAAGGCCGATTCCAACACCTTGTCGTGGATGTGGAAAGGGCACCCAGAGCACTTTTTATACTTGTGTTGTGTGCGGCTCTGTGTTACTACGCGTAGAACTTTTCAGGAAGAAAAAGGCAGCAAGGCGGCAGTTCGTAGAAGTACTGCGAGAGCTGTTACAGATTCGAAAACCCATTTAGAGATATCCTTTGTCTAGTATATACGTGTGAAACATGGCTGCTCAGAATTCCCCACTAGTATTCAAACGCACTAAATGGGTCATTGGTAAGTTCTTACGAGGCTGGCAGATGGATGTTCCAGAGGGCCACGAATTTGGTGCCGACGCAATGGCCTTCTTAGATGGTGTCCGCCATACGATCCACGAAAAGCTAGAGAAAGAGATTTTTAATCTGAAAGGGGTGAAGTTTCAGCTCGCCCTGAGAGTACAGCTACTAAAGTACAAATGTGATGGTAGTGAATAATTCATCGACGTAAAACTTCGTCACAAGCAGGAGGCCGTTTTACAAGCACACGAAATCAATTCCGCGCTAGATAAGTATTTCTCTGCTTTCCAAGAGACTCTAGAGAAATGGACACATAGAGGCTCAGGGTGGGTGGTAGACAGAGTAGTTCTGCTTTGGCTCGACATCGCACGATATCAACCACTACGAGGCGGCTCATACATTTCACTACCTAAAGAATTCCAAAACAAGAGGGCCGTGGTTAACGTCCAAAACAAAGACGACGACTGCCTGCGGTGGGCACTCCGATCGGCACTATTTCCCGCTACGATTAATACACAAAGACCATCTAGGTATCCTAAAGAGGACAAGGACGGCCTAGACTTTACAGGAATCGATGCACCAACACCCATATCGCAGATTTGCAGGGTTGAGAAGCAAAACAACCTCGCAATCAATGTCTTCGGCTGGGAGAAAGGTGTGGTTGTCTACAGGATTAGCAAGTAATGTGGGGTCACCCACCGCATTAACCTGCTGCTCTTAGAGAAGTTCGGAAAGTACCACTATACCTGGATCAAGGACTTGAACCGCCTCCTATTCGATCAGAGCAAGTACGAGCACCGAAAACACTTCTGCGAGAGATGTTTACATGGATACTGCCGAGGAGATCTACTCGAAAAACACATTGAATCCAGAATGCAAAGGTATAGGACAAACAGCAGTGAGAGTGGAAATGCCAGAAGATGGTAAGAACAAGCTATCCTTTCAGAACTGGCACAAACAGATGAAGGTTCCCTACGTCATCTATGCAGATTTCGAGGCTCTGACTACTAAGATCGAAGGACCAGAGCTCGATCCAAATAAGAGTAACACCCAGAAAACTCAACTACACGAGGCCTGCGGATTCGGTTACATTGTGGTGAGATGTGATGGCCATACGGAGACTCCAGTAGTCTATAGAGGGCACAACGCTACTGAAATGTTCCTGGAGGCAATGCAACAAGAAGAACAGAAAGTTAAGGCAGCTCTATCTATATGTAAAGCCATATGCATGACTCCAGAGGACAGTATAGCCCACCACAGTGCAACAATTTGCCACATTTGTCAGAAATCTCTCAGTGGGGATTCAGTTCGTGATCACTGCCATATCACTGGAAAGTACAGGGGGCAGCACACAACGCCTGTAATCTACTCCTGCGGATAGACCCAAAGAACACCATAATACCAGTAGTCTTCCATAATGTGCGGGGATACGATTCTCATCTCTTAATGCAGGCTATTTCCAAAGTAGAGGAGCAGATAAATTGCATATCCAATAACATCGAGAAATACATTTCATTTTCACTGGGCAACCTCCGGTTCATTGATAGTGCACAATTTCTCTTGGGGTCGCTAGACAAACTGATTTGTAGTACTATAGAGGCAGCAGGCAAATGTAAACGATGTAATGAGGATGAGCTGGTTGTCATTAACGAGGCTTGGGAGCTAGTGGGGACTTGCCCACAGTGTGGAGAAGTGAGCATAAAGCAACTCAATCCGTCTAGCCTACCAATAACCGTTTCACATACGCCTCTGAATGCACACCTTCTTGGGTGCAAACCCATACGAATATATGGACAGTTGGGAGAGGTTTCAGGATGAGCTACCACCACGCGACGCTTTTTATAGCAAGCTTTCTGACGAAGGAATCTCAGACGAGGACTATACTCACGCACAGAAGGTTTGGAAAGCATTCGGCTGTCAAACTATGGGAGACTACCACGACCTATATCTTAGAACTGATGTACTTTTACTCGCAGATGTGTTTGAAGGCTTTCGAGAGACGTGTATGCAAAATTATGGCTTAGATCCAGCTCACTACTATACGAGTCCTGGTCTATCGTGGGATGCATTGCTAAAGAGGACTGGTGTGGAGCTCGAACTGCTCACCGACTACGATATGCATATTTTCATCGAGAAAGGGATGCGAGGTGGCATTTCTATGGTCAGTCGACGCCATGCAAAGGCCAACAATCCGTATGAGGTCGAGTACGACAAAACCAAGCCCACTACGTACATACAGTATCTGGATGCGAACAACCTATACGGATGGGCTATGAGCCAAGCGCTACCAACAGGAGGATTTGAGTGGTGTGACGTAGCAAAGCTACAAACCTTGAGCATCTTTGACATCGCGAAAGATGCGGATAAAGTCTATATCGTTGAGGTCGACCTTGAGTATCCTATAGAACTTCGTAATGCACGCAACGCGTATCCACTAGCCCCAGAGCGTATGAAAGTCCAGAAAAAATGGATGTCGGAGTATCAATGTGGACTACTACAATCCCGGACAAAATTCTTAAGAAAAAGTTCAAAAGCTCGTGTACTCTGGTAATACTTGGCGAACAAGTGACTCTCTCCCCTCCCCCTCCCCATACAATGTTGAGACGGACTGCCACTTTGCTCTGGGAACACTTGCAAGCAACAACATTGTACCCGGGGGAAAGCGGGGTAAGTAATATTGTGTTATTCTTGTTTAAAAGCTAATATAAGAGAACAATTGAATAATAAACATATTTTCTTAAGCATTTTTGTCCGGGGTTGTCTGTGGTTCTCTGAAAATAGCAGAGAATGGAATGTTTATGGTGGTTTTGAAGTTAGCGTGTTGTCTTATTTGTTCTAAAAATCGTTGCACGTGGTAATAAGGATATTTTATGTCATATCCACATATTCCGCATTGCATAATAGGAATTTTATTAGCAGTACAATAACTATTAAATAGTCATGCTTTATTAAGGGAGCTCAGAGAAACTGAAATAATGCACGTGGAGAGGGGGCGGGGGTTAGATTGTTTATTTTATATCCGATGAATAGTTTACGTACAAAATGTAACGAAGAGAACAATTTTCTTAACTATTTTTGGCCGAGATTGTCTATGGAATATACAAGTTAAAATAACATACTGGAATACTTATGGTGGTTTTGACGATAGCTTGCTGTCTTATTTGTTCTTAAAATCGTTGTACCCAGCAATAAGGATATTTTATGTCATATCCATATATTCATTGCATAATAGGAATGTTATTAGTGGTAAAATAACTGAAATAGTCATGCTTTATTAAGAGAGCTCAGAGAAACTGAAATACTGCACGTTTGTACCTAGTATGGGCTTGCTGTGTTTCTGCTTTTTTCGGGAGGCCTGTGGTTTAAAAAGCTTGCATTGAATTGTGGAACGACACTTTGTAGCAGTGAAACTAAATTTGGCCAAAACAAGATTATAACATCGATAAACCACGGTAAACTTAAATGAAAAATGGTGTTTGTCTTTGTTTTAAACGGTAAACCACGGTAAACCACGGTAAACCGGTCTTATAAATAAAGGGTTTACCGTTACTTTCTGGGGGGGGGGGGGGAATCACTGTTTCTCACTTGTTAACCATAGCTGTATATATAGATTTTCAATTCGGAGCGATGTAGATGTGTAATGGCTTTGTAATGTATAAGACGGAGGGGGTAGGGGTGGGGATGGATTGTTGTTAGCCACTCAGTAGCGCTACAGTGCTTGTACGCGTTTCATTCTTCATTGATTACGAATAAGTAAAAATTGTGTTTGTATTATACGCTTGGAAAATTCGTAGTACGTCTCCTTAGTAATGTTGATTTTTATCGCTTGCCCTGCTAGATAACATTTCCCTTCTTCAAATGCGAGCTGTAAATATGCCTACTTTTCAGGCGTGATTAACATTTTAAATACCATAATTAGAGGCACAATTTGCAGTTACTTGACGACAATGAACACTTTTGAACTAATAATTAAATATTGTGACGTCACTAATTAGCAATATCGTCCGTGCAGGTCTTCGAATATATACACGTGACTAAAATACCAAAGAACATTCCATGTGCGGGCTCAACACAGATGAAACAACAATAACACAGCAGTCTCTCAGCGCAGACAATCCCGGACAAAATTCTTAAGAAAAAGTTCAAAAGCTCGTGTACTCTGGTAATACTTGGCGAACAAGTGACCCTCTCCCCTCCCCCTCCCCATACAATGTTGAGACGGACTGCCACTTTGCTCTGGGAACACTTGCAAGCAACAACATTGTACCCGGGGGAAAGGGGGGTAAGTAATATTGTGTTATTCTTGTTTAAAAGCTAATATAAGAGAACAATTGAATAATAAACATATTTTCTTAAGCATTTTTGTCCGGGGTTGTAGATTGATTGAGACGGTTTTGAAGTACTCAGCATGGTTATACAGAAAGGCTTTACCACTGTCATAGGTACTATTGGCCTGCGCCGCGAGATCGAGACTTTCGATGACTTCATATTCTAGCTCACTGTTTGATAATTTGTATGTACCTACTTTCGTACTGTCGGATTCGACTATGACATCGGTGGATGGTGCCAGAGTCAAATGAAATGACATCTTATCTCGAACCGCATGTGGATACAAGACTCCGTGGGTTGTGATAACTTCATGATCAATAGGTATCTTATACACGCTACTATATGCGAGAAGAGTCGCATTATCAGCCGCATTAGACTTAACTGCGTTGCTGGCCTTTGAACGAAGTTTGTTCACATTAATAGATTGAATACCCTGCTCTATGCGATTCTCTCGTTCTACGTCAGATAGGTATAGATCGCTATATGCCTGCAGTACATCGGGTCGACTTAAATCTTCTAATCTAGTGGTTCCCATCCATACGACTCGCTTTGAGACTAGGCAACGTCCAACATTGGCCACCAAATAGTTGTCGGCATGACCATTGGATAGAGTGATATTGGCACTGAGGGCTAAACTACCAGGTACTAGAAGTCTATTTTCGCGTTACGTAGTTTCCCCTGGATTGGCTGATGAAGGAGTGAAAGTTACACGATGGAACACACGATTGGCTTTGAGAGACCTACCTTCTCTAGGAGCATAATCTGGATGGAGATTTGTTGATATCATGTTTGTTCCACAAACCACCACTTTAATATATAGGCAATACTAATAATGCATGTTACATTAACTGTTCAATATGGAAGAAGTGATAGACTTTGATCCTACATCCAAAGAAGGTAGAGCCGATGTGAATAATCTTACTGCTGAAGAATTAGCGAAGATTATACCTGATGATGACGAGTTAGAAATGGATTGGTGGAGTAGAGCTAAGTATAGATTCAAAAATGAGACGAAATACATACGCGATAAGTTGTGGAGAAATCGGAGTAATTGGGGAAGCAGCTCAGCTGAGTATATAGAATTGATCAATCGAGATGGTGCTGAGTCAGACTTAGCAGCCTTCGAAAACGCTGATCGATTCGATGAGGCCTGGGAAGAAATCCGTACTAAGTTTCCAAAGGTCGATCAAAGTAAGCTGGAAGCAGCCATGAATGGAGAGAAAGTTATAGTGCGAGTTACGGGTAAAGCGCCCTACACTTTATACAAGGTGATGGTAGCCTCAGGGCAGGTTTGACTAAGGGGATTTTACAAGCCCTTGGCCCACCTGCGAAAGAGGTAATTAGTATGAAAGAGGATACGATCGCTGTAAAGGAGAAACAAAAGACTGACGAAATAAAGAAGATGAATTCGTTAACGAAGGGATCGCCAGAATACGAGGTTTCGATGAATAAAGTAGTTGGACTAGAGGAGCAAGTACAGGGACTCAATAAAGGAATCCAATCCATCAAAGATCGTATGTCGCTACGAGACCGCATAAAAGCCCTATTCAAAAAGCATGGATTTAGTGTGATTGGAGTGTTAGCTGTTGCAGGTGCCGTAATTGGTGCAATCGTTGGTATATTGACAAAAGGCTTAGCTGCTATCACTAAGGGAGTTGGTAATACTTTGGAGGATCTTGGAAAGAAGATAGCTAACATGTTACCTGCCGCGATAAGTGCTATTGTGAGTTACATATTCAAGATAGCAAGTCAAGTTATTCCCTTCCTTGCCAAGAATGCATGGTTACTTATCGTAGCGGTGGTCATATTCTTAGTAGAGCAGTATAAATCGTCGAAACGGTGACGCTAACGAAATATCATCCATGATGCTACGCCGGCTACAATACCCACGATTGCCAAATTGGTTTCGTAACTCGTTGGTGACGCATTCTTGTGTGGCTTAGTAACATGCGTATCCGTCGTAGCAGGTTTATGTGTCTTTGACGTTGAGCCTTCCATGAGGTCTGGTGGTGGTGGTTTTTCATTAAGATTGATACCATCATTTATTCCTAAATTGATGCCAGGTTTATTTGCCATTCGTAGCCCGTTCGTATATTTAACACCCTTTAAAATAATCATATAGCTGGGTATTAACAAGCAATCCTTTGCAACTGCTAGATCGAGGCGAGAACTAATGTCCTTAACGGCTTCTAGATCTTGCGCAAGAGTGTCGTTATCCGATTCCCCGATTGCATCTTCCAACTTTGTATCGAAGTTATGTTGGGCCGCTGCGGATGATGAACCTACGATTGGGGATCTGGTCGAAGCCTGGGATGTCAAGACGCAAAACAAATATACCATTATTGATGTATTAATTCGGGCTATCCCGGCCTTTGTCAATCCTTTTCCCTTCTGTGGAACGAACCAATTGTAGTGCTTCTCATTCATATCATTCGATGTGAGGCAAAATTGATTTTATGGGCTCCGAACTCTCTCATGATCTTATCATATTTAACGTAATTCCATGGAACATTGTTAAACTTATTAAAGACGTTTTCTCTGGGTAGAGGTACTCCTAATTCAAATAGTATTCGCCTTATCGTATAGTATACATGAAAGCGGTAAAAGCTCCGAACATTATCAATGATTGGTGCGTCGTCTGAAAGATGGTCGTCAAAACACACCCCACAGCTTGCCGTTGCGCACCAAACGGCGAAGCAGAATTGTTGTTGCCAAAGTTTCATTGGTTCAGCATTGCACCACTTTTTCGTTTTTACCATTCTCGTGGTAACACTAACAAGCTTATCTTCTATGGCATGTTGTGGATCTTTCGATTGTTTTTCACTAAGATCGAGCCCCAGATCTTGAAAGATATGTCGTGGCTCATACGTAAATAGCTGATCCTTCGCTACGTAGATCTTTAAAGTTTGTACAAGGGGGTATATGTCCTTAGCAACGTGTGACCATGGCACAGCTGGAACTGGATACTTAACATCAGTCCTTCTGAAGGGAAGTGGAAAACCCACAACTATCACATGCTTTTGCGTTATCCCTCGTAACGCTTCGTTTAGATGATTTCGTACATCTACTGGTATGAGACCACCCATATCCCAATGTTGTCCACCATCATAAAACATGATCCTAGTCTCGTATGTTGACTCATCATGTATGTCAGACGCCGTTGTCCTAGCTGAGAATTTCTCAAAGTCGGCGTAGGGATGTTTTTCCTTAAAGACTGCAAAGGCTTTCGCATTGCGAGGTGCAATATAGTCACCCCAATCACCTTTGAAATGAACTTTATGAGACATAGTATCAACCCTTAATGCGACGTCAATGCGTTTTTGTATGTCTGGCTTATTATGATAACTATCCAACCCATAGGCTATACCTAGACGTTCTTGACCTTTGCCTACGAATGTGACGTATGAATGTCTATCCCCATTGGCCTCATAGGCTTGAGTGCTAAATTGCGAATAGTCGGCGTTCGGATATTTCTTCTTAAACTCTTGCCACATAGACATATTATCCTTGACGTCTGCTGCAAATTGGAACTTCTTCAATCAATCCGTTCGACTCATGCTCTTGACTCATCTGTTTGATATTGATACGTATTAAAGTTACAACATACGTTAATATTGTGAAGTAAAGAATATATGTTAGTATCATAGTATCGAAGTAACAACTTCTGGCTTTAATATGGTAATCTTAAATGTTACCACTACCTCGGCTGACTATACGGTCTATTTTCAAGAACCTATTTACATCCATGATATTTCGCTAATTGAGATCACTCTTGAGAACAGTTGGTGGAACCTAACTAATAAAGGAAGCTTAAAGTGGGATGTCGATGGTGTGATGTTTCCACACGAAATTAAGGCGGAACATTATGGTATAGGAAGCTTGATAGCCCAATTCGACCCCGCGGTTGATGCTGGTTTATTGGAATTCGTAGACCACACATTTAGGAAATACTATATTTTAGATGTTAAGAAACCAATCCAGTTAACTAAGAATATCTGCGATTTGCTTGGTATCAAAGTAGGTGGGGGTCCGACAGGCTATGTGACTATCAATGTGGGAAAATACACACTGGTGCCACAAGATATTCACTATATGTATATCTACTGTGACGTGGTGGATTCCCTCTTCTCACTTCTTGAGGGAAAGCCCTCGGAAGTCCTAAGTATATTTAATATGGAAGTCCATGGCTTTGGTGCAACAACTTACTCTCTATCAAGCCCCCTAGTCGTTAAAGCTCTAGGGACAAGACGAAACAGCCTTCGCCTGACAATTAGAGACGAAAAAGGAAATATTATAGACTTCCGTGGTCGACCTATACGATACGTATTGAAGATTGAGTAAACCATACATATAGCTAAGCTATAACATAATGGCAAGCGATTCGATTCAACTACTTCCAACGGCACCAAATATTTATCCGTCGCTCGATGGAGAGATTTTCGTCGGCGAGATATCCGCGATACGCTTGAGACCATCAAAGCCCAAGAACAACACTACGAAGTGGTA
This sequence comes from Actinernus sp. WN-2022, assembly GCA_030867875.1. NCBI lineage: Eukaryota > Metazoa > Cnidaria > Anthozoa > Actiniaria > Actinernidae > Actinernus > Actinernus sp. WN-2022. The sequence continues at coordinate 58,100,695 of JAOWCC010000019.1, forward strand.
CGTAAGAAATATGCTCGTGTGCAAGGAATTGTTCATGGTGTCTCCGTGGTAACGGGTGGCCTCTCCGTACTTTTATCGAGTTCTGGTTTGGCGATTGCTCTAACAGGTCTTGGTGTAATAATCGGCCTACCACTCGGTGTTATTGGTGGGGTCTGTGGAGTGATTTCAGCCGTTACGACTATTGAGGCTAAAAAGCTTGGCATAAAAGTTTCTAAACATGAAAAAACCGCTATGTTGGCGAAAGCGAAAATTAATACGATTCGTGATCTTGTGTCAAAAGCCCTACGTGACGAAAATGTGTCTGACACCGAATACAATCTCATCCTTGCTGAGGCAGATAAATTCGAGACTATGAAGATCGAAATTCGCCACAAAACTTCAGCTAATTTAGGACGAATGAGTGAAAAAAGTGTGGAACAAATTCGCTCCGAAGTCAAGCAAAAAATGCTAGAAGAAATGAGAGCAAAATTGGGATAAACACTTCGCGTGGGCGATATTTCCACTTTGCTAAGAGCATCTGCACTTAATTCGTATAAATTACCGCGTTGTTTTGGTTCGTATGTAAATTTCGAGCCAACGCGTGGGCGCCGCTAATTAGCATACGGCGACTGCTTAAGACATAAGTAGGATATTTCGCTACCAAATCTTTCGTCTAGCACATATAGCCTCACGGTTCTGTGCTGGGCTGGAAGGAAAATGGAGGCCCTCGGGGGCTATATGTGGTAGATCGGTTTGTGGGGGGTAAAAAGCCTCCAGCCCCCCACAAATCGTAGCGCGTCTGTCGGTGTGGCAGAAGTTGATTAATTGCAGTAGAAATAATTGTCAATACTGGGTCGGGTGCTTGGGTGAAACTTACGGGTGCTCGAATAGAGTTCTTAAGGGTGCCGGTTGTGCCTCAACCAGTTAGGACAGGATCCAAATAACAGTAGAACGAATACAGTAGAACGAATACAGTAGAACAAATACAGTCAAAGCCGGGCCCGGCAAATAAGCAAAAACCTCTCTGGGAACGAAAAATGGCGAAGGAAGGAAAAGGTGAAAGGTTCCTGGAGAGGTTCTGGTGACACCAATTTTGCTTTTTTTCTTTATCGGGTTTTTTCTTCTTATGGTTTTAAACTAAATTCTTAATTAGGTATGTGTTGGCGGCTGTCATTCTCACGAATTAGCCGTTTTGGTTAAAATAGGCAATGGGTGTATACGAAATGAGTTTTTATACATACGACCTATAGCGAGCTACCCATTTCGCAGGCACCTAGTAGAGCATTTCATCATCTATGGTGAGCTGAAATGCTCAACGAGCCACTTAGCGATATTAAGATGCCCATTTTTGCAGGCATCGAATAGTACATAATCAATGTCTTCATCCTCTATGGTGAGCTGACCATTTTTGCAGACATCGAATAGTACATAATCAAAGTCTTCATCCTCTATGGTGAACCGAAAATGCTCAAAGAGCCACTTAACGATATTGAAATGCCCATTTTTGCAGGCATAGAATAGTGCATAATCAATGTCTTCATCCTCTATGGTGAGCTGAAAATGCTCAACGAGCCATTTAACGATATTAAGATGGCCATTTTTGCAGACATCGAATAGTACATAATCAAAGTCTTCATCCTCTATGGTGAACCGAAAATGCTCAAAGAGCCACTTAGCGATATTGAAATGCCCATTTTTGCAGGCATAGAATAGTGCATAATCAATGTCTTCATACTCGGTGAACTGAAAATGCTCAACGAGCCACTTAGCGATATCGAGATTCCCATTTTCGCAGGCATCGAATAGTGCATAATCAATGTCTTCATCCTCTATGGTGAGCTGACCATTTTTGCAGACATCGAATAGTACATAATCAAAGTCTTCATCCTCTATTGTGAACCGAAAATGCTCAAAGAGCCACTTAGCGATATTGAAATGCCCATTTTTGCAGGCATAGAATAGTGCATAATGAATGTCTTCATACTCGGTGAACTTAAAATGCTCAACGAGCCACTTAGCGATATCGAGATTCCCATTTTCGCAGGCATTGAGTAGCGCACGATCATATCTAGCATGTGCATCCTCTACGGTGAGCTGAAAATGCTCAACGAGCCATTTAACTATATCGAGATGGCCATCTCGACATGCGAATCGTAGTGCAAAATTATCATCATCGCGTGCGTCCTTCTCGGAAATATTGAAGATCCTAGCCAAATTATCTCTCTCATCATCGTTATGAGCATGACTAAAACCGAATAGGAGTACTCGTCTACGGAACTCTTGGTCTACGTTTTCGTAGCGTGCTAGAGATGCTGCATCACCTAGATGTTTTGAAGTCGAAACGATGCTTGCAAATGATGTAGGACCGGCATACTCTACGATCTTAGTCAAGATTTATATGGGAAGGTATAATATATTAGCCATAGTTATAGCCTCCTTATTTTTTGATATAGTAACTGTGATATCACCTATGTTATGTGTTATAATATGATGGTACCATATCTCTAATTAGGGTTTCTTAATGGTTACATCAAATGTAGTTGGCGGTGGTTCTTACTGGGGGAATCGGGGGGGCTTTTATAAGGCACAATTTTTCGACGATTTTTAGTGGGGGTAGGGATATACAATGGGAAAAGGGGGGCTTATATAAGGATGTGAATTAGAACCGCCATTGTATATACTACTGAACTTATGAGCAGCGTTGTAGACATCTTCTCCAGATAGCTGCCTGGTAGTTCGCCCGTGCAGAGTGCTTCCGCAGACAATCTGCACAGGGAGGTAGTTGATTTGAGTCAAGAAGTAGAGGTTATTGACCGAACAAGCTTGGTCAATAAGGTTTTTATTATATGGCACAAATGAATAAAATCATACGTTGACACACGCGCCAGGAACCCATTGCGTGGTAAACTGAAGAGCGAATAGAAATCAATCTAAAATTAGACTGAGTCTCGACGACTTTTCACTTGAAGTTCAACCTTGTGGCGTTCAAAACAGTTTGTTTTCCGACGTAAAAAAATACGTTTTTATGGATGAAAACTGACCTGTACTTTACTTCAGATTTACTGAGTTTCAATGACAACTTCATCAGGAAGGCCGAATGCATTAACTAGAGACAAAAATGTGCATATTTGTGGAAGATTTGAAAGTTGAAAACCGGCGTTGAAATCACTCGAGTGGCGATAACTCAGATAAGCACACTGCAAAACTTGACAAATAGAGCTGTAGAAGAATACAAACAAACTTGTAAGTATTAATCTAGTAAATACTCTTAATTTGTAAGCCATTTACCAAATGTAAATGCTGAATTTCTTAGCTCATACAATATAAAACTGCTTTCTTTGATGAAACTGTGTGAGTAAGCTTACTCGTTTCCGTAGTAATTTTATTTCTTTGTACCACGATTGTAGTAGCGTTGTGAGGTAGCCGAACCTTTCTTTGTGTTTTTGAAGTCACGGCCATTTCAGCTTCGCTATAGTTGTTTATCTCCGTAAGTCCAGCTTCGTTCAATTCAGTCGCTTTTGCTGCAGTTGTTTTCATCGAACTTGCAAGAGCCAGAAAAAACTGCATTAATCCCTCTAAAAAGGTGAATTTTAGCTGTAAACGAAAAGGCAGAACGATTTTTAAATTAGTATTTGCCTTCATGTCACAAATTGTTTAGTTTCTTTCAAAATGTATGGGTTCTATCGCTATTTGTTTACGAAGAATTGTGAGCGGTTTTGTAAAATCCTGAGCGGGCAAGATGGAAAAATCTTGCCCGCTGAGCAACCAATCAGATTGCAGCATTCAGAGTCATATTGCCAGCTCACGGAGCTGCCATGTAATAATAACCGATATCGAAGTTCATTGACATCGCTGGTTCCTGGGGTGGAGCTGTACATCGTGCATGTGAATTGTTGTAGCCTTGCGAACAGATCACATGTTAGCTCCCACTGCATTCCAATCTGTCGGAATAGGTCTTGGAATGACTTGTTTCGTTTGATAATCTGTAATGCAGCTAACTTCCCCTTTCCAGCAATGGCACTGACGCTATCACAGCCAGTGAAGGCATGCAGACCAGGGAGAGATTTGCATAGTTCTGACCCAAACATCTGAACTACACTTGAGACATCCATGTATCTTGTTCGATGCTGTTTGCCGCATTTCACATACAATGAGCAAGGAATGAAACTCTTTAAAGCTAAGCATAGAACAAAGACATCTGTATCCTCTGATGATATTATAACTGCCTGGTATACTGATTTTGCCGCATGTGCTGCGTGGAGTATCGGCCTCCTTCTGTGTTGACCTGAGGTCTTCCCTTGCTTCTGCACTTCCTGACGAGACTTGATAGCACTGATCCTCAGTTGTCACAAAGAGTGTCTTCTCAGCCAGTTTCACTCTACATTTTTCCTTTTGCCATTCTTCAGCGATGAATCTAATTAGTTGCGACTTAGTCTTTGGATTGGATAGGAATTTCCGCCATTGGTTAAGCTTGTGGTCTGGTTTGATATTCTTGAACTCATTGCCTTTCTCAGAACCTCTCTTCTCTCGCTCGGCATTTTTGATCGATTCCTCTTTATAACCGCCTCACTGGTTAGCTCAGTTGGTAGAGCACGGTCTAGAGTGCGGGAGGTCGGGGGTTCGAACCCGGCCGTGTCCTTGGGCAGGGACGTTTATACGCCGTTGGCCTTGTCTCCTTCTACTTCTAATCAGTATTTGAAGGGGACGTGAAAGAACCTGTTGTACTACTCGAAAAAGAGAAGGGGGTTGTCACCCGGTACAGCAGCCTGGCCATTGCACTAACCACACACTCAACATTGTAAACTGCGTGGCTGCCATTGGCGCCAAAATAGCAGTCCGAAAAATTCATTCACGGGATATCTCAGTAAAATGTAAAGCGCCATGAGACTGTGGTGATATGGCGCTATGTAAATATGGCCTATTATTATTATTATTATTATTATTATTATTATTATTATTATTATTATTATTATTATAAACGTCAAAAACCACATCGATCCGCTGGCTGTCTGCTCCTTCGTTTAGGGTCATAGACAAAAGACAATCTGGTACCTCAGCAAATGTCTTCTGGTCACCTCTTATCTTCTGAACCATTGCCATCCCGTCGATCACTCGTGCGCAAGGCTGCGGTATCACTTCTGCTGCTGTGATGTTCTTCTGGAGCTCCTTTGCAAGCGACGACTTGTTGGTTTTCCTTAGAGATCCGTCAGCGGAAGCCAAGGCCCAAGGCAGGGATCCGAGTGGATCGCAAAGTACTTCGCTCATCTTCAGCTTTCTGTTCTCGGCGATAATATATAATCATTTGAGCAAACAATGCTCGATCGGCCCTGAGGATCACTTCCTTGGCTGTTCCTCTTTGGAGCTTCATCTTCTTGGAGAGATCACCAAACGTTTTCAGCTTTAGTTTTGTCATTTTGTCATGGAACTTCACTTTCTGTGGGTCGGACTCAAGTCTCCTCGCTGAAAGTCTTGTAAGCCTTCTCCCTTATAGCTTTCGCCTGTATCAAGTCTCGCTCTATCTCTGGAGTGGCGAGCTTACCAGTTGACAGACAAACGAGATCTTGTTGGTCGGTCTTAAAATGGATTGATCCAGTTGCCTTCCAGCATCGACATGCAGCATCGATTTCACGTCTGCCTCGTCTCTCGCAATTCAATTCGACTTGGTTGTAGATCAATGTGTTGGGTGCTGGACGTGCCCAGATGTAGCATGTTCTTGAACTGCCGCATGAATATGCTTCGATATTCAGCTATGAGGTAGTATTTACTCACCGCTCTTGGCTTCAGGCTGAATCCCTTGGTACCTCCGGGCGTCTGAGTGTCTTTGTTTACAGTCTCCTAACAGGTTTGGTCCACTGGTATTCTACCAAATGGGTTCTTGTCTCCAACTGGACAGAAAATCCAGCAGATCTGAAATACGCAAAAACGTCTGGGTGATCTTCTTCAAGATGTGACATTTACGACAGGTAAGCAGATACATATCTGGTGTAATTGAGGTTATCATATGCGAAACACCAGGGTATCATTAGACTGATAGAAGATACATGAAGTTCCCAGTTTCCTTCTCTGGATGCTCTCAGAAGTCCTAAGAGAATCTCCACAATGTCAATATATGACATCCAGAATTATGTGAGCTTGCCATTTTCCCGTCGCAGGTAGTTCATATACATCTCAAAAAGCTTGATAACTTTGGCAAATGAAGGGCTAGTCATGTACTCCTGGAACTCCTCGCAGATATTGTTGTACAGCTTCTCAAGACCATTAAATGAGGCATCAACCATATTCCTTCTATCCTCGTGATTCTCTTCGACCCAGGACCGAAATTCCGTCCACACCAGTCTCATAAGGGCTTCATACATAAGCTTATGAAATCTCACGGCGCGATTATACCTGCTGCCATCCAGAACTGCCGAAACGGATCCTTCTGCAACCACACCTGACTCGACACAAATATCTCTTAACCCAGCGTCTTGGAAACGTTTTCCAATAATTGACAGCAGGATGCATGCTGTATGAAATACGTCCATCCTCAACACGATTTCCACTGGATCTCGGTTCCTTTTGCGTAAAGCGCCTGGTTAAAGACCACGATGATACTCTGCAGCTTGAGCGTGTTCTTTATCTTAAGGGACTGTAAGAGAAATTCATGAACTGTTGCCATGTCAGTAGCAGGTGCATCAATAGTCGGCAGATATCCTACGTTGTCTTTTGAGACTTGCACGTCATTGCGAACGGATATGTTAAATCCAGTCCAGCCACTTGCTTTTTGTTTCTCTCTTGCATGAAGACGCACCAATATCCAAAGCAAATTCTTCTTTCTTGTGTTTGCTAGCACCTATGCAGACGTTACTTCCACGAATTTGCTAGCACGAGGACCACAGCGATCGCCAGCATTGTAAGGAGGAACTGCAGTGCTTGTTGAAGGGCCAATGCTTCTCTTTCTTGTTCTGGCTACCTCAAGTGTCGGCTCTGGAGGAAGTTGGGGACCAACTGTACAGCGCTTCCATTTACTCTATGCGACGTTCCTGCTCCAGAGAGGGTCTCTTCTAATCTGTCAATATTGTCCCACGCAAGCGTCGTACTTATATACGGTTGGATATTCTCAAGTAGGGGAATATCGTTTTCGGGCGTCAAGGCCATTTTTTGAAGACAAAGCGCTGTGTTCATTTCTTCGATTTGCGAATAGGCAATACTGTGGCCACACCGGTTTAACATCTGAATAAGTTCGACGTTGTTTGTCAGCGATTTAACTGCGTATGGCAACAGTATTTGCTTGGGAGATTTCTGTCGTCCCCCACTCACGCCATATATAATGTCCTGTCCGAAAGAGTTTACTAGGCGCTGCACTCTTTGAGGATATTCCTTTGGACTGTCGGGATTTCCAGTCAAAACAGTATAAAGAAAGGTCTTGAGTTCCTCTGGGATATTTACCGCGCTGTCACATAGTTCTGAAGGTTGGGGAGGCCATGACATTTGTTTATCATTTGCACGAACTGCATCTCGAATGTACATACCAGCTTGTTGGATTTCTTTGATCCTAGATGGCGCATTACTGTTCTGCTCTTGTTGCAAGAGACGGGCCATGTCTCTAGCCAGTTGGAGACTCGAGAGGTTATTGGGAATAACACAAATCTTATTGTTCTCCAGTAGATCTTCAAACTGCAGCAGACTGCCAAATTCGACTTCTAACTTCCTTCGTATGTGTTTCTTGGTCGATTCATTAATTTTCATAATGCCCATTGAACGCATGAAGGACAACAGTAATTCTCTCAGGTCCACCATCTTGATTAATCTCGGCTTCTCTAGCAAGTCGAATCTTATGTACTCAAACAGTTCCTCGTAAGCTTAGGACTCTATATACATATAGTTGTCATCAGCACTACCATCTGCATATTTACTCTCGGCACCTGTGTCGAAATTACTCACTTTTTGGGGGCGTGTGCAATCACGAAAGCATGATTTGTGGTAACCTGCTTCTGCTGCTACTAATTCGCGCGATACAAGGGCAATAATCCTACCGTCACACTTAGCAACAGCGGTCTTTCTGATAGAGTCATCTGCGCGCAAGTCAGTGCATTGAATTAATGGCTATCGACTTTTGGAGGCTTTAACATATTTGCTTTTATTTTCGCAGAAAATACATATCTAATCGTAAATTCTACTCGTGCTAGGAGCCTGTCGATTAGACGATTTTCTATGTTTTTTCTAATTCGCGCTTCATTGTAAAAACACTGCGGCATTTTCTGTGATACATCACTGGGGGAATTTCTCACTCGTCAACATTCTTTGCAACATCCAGTACTGGCTTACAATTTCGTATGGTTGCAGCCTTCAGCAATGATCTCCAAGAGTCAATGTCTTGAGGGGAAGTTAAATACTCACTATTATCATCAGTGCAGTGAATAATACACTTGACATCTAAACGGGGACGCTTTTTTCTATCACTGGAATCTACCATTTCGCCACGCTTTTTCTGATCTGTTGTATCAAACACAGAAAAAAAAATGTTTTGTTCCCTCTTCTACCCTTTCACACAAAACTGAGTCTTCTACGTTAGAAACTGAGTCTTCTACGTTAGAAACTGCAACTGTGAGTAGAATGATATATTATCTCAGATGAATCATCCAGACCAAGCAGCGTATGTCAAGGGCACGCATAGTTTAGAATCATTAAAATATATATAGAGGAGAATCCGAGAATCGTATACAAGAAAGAAATGTCTGATTTCGCTTTAATTAGACCTATATACTTTTCAGTTAAAACAGAATAATCCCTTCGGGAAAATTACAATGTTTCACTGTTAACAATAGAAGCCCTAGAAATACAGCAAATAAATAAAAAGATACACAGCCATTACATAAATGCAAGGATAATTTGAAATAAATGGATAGGTGTATAGAATAGAGCAGTACTTTATCATTGCCACATTTAAACACGGATTTGGTCACAGTCAATAATGGCACCAATCAAGTAGAAAAACACGAAAAGCTTTGTACTTAATACCAGAATTGTTACATACAATCCCAGATACAATTGTTGGGACACTTCCCCCTTTCCTCGTTCCAATGTTTGGTTAAACGATTGCGCCCCAAACTACAACATTCAGGAGGGTGGGGGAGGTGGACGAAAAATGACCATGACTATAGGGAATAATCCTAAAAGTGGGTCATCATTTTTAGCGAATTTTAGTTCAAGTATATGTAAAACAATATTGCATTAATAGTCGTGCCAGGAGACATTCCTACAATCATCTGCAAAAATGTTGAGACAGTCGAGAAAAAAATGTAATGTACGAGAAGAAAAATACTGGACACAAAGTTATAGCAGTTGAGGCTTCCCAACCCGCTCCCCACATTTCAATGTTGGTTGTGAATGAATTCTAGACTGAAAGTGCACCTATAACACAACATTGAAGTGGGGGAGAGCGGGATAATTAAAATCTCTTGGTAATTTAATGTCAATGCTTTCATTAATCTCCCTGTCCCCGCTCCTTATTGCTTATCGTAAAATAGATTCAACTCAAGCATGTTAAGGCAAGGTTTTTGAGCAGTTCTGATAAAACATTCCAAATTCGCTATCTTTGTCATTTATGTCTGAAATACCCTATAACTTTGGAATAATACGGTAATCATGTGTCTTAACATTTAAGGATCGGTATTTTGGTGTTTCGAAGGTCACGTGATCTTAAGGCTGAGGAAAGAAGGTATTTTGGTGTTTCGAAGGTCACGTGATCTTAAGGCTGAGGAAAGAAGGCTGAGGAAAGAAATCCGCGAAGAGATAAATGTGATTAGCCAACGGCTTCAACACGAGATCGACACAATGAACAAACGACGTCAACAAGTTGAAACTTCCCAGTCCTTCGTAACAGACAAATATGATGGACTACTGAATATTACCCAGTCTACAAAGAAAGAAATAAAAGCTTTAGAAAACAAGATCAAAGCCCAAGAGCAGTCAATCTCAAACGCTCAAGACGAAATTTACAACAATACAGCCTCCTTGGACGCCATGCAGCAGTACACAAGACGTGACTCCTTGGAAATTACTGGGATCCCAATCCTCCCCATCGACAACCCTACGAAGCTAGTAACCGAACTAAGCTCGCTGCTAAATGTCGATCTGCACGAAGAAGATATCTCGATAGCGTATAGACTCCCGCCGACCAAGAAAGTCAGAGATAGATTCATTGTCAAGTTCGTACGACGAACAAAAAGAGATGAAATATACAAGAACCGCTCGATGCTCGTAGGGAAAAGTACTACCTGGCTTCCGTCGGTAAATGAAGAGATCGGAAAGAGCATACCAAAAGGCACCAAGATCCACATAAATGAATCACTCACCGGATACAGAAAGAAGCTGTTCGGGAAAATACATGCATTCAAGAAAGACAACAACTTTAATTTTCTGTGGACGGCTAACGGAAAAATCCACCTACGTGAGACTGAAACGTCCAATATGTTCCACTTCACAACCGAGGATGAGTTCCAGGAATTTATTAATCCTTCAGACCCGGTGGATGCATAACTGAGATAAGTAAAGAATCAATGACTGACCTGAATTTGAAATTGCACGATGTACTACAAAGCAAGGACGAATGTATATAATCACAATGATCTTATGTGCTTACCCTTTTCAAACTTATCTGATGCAGCATTTAAAGCTGTTACTGGAACTTGGTATTACGATTTATCTAACACGGATATTGATCTCTATAATATAATGTCAAATCCTGATAAATTTGATGATAAGGATTCCGACTTTATGCTAACCTCTCCAAATTCTAATTATTACTCCATTACTAAACTTAACAATTCTTTAAGAACTATAAACCAAAAGAAAAGTCTCACTCTATTTCATTGCAATATACGGAGCCTACCCGAAAATTTAACTCTGCTTAACGATCTCTTATACTCCTTAGATGCTAGACCTGATGTTTTAGCCATATCTGAAACAAAATTAAATAACAAAACTGTAGTAAATACTGATATACACCACTATAATTTTTTTCACACTGATTCAGAAACTGCAGCTAGATGCTAGATGCTAGACCTGATGTTTTAGCCATATCTGAAACAAAATTAAATAACAAAACTGTAGTAAATACTGATATACACCACTATAATTTTTTTCACACTGATTCAGAAACTGCAGCTGGAGGTACATGTCTTTATATATCAGATAACCTTAAAGCCATATATAGACCAGATCTAACATTTACAATACCATTAGTAGAATCTTGCTGGTCTGAAATTATAACAGATAATGAAAACCACACATTATTGTTGGATGTATCTATAGGCATCCTTCTGCTAATAATATATCAGAATTTACATTAGAACTAGAAAACATAATTAAACAATTAAATGAGCAGAAATATCAGGTCTATGTAATGGGTGATGTAAATATTGATTTTCTAAAGTATAATGAACATTCTAAAACTGAAGAATACTTAGATATGCTATATTCTAACAATCTTATACCTCTAATAACTAAACCAACTAGGCTTACTGACCACTCATCTACTTTAATTGACCATATTTACACTAATACACCAATTAATGACATCACTTCTGGCATTGCCCTGATTGACTTATCAGACCATCTACCGGTATTCTGCATCTGCAATACTACAATATATAGCAACAAGATTAAAACATACCTTAGGGACTATAGTAAGTTTAATAAAGACCAATACCTGGAAGACTTACATTCAATTAACTGGACGGACATTTACAATAATTCCCAAGACCTCCATGAAATAACTACTGAGTGTATAAATAAAATTAGGCAAGCTGTAGACAAATATGCCCCCATGAAACAAGCTTCTCTAAATAAAATGAAACAATTAGCAAAACCATGGTTAACAAAAGGCTTATTAAAATCAATCAAACATAAACAAAGGATGTACCACTCATATTTGTTTAGGAAATGACCCAACAAATGTTAAAACTTACAAACAATACTCAAATCTACTTAATCGAATAAAAACTAAAGCAAAAGATGAATATTATAATCAGCACTTCCAATTTTATAAAGACAACCTTAAGGAAACATGGAAACTTATCGGGACACTTATCAAAATAAAATCAAAAGGTCTACAGTCTTATCCATCCAGAATTATACGCAATAACAAGACCTATACTGAACAATCTGATATTGCAGAGCAATTTAATCACCATTTTGTTAATGTAGGTCCAACCTTAGCTAGTTTAATTGAAAATACTGATAATCATGATCCCACAAAGTACATACAAAATACCCCCACTCATAGCTTTTATCTGTCTCCAGTGACTGAAGACTATGTATCCCAGCTATTCTCAGAATTAAACGATAAAAAGGCATCATTACATATCCCCAACAAACTAATAAAAAATGCCTGTAGAGTATTAGCCATACCCTTTACTTTTATTTATAATCAATCAATCTCATCAGGTATAGTCCCAAATATACTTAAAGTCTCTAGAGTAACTCCAATTTATAAAAATGGCATTGCAACTGACCCTAATAACTACAGACCAATAGCAATTTTGTCACCCTTCAGTAAAACACTAGAAAAGATTGTTTACAACCAATTAAACCTATTTTTAGAAAAACATAATATACTCTTCCAATATCAATTTGGATTTAGCAAAGGTCATTCCACTGAGCAAGCTATTTTAGAAATAACTGATAGTCTCAAAACATCAGTAGACAAAAACCTTATAACTTGTGGCCTTTTCTTAGACTTTTCTAAAGCATTTGACACTGTTAATCATAGTATATTGTTAAAGAAACTATATAAGTATGGGATACGTGGACAACCACTTGATTGGTTCAGGAGCTATCTTTCGAATAGAACCCAATATGTAAAAATTGAAAATACTGAATCCAACCCTTTAAGTTTTGTTTCTGGTATTCCTCAGTGATCAACGCTTGGGCCATTATTATTCCTCCTATACATAAATGCTATCTCTAATTCTAAAAAAAAAAAATCTTTCCGAATTTTTGCTGATGATGCCAATATATTTTATTCCTGCAAAAATCCAAATGAACTTGAAACAGTTATGAATACTGAATTAAAACATGTTCTCAGTTACTGTAATATTAACAAACTTTCTGTCAACATGAAAAAGACCAATTATATGTTAATTACTTCACCCAGAAAGACCATCCCACAAATGAATATTCTAAATATTGAAAGGAAAAAGAACATTAAATATTTAGGAATATACTTAGATGAATACCTCAATTGGAAAAGTCAAATTACCCATATCAATAACAAGATAGCCAAAAATGTAGGAATGTTCTACTAATTACGGAATTACCTCAGTCTTCAAATGCTAAAACAACTCTATTATACACTTATATATCCCTATTTAAACTATGGGTCCATCAGCTGGGGAAACACATACCCAACCAACTTAACACAAATATGTACTAAACAAAATAAATGCATTCGAAGTATCTTTTTTGTCAAGAACAGAGAATCTGCTTCTCCTTATTACCAAATTCTGAGCATCTTAAAATTTGAAAATATTGTTAAGTTGAACATCTGTACCTTAACACATAAACTATACAATAATCCATCTGATATCCCCTCCGTGTTTCACGATTTCCTAATACCTGTAACAAATGTACATAATTACAATACCAGGTATGCAGCTAGGAAAAAATTCTACCCCCCTAAAATTAGAACCAACTGAGGTAAATTTACTTTTAAATACACTGCTACAAAAATTTGGGAAACTATACCTACTAGCCTAAAGCACCTAACAAAAACAAACAATTTCAAAAAACAATATAAAGTTTACCTCCTTAATCATCAAATTTAAGAGCACCATTTTACTTTGTTTATAAGTCTTCTCACAATAACTATTTCTCCTTCTAATCTCCTCTTTCTTTCTTTTCTTTTATTCTCTTGATATCTTTTTTATTATTATTCGTTTTCGTAATCAGATAAACAGAAAATCGTTACGTAAAATATAAAATGTACCATCCCGTTTTTAGTTTAATTTTCAACTTTTTGTGATCACGTGGTTGTTCACGTGATAGACATTTAACCAAAATTTTATATTACGACGATTAAAAACGCTGAGATTAGCTATAACCACCATTATTCTAGTATTTGAGCAAATTCAAGTGACTATTCAACAAAATAGCTGTAGCCTCGTTTTCATGTTCAAACCATGCCTTAACATCCTTGAGAATAGTATGTGCGTGGACAATTTGCTGTAATTTGGCGTGAATATATTTACAACACCAACGGAGGTGTGTCGATCTTCTAACACAAGGGTCATACATTATTGTGAAATCCCTTGGGTATCTCCGATAGTCTTCCTCCTTAAAGTGTTCATGAAACCAAATTGTGCATCATTATTTTATTGCAGAATAATAAAGTTCATTGCTTTCTGATTATCAAGAGTATATTTATTTTTCAGTTCCGCCTTCGGAAAGGTCTCTTTTTCTCCATTAAAATTGACTACTTTATGCTAAAAACTGTCCCGTTTGCCGCGCGGCCAAATAAGCTGCGTGACGTCACTGTGAGGACTCGCTGTTTATATACTACAAACATGGCGGACTCCAGCAAGAAAGTTTCAGAGAAAGCTAAAAATAAGCGAGGAGGTGGAAGATATTGTGTGACTGGTGGCCTTGTTTTTTTTCCGTATTTAACTTTATCCTACGCCAAAATACAATGGACTTTGAAGTTGAGAAAAGCAATAGTCAATGTCCACATTCTATACTCATTCACAGTTCGTACAAGTACAACTACAACACAACTACAAAAAGTACAAGAAATGACTCACCAAGAACTCGACGATAACTTTAATACTCCTGTACTTTTATGCTGAAGCCAGAACAGTGAATGGCAAAGAATACAATATAGGGTTTCTCTGGTTTCCTGTAGAAATTCGTTTAAGAGGATCCTGAATGTTCGTGAATGAAAAACGGACGATACTGAAAACTTGCAAAGAACCCAGACGCGGCGCCATATGTGAGTTGAGTTTGTTGGTCTCTCTCTCTCGCCCTTGATCCGAGGGTTTTTCTCCGTTTTTTTCTCCGGTTTTTCTAGCCTCCCTCCGCAAAAACCAACACGCTAAATTGCCCCCATGGTTGTTTCAGGTCTCGTTAGAAATCCAGAGAGAATTTCGAAGGTATAGTCGAACTGAGCATCAAAAGCTACGCAACTCACTGCCATCAGAGCAGCAGTTAAACACTGTTCCTTGGGATAATGAAAATATCCTTCTTCAGACCAGAGAATAAATAGCCAGTGTCAACGATGCAGTTGTTGTAGAAAATAGTCTGGAACCTCAACTCACGTAATTCAATCTCAGATGCCGCTATAGCGATGTTTCGTATGTCGTCATCTATTGTCATTAATGTGCCAACCAGAGATCCATTGGTTCCTAACACAAAGCGGGCTTTACAAATTATGGTTGGTACATTAGCATAACAATTGCAATGTTTATCAACACGAAACATCGCTATTAAAATGTCGCTACAAACGCTTTCTGATCTCTATGAATGTTTTCCATCAGGCATTTTCAACACTATCACAATGTGCAGATTAACTTCTCCTGTGCTGACCATACATTGTAAAAATAAAGCACTTTGTGTTTCCTGCAACAGTTTTGATCAGTTGACAATTTTACAGCCCGTTTGCGGCCGGCAGTCTTGCAATTTTATCAATCGACATGTTCCTTTTATAGCAGGTTATTTCATCCAATAAGAAACGAGCTTTCAGGTCGTCAATGTCAAGCTGTCAGAATTGAACCAATCAGCGACGAGAAATTTTGTAAACAAGTCGAAGTACAGTAAAATTGAGTGTTCGCTTAGTTAGATTTGTATGTGGGTTCTTAAAATTATATAGCTTACTTTCCTTCGTCTAGATTGAAGTTTGTATTATAAAACAAATAAAAGATGGTTAGCCTTGTTCTATAACAAAATCATTCGATGTCTTGAAATGGTGCTAAATGCACTCGTGTTCTGCGCGTGCATCCGCAGTTTTTCACGGACTTCAAGCGTGTAATATTGTTTTTATAGAACAAGGAGAACCATCTTTTATTTGTTAAGGATTGTGTCGCGTTCTACTGTATTTCATTTTGTGTATTGAATTGTATTGTGCTTTATTATATTGATTTTTTTTGTAGAAATGCGCGTCTTCCTACATGATCATATGAAGGGATTGTCACTTGCGAGTCCTCACAGTGACGTCATTGTAATGGAAGATTCGGTTCCAGGCCCCGGACAGTTTTTAGCATAAAGTAGTCAATTTGAATGGCGAAAAAGAGACCTTTCCGAAGGCGGAACTGAAAAATAAATATACTCTTGATAATCAGAAAAGAATGAACTTTATTAGTCTTCAATAAAATAAAGATGCAAAATTTGGTTTCATAAACACTTTAAAGAAATCCACTGACAGGTACCCGATTATTAGAGACAAAATAGCTCCAAAACCCACTCAAGCCTCTCCCATCTTCATTATTATTTAGGTGCACGTACAATCTGAAATTAATTCACTACATTGAAAGGGGGACGGAGTTTCGGAAGTTTCAGCTGCATATTTTAACTTTGTGTCCAGTATATTTTATTGTCATATAATAACTATTTTTGTCGAGTGTCTCAACAATGATGTCTGTAATTGTAGCTTCAAAAGGGGAGGTGAAATCCTATCGAATATATTAATTTGAATAATAACCGGAATTTTGAAAACAAAAATTCCTGTCATGAACCTGTCATGAAATTAAGAAGTTTGCAAATCTCCCTACCCTTGGGCCATACATTATCGGAAACCAGTTGTCGTGAAATCCCCTGGTATCCCCGATACTCTCCCACCTTAGAGAAAACAACTGACAGGTGCCGGCCTAAGATGCACTGTAGGTTTTACAAAGACGATGAAACAGCAGCAGTGCTGCAGTAATGATCGTGTGGGGATCGTGACGACCTTTACACTTGTTTTTTAATCTTTGCAGAAATCTTAGGAACAATCTCATCGATAAAGTGCCATATGCTTCTTTCAAAGGCCTTTCACGACTACAAACATTGTGAGTATTTCAATCAATTTGACTGTATAACTGGTAAATTAATAGCCCACTTCCGCGATATGCTTTACCTGTCACGAACAAAGGTTTCAATACGAGGCCCCCGTGCTGAATTAAATTTATTCGTTTCACAGAGAAAAGAATAAATTTAATTTAGCACGGAGCCTCGTATTGAATCCTTTGTGCGTGACAAGTAAAGCATATCGCGGAAGTGGCCTATTGTGATCGTTATTAATACAACAAGTTGATTATTTATGAAATTTAAACAGACACAAAATTTATTGATGGGTTTACGAGCGGAGTGACTTCATCTTTTATGAAAAGGCTATCGATTAGATTTTAATTAAAAGGAAAGGCTGGAAATTGTTAAATAAACAAATGTCCATCCTTAAAATATTAGCAATAATTAGTTAATAATTACTGGTTATTTCATGTTTTTTTATGGAATACAAAGGGCTTATTACACGGAAAGTTGTGTAATACGGCTGGGTATTTTTACGAGTCAGTTTTATTTTTTCGAGCCTGAAAGGCGAGAAAAAATTAAATTGACGAGTAAAAATTCCCAGCCGTATTACACAACTCTTCGTGTAATAAATTGTTTATTATACGACAGCTAACACGAACAAAACATGTTTGTTTTCGCTTACCTTACTGCTCTGTTTGAAGAAAATCTTGAGAGAAGAAATCTCGAGAGAAGAAATCTCTCAGCCTCACGTCGGGGGCTGCCGCGCACTGAAAAGTTTTTTTCGCGCGCTAAAAGCCGATTGGCTGTTACTCAAACAGCCCCATTTCGATTGGTTCGCGCGCTTACAAAACCTTTTAAGTGTTGAATAATATAACCCTGTGCAAACCGGTTTGCGACCCGTGTAATACCGTCTCATATTTGCACTCGTTTTAGCCGTATTTGCACTCGAAAACGCCAAGTCGTATAATAACAGCGATTATTTCACGAGAAATTCGTATAAAGAGCTTATTACACGGAAAGTTGTGTAATACGGCTGGGTATTTTTACGAGTCAGTTTTATTTTTTCGAGCCTGAAAGGCGAGAAAAAATTAAATTGACGAGTAAAAATTCCCAGCCGTATTACACAACTCTTCGTGTAATAAATTGTTTATTATACGACAGCTAACACGAACAAAACATGTTTGTTTTCGCTTACCTTACTGCTCTGTTTGAAGAAAATCTTGAGAGAAGAAATCTCGAGAGAAGAAATCTCGAGAGAAGAAATCTCTCAGCCTCACGTCGGGGGCTGCCGCGCACTGAAAAGTTTTTTTCGCGCGCTAAAAGCCGATTGGCTGTTACTCAAACAGCCCCATTTCGATTGGCTCGTGCGCTTACAAAACCTTTTAAGTGTTGAATAAACCTGTGCAAACCGGTTTGCGACCCGTGTAATACCGTCTCATATTTGCACTCGTTTTAGCCCGTATTTGCACTCGAAAACGCCAAGTCGTATAATAATATTTGGTATACAACAAGCCTTTAGAATAGATGAATTTCGAGTGAAATTTTGGCCAGTATTCCATAGAAGACCATGAAATAACCATATTATCCTATAAATAACAAATTTACGGGGAGATATTACGAAAACAATGTAACTTACCGGACGATATACTGCGAATTTTCTCGCCGGAAAACAAACATTTTGGGTAGCGGACGCGTCTGCTTAGTTTACTAATTATGTATTCCACATATTGTATTCTATTGGCTGATATAGAAAGGGCGGGAAATTTCCTGCATTTTGATTGACCTTGATCTATCCATGAAATACCGCCCTGTATTTCATAGTAAAGCTGATCTGTGATTGGCTGAAACATAATCTTTATAGGATAATATTAAATATAATACATCTTTTAAAAATATGAAAATTACTAAATAAGCTTAAATCGAATAGCAATGGTTTCTCGATCTCAAGATTTGCCAGTTTGACGAATAATCAAAGATAATCTAAAATGATATTATAAATAGTTGTTTCTTTTTTCAACGAATCACACGGGACATAAGCGTTTCTGAAAAACATTTTTTTGTAAACTATGAAGAATAAATATGTACTGAATCAAACTATTACATTTAACATCTGATTTTTTTCAAGTTGAATTGGTAATTATCGAGATTTATATATTTGTTAGTATTGTCTATTAGTGTGACTATATATGTTTGATGTTTTATCAAGAACTACTCGAGTTACAAAATTACGTTTATTAGCATTCATTTAACAAACAAAATGGAACCGAAAATCTGAAAGTCCAGTCTAATATAGACATGTGTGATGTCATATTCTGTAATAACAAGAAGCTGCACGCAGCTTGAACTCCGGCGTATCTTTTGTAACGCGGACGATGTCGTATAGTAGGAAAATTGGAGGGACCACAGATGAAATGATAAACAACCGGATCTCCTAGGATGTAGAGATCTGATCAGCAGTATATAGAGGATATTACACGGTGGCGAGAAGATGTGAAGTTTATCCTCGAGAGTCAAAAACATTTCATGAGTGAGCGCAGCGAAGGAGTGAAATGTTTTCGACTCTCGAGAGGATAAACGTCATATCTTCAACCCACCGTGTAATTTTCTTTTTATAATATGGACAATTAAACTGCTTTAAGAACTCTTATCTTTTCATTTTACTTTCAGTACAAACTTCTTCGTGTTATTTCTAAGCCGTTCTGGGGAGTTTCATCGGGTTTTCTTGTCTCTTCGTTGCAGTCGAGAAAATCTTTAGAGAGAGTTAGATCGTTAAGTTTTTTTTTTGTGCTCGGAATATTCATTGTCATGCAGCTCATTTAAGCTGTTTACATCTTCCTCTGTGATTTTCACAAACCTGCCACCATCTTTGTAGTTCAAAAGGCGGCAAACGTGACGTCATCGATATTTTCACTAGTGAGGATATGGAAAATACGCTACTCAGTACCCGGATGTAGTTTCGTATGATTCTATGAGTGGTTTATTTCTCATTAAAACACTATCGTCCATATAATAAATATATATATAGGTCAAACTCTTGAACCGCTAGGTACGAATAATCGTGATGAAACTTGACTTGTATTTCACAATCATCATCACGTCACTTTTTTGTTTTGTTTCATATTATGTCACTCCCACCTTCTTTTCATTGATCTATATGTGTTGTATCATAAGATTGTGCAATTCATAATTCATGTATGATTTCGTAAAGATTATAATTTATTAGATACATTGTAAGCTTCTTTCCCTGAAGAACGTCGGCCGTGCCGATCGAAATATTGGAAGAAAAACTCTCTACCGTTGATCTCATATACCTGCGTGTTTGGCAGATTACGACGCACAATCAGATGCGAAAGTACGCACACACAGTTGATCTCATCTAAAACTCCACACGAGTCAGAACACGAGTAAACACAAGTAGGACACGAACGACCTAAAGTAAACCAGGGTACCCTAGGATAATACAGGTAGCCCAAAAATACAAGGATCCAAATACTTTGATGATCTGATTTAAAACTCCACATGAGTCAGGACAGTAGTGAAAATGATTGCACAGCGGTTTATAACTTAATTAACAAAAATTATAATAAAACATAATTATAATTGTTTTATCGTCTTTGTTGTTTCGGGATACCTGTGTTATCCTAGCTTGGCTTAGTTGTGTCGGGTTACCTGCGTTTTCAGTAGGGTACGCTCTTTTGTATTTTCGGAGTACCTGTGTTTACATCGTTATTAGTATGCACGCACAGTCGCATCTGGAAGTCGATATGGAGAAATTTGCTCTAAATTGAGACGCCACAAAATCAAGATTTATCAGCGGAGAATCGAACTTGAAAACTAATTTTCTAATCAAAGATGCGCAACACAGAACAATAAAATAACAGAACTTATATCTTTAGAATACATCTTTGTTTTGACGTTTGTGAACACATGAGTGCACTTGCGCTTCATGAATTAATTGTGCGTTCCGACTTTGTATTTACGGGCTACCTGTGTTGTCATATTGTTATAAGGCGGTACTATACTCTATTACTCTATGTATTTTCAGGCTACCTGTGTTATTCTCGGGAATGCCATTTAATAAAGTGTTGTAACATAGCTCACTTCCGGTTTCCGTGCGAATATATTGACCTTTTAGGTATGTTTCGTTCCAATCTTCGACCGCGCGAAACAACCAATGTGCTTACTCGTAATCTATTCACCATAATAAATGACTGTTGTGAACGGGTGCCGTTAAGGAAACAAATATGGCCGCAAAAAGCTTTACAGCCAACGAAAGCACAGTGGAGACCGTGTTAGGAAGGCCCGCAAGAGTATAATCTTGATTGGGACATTTACGAAGCCCCTGAAACGACTTTCAAATACCGTTCTGGATATTCGAGTTTACAAATTACAGTACTGTGTTTCCAGCAAGTGTTTGCTTCGGTTGTTCGTTCCCGCTTACATTTACTCATTTAATATGCTATGACTACAAGCACTCGTATTTTCAAGTAATTTTGTGTCCCTGAAATGGGAATATAATAGATGAGTAAATTTGGTTAGTTTACGGCACAACACCGTAAATTCGATATCCAGTTACTGAATTGAAACTCGCCAGAATAGGCCTTTTGCATCAATTAATCACGTGACGATTTTCCCATAGCAACGCCTTGTGTGGAGGGCATGCCATTCTAACTTTCCTTGACAACAGAGAGAGCGTGGGAGACGCGAACGTGAAACCTCAATTCTAAAAGTTCTGCCGGTTCCTTTGTTATTCGTTTTCAGCTCAAATTTATCATAACTATTTAGCTTTAAATCGTAAAGTTCAGTGTTAGAGGATTTTAAGAGCCGTAAGACGATCAGAAATAGCTTTCTGAAGCCAAAACCGACCCGGACTCTGCGAATACTCGCAACATGATGGCGGCCTCAACAGACGGTAAGAACTGAGCTGACTTCGGGAATGTACTTTTCTTCCACGCTTTAAATCGTTTTTATGTTCTAGAAAAAATATCTGATGACAGGAGATGTATCTATTTAATACTCTACCATAGCCGAGGAGATGCTAGGAGACGCTGGTGTTGTATAAACTGGAACGCGCTACCACTGTTGTGTGCCACAAATATGCAGTGGTGATTCACGCTATAACGATGGACTTTCCTTTCATCGCAAAAATTCCCCGGTAAAGACATGGGATTAAGGTCTCAGTGGATCACCAAAATACGAAGTAACGAGGGGCTTTATTTCAAGATTACAGACTCTAGTGTTGCTGGTGATTTGAAAAAAAAGAGAACCTGTCACATAGGAAAACCAGCTACTCAACAACCTATAATATCAGGTTGTTAATCGTACATCAGTTTATAATATCTCTGTAGCCTGTAACGCGTTCAGATACATCATTCTCCTGTCATCACATAATTTTTCTAGAACATAAAGACGATTTAAAGTGTGGACTGAAAAGTACATTCCCGATGTCAGCTTCTTACCGGCGCCAGCTGTTGTCTCATGTTGCGAGTAACTCGCAGAGTCCGGTTCGGTTTTGGCTTCAGACAGCTATTTCTGATCGTCTTACGGCTCTTAAAATCCTCTAACACTGAACTTTAAGATTTAAAGCTAAATAGTTATGATAAATTTGAGCTGAAAACGAATAACAAAGGAACCGGCAGAACTTTTAGTATTGAGGTTTTACGTTCGCGTCTCCCACGCTCTCTCTGTTGTCAAGGAAAGTTAGAATGGCTTTCCCTCCACACAAGGCGTTGCTATGGGAAAATCGTCACGTGATCAATTGATGCAAAAGGCCTATTTGTCCCGCTTTGAACACCTGAATCTCCATTACAACAGTGACAACAAACATAGATGCCTTTCTAATTGAATGCCTTCGAGCGAAAGCGTAATTTTCACGGTTGTTCTATGATGAATTGAAACTCATTACAATTTTTCATGAATTATGCAAATCATTAAATAGCCCAAAATTCTCAAACATATATCGAAAATCTCACAAGAAACACACCGTCATGGATTGCGAAGGAGTTTTCTTCGGACATTTTCTGTCAGTGTGGTGATTCTCTTTGCCCCTAGTGTAAACTATCGTCTCTTCAGGAGAATCACTTCCCGTTTCGTATTTTTCTCTCGGGTAAGGAAGTATTTGAAAGTCTGGCATCGACAAGATCAAATCCATAATTTATCTTCCAACTGGCGGCTATATAGCGCTCTCATTCTGAGCTCTGATTATCAAGCAGTTGCCGTCTCCCGTCTCGAGTAATAGTTTGGGCAGACGAATGCAAAATGTATATTTCATGAAGCGTGAACCCTAACCCAGTGTCTTCATTGAATTCCATACAGAGCTTATATTCTTAAGTGATTGGATTAAAGATTAGATTAATTGGTTTCGTCTAATTTCTTGAACCCCTTATATGCCGTCCGCCTAGAATATCTGACCCCAGATTGTATTTCGATACCTAAGTTTTTCAATCATTGTAGTTTAACCAATTACTCATACGGTCGTATACTAGAAGGCGCCGTAGTTTCGCCTGAGTCAAGAATACTTCCTCCATTTTAAAAATTCGGTTAAAGAGACAATTGAGGCAAATTGAGTACTTCATGACGTCACGGTAGCCGTTAACACTCTAAAGTCATCTTTTTCGAGTAGTACAGCAGGTTCTTTGACGTCCCCTTCAAATAATGATTAGAAGTAGAAGACGACGGCAGGTCAATGGCTTATAAACGTCCCTACACAAGGACGCGGCAGGGATTCGAACCCCCAACCTCCCGCACTCTAGACTGTAGACGTCTAGACAACAACAGCATATCTGTACTGGAATCCGGAACTTTCAGAGACATGGCTGCTCTGACTTATCTGTAAGTGGTTACGAATGATACATTAAAACCAAGAGACCATCACCTAAGATAATCGATCTCAGTATCCTATGATAGTCTGCGCCAATCTATTTTTGGTTCAGTGGACGTCACGATGCTATTGTAAGATTCAGTTCCAGCTCCTCGCGGATTTTACTCGATCCAACTCCTTTGTTGAATTAAAGAAGACGCGACAGGCGATGGTGCAAAGCTTCAAAACTGGCTCTGAAGTCTACGTTGGTCTCTAAACTTACAACCCGGACGGATAGACCTCATCTGACTTGAAGACGCGTGAAAATGAATTTTTAAATTTAATGTTCTAATGTTACCACTGCCTTAATTTATAAGCCGTACAAACAGTTGGGATGGAGTGTAACTTGAACTGAACCCATCAACAATATTGCCGTATGGATTTGACTGGGAAACTAAAGGCTGTATTAAGCCAGACAGGTAAGAACTTCGTATTTGACCTAGAAACCGTGAAAAGTGACTGGAAGTGACCTGAATTTCGTGCGAGCGTGCGGGAATGGAAAGTCTCCCCAAAACTAGAATAAATTACCAACCCGCACGGGCATCGTTGTTATTGAAACTTCGCATGCCTAATAATAAAATACTTGTTCCCTGTACTTCATAGGCACGTATATTATAGCTAGATAACATACCTAGGGAACGGCTGACGGGATTTATTTGCTCTATTTCATGCTAATAATATTAACGTTGAGTTTATAACGAGCACGCGGCGAGTTGTGACCACAACTTCGTGAAATTATCAATCCAGTCAGTTATGCGTGGATTAAAACTTCGCTTACTGTCGTCCAAATATACACAAGTTATATGTTCCTTGTCGTTTATATTCACGTATATTATAGCTAGACATCATAGGTTGAGAACTAGCCGGATAATGTGCTCATTTTGATGTTTAGAATTCTTTAAACCTTCAGTTTGTATGAATGCCACTCGTAACTGAACACTGACGGAGTTTGAAATTATAGTAAACAGACGCTTACTGAATTCGCTAAAGAATTTAGAAATAGAACCTGTAATATCGCAAACAATCGGCCATGCTTTTGCAACACCGTAATAAATATGAATCTGTAGAGTTCCTGTCATAACTGAAAGTAGAACATTGTAATTGCTTCGGTTACTGAGTAAAACCCCGGAGGGGGTGGAGGGATGGTTCTTCCTATATTCGGCTGGTAGGGGTGATCGTCCTATTTTTAGGGTTTGAAATAGGCAATTTAATATTATTTAGGGGTTGTCCAAGCGAAATTCATTTTTCAGGGTGATTTTTAGACCATGAGGTACAATTTAGGGTTGGATATTTTTCACGGTTGGGTATTTTTTAGGGTATTATTCGAGTATTTCCGAAGGTCACCCCTACCCCCCCCCCCCCCCCCCCCCCCCAAAAACCGGGAGTAAAACACTGAATGCATTCCGATTGATAGAGTGGTGACTGAGTAGTCCAACTGATTTATGCAGGCTAAAAATAAATTGGCACAGATTATCATGGGGAGAGACCCCAATGTTATATATCGGAGATCGGTGAAGGTTAAAACAGACTAGTTGAGGTACATACATTGATTTTCACGGCAGGCATAAGTTAAATCACCTTACTATTAAAAATAAGTTACGCCTTCGTGGTCAATCAGTTTTGTGATATTGACATTATTTTGATATCATAATAAACGACTCATTTTCAGATCCGTTAAATACACGGTTGAAATAAAGAATGTTATCATATTGCAATGTCTTTTTGACTGGCACACATGAATTCTCTGGAATAAATATATCCGAAGTTATTAAGAATTTAAATATTCCATCACGTCACATTTGCTCATTATTTATTTATTTTAATTTTATAATTACGTTATTTGATAAATAGTTTTATGTATTTCCCACTAAAATGTGACCGGAATTCGAAAATTACCTTAGTCCAAAATGTAATAATTATGCTCCTCTTAAGAAATCGGAATCGGCTTTGTTTTCAACAAGATAAGTTCAAAACACGTAATTTTTTAAAGTCAGATATTCTGAAGTAGGCGAAATTTGGTAAAAATTTGGGTGATCATTTATCAATATTGCCATTTTATTCAAACGCGGTGCGCTGAGAACCTATCATACATGATTATTACCAAAACGACAAAGTTTTAATAATTATGATATTTTATTCAACCTGGCATACTTTGTATAATACAGTACCTATTTTTGACACTCTATACACACTGGCACAAACCTTTGCATATACACATTTTACACTGATCTGGTTGGAAACTGAGCGCTACGTTAAACTGAACAAGGCTCAAAATGCATTGGAAATTTCCAAAGACTTTTCTGACTGATCTGGTTAAAAACTGAGCGCAACGTTAAACTCTGACCTGAACAAGGCTCAAAATGCATTGGAAATTTCCAAAGACGTCTTACACTGATCTTGTTGAAAACTGAGCGCTACGTTAAAATTTTAACTAAACAAGGCTCAAAATGCATTGGAAATTTCCAATGACTTTTTACACTGATCTGGTTGAAAACTGAGCGCTACGTTAAACTCTGAACTGAACAAGGCTCAAAATGCATTGGAAATTTCCAAAGACTTTTTAGACTGATCTGGTTAAAAACTGAGCGCAACGTTAATCTCTGACCTGAACAAGGCTCAAAATGCATTGGAAATTTCCAAAGACTTTTCAGACTGATCTGGTTAAAAACTGAGCGCAACGTTAAACTTTGACCTGAACAAGGCTCAAAATGCATTGGAAATTTCCAAAGACGTTTTAGACTGATCTGTTTGAAAACTGAGCGCTACGTTAAAATCTGAACTGAACAAGGATCAAAATGCATTGGAAATTTCCAAAGAGTTTTTACACTGATCTGTTTGAAAACTGAGCGCTACGTTAAAATCTGAACTGAACAAGGATCAAAATGCATTGGAAACTTCCAAAGACGTTTTACACTGATCTGGTTGAAAACTGAGCGCTAAGTTAAAATCTGAACTGAACAAGGCTCAAAATGCATTGGAAATTTCCAGTAACTGTATCAAATTTTACAAACTGATCGTCGTTTTTCGCTGCTCCCGTGATCCTGAAATTTGACTTATCCCATCTGCGTAGTTTGAATACCCGTATGAATGGTTTTAAAGTTTTGTCTTCTCCTTATTCTCTAGGTCGGCTCTACAACAACAATTTTACCCAAAGAGAATTCATATGTTAGCATTATATAGATATTACGAGTCACAGGATGAAACGTTATGAGGCGGTTGGAAGAAAATTCAGTACATGACTACATTTAAACAGAAGGGTTCATAGGTTCTAACGAGTTTATGAACACTTAAAAGAAAAACAATAACCCGGGCTAGGTGTAGAAATGTCTCGCTAGATCAAGCGCAATACTTTCTTTAATAACCGACCGGCTCTTTGCATCTTCCTCTTCATTACCACCGCCATTAAATACAACATCAAAAGCACCACTTTCGACACTTCATACTATGACCAGGCAATTTCGACTTTGATAATCATTGAATAATTTTTGAACGTGTTCAGTTCACCGACTTCCCTGGGTGCCGGGTGCCAGAAGTCCTTCTCTCGTTGATCCCACCTCTGGTGCTCTTGGGTAAATTATCTGGCTTTGCTGCTATTTTCATCCTGAACTTTAATCTATTAGGTATTTAGTATTGACTTTCACAGAATCGGTGCTCCAAACATGCTTTAATTGCATTCATGCAGTTGCTTTGGCTTGGTTTTCTGGATAAACTAACCGGTCGAAATACAGATATGAAGGAACTCGCACGCCGCAGTCAGCCGCGATATACAGTGAAAGAAATATTGATCTAAGGTATATTACACGCTTAGCTGCCATAGCTATCTGCTATAAGTAATTTGCAGCTTAAATTATAGTTATGAATGTTGTGTTTTACTGTCATTTTGGGCAAAAGCTTCGATACTTACCTTCAGTGAGCGTGTAATCTCGAAGATTCATATGAAGAACAAGTTGGTTTCACGAATCTAAGAGCATATGGTCTGATGCACACAACGCTCCGTGTAACTGAAATTAACGTAACAGTTAATTAAAATTTGGATTCAGCCGAGCTGTGTCAGGTTCAAATTTTAATTGACACTTCACACGTGTGAAGTGTCAACGTTAACCAATAGTGGATCACGGACTACAATGCTTTTATTATTTCCCAATACTCTTGAGGATTATTGGCTATTCAGCTCCGCGCACAATTTGAAAACTAGCACAAAACAGATTAAGTGTCACATTAATTTCCGTTGCACTTCGGCGTTTACAAGTCTTCAGCTTTGATATCAACCACATAAGCCTCGTTGTTCATAGGAATATTCAGGATAATACACGCTCACTTGAAGGTAAGAATTCGTAGCTTTTTCCCTATTTGATGGTACAACACAATATTCATAATTCAAACTGCAAATTACTTACAAGATAGCTATTGATATAGTGTGTGATTTAGATCAAGTTTGCTTTCATTTAACCGCGGCGTATGAGTTCAACTTTATCTGTATTGCGACCAGTACGTTTCTCTAAAAAAAAAAAAAAATCCAAAGCAAACCAAGGTCACGGCATGTTTGGAGCACCCATTGAATCAAAATAGCAGCAAGCGAGTCGATAAACTGAACAAGTCCAACATTATTTATTCAACGCTACGAATCTCTTAAAAGCCGAAATTGTCTCGTTGTAACCCACTATTCACTAGCTTTACCGTGTAAAATGTCCAGTCGACTTGACTCCGAACAGTGCCTTAATAAACTAAGTTTATAACCAGCATACAGTACTTATCGAAAGTGATATTTTTTATGAGGTATTTAATGTCAGTGGTAAAAGTGTAGGGTTTAAAGAAAGCGGTCCAATGCGCTAATGCCTGACCTCACCACATAACTTTTCATGACGTCGCTCTTAAATATACATTTAATGGCTAACATATTAATTCTCTTTTAGGAATATTGTTGCTGTATAGACGATCTAGAGTATAAAGAGAAGACAGAACAGGAAATTTGCAATGCATTGTTAGCCTTGTCCAGTTCAGAGTTTAATGTAGCTAGCGCTCAGTATTTAACCAGATCAGTGTAAAGTCTTTGGAAATTTTCAATGCATTTTGAGCCTTGTTCAGTTCAGAGTTTCATGTAGCGCTCAGTTTTTATCCAGATCAGTGTAAAAAGTCTTTGGAAATTTCCAATGCATTTTGAGCCTTGTTCAGTTCAGAGTTTAATGCAGCACTCAGTTTTGAACCAGTTCAGTGTTAAAAGTCTTTGGAAATTTCCAATGCATTTTGAGCCTTCAGTCAGTCCAGGGTTTAACGTAGCGCTCAGTTCTTAACCAGATCAGTGAAAAAGGCTTTGGAAATTTCCAATGCATTTTGAGCCTTGTTCAGTTCAGAGTTTCATGTAGCGCTCAGTTTTTATCCAGATCAGTGTAAAAAGTCTATGGAAATTTCCAATGCATTTTGAGCCTTGTTCAGTTCAGAGTTTAACGTAGCACTCAGTTTTTAACCAGATCAGTGTAAAAAGTCTTTGGAAATTTCCAATGCATTTTGAGCCTTGTTCAGTCCAGAGTTTAACGTAGCGGTCAGTTCTTAACCAGATCAGTGAAAAAGGCTTTGGAAATTTCCAATGCATTTTGAGCCCTGTTCAGTTCAGAGTTTCATGTAGCGCTCAGTTTTTAACCAGATCAGTGGAAAAAGTCTTTGGAAATTTCCAATGCATTTTGAGCCTTGTTCAGTTGAGAGTTTAATGTAGCTCTCACTTTTTAACCAGATCAGAAGAAAACGGTTTGTATACTAGTTTATTTACCATGCCGTATATAGGGTCTAAATATAAGTGACTGCGTTTGGAAATGAACCATATACCACAGATGGATTATCGTACGTAGAACTATTTGTTTTACCATTTTTTGAAATATGGTGGGATAAATGACACTTCAAACGAAATTAAACTTTGTTATTTTAAATGGTGTTTGGTTGGATTTGGTACAGAACGTTATTGAGCTGACCAGCTCTTTAAATATTGTGTAAAATGTTGATAACCATGTGGAACTCTTACCATTAACTTGGTAAAAATCAATTTAGTGAAGACGAATTTTACCGAAAAACCTAGTTCAGAATATCTGACTTTAAAACATTACGTGTTTCAAGTTCAAGTTTATTTACACTGTTCAGTTACATATATTAAAAAGAAAATAGAAACGTATAGATAAGATAGAGCTAAGATACAATCATGAGAGTTAAAATAGGTTGAATTATTGTTTAAGTGTGTGCAGTGATTAAAGTAGCAAAAGCTTTCGAGTTAATCACTGCCTATAGTAAAGTTGTACCAATATTGAAGATAGGATTTGAAATATGTAAGGTTATGAACTCGCTCCGACAGATGATAGTGATATAGATTCTGAGGGCCCAGCCCGGGGAATCTATATCACTAAGACTGCCAACAAGGCCTTAGATACAGTAAATGAGCTTGAGCAATATGGACAACGCTCCATGATCGAAATAGCTGGTATACTGAGAACCACTGAAGAAAATTCGGAAGACATCCTAATCCAACTGTGTAATGGTTTAGATTTAAACATAACACCAAATGACATCGAAGCTTGCCATAGGAACTCAATCAAACCGAATGCTAGTATTATCGTGAAATTCTACAACAGGAAAATCAGGGACTTAATATACACCAAGAGAGCAAATCTGAAATCGAAAACGATGCACGACTTCAACATTGCTACCGAAAGAACTCCCTCCCGTATCTTCATAAAGGAAAGCCTCACGCGTCGAAATAAAGCTCTCCTAGCCGAAGCACAACGATTTAAACAAGAGAACCACTTTATATTTCTTTGGTCCAGAAATGGAATCATATACCTTTGACGGTCTGAGACCTCGAATGCCATCAAGATCAATAAAACTAGCGACCTGCCTATACATCTACATAGTATCTACTGAAAAATTCGAACATCGACTAAGATGAGTTCAAGTCAGACCTGGCATTTTCTACAGAGAAAATCTGAAGTCATGCTTCAAGCTTCGAGGTATAGTCACATATATAAATAACTCAATGACCTGGCACTCCCCAAGTGATGAACTAAATTATAACTTATCGTTTCAAGGACTCGATCTAAAAATACAAATAAGTCACTTTAACCTAGCTTGTATCATTGCTAAAATGTGTAAAAAATGGTAAATTCCAAGGTGACTTGACATGACTGACTTAGATAAAAATTCAGAATTTACAGTATGTCACAATGCTGAAAAAATGTTTTTGATAACCAAAATTCAATATTCTGACTGGTGCCATAGATGGCTTCACGCCAAGTATGTTAAACTAACCAATAAACTATGCCCAGGCACTTGTTTTTTTCTAAAATGCAGAGTATTGATTTTCCATTCTCGTCTATTACCAATTGTCAGTTACTGTCTCTGTCATACAATACAAACCTACCTCTGGGTAGTACCTGTAGACCTAAAATAACTCTAACTTTAGCTGGTGACAGCATTGGACATTCTCAAAAATATATTTCTAAATGTTCTATTTGTAAGAAGAAAACGAAACCTATCCAAAGCAGTATCGTTTGTATATCCTGTCACCATAAAGTTCATACAAAATGCACTTATCTTCCAAATGATGAAGTAGTAAACTTCAACCCCAAAAATTCAAATTGGTGTTGTTAGTCATACATATCGAGTAATTTTCCATTCAGAAATGTAAACGATTCTTCCCCAGCTTACTTACAATAGTAATATAAACTGTCCATGCCTAAAATCCTTATCCCTAAATAATATAGAACTTCAATCTTTACCATCTATGGACCTTTATCAACAAATGTTAAGTATATATCACCTGACTTTGACACTAACCCAAACAATGAAATCCCATACGATCCTGATTTTAAGTACTACTCATTACTGACATGACTTCCATAAACTAATCATACAGAATATAAACATAAATATAGAAACATTATTTGTCTGTCATTCTTTCAAACATAAGGAGTCTAAATCACAACTTGAAGGTCTATCAGAATTAATAAATAGTCTGGACTTTAATTTTAATATTGTAGCACTATCCGTAACTTGGAAGCCAAAAAATAAAAATAAGTATTTCTCTCGTCCCGAATTGGAAGGGTCTCGTGATTTCGAAAATTTACCAGGCGTAACTACAAATAGTGACTGTGGGTTCTATGTTAAAAAATGAAGTCTTATACATTCGAAGGAATGATCTATCAAAAACCCATTTCTCTGATGAATTTGAATTTCAAGCACTCTGGATAGAAAGTCTTAATAAATGTTAACATAATCTTCTAATATTAGCGCTTAACTAGTGCTAATGAAGGACGGACGTGTGCTCTTGATCTGCGTTGTCTGGGCTCTTTTTCTCCCGTTAAGATGGCGATATCCAGATCAGTTACATGGAAAAGGGCTTCTAACATCAGCGGGAAGAAATCTTCAAAACACTGAAAACTGAAGCGGATAGTCCTGTCTTCGAGTTTTGGTCAATGCGGCCTTGGAGTGACTTAGAATTTTATGTATGGCTTGTTTGGTTATTACCAATTGTCGTGGATTTGGAATGCTAACAACGCAACGCCCAACGAAGCGCCTTCATGGTTAGCTCATGTGTGTAATGGAGTCCCCACATTCAGAAGAAGAACACGGATCAGGTGGCACACATGTCCGTGCATGTATTACCCTAACACTACTGCTGGATTCCATGTACTGTTAGAAGGCGACTTGGTATTTAAACTAAATCCAGGTCCCGTGATACCTACTATTGTCTCGAGGCGAGGTGACAACAGAAATCATTCCAGACATACCAGGAACCTAATGAACCTTTGCCAAATCCCTAGGGTCAATATAAACACCAAACAATATGCTTTTGTGCCTATTCAGACTTTTGCTTATTAAAGTGCACCTAACGTTTATTTTGTTATCATCATTATCGATTCTACATCAAGTTTTGAGTACTTCTGTGAAGAAAGTTTTGGTTTACAGAGAATACTCTATGTTCTACGCTTGTTTGAAATCGTGAAAATGTGACCTTTCCTGACCCACGACCGCGTAAGTAAAAGCCTGGGTCGATCCCTGGGTAGACGTCATATAATTAATTCGACTTTGCAATAAGTTGAATAAATACTTAACATGTTGACTAATTCTTTACTGACAACTCGCAAACAGTGTATATTCTCTATAAATCGATGTTGTTGTGATAGAAAGGCGCCATGGAGAATAATGCATTAATGAGATGACGTCAACCCAGGGATCGACCCAGGCTTTTGCTTATGCGGTCATGGGTCAGGAAAGGTCACATTTCCACGATTTCAAACGAACGCAGAACATAGGGTAATAAGTTCATGTCCTAGATACACCAATATGTTACTGACGTTCTATGACCGAAACATAATAGAACGTAATTAACCTATTGTTGTATCTAGGACATGAACTTATTACCGAACATAGAGTATTCTCTGTAAACCAAAACTTTCTTCACAGAAGTATTCAAAACTTGATGTAGAATCGATATTTATGATAACAAAATAAACATTAGGTGCACTTTAAATACTAGATCAATTTTATTAAAATAACAAAACACTCGCTCTAAAAGACTATGTCGTTGAATATAATCTAGATATTATTGCAATGACAGAGACCTGGCTTAGAGACAGTGATAACTTATCGATTGGCGAAGTCTGGCCTTCTGGCTATTTTTTTCACCATGTCCCTAGGATGAACTCCCGAGGTTGGGCTCCTGTTGAAGAAACGTATCCAGTTTAAAAGGCAAACCCAGGAAAAGTTCAAGTCCTTCGAATATATGGATGCTGTGGCCAAATTCTCAAATGGCTGTACACGAATTGTAACTATTTACAGACCACCGCCATCGACGTCGAATGGGTTGAACAATACCACATTTTTTGATGAATTTTCTACTCTGGCAGAGCAACTAGTCCTCACTACGGGCAACCTGCTAATAGTAGGAAATTTGAACTACCATATTGATGTCATCGGAAAATTGGACACAATTAGATTTAATAAAATTCTTGAATCGTTAAATCTGCAACAACATGTTAACGGGCCAACCCATAAAAAAGGCTACACTTTGGACTTGATAATAACAAGGGTTAATGATAACCTAGTAACTGGAATCGAAATAAAAGACCCCATGCTCTCTGATCATTTACCTTTTCATTACAAGCTACGACTGAAAAGAAACACCACTAGAACGAGTTGAAATCCAGTACTGGAAACTGCGATCGATTGACATAGACCATTTTAAAGATGGCCTTAAAGAAGTCAGATTTATTACTGGTTGACCAGAATGAACTACCTATTCTAATTGACGAGTATGAGAAGATCCTGTAGGATATACTGGACACTCAGGCACCACTCAAACAGCGTACGATTACACTTCGACCATCGGCAGCGTGGTACAATGATAGTATTAATAAGGAAAAGAAAATAAGGTAGGAGGCTTGAGCGCCGCTGGCGTGCGTCTAGACTGTGTATAAACAGACAACTGTATGCTGAACAATGCAAAGTTGTGAACGATATGTTAAGGGAAGGCAAGACTACCTACTACTCCTCTCACGACCGCGTGCGTATTTTCACGCCAGAACGAGGTTAATTTATTACAAATGGCGAAAAAAATATACACGGCCAGAACAAAAAATTCTCGATTTCTCTTTCCTGTGAGACACAGGGAACCCAACGGATACCAGATTAGGATGGAGTTCTCCTTCGTCGAACGTAATAACTGCCAGTGGTAAAAGAAAAAAAACGCAAGCACTTAGCAAAGCATAAGAGTAGCAGCTTAATATTTACAGACGGATGATAAGTTATGACGACGACAAAGCGGACAGATAATGCGCCAGGTTCGAATGTTGTCGACGTCAAAAGTGGATAGAAGTCTGTTGGAGAGTAAAGTTTTAAGACGAGTGTTAAAGGCAGCAAGCAGTACATTCTGAAGCACGGACAGTTAGAGGTAGGGGATTTCAAAGAGGACAGATATGCACAAAAAAAGAGTCACGGAACGTATAAGTACGTATAAGTACAGTGCTTGAGCTAGAGAAGTGCAGGAACTCGGAGGTGTCAAGCAAAATCTTGCCTTTAGTACAACGGAAGAGAAATAAAAGATCAAGATATTCAAGAAATAAGGAGTGAGGGAGGAGATTAAGGTGAATGAGCCTTGATTTATGATCTAATTCAAGACCGCGGAATATGACGCGAGTAGCTCTTCTTTGTACTCGTTCCAAATTACGCAGGAGATAAATGGATCGAAAAGAACATGGCGCCCAGGCTTGGCTGGCTTAGGTAAGGTGAGTGCGTACAAGTGAAATGCAAAGAGTGTTCTGAATATCATGCGGAACACTAGCACAGCAATTTCTAAGAAGAAGAAAACCAGGCATTTTGTTGGCTTTACATGTTATGGACTGGATGTGATTAGCCCAATGCAGATCCTTAGAAACCTGAACGCCAAGATCACGAGCTGAACTTACAGTGCTCAGAATGACACTGTTTAAGGTGTAGGATCTGGCGGGGCTATTACGCTTACGAAAAATGCGTAGGTTTTCATACTTGGTTGGCTGAAAAGTGAGTTCGTTATCGGAGACCCAGGCTGAGATGTAGTGTAAGTCCTGTTGAAGATGACTTACGTCATTTGAGGAGTTAATAGACTTGTAACATTTTGTATCGTAGGCAAACATGGCTACACGAGAAGGTCATTAATATAGAGAAGAAAGATAATGGGGCCGAGCACGGACTTGTGAAGAAAGCCAGAGCGGATAAATTGCCAAGGACTAGATGCACTGTTAATTATGACACGTTGCCGGCGACAATACAGGTAGTCATTGAACCAGTTAAGTAGAGGGCCAATAATTCCGAGGGTCTGTAGCTTGCACAACAGGTGAGCGTGGCAAACAGTATCGAAGGCACGAGTATGATCTAGGTAGATCACATCAATTTCAGCACCGCAATCGAGGGATTTACCGATGTCGTGAAGAACAGCAAGAAGTTGGGTAGTACAGGAGAGACCTTTGCAGAAGCTGTGCTGAAGAGAAAATAGACTGTCTAGAGAGAATTGGACAAGTCTGCGAGCAATATATTTTTTCGAGGACTTTAGAAAGGATTGCAAGTAAAGAGATTCCACGATAGTTACGGAACAATACTGTCTTACCCTTCTTAAAGACAGGAGTAAGATCTGCGTCGTTCGATGCAGTGAAGAATTTCCCGGACGACAGTAAAAGATTGAAGAGATCGCAGACGGAGGAGAAAATAACGTCAGCGCACTCTACAATTATGCGAGCAGGTAGACCGTCAGAACGAGTAGATTTACTATTATTCAGGCTCTTAAGGTCAGATAGTAACAACAATCTCCGAGAGAAATGGGAAGCTCGCTGGGTAGGCGGAGTTAGAGTTAACATCTGGTAAAGAACAGAGAGAGTGATCAGTAAAGATGGATTGAAAATGATTGGAAAAGGCCTTAGCTTTTTCCAGGTCAGAAGTAATTTCAGTACTGTCTTCTAAGAGCATAGTTTCTGGAAAAGAGCTGCCTTTTGATTTGGTGTTGAAAAAAGGCCAAAATGGCTTAGGATTAGAGTTGATTTCGGAGCAATGAAACTTAAGTGAGCCTTTACGGCAAGCGCGAATCCAATTCTTAACGTTGTGGGACATCTTTCGAAATTCTTCGTGAACAGCTGGGTCGGAAGAACCGCAAACTTTTAAATTCCTTCCAAAAGGACTTTTTCTTCCTAATCGCGTATGCCAGATCGCAATTTATCCAAAGCGCGCGTCTTAGGTTCTTAATTTTGCGCTTGGGAACAAAGGAACTGACAGCTTCAAAAACGTTAGTTTGCCAAGTATTTAGACTAGTGTCAATGTCACCCCCTAGGGGAATAGATAATGAGTTCAAGCGTAAATAGTCCCGAAGGAATCAAAGTCAGCATTTTCATAGTCAAAAACAAATCTGGTAGGTGCATTAATTATCCTGGGTGAGCGGTGAAAGTTAAAGCATAGTTAATAGAGTGGAATGGTTAGGAAACCCAGCGACCTTCTTTGTTATAGGCTTTTTTCAACCTTGAACGTGCACAAAAGACAATAGAAATTCCAATGTGTTAATCATTCAGCCAATAGAAACGCGTGAGTTCAGTCGTTGAGGGAACGCTAATGAACTATGACCCTGCACACTCTTTTGTCTTACCCCTTCCAACCTAAATCGCAGCGCCTTTGTTAGCCCCTTTGAAGTTTGCCGGGTTTCCTAACCATTCCACTCTATTAACTATGGTCAAAGTAAATACAATTATGATCCGAGGGGATGCCATTTGTTCGATCGACGAAAACATTATCAGCACAGTCAGGATCAGTCGAAAGCACTAAGTACAATATATTTTCGACTCGAGTAGGAGACTACATTTGTAAATTTACTTCTGATCCGACACTACTGCCCAATAATCCTCTGGCTTCGGCTATGAAAAAAAACACTAATGTCAAACTGAGGGGTATCATAAATAAATACAAAAAAAAGAGTCCTTAGTCTGGAAGAAGAATGCATCCGATAATAAGTTGACGAAATCGAGTTCATGTCCCACATCACTGTTGAAAAATCCAGATTCATTAAATCAGCAAATGCCTGGATAGTTAAAATCTTCCAAAATCAGCGGCGAAATGGAGTACTTTTTATCTCAAGCAGCCTCCGCCACGCACTTGAAGTGATCTAAAACGTTCTGGTCATTAGGAGCCCGATAACAAACTGCAATCAAAATAAGCTTGCTGGAGCTTAGCTTAACTTCAATGCCAATGGCTTCACCCGGCAAGGATAGGGCACTATTTACGGCATAATTGTTCCTCACTGCGAGCATCACACCTCCGCCAGTTCGGCCATCCCTGCCCTTTCGGAAAACTTCGTACCCATAGGGTAAGAAGAATTCATGGTTTACGATGGTGGAGTTAAGCCACGTTTCAGTAATAGCGACAAATTAAAGTCATTGTTAAGCTGTAAACAATATCCTGTAGAAGTTTGAAAGTTCGCTCTCCTGGTTGACAGTCTTGAACAGAAGCTTTTTATGCTGATAGCACGTCCCTGCGCATTTGTTTTTAGAATGGCTAAAAATGGTTCTAGATCGCTAATGATGGCTAGACATGGTACACGTAGTTGGCTGGGTCTGGTTTGTAAGTAAGGACTGCCGACTTTTTTGTAGCCTGGGAAACCAGCTGACTTTTCTCACTCCCTACTCGCGAAAGAGACGTCTGGGAAGCGAGGCAGAAAATGTCATACTGATGACGTAGCAGATAGCCATTTCACGATGCATAAATTAGTTGCAATTCTCAGAAGCCGAATGCGAACAACAGAGTTCTTTTCAAGGAATATAATTACCGAGGCTGCTCGTTTGCTTGGCAGTGGATCACCGTCATTAACAACCATGAAATTCAAGCCTATTTAGCGTGTGTCGGTGCTGTTGGTGTCTCCTTTGCATAGTTCTTTCAGCGGCTAGTAAAGCGAAATGATGACGTCGTACTGTCAAGACATCAAGTAAGTGATCAAAAAAGGATGCTGTAATAGTTGTTTATAATTTCATATAAACCTACACACACTGAGCTATCACAGAACACAGGGCGACTTTTCAAGCCGGGTCCTTTGCTAGGCAGTGAATCTCGGCCATTAATAAACATCTAAATGAATCAGTATAATAAAAGTACACTATGAATCACGAACTTGATGGCCGTTCAAACAGGCAGTCTCTGTAATATACCTTGGAAATAACTGCATTCTATAGCTAACCTCTTCGGCTACTGACCTGGCAAAAGAGCGGGCTTGAAAAGTGGCTTGCTGTGCTGTGTGTAGGTTTTGAAATTATACACAACTATTATGTTTTGACAGTCGTAGGACAAATTCTCTTGACGGGCCGAGCCGTTGAAAGAACGAAGCAAACGAGCTACCGACACACACTAAATAGACTTCAATTTCATGGTTGTTAATGCCAGTGATCCACTGGCAAGCAAACGAGCAGCCTCGGTAGTTATATTCCTTGAAAATAACTCACGTCGGGCACAAAAGGTCGCGAAATCGGCATCACATGTCAGTACTATTGGCCAGCGGTCACGCGCCACAATTTCATTCTTTTCAAAATGGCGGCTCGTTTGAATAGAGACCAGGTGCTCGTGAAAATATTTTCCGATGATTCCGATGCTGAGGGTTCTGCCGATTCCGAAATTTGTACTGAAAAGGAGGAGGAAGATCTTCCTGGGAAAATTAGAAAATGCCTCAGAAGCCTTAACACGGATGGCGAAATAAACAACGATATTTTCGTAGAATCTGCTGTCAAAGTGTTGGTGCCGCTCTACGAGCTTAGCAAAGCAGCTGGTCCAATGGACACTCACTCCGGAGCAGCTTGTTTCATGAAAAGCACCCCCATTTACGCTGGTACAGTATTTATGGGTGAGGCAAGGCTTTGGCTGCAGGGAATCCATCGGCGTCTTAGCGGGAGACGATGTATTCGCAACCCATTCTGTGCAGAAATTCACAGGAACATCCCTCACGATATTTTTAGCGTTCTTGTCCGGTTGATCCAAAATAGTGAGGGATTTGGTAGTCCATTCTGCTTCTACAGCCACAACAAAAAAGCAGAAATTATTTCGCTTACCTCGATTCGACTTGTGAAGGAGCTGTTTTCTTTACTGTCTGGGCTGTCAGAGAGAGAGGTGGTGCCATTCTTCAAGAGAACCCTCACTGGTATGAGGACAGGCCACAGAGTCTCCATAATTGTAAATGACACGAAGGACTTTGCCTTTATTTACAAATTGAAGAAAGGTGAACTTTCCATTTCGTATCACTTCGGCGAATGGAACACTTGTGGTTTTCCACAACACAACTAATTTTTATGTTCACATAATTGTTTAGGGCCAGTCATTATTTTTAGTCTGGGGGGGGGGGGGGGGGAGGGAATTTTGGAAAGGTTCACACATTTTCGGCCATGCAAAAGGGGGGATATCATTGAAAGCAGTATATATTGGAAGGGGGTGTACAAGTTATTTTGTCATGCTCGAGGGTCAACGTTCGTGAAAAATTCAATATCATCCTGGACCCCCCTAGCTGGTAACCCAGTCCCTTTTTGGTTTAATATAAATCCCCTTGTCCAAAGCTCTGGATTAGCATTGAAAACTGATCTCAAAACTGGGGCACAACTAACTTTTGAAAAACCAAACAGTTTGCTTTAAATGACAGAAATAGCTTCTAAAATTAAGTTTTTTCTTCTGGGGAGCATGCCCAGACCCCCATAGCTGTTAATGCCTTTGCAGGTATCAGGCAAATTCAATAATTTCAGCCACAGAAACACTTCCTGTATTCTATTTTTGGTTTTATATGAATGTAAAAACATGGTAAGAATTGAGAATTTGGGGGAGGGGTGTATAGGAAGGAAAGGTTGTTGTTTAGTGGGGGTCATACCTTGGTTTCATATCCAGGAAATCTCTCACAGGGCCATAAATAATGACTGGTTCCTTTAGTTGTATTTCTTTTCATCCATTCTCATGTTGATGTACCCTGGGCTCCAGAGGTTAAATATTTTGCCTGTTATTGGTAAATAACATTGTGCAAGGATTTTGGTGAGAGAGCAGACAGTAAAAATCAACCCCTGGACCAGGTCTGTTTGAATTTAATGTATTCATCTACCCATAAATAATGATTTGTCCCTAAGTTGTATTTCCTCTAGTTTTCATTCATGCCCATACTGAAATTCTTATCAGACAGTAAAGAAAACAGCTCATTCTTAAAACTTGTCTCCTTGTAAATTTACTGCCTTCCAAATCATGAAAAATCATAATCCTCTTATCAATCAAACTCTTTCACAATAGACTACTTTCATCTGACTATGATAACACATCCATTTTGATCTCATTAAAAAGAAACAATTACCATACCAAAAAAGACTATTTTCATTTCTGATTGCCTTATTGATAATAATTGGAAATAAGAGGCTGATAGTTTACCGTGGTATGTCCTCTCAATAAGTTGACCACCTGACTAATACTGGTATATAATCAACTAAAGTGCAAAAGCTCTGACGAAGGGCTAGCACTCGAAACGTCAGCTGCTACTCGCTTTCCACGGCGGTTAGCATACCTCAATCGACTTTAGTTGATTATATACCAGTGTTTATCTTCCCCGCCAACGCAGACCAACACTAGTTTTTACAGGAACTAGTTACCCATCGCACCTGACTAATATACTTCAACCAAGAAACTGTACTTCAACATAATGTCATTCTAAAATGGAAAATACCATATCAAACTGGAAAATGAGAGCTGCTTATTTGCATTACATTGTGGAGGGGAAATATATCTACAATATGCATTAATATTGGCCCCAGTGTGGGTTTCAAAGCCATATTATATTATTTTCATACATTTATGACAAGCCCAGGTTTCAGAACTTTATGACCCTATATAATTAAGCTGTGTTAAGGCCAGCTACATGTAGTTTCATAAATTTATGAAGGCTCGACTCTCCAGTCTATATTTCATAAATTTATAAATAAATCTGGCCTTGAAACCAGAACAT
The DNA here is from genome assembly GCA_030867875.1 of Actinernus sp. WN-2022. Taxonomy (NCBI): domain Eukaryota; kingdom Metazoa; phylum Cnidaria; class Anthozoa; order Actiniaria; family Actinernidae; genus Actinernus; species Actinernus sp. WN-2022. Next base: position 58,142,013 of record JAOWCC010000019.1, read on the forward strand.
ATTCACCAGAGTGCAAAATCAAACTAAACCTTGTTTGACAGTGCAAGTGTTTGGTAATTCAGAAACTCTCTTCTGTGTTTTAAAACTAATTAGCTATAGATGAGACATCTGGTTTGTATGTTAACTAGGTGTGGCCACTTTAACAAGACAGACTGATCTGAGGCAGTAGTCAAATTATTTCCTTCATGGTGAACAACTGTCACACTTTACTGAAAATATGTGTTTGTTTTCAATGAATCTAATTATTGAATCTGCACAATCAATCTGGCAGACTCACTGTCATCCACATTTGAATTATTTGACAAACTAAAGACCCGGCCAGGTAACTGCTTGCCTGATTATGATTACTTGAATACAGCTTTTGTAGGATTGTAGTGTATAATTTGCAACATATTTATGTACACATACAACTTACTGTATTATACACCTGCAATATTACAAAATATCATTTAAAACCACAGTTACTGAAGGATTTTCCACTTTAGAATGGCTTTATGTTAGTAATATTTCTTTCAATGATTATAAAATTAGATACATGACAACATACATGTGCATTCACCTAAAAGGTATTTAATAAATATAAAACAGGAGAAATTGTTTACAAATTCTGAAACCTTATAATATACATAAGTTATGTAAGGGTACTGTCCTACAGATAATAATAAATACCTTTACATGAGTACTGCACAGCAGATACTTATAAATACTCTTTAAAAACTTAATTTGTATGTCAGTGTGTACTATAATACAGCAAACACTTATGAATACTCTTTAAAAGCTTCACTTATAAATACTCTCTTACCCTTTACACGAGTACTGCACAGCAGATACATGTACTTATAATACTCTTTAAAAAACTTAATTTGCATGTCAGTGTATATATACAGCCAGAAACATAAGGGAGTTGAAATATGTAACGGTCATACACTGTACTTCTCTTTAGTACCATGCTCCAGATTACTCAGCGAATAAACAGTACCATATATGGAATACAATAATAATAATAATAATAATAATATTTTGACAGGAAAGCTCCACTCACAATTTGTGATTTTCAGGGAGGTCCTGTATTAAAAATATATATTTCACTAATATATGGAAAACAGGAAAGTTAAATGGTTGTAATAAAATATAAATAGAACAAGGATTATTATGAAATTAAGTTATGTGCCAGTAAGATTTAAAAATTGATAATGTAGTTGATTGTATAACTTCAGAGTCTAAAGAGTTCCAGTCTAATAGTGCATGGTAGGTAAACTTCTGCTGTCCCCAATTCCTACGTGCGAATGGTAAATGTAGATTGTGCTGACGGCGTGTATTATATGTATGAAAGTCTGATTCTTCTTTAATTTAAAGTTGAAGTCCACCATGCTATTTAAGCATTTGAAGACAGTAATACAGCGATGATAGCGCCGTCGAAGGTACAGTGGTTTCCAGTTTAATAGTTCGAGTACTTGAGATGCAGAAGAGCTTGAGGGAAAGTCGAGCATAAGTCGAGCAGCATTATTCTGAAGAACTTGAAGGTGATCCATGAGGACGGTATTATTCTTATCTCCCCAGACGATATCGGCATAGTCAAGTAAGGGAAGGACAAGAGATTTATAGAGAGTTAGCCGCGCATGCAAGGGCAGCAAATGCTTTACCCGGCGGATGATGCCAAGACGTTGATTGACTTTATTACTGACTCTATCCACGTGTTCTGACCAACTCATGTTCTGACTGACTGTCACTCCTAAATATTTAAAAGAGTCAGTTCGGTCAAGAGCAGAGCCATTTATGGTCAGTGAAACCTCTCTGAAATCCTTGAGCTTGCGTGCGCTGCCATAAATTATGAACTTGCATTTAGATGTATTCAGTGTCAAGAGATTGCTGTTAAACCATTGACATATGGACAGAAGATCAGCGTTCAATTTATCTTTAAGTTCCTGGGCATTAGTCGAAGAGCAGTAAATTACTGTATCGTCAGCGTAGAGGGACACCTCGCAGTAATTAACACATGAGGGTAAGTTATTTACATAAACAAGAAATAGTAGTGGTCCTAAGACGCTTCCTTGAGGGACTCCGACAGGAACTTTCTTGGGAGAGGAAGAGACATTTGCCAAGTTGGTGATTTGGCTTCTGTTAAATAGATAGGACTTGAACCAGTTCACACTTGTGTCAGAAAAGCCAGCTGTTACTAGTTTATTGAAGAGAATAGTATGGTCAACATGGTCAAACGCTTTTGACAAGTCCAGGAAAACAGCACCGGTTACTAGACCACTGTCCATATTCCCAAGGATAGTATCGGTGAAATGGGTAAGAGCGATCTCTGTTGAGAGTTTAGGTCTGAAGCCAAACTGCCTGGGTGTAAGGATCTTTTCTTCCATAAGGTAATTATATACTTGTGCATGGACTGCCTTCTCAAGGATCTTACTAACTGTCGGGAGGATTGTAATCGGCCTGTAATTGTTGGCGTTGCTTCGATCACCAGATTTGAAGAGAGCTGTTACTTTACCAAATTTCCAGATAGAAGGGAATGTAGAAGACTCAAGTGAGCGATTGAATATCTTGGTCAAAGCAGGAGTTATGACGCTTGCAGAGTCTTTCAGCAGTCTGGCGCTAATGCGATCAAGGCCAATTGATTTATTTATCTTGAGCATTTTTAGTTGTCTATGCACAAACTTTTCTTCAATTGAAATGAAGACAAAGTTTCGAGACCTTGCGATAGATTCACCAGAAGGGGGTCGTGGATAGAAAAAATCAAGGCTTGCTTTTATTTTAGCAGCCAATTTAGATCCTACTGTTGAAAAATGATTATTTAAAACTTCAGCAATCGACTTTGAGTCAGTATGTGGTACGCCATCGACTTCAATACATGAAGGGATTGAGGATGTCTTTCGCGAAGTAATTTCGTTCAGTGTTTTCCATAGTTCACCGCTCTTTCCCCTGTTCCTAGTAATAAGGTTTAAATAGTAATCAGCTTTGCATTTTTTGACCAGGTTGTTTACGTAGGATTTTATCTTTTTGTACATGGACCAATGGAATGACGATCTTGATTTAATGGCCTTCCGGTGGTGGTAATCTCGGTCTTGCATGGCGTTGCATAACTCTGAATTCATCCAGGGCACGTGTATACCCTTGATTCTAGATTTTTTAATTGGAGCATGTCGATTGGCTGTACCCGTAAATAGTTGGTTCCAAGTTTCAACTGCACTATTGGTGTCCAATTGCTCGTCGACGACATTCCAACATATGTCTCTGAGTTCACTCAGGAACGACTCCCTTGAGTAGTGCTTGTATGATCGATACTCTATAACCCTGCAAGGGGCCCGAGAAACACCCGCTTTGATGACACAGTAAATGAGTGAGTGATCACTCAAATCTATGTGAATAACTCCAGAATCGACTATGCGATGATTGTTGTTAACGAACAACAGGTCAATTGCCGTGGATGAGTTCTCGGATATTCTCGTAGGCTTGTCAATAAGCTGTACTAAGTTATGTTGATTTGTAAGTCTAACGAGCTTCTGTTTCAATGGCCTTGATGAGTCAGTATTTGAAGTCAAAAAATTAACATTGAAATCACCAAGTAATATTATCTCAGCTTGTGATGGGAGTAATGATAAAGCGGTGTTGAGATCATTAAGAAAACCGTCCAGTGTTTGGTCTGGGGCTCTGTATATTGTGAATATAATGAGTTTCTTTGCTTTAGGACGAGTAATCTCAACTACGCATGACTCAATGTTAGTGTTCTGTAAGTCACTTCTTGATCGATAGGGAATGCCATCTCTAACAAAAGCGAGCGTACCTCCACCAGGTTTTCCATTCCTATCCTGTCTGGTAACTGTATAACCAGGGACATAAATTTCGTTATCAAGAATGTTCGGGTGAAGCCACGTTTCGGACATTGTGAGTACGTCAAAGGGCTTCTCTTTCAATAAAAGTCGCACAGAATCCATCTTGTTGATGATACTTCGGACGTTCAGATGACAGACTTTAAGACCGCGCGAAGTAGGAAAGTCAGCAACTGACGATCCGTTAGTAGATGGGCCAGGGTTAGGAGATACATCGTTAGACAGACAGATTAATAAGATCGCCAAGGAAGATTTCTGAACCAGGCGGCATCCACATAGCAGTAGTGTTGAGGTAGATCTCATTGTAGTCTTTTGGGGGTGAGTTGAGGGAACATAGCCATAGGTGTTTGGACGAGAGACTTCACAAACGGCATAGAAAATTTGACAGTCATTGCGCCTGGAACTGTTGGAGTGCTTCAGGTTTGAGAAACACAGGTACAAGACGAGGATGAGTAACACGTGGCGCAAAGCACTTCCAGTCATCATGCTGTCACTCTGCTGACGTTGTTATAGTAGCCGTTGTAATTTACAGCGCGCGCCACAAGGACGGTTATGATCGAGCTCATGGAATATGTTTTGAAAATTCAAAATGTAACGAAAAGAGAATGATAATAACAGTCAAAACCGTTGCAGTATAATGAAACCGATAATAATAATAAATAGAGATGGAAAACAAAAGGAAAAACAAACAAAAAAGATTGCAAGAACGGTTATGTTCCGAGCCAAACAAATTATGCTCTTCCAAAATTGAAATATGTATGAGAAATAAACGAAACAACAAAAAAAAATCGTATAACTATGACTAGTGAAAAACCCTAACCCTACTGAGATGAACAATGAAGCTAATTAATGATTAAAAAAGTAGAAGGAAACTGAGTGTCGCAGTGTGAGGATGACCTAACTGTAGTATGAGAAAGATAATAACGGAAAAGGGAAGTAATACGCGAACGAAAATGCACTAGTATAATGAAAGTAAAATGACTGAAGAGTAAAAGTAGGAAAACAAGAATGAGAAAGATAATAATAAATAAAGACAGAAATGTAAACGATTACATGGCACTGTTACATGTTTCAATTCCTTTATAATTGTTTCTAATATAGCTCAGTCCAACAAATACTTATAAATACATTGTACTCTCTAAAACCTTTACATGGGTACTGTACAGCAGATATTTAAAGACACTTTTTAAAAAAACATGTCAGTGTGTACAGCCTAGCTACAGTACTATTACTTTATACAAATACTCTTTAAAAACTACTTGAATACTGACTGTACAGCAAATACTTGGAAATACTCTGACTTAAAACTGTACTTGAGTATTGTACAGCAAATACTCTGACTTAAATACTGCACAGCAAATACTTAGAAATGCTCTTTAAAAACTGTACTTGAGTACTGTACAGCAAATACTTTGACTTAGAAATACCGACTTAAAAACTGTACTTGAGTACTGTACAGCAAATACTCTACAGCAAATACTTAGAAATGCTCTTTAAAAACTGTACTTGAGTACTGTACAGCAAATACTTTGACTTAGAAATACTCTGACTTAAAAACTGTACTTGAGTACTGCACAGCAAATACTCTGACTTGGAAATACTTTGACTTAAAAACTGTACTTGAGTACTGTACAGCAAATACTCTGACTTAAATACTGCACAGCAAATACTTAGAAATCCTCTTTAAAAACTGTACTTGAGTACTGTACAGCAAACACTTTGACTTAGAAATACCGACTTAAAAACTGTACTTGAGTACTGTACAGCAAATACTCTACAGCAAATACTTAGAAATGCTCTTTAAAAACTGTACTTGAGTACTGTACAGCAAATACTTTGACTTAGAAATACTCTGACTTAAAAACTGTACTTGAGTACTGCACAGCAAATACTCTGACTTGGAAATACTTTGACTTAAAAACTGTACTTGAGTACTGTACAGCAAATACTCTGACTTAAATACTGCACAGCAAATACTTAGAAATGCTCTTTAAAAACTGTACTTGAGTACTGTACAGCAAATACTTTGACTTAGAAATACCGACTTAAAAACTGTACTTGAGTACTGTACAGCAAATACTCTACAGCAAATACTTAGAAATGCTCTTTAAAAACTGTACTTGAGTACTGTACAGCAAATACTTTGACTTAGAAATACTCTGACTTAAAAACTGTACTTGAGTACTGCACAGCAAATACTCTGACTTGGAAATACTTTGACTTAAAAACTGTACTTGAGTACTGTACAGCAAATACTCTGACTTAAATACTGCACAGCAAATACTTAGAAATGCTCTTTAAAAACTGTACTTGAGTACCGCACAGCAAATACTTAGAAATACTCTTTAAAAACTGTACTTGAGTACTGTACAGCAAATACTTTGACTTAGAAATACTCTGACTTAAAAACTGTACTTGAGTGCTGTACAGCAAATACTCTGACTTAAATTCTGCACAGCAAATACTTAGAAATGCTCTTTAAAAACTGTACTTGAGTACTGTACAGCAAATACTTTGACTTAGAAATACTCTGACTTAAAAACTGTACTTGAGTACTGCACAGCAAATACTTTGACTTAGAAATACCGACTTAAAAACTGTACTTGAGTACTGTACAGCAAATACTCTACAGCAAATACTTAGAAATGCTCTTTAAAAACTGTACTTGAGTACTGTACAGCAAATACTTTGACTTAGAAATACTCTGACTTAAAAACTGTACTTGAGTACTGCACAGCAAATACTCTGACTTGGAAATACTTTGACTTAAAAACTGTACTTGAGTACTGTACAGCAAATACTCTGACTTAAATACTGCACAGCAAATACTTAGAAATGCTCTTTAAAAACTGTACTTGAGTACCGCACAGCAAATACTTAGAAATACTCTTTAAAAACTGTACTTGAGTACTGTACAGCAAATACTTTGACTTAGAAATACTCTGACTTAAAAACTGTACTTGAGTGCTGTACAGCAAATACTCAGACTTAAATACTGCACAGCAAATACTTAGAAATGCTCTTTAAAAACTGTACTTGAGTACTGTACAGCAAATACTTTGACTTAGAAATACCGACTTAAAAACTGTACTTGAGTACTGTACAGCAAATACTCTACAGCAAATACTTAGAAATGCTCTTTAAAAACTGTACTTGAGTACTGTACAGCAAATACTTTGACTTAGAAATACTCTGACTTAAAAACTGTACTTGAGTACTGCACAGCAAATACTCTGACTTGGAAATACTTTGACTTAAAAACTGTACTTGAGTACTGTACAGCAAATACTCTGACTTAAATACTGCACAGCAAATACTTAGAAATGCTCTTTAAAAACTGTACTTGAGTACCGCACAGCAAATACTTAGAAATACTCTTTAAAAACTGTACTTGAGTACTGTACAGCAAATACTTTGACTTAGAAATACTCTGACTTAAAAACTGTACTTGAGTGCTGTACAGCAAATACTCTGACTTAAATTCTGCACAGCAAATACTTAGAAATGCTCTTTAAAAACTGTACTTGAGTACTGTACAGCAAATACTTTGACTTAGAAATACTCTGACTTAAAAACTGTACTTGAGTACTGCACAGCAAATACTTTGACTTAGAAATACCGACTTAAAAACTGTACTTGAGTACTGTACAGCAAATACTCTGACTTAGAAATACTCTGACTTAAAAACTGTACTTGAGTACTGCACAGCAAATACTCTGACTTAAATACTGTACTTGAGTACTGCACAGCAAATACTCTGACTTGGAAATACTTTGACTTAAAAACTGTACTTGAGTACTGTACAGCAAATACTCTACAGCAAATACTTAGAAATGCTCTTTAAAAACTGTACTTGAGTACTGCACAGCAAATACTCTGACTTAAAAACTGTACTTGAGTACTGCACAGCAAATACTTAGAAATACTCTTTAAAAACTGTACTTGAGTACTGTACAGAAAATACTTAGAAATTAAGGGACGGTCAATGCTTACCATGCATAAATCGAGTTCTCAATGCATGCTGATCGTTGGGAGAGCACGATGGTAGTGCAAGATCAAGTTGCTCGAGGCGTAACCTAGAGGAGGAGCAACTCTAGCTACCAGAGTGCTCTCTCAACTATCCAAGTGCATCCAGAACTTGATTTACGCATGCTAAGCATTGACCATTGCTTTTATAACATAGACAGAGGTTTCACATGTCCTTAAACTGTTTTTTTCAAATCACGTTACAGATTCTCCTAAGATTTCAGACAGAAATCTGTAACACCAGTGGAAATTACTTTTTCACAAAGTGTCTCAAAATCTATGTTTTTTTGCTGAAATTCTGAAGTAAATGTACTCAGCATTGAATATCCTGTATTTTTTGGCACAAATATTATTTTATGAAAGCCTAACAAAAATGTAAAAAACTGCTGTGATTTGAATGAAAAGTTTTCAATTTAGTTTGCATACGCTGCTGATGTAATCATTACACCATTTTCGAAGAAAGAGCACATGCATACTCAATATGCTTTTGTACGATCACGCGACTGAATATAAAGGAAAGTAAAGCTTGTTTGTGTGTCTAGTATTTTTGTCATGAAAGTTATTACAAGGTAATGCTACAGTTTACTTGTGCAATTTAGGATTAATTCACACTCATGTATTTTTCAAAGGGCTCAAATTTTCATCTTTGGGTTTTCGTAAAAATTGTGAAAAAAATTCCCCGGATTGTGAGGTCAGAGCATGCACAATCCATTTTTTCTTCATGGCTAGTCAACCAATCAGAGCATGCGTTATATCGTAGCTATGATATAATACTCTTTAAAAAATAGTTGAGTAATGCACAGCAGATATAAAATATACTTACTTAAAACTTTCATAAGTAGTGTGTTTAAGTGCAAACCTCAGCAGTCTAACTCACTAAAATGTAATTACATAATTTTAAACTGAGGAACTCTATGAGTGCCTCATACTGTAATGTGTTTAGTGACTGGTTAGAAAGTTAAGGCTCTCATTTACACTCTTTGAACTACTGTATAGGTGGAAAATATGCCCTGAGTATTATCCAACTTTCCTCACTTTAAGATACTAGTACACCACTGAAAATGTTTCATTAAAAAGTACCAGTGCTGCCTACAGTTTGAGGAAGTAAAACTAACAAGTACCATTTACAAACCTAAACAAAAATTTAGAAACTTAAAAATAAATATTTAGCATACTACATTGTACATGTAGGCAATCACTTTGCTTGAATAGTTTGGATATCAGTGTACTGTGGGGCTCGAGCCAGAAACATATAAGGGAGTTGAAATATAGTCCCATGCATGCCAGATTATTCAGTGAATAAAACGTACCATATAATATTGGAATACAATGGGATTCAGGTTCTTTGACTAGACTGTTTAGCTAGACTAGACTGTATTCCATTATGATACTTTTTATTCGCTGAATAATCCAGACCATGGGGTCATCGTTACACATTTCAACTACCTTACATGATTTGTATTTCATAATAAAATTCTGATTGTCTATCATGGGTTGACACAATGTAAGAGCAAATATCTAGCCTTTAAATTCAATATTAATCTTTATCACTTAAGAGAAGGACCCCCTTCATGAAATCTATAAAAATACAATGGGCAGTAACTGTTTAACAGAAAGTACCAGTATATAAAGTTTAGCTCCTTCATATCCCGTGCCTTTGAAATTAAAAAAATGAAATTACAGCTAGGGCGGTGAACATGCACATGTACTCATAGCAAGTGCATTGGTTATATCCTTTTATGATGCTAAATTACTGTGGAAATATTAATACTGACAGCAATTAAATTAAATACTGCAGTACTTTTATAGACATCTTGAGTTCATAGAAGTCATTTTCGCATTTTCTACAGCTCTGTATTACAACCACAGAAATGTATCATCACAAAAGGAAATACTTAATGCAATTATTGCTACATGTTCACTGGTAGCTGTTTTACAATTCTTAATAATCTGACCAGCTCTTACTCTGAATTAAACATTCAGTAGTTGGATTTATATTTTCAATGATATGCATGTTATCAATGGAGAAGCACTGACCTAAAGCATATCAAAGGTGCTCACCACACACAACTATGGGCTGAGCAATGTACAACTGAAGGTACCAGCCATGGCCTTTATATACCAGAACATCCTGTTTCAAATAGACTATCTCTGTAATCACAGGCCATTTTGAATTTGTCTTCCTGTCTGTAAGCTCACCTCAATTTTGGATCTCAGAGGGTGATCACAGTAGCAGCACCTCTGTTTTCTAATATCTTTCGGCATCCCACAGTAGCAAAAGTCTGGTCCATTTGTCCGCTTGGGAATGTAATACTGACTGCTGGATGATGCATGTGAGATGTTGTACCCCCTTTCTCTCAGCCACAGCAAGGAGACATACTCATGCAGAAAAATCTGTTCCCACCTTTGCTTTGGCAATGTGTTAGAACTGTATTTTGAAATAAACACATGTTTGGCCTCCCTGCCCTCCATGGAGTTGAGACCAAGTCCCAATCCATAGAAATTCTTCATGTATTCAGTGTGGGCAGGTACTACATGACCAATGGTCCACACTGTTGGATTAACTTTAAAGAAAACCACATTGGCACGAAAGTATTTAAGGCACATACCTCTCAGTTCTGTCACCTCCTCCTCTGTTATATCAAGGCGTGAGAACAAAGAAACACAGTTACGCAAGCAAAGACATAAGTAAGCAATACAGTGAAATATTGTGTTCTGCCTACCTGAAGAAGAATTGCTGGAGTCGACTGCTGAGATTAGAAACATAAAGTTGTGCAAGAACAGTCTGGAATCTCTTCCAGTGAACCGGTAGTCAAACTCTCTTGCACAACCTTGTGTTTCATCAAACCATCTGACTATCCTCTTTGCTAGCCTGGAAAGATTACACGTTGTTCGCATGACAGTAACATACTGAGAAAAAGGAGATATGGTAGGAACCTGTGAAAATGAAGTGATAGAATTTGTTAGATTTGACTGTGCAATTACTTCATTTAAGAGATATCGATGAGCAAGGGCACATGCATTGTTCTTCACATGAAGAGGATCAACATGAGCCCTGTCAATCAAATCACCAACAAGTGGAACAAATTCTTGTCTGCTTTTCAATTTTGAAATAAACATTGTCACTTTAGATCTTTTAGTTGAGGCAGCCAGCTTTTTCTTTTCCAGGTTTTTCTTAAGCCCCTGAACCTGGTCTGCAACGCTGAGCCTCTGTTGATAGTTCCAGGGCTTCCAAGTGTTCTGCTCCTCAGTTCCAAATGTACCCGTCAGGCTTGAACAATTGTCTCCACACACATCTGCAAAAGTAGAAAAATACTTAGCACTGTTGCTCAGCTCACCAGCGAGAAAAGACAGCATTTTCATGTCGTTTGGTAGTTCTGACACATGGAACTTGACATCAACAGAAGAACCATGACAAATGACAGAAAATGTTCTTTTCTCTATCTCATGGATATCTCTCATGAGAGTTTGTATAAACCTGGAGACAGGGACACAGTTTTCAGAGCAATTAGCACCAAACAAGAGATAATTCTCATTACTGCTGAGAACGCCCCTTCCAATGTTGAGAAAGCTGATGAGCCAGGCACAAGCAGTGTCGTCCTTCCCAAATGGAGCACCATCACCACCTAGGGATCGGAAACATAGAAAGTGTTGGTTTCTCCATTGAACCAGGTGAGTTCATAATGATCGTGACAAAGATAATACTCTACCAGTCTCACTAAAAGGTCTTTGAGGCTTCTGTAAACACCATCAACCTTTTCATCATCTGGCAGCCCTTCACAGAGGGTTTCACGGATGCTGTACAAAGGCCCAATATCTAGTGACTTAATGAATGGCATCAATCTATTGTAAGGTACTAACCTTGGCAGGGGGCAGTTGTTTACTTTGATGCGCACAGCCTTAGTAGTATTATTCTTAGAAGGAAGAGTTGCATTAGTATCATTACTGTTTGTAGTAGTGTTAGTGCTAACATATTGATAGCTACTATCTCTGTAGACAGCACGGTACTTTTTTTTACCCATTACTCCCCCACTATAGTATACTGCAACACTCCTTGTCATATTATCGTCAGACCTCTCAAAATGTTTCACGCCAGGTCTGCATAGCTTAGGTAAAATGTTGTTACATACTTTTGAACTTTTAGAGAGACCTTCTAACAAAACATTTTCACTACAATTTCTAGACACAGTCTCAATTAGACCAATTTCTCCTGGTGTCCTGTCCAAGTCTGTGCCACCATGAATCTCTTGAGCTGCTCTATATGTGTCTATCCTTCTTTGCCTCATTGCTCTTTCACATACTGCTAGTCTCCCATTAGATGTATACTTAGATGGCTTATTCCTCCTTATCTTAGCTGCTAGATCTGTCATAAATCTCGCTTTCTTCCTTGGCACTTCCTCCTGTAGCTGCCTTTTAATAACCTCTCTCTCTCTATCAGCTTCTTCTACCTAAATGCACATGCAGGATAACATTTATTTATCTTTTCTTTACAGGTTAGAGCAATAGTAACTTGCAAAGGAATAATTATATTTTACCACCCAACATCCATCCAATACTCCTAGCTGTCACGTATAGTTGTTAGTTGTACATTAGTTAGGGACTGTTCATTATTTATGGTTAATAAGGGATTGGGGGTGTGTTTAGTTATCAACCCAAGTATGTATAGATACAATGTATATACATGTACCTCCTCCCAAACTTAAATATATTTAAGAAAACTTAACCCTCTCGATAATGCCCAGGGTAAAAATATGTGTTGAGCATCAAAACAATTACATGTACTCTCCCCTTTTAAACTGAATTTGGAAATTTTATCACCCTACCCTACACACTCCCTCCCACAGTGTTTCTGCTAGAAAATTTATTGTTTAGGACATATTAGAGACTGGGACAGCCCGGCAGGCCACACTAATTTTTCTTTGCATGTACATTGTATGTGTACATGATATTTTCATGATTTCTTGAACAAAAACAACCAATATATACATGTATAAACCAAGCATGTTGCATGGCACTATATAAGCCCCCCCCCCCCCCCCCCCCTCCAAATCATAAATAACGAACCGGGCATTGCTTTTAAATTATCGCTTCCTAAAGAGAAAACAATGCGTTCCAGTCTGGTATGAATTATTCAATAATAAGTACAAACTTTATAAATTATAAGTTTACTTTTACTTACTGGCTACTTAAGTCTTTAGTACTGTCTACTGGCCCGGAACTGCACTGATTAAATGTTTTCGCGGGTGATTCAGAATCGCGCGCTATGTCCAAAATATTGCAGCAAAAAATAAAACAGATAGCGCTCTGAAATAAATATAATACACTAGTCTTTGAAAGGTATGGAAATGAAAGATTAGTCAATAACTGCTTACTTTAGTGTGGATCCGTTTTATGCCTTCCTTCTTGGCCTCCAGTTGCCTTCTTTCCACAGTCAGGTCATAACTAGCTTCGAACACCTTCATATGGAGCTCCCTCTTCTTCCGCCGTAGCCCCATATATTTGCCAACGGCGAACCTCTTGTAGTTCTTCGGTATCTGGCGTGATGCCATGATAGTGTATGGCAAAAAATCTTCTTGGACTAGTTCGTGCGAACAAAATCAAAAAACAAAAAACATACCATTGAAGCTCAATTCATGGCGAAAACAGCGAAAGATATTTTGAAGTCAAGATTAGTAGAAAGGAAAAGTTCAATGAAGCCGAAAACCACGACTTATTAGCTATAAGTTTGTGTAATCACATAATTTAAACCGACAACGATGTAGAACAAATCGTAATTCATCGCGCGAAAGCGCTAGAAAGCCGGCCATGGTCTCAAACGAAAGCTCCATGACTGAGCTTCCCTCCTTCGACTTCGAAAATAAGATCAGGTGACTATAAAAACTGTGGGGGGGTGGGGAAAAGTACCTATTTCGTAAACAATACATTCGTTACCAGTCTTCCAAAAGTGACGCGCGTCCAAGATGGCGACTGTCCACGAAAGTTGATGCCGATTTCGCGACCTTTTGTGCCCGACGTGACTCTGTTGTTCGCATTCGGCTTCTGAGAATTGCAACTAATTTATGCATCGTGAAATGGCTATCTGTACGTCATCAGTATGGAATTTTCTGCCTCCCTTCCCAGACGTCTCTTTCGCGAGTAAGGAGCAATAAGAGTCGGCTGGTTTCCCAGGCTAACTCTTTTGTAAGTTTTGTACTAACCGTTGAATTCCCTGTCAGCCCAGCAACGGGAAATACCATTGGTCAGTTTTACATATCTGTCGGCGGCTCGTCAAATTGACCCGAGTCAGTAATCGTTATCAGTCGAGTGTAAAGCTATGGAGTTTACGCAAGTGAAACTAGTTTAATACTAGTGATTGCTGCCCTTAAATTCTTCTAGATCGCCTGACTTAAAACAGTACATTTGCAGCAACCTGCTAATTCTTAAGCACTCCATGCTTGGTTTAAACTTTGCATCAAACTGTCAATAACGTGAACGCTCTTTGTGCACGATTTCGCCGAGTTCATCGACAACAATCAGTTCGGATTCTGGATCTACTAGGATTCTCAGGTTTGTCCTATAGTTGATGTTGCAAATACCACTGTTGTTGTTTAAATTAGCGGACATATCGACTTCGCTTTGCATTGATTCTTGATCTTGAATTTTTATTTCCGGTTTCTTAGGCAAGTTAAAAATGTCGACGAAACGTTCCAGTTGTTATAAATATTCTTAAACGATGATTTTCAAAGTCTGCAATTATCTTGTAAACCAAAGAATACAGATACAGCGTCGTTTCCTTTTATTCTAAACTAGTTTTTAGCGGTTTCAATCATGCTACTGCACTGCTGCTCAAATAATAAAATATAAAATCGACTGGCGAAAACTGAGAGACTGACCCACGCGTCCCTAGGGAGTAATTAGGAGGCGGAGCTGGCAAAAATATGATCGTTTTGACAGTACGGTCGGTACAAAACTTACAAAAGAGTCGGCAGTCCCTACTTACAGACCCAGTCAACTACGTGTCTAGCCATCGTTAACCATCTGGAACCATGTTTAGCCATTCTAAAACAATTGCGTAGTAGAAGGGACTTGCTAGCAGTCTAGAAGCCTTTAGGCTTCGGGCATCTGGTAAAACACCGAGATCGAACGGTGTTCACTTCTTAGATTCAGAATCTCCTGGGTTGGAATTGACATCGTTACTGCAAAGTATACACAGAGCCGGGAGGTTGAAGGTTGAAGTTGTATTGGAGCAGTAGTATATTCTAGCATGAAAGAATCGTGTACGATGAGTCCAGGACTTGAAAGAACGCTGATTGTTAATATTTGTGTAGTCAACGAGTTGATAGTCAGTTAGGATAATCCCGAACAGTGCTAGGATCAGGAAAAAAACTGGAAAATTGGTAAGGGCGAAGCCACACATGTCTTTCAGCCATCGCTGACCGAGACTGTTCTCCCTTAACTAATCGAAATCGGTCTCAGCATGATTTCATAAAGGATTTTAAAGTATTCTTGGTTTTCATGTGACGTCATCAAACATCTAAAATTTAAACTATAACCACTACAAAGCTGTTTTTTGTATATATTCTAGACATCGATAATAAAAGCCTACACAGAAAATTTCACGTCGACAGGGTCTATTATTCCGTAGTAAATAAATGTTGTTATTAGAGAACGCCGACCAAGCGTGTTTTGCGGAAGGCATAAAAATCCACGTAATAGACCCTATGCATGCGTCCTGGTAACTAGCATGTCAACGAGGCCGGTAGGTGCTCTGGAATGTTGAAATTGAAGCGCCCGGGGAGATTGTGAAATGCACTGAACGAATATTCAGTGGAACAATGCCGTTAATTTGCTATGCGCCTGGCTGGTTGCACTATAAAGAAACATTTTTCAACTAAACAATCAATGTTCAACACGTTTCACACCTCCTGCTAGTATTTCAATTTCAACATTCCAGAGGACCTACCGGCCTCTTTTTCGTGTTGTGACCACGCGAGTTATGCATAGTGTGTATTGTGTCAATTTCTTTCTTTTAACTCGATAAATCTTCAAAGGTTGCATTCAAAGAGTTTTGAAGTGAAACCAATGATTTTGATGGGAAGTTAAGCTTTATATGTATTTTCGTTTTATGGCAGCCGGCAGTCGCATACAAAGTAATGTACAATTGTCGTACTTCCATTGAGCCACAGCTCCGTTAGGAAATAATCTTAATACCAGAATTGTTACGCACAATCCCAGATACAATTGTTGGGACACTTCCCCCTTTCCTCGTTCCAATGTTTGGTTAAACGATTGCGCCCCAAACTACAACATTCAGGAGGGTGGGGGAGGTGGACGAAAAATTATCATGACTATAGGAAATAATCCTAAAAGTGGGTCATCATTTTTAGCGAATATTAGTTCAAGTATATGTAAAATAATATTGCATTAATAGTCGTGCCAGGAGACATTCCTACAATCATCTGCAAAAATGTTGAGATAGTCGAGAAAAATATGTAATGTACGAGAAGAAAAATACTGGACACAAAGTTATAGCAGTTGAGGCTTCCCGAACCCCGACCCCCATTTCAATATTGGTTGTGAATGAATTCTAGACTGAAAGTGCACCTAACATAACATTGAAGTGGGGGAGAGCGGGATAATTAAAATCTCTTGGTAATTTAATGTCAATGCTTTCATTAATCTCCCTGTCCCCGCTCCTTATTGCTTATAGTAAAAATAGATTCAATACTATGTGCGTGGACAATTTACTGTAATTTGGCGTGAATCTATTTACAACACCAACGGAGGTGTGTCGATCTTCTAACACTAGGGTCATACATTATTGTCAAATCCCTTGGATATCCCGATAGTCTTCATCCTTAAAGAAATCCACTGACAGGTACCCGATTATTAGAGAAAAATAGCTCCAAACACACTCCAGCCTCTCCCCCCTTCATTATTATTTTCGGTGCACGTACACTCTGAAATTAATTCACTACATTGAAAGGGGGACGGAGTTTCGGAAGGTTCAGCCGTTTTAACTTTGTGTCCAGTTTTTGTTATCGTCATATAATAACTATTTTTGTCGAGTGTCTCAACAATGACGTCTGTGATCGTAGCTTCAAAAGGGGAGGTGACATTCCTATCGAATATATTAATTTGAATAATAACCGGAATTTTGAAAACAAAAATGTCCTGTCATGAAATAAAGAGGTTTGCAAATCTCCAAACCCTCGGGCCATACATTATCGGAAACCAGCTGTCGTGAAATCCCCTGGATATCCCTGATACTCTCCCACCTTAGAGAAAACAACTGAGAGTGCCGGCCTAAGATGCACTGTAGGTTTTACAAAGACGATGAAACAGCAGCAGTGCTGCCTCAATGATCGTGTGCGGATCGCGACGACCATTACACTTGTTGTTTAATCTTTGCAGAAGTCTTCAGAACAATGTCATCGATAAAGTGCCATATGCTCATTTCAAAGGCCTTTCACGACTACAAAGATTGTGAATATTTCAAACAATTTGACTGTATAAGTAGTAAATTAATTGTGATAGTTATTAATACAACAAGTTGATTATTTATGAAATTTAAACCGACACAAAATACGATGGATTTACGAGCGGAGTGACTTCATCTTTTATGAAAAGGTTATCGATTAGATTTTAATTAAAAGGAAAGGCTGGAAATTGTTAAATAAATGTCCATCCTTAAAATATTAGCAATAAATAAATGTCCATCCTTAAAATATTAGCAATAATTAGAAAATCGTATTATTTGGTATACAACAAGCCTTTAGACGAGATGAATTTCGATGAAATTTTGGCCAGTATTCCATAGAAAACCATGAAATAACCATATTATCCTATAAATAACAAATTTACGGGGAGATATTACGAAAACAATGTAACTTACCGGACGATATACTGCGAATTTTCTCGCCGGAAAACAAACATTTTGAGTAGCGGACGCGTCTGCTTAGTTTACTAATTATGTATTCAAAATATTGAATTCTTATTGGCTGATATAGGAAGAGCAGGAAATTTCCTGCATTTTGATTGGCCTTGATCTATCCATGAAATACCGCTCTGTATTTCATAGTAAAGCTGAGCTGTGATTGGTTGAAACATAATCTTTATAGGATAATATTAAATATAATACATCTTTTAAAAATATGAAAATTACTAAATAAGCTTAAATCGAATAGCAATGGTTTCTCGATCTCAAGATTTGTCAGTTTGACGAATAATAAAAGATGATCTGACCTAAAATGATATTATAAATAGTAGTTTCTTTTTTCAACCAATCAAAGGACACAAGCGTTGTGGAAAAAAATATATTTTGTAAACTATGAAGAATAAATATGTACTGAATCAAACTGTTACATTTAACATCTGATTTTTTTCAAGTTGAATTGGTAATTATCGAGGTTTATATATTTGTTAGTATTGTCTATTAGTGTGACTATATGTGTTTGATGTTTTATCAAAAACTACTCAAGTTACGAAATTACGTTTATTAGCATTCATTTAACAAACAAATTGGAACCGAAAATCTGAAAGTCCAGTTTAATATAGACATTTGTGATGTCATATTCTGTAATAACAAGAAGCTGCACGCAGCTTGAACTGCGGCGTATCTTTTGTAACGCGGACGATGTCATATAGTAGGAAAATTAGAGGGACCACAGATGAAATGATAAACAACCGGATCTCCTAGGGTACAGAGATCTGATCAGCAATATATGGAGGATATTACACGGTGGTGAGAAGATGTGAAGTTTATCCTCGAGAGTCAAAAACATTTCATAAGTGAGCGCAGCGAAGGAGTGAAAAGTTTTCGACTCTCGAGAGGATAAACTTCATATCTCCAAACCACCGTGTAATTTTCTTTACGTTCTAATTCGCTACGTTCAAACGAACGTAAATTATTTTACCCCTTAAATTCCTTGTAATAACAACAAATAACCCATGTTATGATGGTTGGATTAACTTGCGGATCCGAAACCATGAGAGCTCACAAAGTACCTATGTTAGCACAACACTCGCTCAGCAATAAGTAATACGATTATGATAGTTCATTTTACCACGAAAAAGCTGATAATCAGCACCCATATTAGCCTTAACCCTCTTGTCGCCATCACTCGTTTGTTGGTGCTTCTGACTTCGTTTACGTCTTGCTTCTTAAGCCTTTTCTCGTCCTCGGAACCGGACGCCAATTCGTCAGACTCGTATTCTTCCACCACTTGCCAGCCGTCTTTGCTCTTATCTGCTATGCTTATCAGTTTTTGCCTTCGATGAATGAGCTCTTTCCCATCCTTGACAAGCTTCTTGATGCGCTGGTTTTGGCTGGCCTGCTGATTCTCCTTTTCTATGTTCTCGATGATAGTTTCAATTTCGGCATTCAGCTCGTACTGCTTCTGGTTTCCTTTAAACTTTAGCTGTACGTCTTGTTTGTCGATTTTGTTCTTCAACTCGATCTATTTTCCTTTCTCTTCATTTTTTTCTTCTAAGTATAGTTCTTGAACAGGGTAAACACTTGGTTTACATCAGCCCTGCCGCTTTGCCTAGGAGTTCCTGAAGTGCCTTCCTTGGCTGGCTGCCTAAATGCTCGTTCAGTAGGAAAACTGGCCTCCGCGCTACGTTCTTCGCCGTCGTCTGACATGGACTCGATTCTCTGTACACCTTGACCGCCGCAGTATGGAACCACGTGTGAGAGAGTGAAAAGGGCGTACTTGCACCTTCTACTTATATCTGTAAACACAATGATGCAACTGCGCATGTAAAGAATGTCTGCCAGTGGGGCTAACAGTTGTTGCTGAAAACCAATAAGCACTCTAAGTACTTCACATACCAGCGTAAAATACATTTTTATTATATGGACAATTAAACTGCTTTAAGAACTCTTATCTTTTCATTTTACTTTCAGTACAAACTTCTTCGTGTTATTTCTAAGCTGTTCTGGGGAGTTTCATCGGGTTTTCTTGTCTCTCCTTTGCAGTCGAGAAAATCTTTAGAGAGTTTTAGATCAATAACAACATAGGTTCTAATGTTAGTGTTGGGGGAGCCCTCAGTATAAACGTTTGCTATGCATATCTTAGAACATGATTTACCCTAGGTTATGTTACCACATACCTCTGTGCATCTAGTTGTGACATTGTTCAGTTCCACGCCTTGTTGTTGAGTTTCTCCTCGCTCCTCGTTCTGCATCTTCTGTGTCCGGCTGCCTCGGTGGAGGGTATGTCCCGGCATGAAGGGCTGTTATATGTCTATCGCTCTGGCATTCGGTGCACTCAATTGTAGCACTGCAGTCCTTAGCAAGATGAGAAGATGAAGCAACACAGCGGAAGCAAATGCCATGTTGTGCCAGCAGGCCTTTTCTCTCTCTGAAGGGTTTATATCTGAAGGCACGACCCTTTCTTAGAGGATGTGATTTTCTGTGCACAACACACCACTTACTAGGGTCCTCTGTGGTTGGAGACTGGTTTTCTGGGTTGCTGGGAACTGAGTTCAACACATTTGTCTTGGCAACTGTGACACCTCGTCTCATTTTCGGGGTTCTAGCAGGCTTGAAAGCAGACCTTGGTTTCTCAGAGCCCTCTGTCATCAAGTACGGGTCATTTCTCTCGCGAGCAATTTGTTGAATGAACTGAATAGGGGGTAGTCTACACTGTGCTGAATTTTATAGCGATAGGCATGTCTTTGCCACCTTCCTTGGATATCGTCAGGAAGCTTAGTAAGAATTGGCCTCAAATAAGTTGGTTCATGAAGGATTGTAAAGCCTTTAAGACCTCCATCATGTTTGGAACACTGCAGCTTTAACAATATATCTCCAAGATCTTGTAATTTCTCATTATCCTTATAGCCAATCTTAGGAAATACTGTAAGTTTGTTCAAATGTACCTGTGTCATTACTGCATTCGAGCCAAAACGTTCACCCAGCTTCTTCCAATCCTCTTTGATAACCTGGTAGATAGATAGGTAGACTGGTTTATTTGAGTCACTTCGCAGTAAGAAAACTGAATTGCGTAACTATTACAAATTGTGTACAACTCTAAATGATACTGAATAATAATATAATTAACTACTACAAAACTAAGTACTACTATGACAACTACTATAGCTAGAATTATTATAAAAATTATATATGGCATTAAATGAAATCCTACATAAATACTACCGAATGTATGACCTTATAACACGTTGTAGGCATTACAACTGGAAATAATAAACGATTTAGAGAACCGTTTGGTTTTTGTGCATGGGACCGAAAAAAGGCTTTGTTTCCTGAGGTCATACCTAATATTGGAGTTGGCTTTGGGTAGGAGATGTTTCAACTTATTCTCAGGATTCTTGCTTATAGCTTGGAACTGTTTTCTAGTTAACATTTCGTGATGGTGATGGATAGAACTAATTCCTGCCTGAGCTAGTGCGTCGGTATAGCAAACCCCTGGAAAAATACAAGCCA
This sequence comes from Actinernus sp. WN-2022, assembly GCA_030867875.1. Lineage (NCBI taxonomy): Eukaryota > Metazoa > Cnidaria > Anthozoa > Actiniaria > Actinernidae > Actinernus > Actinernus sp. WN-2022. The sequence continues at coordinate 58,163,298 of JAOWCC010000019.1, forward strand.
ATTCTCTCTTCTGGATACGCCTTAAGTCTTCCTTTAAGTATTTAGGGAGAGCATGGTGAAATACAGGACAAGCCTAATCTATAGATGACGCAATAGTAAGCTACAACATCGTTCGTTGGAACGCGAGCACGTTTAAGCTGTACCAAAAAGTACAGTTTCCGAGAGGCTCTTTTAACAAGGTCTTCAATGTGATCATTCCATGTTAGCTTGGAGTTAATCGTTACGCCCCGGGGTTACGCCCAGTAGCTTTGTACTGGTCACGGTGCTGATGGGTTTCCCCTCGATGAAAACTGTTGGGATAGATTCCTCCTGAGCTGAGCGGCTGAAACTGATGATAAGATCTTTGGTCTTGTCGCAGTTGAGCTGGAACAAATTCTTTTTTGACCAATCGTGAACTTGGTCGGCTATAAGCTGCGCTTTGCTTTGCTCACCTTTGGCAATAGTCTCACACACTGTAGTGTCGTCTACGTATTTCCAAATACTGAATGGATCTGAGATCGAGAGGTCATTTATCATGACCAGAAATAACCATGGACCCAGCTTGGTCCTCTGGGGCACGCCCACGGGGACTGCGCCCCACTCTGAAAAACAGCTCTGACCCAATTTGACCCTCTGTGATCTGCATGTGAGGAAGCTTATAACCCAGTTAATGATACTATTAGGGATGTCCATCTGCTTCAATTTGACAATAAGCAGAGAATGATCTATTAGATCAAGCGCTTTACGATTGTCAAAAAGTAAAACTCGTGATGTAGAGCCCGTACCATCGGTGTCCCCCAATCACTTATGGAGCATACTTATCAACGCCATGACGATAGAAGAGCCCGAGATTGTCGGGACATATCCTCAAAATCAGGAACTGCCAGAACATTTAGCAGGTCCGTGGTTTCTTTATTGGAACCGCTCAATTTTGTTAACTTCCTTCCACCATTGACGGGGGTTGACGCCTTTCAGGTAATGGACTTTTGAGGCATAGTACCTTGATTTACAGAGTTTTCTTTCCCTATTGACCGCATTTCGGTATACCTTATATAGAAGGCCTTCTTTATCTGAATGGAAGGCAACTTGACGCAGGCGTATCAGTTCTTTAAGTTTAACAGTCATCCAGGGTGCATCCTAAGGGTAGACTTTGATTGACTTCACAGGCATGATGTTGTTCATACCGATCTTCACCAGCTCCTCAAAGGTTGTGAGTTTACCCTAACAGTCATTTTGGGTGTTGATAAGGGACCAATCAACATTACTGATGTAGCGGCCGAGTGACATTTTGCTACTCTCCCTCATGTCCCGTACAGTGACACATTTCCTGGTGGACTGCCCTCGTACTCTTGCTATGGGATTCAACAAGACGGTACTGTGATCAGAGAGTCCAAAAGGAGGAGAAAAATTGAGCCATGTCAGTAGGATTCAGATCGAGAGTCGCCTGGCCTCTTGTAGCAGATTTTACAAGTTGCTTTAGCTTGAAATGATTTTGCAAACTATTGACTTGGAGACGATTGAAGTCACCAGCGACGATTATCCCACAATAAAATTCGGGAACATAGACTCTGCTGTTGACAGGCTTTGAAAAAGATGGTTAGAAATAGAGTGAGAGTCAGATCCGGGTGTGTGATAAACCACTGCTGCAATTATACACGAAAACCCGCGAGGAAGTCGAGTCGGGTTAAGCCCTATCCAGAGGACTTCATATTCATTACAGCATTGAAGATTCTTTGGGACTTCATACTTGATGTGATCCTTTATGTAAATACACACTCCGCCGTGTTGCTGGACAGAGCGATCCTTCCGATGGATCTTGTAACCTTGAATGTTTACAACTGAGTCGCAAATTAAATCTTTAAACCAAGTCTCAGTTATAAAGACAATGTCAACACTGTTCCTCAAAAGAAACTCCTGAACTTCTTCCAATTTAGGAGATAAAGACATAGTGTTCGATAGCATTATTCCGAGAACAAAGTTCAGCGATGAATAAGTAGAAGTATGGCTTGGCTTGGCAGTAGAAACAGTAATTAGGTTATGAAAAAATTCACTCCACGCTGCGAAACATAATTTGCATACGAGCAATTGTTGACTTGGAAATTGTGAGAGGTGGCGAGAATTGGGATATTAAACTTCTTTCTTGCCTCCTCAGCTCTTGTCTTTGCACCAGCTCGCCTTCCCCTAAGTCTTTGGAGGTTCCTTGACATGACTTGACGGCTGGCGAGTATCGTAAACACGATTTGAGTCTGGTTCTTTGAAGTCGATGCCAGTGACGGTTGAATGACTCCACTGGAAGCGGCGCATAAAGTGCCAAATATTAATCGTAAAATGTATAACCAGACTTGTAGTAGCATGGTGATCTTCAAGAAGTCGAAAATTCCATGTTGCTGGGCACAATTTAGATATAAAAAACTTTCAAATATAGAATATAAGTAAATTTGAGAGCTATCCTAAAAAGCATGCTGCCGTGACCGGCGCTTACAAGCATCCGAGCCAAAACGTTCACCCAGCTTCTTCCAAACCTCTTTGATAACCTCAGCTGGATTCTAAATGTATGCATTGCGTAATCGCTGTACAAGCTTCTTAGCCTCATTAGTAGTGTATTCAGTCATCAGCGACAATTCCTCACTGAAGCTAATATTGACATTTCCTATCATATTCTTGAAGGCTGCTTTCCAGGTGTGGTTGGGCGATCATCAAACTTCTCCATCTTGTTAGCTATGAGTTCTCGCCGAGCCATAAATTGAATGTACGATTCCATTATGATACGATCTGAGTTTGAAGCTGGAGTGGCTTGATTTGGAGAGAGACTGAACGTAGGTGCCGTAGGGTTTAGGCCCTTCGGAGGTGGTGTTACTTGTGGATTAGGTGGTGCCTCTTTGGCAGGTGTGTGAGGGAAAGGAATTTCATAATTAACATAGTCCTGAACCCGTTGCCTGAGGTCTATGAGAGGAAGGTCCAGGCGCTGAGATTCCTCCACCTCATAACTGATTCCAAGTTCCTCATCAATGGCTTAAGCCCGTGCTAAGGCCACAGCGGCTTCTTCCTCTAAGCGTAAGCTTTCTAACCTCGCCTCCTGGTCTATTTTCCTTCTGGCCAAAGCCAGATCTTCCTCTTATCTCTTCCTTTCTAAAACAAGCTCCTCTTGTTCTATCCGAAATGCTGACTCAGATTATATCTAGGTTCTTATTTTATTCATTTCCGCTTTCTTTATCGCTGCCGCTGCGTTGGCTCTGGCCTGCACACGCATGTCTGTAGACAAGAGCGAAGAGGTCCATGATCCTGTGCAAGTTGACTTTATTTTATGTAAAAGACTGTTCTTACGTTCATTTGCATCACTGATAGCGCTTATAACGATTTTTTGCGATTCATTGCTGTTCCTTCGACAGACCTTCGCTCTTGTTTACATTCAAAAGTACTAGCACATGAGGTAAAATCCATTAAAGACAGCAATATGGTCTGGTACTCAGTGAAAGTAGAACGAACGTCACTCATAGCTGGCGGAGCAGTTCCACTGAATCGGGGATTTCTTGAGGTTTCGTGATAAACTATTGTTTTCTCCCAAATATTTTCCAATTTACCTCTATCTGACTGGAATATATTTTCAATTACCTTTGCGGAAGGCTTGATAATCTTTCTGGGACGAGTCGATTCCACTTCGGGCTCGATGTCCTTTTCTCCTTCGCGCTATGACGGCGGCGGCCATTGTTGTCTCCCAAAGTATCGGAGATTTGAGTATGCTCCTCCAAGGTGCCATTAGCAGCAAGCTGGACTTCGGTAAGCTGAACCCTAGGCTTGAAAGCTGTGACGATTTCCGAATCATAAGCCAGGGTATTGTCGAGTTCCATGTCCATGTTGTGCGAGGAAGTCATCGGCGATCCTTTCCGCGGTTTGTGTCTGTGAATGCCCTGGGAAATACTCTTTTTACTGTTCTGATCCGTCAGCATTCGTCTTGATTGCCTTCTCCAGCAGTATAACCGAAATATTTTAGACCCTTTGCACGTGACGTCATAGCCGCAATGTTGGTGTACAGTTAACAATATATTCTTCGTTAGCTTCTTTTGTTCTGTACACCAACATGGCCGCCATGGCCTTTGTCATTTGAATCTCTGGGGATTGAGTGCAAACCATCTATTAATAGTAAGACTAAAGGCGTTTATTAGTATATATAAAGCTTGGTAAAAAGAATAAAGCTTCCGAGGCTAAACACGCTAAAAACTCAAAAGGAAATATACAAGCTCCATGTGTCTAGACTACATGGATAATGATAGTCAAATCAGCGATCGAAAATGATGGCGTGACCTGAAATGGCGGGAACGTACTGAAGAATAGATAAATGCTAATGTTGTGATAAGAAAAAAGGTAAACAAACGAACTAGCTAGTAAAGTCAGTGTTCTGGACAGCACAATCAGGTTCTTGTACGTCCCTTAAAATACTGATTAGAAGTAGAAGACGACCAGACCAACGGCTTATAAACGTCGCTGCACAAGGCCGCGGCAGCGATTCGAACCCCCAGCCTCCCGACCTGTCGCACTCTAGTCTGTAGACGTCTAGACAACAATAGCATATCTGTACTGGAACCCGGAACTTTCCGAGACATGGCCGCTCCGACTTATCTGTAAGTGGTTACGAGTGATACATTAAAACCATGAGACCATCACCTTAGAGAACCGATCTCCGTATCCTAAGATAGTCTGCGCCAATATATTTTGGGCCCAGTGGACATCACGATACTATTGTAAGATTCAGTTCCAGCTCCTCACGGATTTGACTCGATTAATCTCCTTTGTTGAATTCAAGAAGACGCGACAGGCGATGGTACAAAGCTGAAGTCTGCGTTGGTCTCTAAACTTACAACCCGGACGTATAGACCTCATCTGACTTGAAGACGCGTGAAAATGAATTTTGAAATTTAATATTATAATGTAATTGGGATGGAGTGTAACTTGAACTGAACCCGTCGAATATATTGCCGTATGGATTTGACTGGGAAACTGAACTTCGGATGTGACCTGGAAACCGTGAAATGAAACCGTGAAACCTCAAAGGAAATGAAGCCGTAAACAACTTCAGTTTGTAGCGAGCGAGCAATGGCAAGTCTCCCCAAAACTAGAAGTAATCATAGCTTATCAAAGTGCGTTCGACATATATTTTTGTATGAGAAATGATTGGGTTTCCTGTGGTGACAAATTAAAATATACACAGTGGTGTGGACTGTGTGTGTAAACAATTAATATCCTGATCAAAAATGTATGTCTTTAAATAAATGTGAACAGTTTTGAATGTCTTGACTTAACCAACTCCAAGTGTGATTATTGATCAACTCTTAATTTGCCCGAATGCAGTGTTAATATGCATAACGGCGAAAGATACACACGCGCGTAGTGTTTAAAAAGCTAAATATTCACAACTCGCACAATAAAATGTCAAATATTTCTCTTCAGGTATAATTATATTTATAGTATCTTGATGTTTGTAGTTTTCATATCTGTTCAGCGAAATGCACAATCCAATACAGCGAGCAAGTCAACGGAACATGCGCGAGCTGGAGTGGACTGGCCGCAACTAATTGGAGCTCCCGTAATTTACTACATTCTTCACCGTTTTCGAGTCTCCAGATTTTGTCCAATACTACTACAAGCTAACTACCCAAGGTCACTATTTGAGAGGAAATATTTCCCACAACTTGGATTCTCGTCAAATAGTAGTGATTTTTTAACACTTACCTGCGAATAGAGGATTGGCTGGACAAAACGTTGCTCCCATGACTACCTTACATTTCACCAGTATCGAGGCATACCTGGGCAGGCTGGGCTGACCAATAAGTCACAACTATACTAAGGACCACTTCTACGAAGAAATTTGGAACTAATAACGTAGTATTTGGACACTATTATTCTACATATGCAACTGTTTATACGGATTAATTTCAAGCTCGTGCACGTAAAAACGGTTTCACCAATAATTGTACGCGCCGTAAAAGTGATACACCATCTAACGGCTAACTTCATCCAACGGCCCTCGCGCGCGCAAAAGAAGTTAACATCAGACTACGACTTGCGCGCGCCTGGGCGTCAACTCTCTGGGATGAGGCGTAGCGGCAAGACATATTAGACAATATGGTGTCCAGACTACTTGTGCTGGCTTCCATTACAGTACTCTCTCTTCTCCTACATGGAACACATCTTAGCCCTCATCAAAATCGTTCAGAAGCTGAATTCACTATTTCTTCAGGACTAGCTAATTTACCAAGTAAAGATTGCTATTCTTGGTGCTTCACTCGAGATTTGGTTGTACGAAAACGTAACTTCCAACCACGCTACCGTGATGGCTTGGGCTTCAAGTGTACAAATTTCCATATCTTGCTTTGTATTCTACTGCCTGGTGACATTTCTGTAAACCCGGGACCTATCACCTCATACCACGGCTCTGTTGAAACAGATCAGTCATCTTCACTTACGGCGTGCCATAACACGATATTACTTGAGTTCTCCAACAAATGCTTGAACTTCTGCCATTATAATGTTTGCTCTCTCACCAACAAGGTGGATGAAATCAAACTTCTGCTGTCATCCGTCTCCGATCGCACTAGCGGTAAGCCAAATCTAGTGCTCGGAATCTCAGAAACATTCGTCGATAATTCCTGGTCTGATGCTTCCCTGGCCGCGGATAACTACTCCATATTCCACGCTGATAGAAGAGAGAAAAAGGGTGGAGGATTGCCAATTTACGTCCCAGCTCATCTACCGGTAAGAAGGACATGTGATCTCGAAATGCAGGGGATTGAATGCATCTGGTTTGAACTGAAATTTCCGCGCTAGAAGCCATGTTTGGTTTCATTTATTTACCGGCCTCCATCCTCTGATGCTTCATATCTGGAACTTTTAGATGCTATGTTGACCAAAGCTGATTGTCAGGGTAACCAGACACTAATTTTAGGCGACTTTAATTTTGACTTACTATATCCAGAACACATGTAACAAATCGTTTCCTGAATTTAATGCAGTTATATAATCTTCAACAGCTTATAACTGTACCAACTAGGCCGATATCTGGGTCGCTTTTAGACCATATTTTTGTCTCTCATAAGGATCATGTTGTTAAATCAGGCACTTTACCGATCTCCCTTAGTGATCATCTACCTGTATTTGCTTCCTGGAAATCCAGGAGCATTAAGATCAATGCAGCAGTGCATAAACTTATAGTTTTTCGCTCGCTAAAGAATTTCTCTGTTGATAGTTTTTTAGCCAACATGGACTACATTCCATGGAGTACAATGGATATGTTTACAGACCTTAATGATGCCTTAGGGCACTGGTACAGTATATTTAACAGCGTAATTGACTCGCACGTGCCTTTTAGGAAACGACGAGTTAAAAGGCAGTTTCAGCCAGAGTGGTTTTCCGCTGAGATAGGTACGGCAATTAATAGGCGCAATAATTGGTATAAGAAAGCAATTTTGGAAAACAATGAATCCTATTGGCGCGAGTACCGCGCAGCGCGTAATACAGTAGTGCATCTTATTAGAAACGCAAAGCGCGCATTTTATCATGAATCTATCAACCGCAACCTGGATAATCCAAAACATATATGGCGCATTATTCGTAATCTGGCTCCTTCTAAATGCCCTAATCTGCCTAGCCACCTGACCATTGATGGCAAGAACTATGACAATCACTTTGCTAATATTACATCTACTGTTAAAGTCAGCAGCCCTCCTGGTAGGCCCAATTGGGACCACCTTAACGAGTTTGTCTTCTCCAAGCTACCATCTGGTGTTTCATTCGATATTCCACCTGTTTCCAAGGAATTCTTCTCCTCAAGTCTTCAACGCTTGTCCACTGGCAAGGCCGCTGGTTTGGACGGTCTTAACAGCTATTTTCTGAAAATTGCCGCTTTCTCAATTTTTCCTTCACTGACGGCAATTTTTAATCTGAGCATTTCATCTGGTATTTTTCCAGACCTGTGGAAAATTGCTAAAGTCTCGCCAATGTATAAAGACGGCTCGCTCTTTGACCGCTCCAATTTTCGTCCAATATCCATCCTCGCCGTGGTCTCTAAAGTCCTAGAGCGCCACGTACACTTATCTTTTTATGACTTTCTTGCTCAGCACGAGCTCCTAACAGACTCACAGTTAGGCTTTAGAAGATTCCGTTCATCTGAGCTCGCCATCGCTGATCTCTCGGACAAGATACTGAGCAATATAGATAACAAACTCCAAAATGGACTTCTCCTCATCGATCTGAAAAAGGCATTAGAGCTAGTCGATCACAATACACTACTCTACAAGCTCCGTGTCTATGGCTGTTCCCCCTCGACTATCGTGTGGTTCTGTTCCTATCTGTCAGGGCGTAGCCAGAGAACCGTATTCCGGGGCACTCTGTCGGATGCACTTCCAGTGTCTGTAGGTGTACCACAAGGCAGCATCCTCGGTCCACTTTTCTTTCTTATATTTATTAATGACCTACCTTTACAGCTATCCTCTAACACCTATCAGACAATGTTTGCCGACGACACTACTATACTCACTTCTGGCCACTCTATCTCCACTGTCAGTTCTCAATTGAATGAAGTCGCCTTAGCTGTGTCTTCATGGACAAGGCAAAACAAAACGGCACTCAACATATCTAAGACCAAGACTCTACTTGTAACTTCCTCTCAGAAATTCCGTACGCTACCATGCTCTACATTAAATGTGGTAGTCGACGGTAACAGTATCGAGCAGGTCGACCACACCAAAATACTAGGCGTCACTTTAGACAGTTTCATGTTATGGGACGCCACGTCGACAACATCTGCTCCATTATCAGCAGTAGAATGTCTCTTCTCCGTCGCATTAAGCCTTTCCTCAACTATGAATGTGCATTGCGCTTCTATAATGCATGCATCCATAACCATTTCATCTATTGTTCTGCTGCTTGGGGCAACTGCTCCCACCTCCACATGCTGCGGCTTCTTCGCCTTCAAAAAAAACGCGCTACCCGCATACTCTTGGATGCCGACTTCCGTCAACCCTCTGTTCATCTGTTCTCTCAGCTTCAGTGGATTCCGATCACCGACCTAATTAAATGTAGGAAACTTCTACTTCTCTTCAGCACATTTCTTAATCCTGATTCACCTACTTGTTTTAAGAACATGTTCCATTTCCTCTCTACTACTCGTAGAGCTTCTGGCCGCTGCACCAGAGCCAGCATGCATAACGTCGCTGTACTTTACCCTCGCAGTACTTTACCCTCGCAGTAATTCTGGCAAGCGCACTCTGGCTTATAGCGCTGCTATTCTTTTCAATTCCTTGGATCCTGACTTCAAGCAGCTTACAACATCTACTACTACGCTCTCTTGTAATACTTTGCCTACTAGGCTGGCTTCTATTAAGCATAAGCTTCGTAAAGTTGTTCTTCCGCACATCTCCTCTGTTAATCATCTAGAGGAGCTTCTCTGCTATAACTGTCGCTCCTTGCTTCACTGCTGCTGCATTTCTGGCGCCGCGTCCAGGGCATAGCCCCTTCCATTGCGCATAGTGTTCTAGTAAGTATATCTGTTTTTGATTTGATTTCATATTAATTCTCTTTGCATTTATTCCAATTACTCATTATATCTTGTAATGTTGTAGCTTGTGCGTTATTTTTTCCCCATATGTATAGAAGACTTCCTCAACTAATTAAGCCCCACATCTGCCTTGTGCTGAGAAAAGCTCACGCAAATGGTGATCGGCGAGGTTTTCTCTGCAAAGTTAAACCTGTTAACAACATTCATCCGGCTCTCGACTTCACATGGGAGATTTCAGATGTTTCTATCACTGTTTTGGATGTCAATGTTTCTGTTAGAGGCAATAGTCTAAAATAATAATAATAATAATAATAAATTTATATAGCGCCATATCCACTAACTGCACTATGGCGCTTTACATTACTACATTAAAAAAATAGAATGAATATTTACAAAAAAGCTTTCCCAAAAAGGTAAGTCTTCAGACTTTTCTCAAAAATTGTAATTCACATGTCAGGCCTTCTCATATCGATGGGCAGAGCATTCCACAGGCGCGGGGCAGCTACCGCGATTGGACCTGGAAACTGCAAGTAGAGAGCTATGAGAAGACCTGAGATTACGGTTAGGGATGTATTTCTTTAATAAATCACTGATATAAATACGAGCTAGATTATTTAGAGACTTAAAAACTAATAACAAAATCTTAAAAACAATACGGTGCTCCACAGGTAGCCAGTGGAGCTCATAAAGTAAAGGCGAAACATGGTCAAATTTAGATAGGCGTTTAACAAGACGAGCAGCGCAGTTCTGTACGGACTGCAACCTCTGGATCTGATATTTAGGCAGTCCGTACAAAAGGGCGTTCCCGTTGTCTAACCTACACGTTATGAAAGCATGTATGAGTGCTATTGTAGACTCTTCAGATAGATAACTTCTAATTACTCGAGTCAGAAATCGCAAGTGTTTATCTTTTATTTTTTATTTGTGTCGCTGGTTGGCGCCGTCGACCAATCAGATTTCGACTGGTCACGTGACACGTACGTTGCGCCAGCCATGTGACATGTGATTGTGATTTTCAGGTTTTTCAAGAAGGCGACGAGTGGGATTTTCGACTTAGCAAAACCTTTAATATCAGCTGTTTTTTTGTGTAAACCAAAGGTTTCTTCAAGTGCAATTCCAAGATTTTTGTCTTTTCTAAAGCTGAGAGGTGTTTCACGGGCTTTGGATGGGAATTTATCACATATCCAGATCCACTCAAGGATCCACTCGTGACATAGATGGCTAAGGAGTAAGATCTGATCAACACTATTAATATAAAGGACTAAGAGTGAGACAACAGTTTGTAAATGTAAGTAGCTTAAACTGAACATGATAACTTTTATACCAATTGACTGTGGTAGTGTTGTTATTCATTGTTATTAACCTCTCGGAAAGTATAGTAGAAATGACCCGATTTCTCGCATTTCTCAGTTCTGACAGGGTCCTTTTAAAATATTATATGCACATGTTATTATAAATTCGGGAACGAAAATCTAGCAGGATATGGCGTGAACTCTACCCTGGGTACCAGAGGTTCTCACTTCGCAAAGCTTAGGCACGAAGCTTTTCCACCGAGGAGCGAAGCGACGCTTGCTCCTCGACACTTTGTCCTCCCTTGTTTGCCGACGATTGGGCTTCAAACTCCGGCTTTGACTTCTTTTTATTTTGCTGAACTTCACAGAAGACCTTGAAATTACCGTTCAATAAATCTTCCTTATTTATCCTAAAGCAAGCTTTGATTTTATATACCCTCGAAGAAGGACTTTATTTTACTTTCTTCACTTCGCCTTCTCTTTCCGTTAATAACAATAGGGAATGGACAATCTGAAATCTACAATGAACCTACAATGAACCTACAATGTTTACCGTCTCGTTTTTCTCGGCCGATGGAAATCGAGATACCGTGGCGCTGTAATCGTTTCGGCGGCAGAGGTTTCTTTGTATTAACATGTATTTGCACAAGTTTCAACTATTCTCTTCTCTTATTCCTAAATTCTAAAGTGTATAGTTTTTACAATGGGGAGCTGGGATGGTGCAGTGGTTCATCACCAACATTTGCTGAATTTCTTTGTGCTTGTGAATTAAGCTATTTTCTATTTATTTTTTGGGGGTAAAATCACTTTGATAAGTTATAATTTAAAAATAGGTAATTTGTCTCTACCAGCATGCTTTTGTATAATAAGTGTTGGTGGTGACATCACATCATTAGTACTAATTTGGGCTTATACATGTATGCACTTTAAGATAACTCTAAGGACCAACCTCATAATTGTATTTCTTATTATGCCTTATTACTCTTCATTTCCATCATCTTATGAGAAAATAATATTGTAGTTGTTAGTAATGGCATCAAATATAGTAGCAAATGGCCCAATTCCTCAGTTCTTGGATCTGACCATTCCAGTTCAGCATCGGCACTTTCACTTGGTCAGGAGTACCAGTACTTTTACAGTGCGACTACTGAAAGCAGGGCCACTTAGACAACGAGAACCAATCACATTGCAGAACGAAAACAAAGCATTACAACTTCAGTAACTTTAGCCAATCAACAGATAGCAAAGAACAATGCTACTTGACTTGGCAGAAATCTGAATATGCTTTGTTTTCGTTCTACAATGTGATTGGTTCTCATTGTCTAAGTAGTCGCACTGTAAGAATTATTCGGGAATGAAAATTAAACTTGCTGTGACCCCAATGATAGAAAAGAAGGAGTGGAAATTGCATGTTTGTTTGTGGCCTGCCATTATAAGTTTCAGTCTCCTTCAAGATGTAGAAAATGAACACTAGTGCAGTGCTCACTAATATTTGAAAATGGTGGTCTAGCTGTAGTTTACAACCCCAATCGTCTCCTCTGGTTCGTTATTGAGAATTACTCAAACATCTAGACAGATCTAGATAGATGACTTTATTTCATTTTTATTATTTTCTGTGTCGACTTCCGGGCCCGTCAACCAATCAGAATCGATTCCCCACGGGATAAACATGCGGACAGGAATCCAATATGGCGGCTACAAAGGACTTTTGCCTTGTTATGGCAAATCACCTAGTTATTGGGCCATTTTTGCTGAAACCAAAGGCTTCTTGGACTGAAATACCAAGATGTTCAGTTTTTCTAGGGCCGACAGGAGTTTTACGGGCTGTTTGCATGGAAAATTCTCACGTTTTTATATACGAAAGGAGTCTGAGAATGAGATTGCGTCCGCGTCCAAATTTATGTATCTGACATATTTGGTAAGTAAACACAAATGTTTAATACCAGGTTGCAGTGTTGATATTTATTATTTCCTCTTAAAGTTTAAATGGCTTCTAATAGACTAAAAAATGGGCTCCAGAAATTGGCCCAATTTATCAGTTCTTTCCGTAAAATAGGAATACGGATCCGGAAGATCTACAACTGCAATTAATTATTTGGTGTGAAGACCGAGTGGAAATCGCATGTTTATTTCTGAAATGGACTCATGCAGTCTTTACCTTATTTGAGAACTAATAATTTATTCTAAATTTCAAAGTGACATCTATATGTATTTATAATTTGATTACAATTGGATTAATTTTATCTGAACTAAGTTTGGGCCTATAACAGAAAGATTGTAGCCTCCAGTTTGTTTAAACTGCATTCCAGTAAGCTCAGTGGTTAAGTGTCAGTCTGTTGTGCAGGAGGTAGTGAGTTCAAATCCTGGTGGGACCTTCAAATAAGTGGGAGAACTGGTACGTACTGCCTTTGCTCTGACATCTGCAAATGGTTAGACCTTCATGTCTTCTTGGATCAGAATGTTAAATTGTAGGCCAACACTGAGAATGCAACCAAATCTCTGGTAGTGACCACCCTCAAGTGTAGTGGATATAGTTGTATACATAGAGTAAATGAGTTTGTCCCCAGTTAGCAATACCATGATGCTAAATACATTGACATTCCCCTCTGTTAGTAGTAGTAGTACTTCCCTGCTAGCAGAGGTCTCTCTCTGTCTTGGTAAAATGGAAGGTGAGGGAGAGAGACCTCTGCCGACATCCGACACTTGCCGTCCACATTCATGGACGAGTCAAACCAGTTTGAAAACACGTTTTACCGGAAATAGCTGTACGCGTCAGTTGTTTTTTTCAGTTGTTTCGTGCGCTCATAAGTACACGTAAGATCGCATCACTTGTTGCCAAGGAAACTTCACGCATGCGCGACAGAGAAAGCGTCGGATGTCGGCAGAGGTCTCTCCCTTGCCTTCCAATTTACCAAGACAGAGAGAGACCTCTGCTAGCAGGGAATAGTAGTACTAGTTCCCTTGTTGCCACTATGTACATTTTATATATTAATAAACAGGCTAAATCTAGTAGATTACATACATAATCATGACTGCTGCCTTAAATTCTTTTGTTGTTGTAGTATATGGATGGGTAAATAATGCATGTATTAGCAGCTTCCCCCAGGGGTGGATCCATGGGAACCTGTTAGAATTAACTGTTTGTTGCCCATCGGTGAGGGGGAAAAGCTCACTTTGGTTCATAGATCAGGAACCTTGTATGATTTTTTACTAATTGCTGTGCCCCATACCAGGGGATATGATACAACGAGTTTGATTGGATATTTGTGCAAATCCCCAGGGTACCTGGGGGTTGACCCCTGGTGTAGCAGCTGCAAAACTGAATGCTAAATCACTGGAAGGAAGTTCAAAGGAACATTGCATGTGTTATTTTAAAGACTTGTTGTTGAGGTTTTACTTGGCCTCTTGTATAGGCGAATTGTCATTTACGTTTTTTCCTTATTAGCATACATCAAACTTCAAGCGACGTACATATAAACAAACAGAGTCCATAAATCGAAAGAGATTGACACACTTGATAATCACCGAAAATTTTAGAATGATAAAATAAATTTATTTTGAGGGAAAGTATTTAAAAATAGCAAAATTTACAAAGAATGTATGGCTGTCAGCAACTTTTGCCCCCCAGCCCATTTTACAGTTTTGAAAAGTCAATTTCTCTGTGAATATTTAACATATCAATCTTACATTTTTGGTGATTACTACGTTTAAAATTCTCTTTCAACTGATGTACTCTGTTTGTTTGTAGCGTGAAGTTTAATTTATGCTAATGAGGCAAACATGTAAACAATGACGTCAGCAAGGATTCGCCTATTCTTCCCTGAAAACCATGTGAAATCAAACTTGTTTGATAAAGAGTTGTAAGTCTCAGCAGAGCAGGACAGAATTAACCATTCGTGTTCACTATATTATAACTGGTCTTGTGTTGCTACATATATATTGTCTCAAACATATGTAGCTACTGTTATAAACATGGCTGCAATTTGCTTTCTGTTTTCCATGGCAGTTATTAGCCTCCTCCGCAGGCATCTCTAGTTAGTAAGAAATAGTAAGGTTGGGAACCCTGTGGCCGAACATGTGGGCGCGCGAGGGACCCTGGGGAGTTTTCTTCCTTTTCGTTCCCAGTTCCACAGGGTTCCCAACCTTACTATTTCTTACTAACTAGAGATGCCTGCGGAGGAGGCTAGGCAGTTATCATCCCAGGCACTCTAAAATAGGATTATTTTTACATAACTAATATAATATTTTTATTATATGGCTTCTCTGGAGACAGAATCACAATTCTTCTTAAAAAGAATTTATATATGTAACTCTTGTATTAAAAAAGAATTCAAAATAATTTATTATTCTCCCAAAGGCTAAAACAATTGCAAGTGTAAAATGCTTTTTTAATCAAACCTGCAAAGAATACCAACTATTGTTGAAATTCCATATAGCCCGAGTAAAGGCTGGTACAGCCTCTTGTTTTAGATATTCTCCTAAGATGGTAAAAAGCTGATTTACATATAGCACTAATGTGCTTCTCAAAAGTTAAACCATTGTCAAAAACTACACCCAGATTACGAGCAGACGCCGATGACTGTACTACGGAACTACTGAACCACTACGGAACCACTACGGAACCACTACTGTTCATTACAAGCCAGCTGATTCGCACAGTTATTTATTGTTTTCATCTTCTAATCCTACACATGTTAAAACCTCTATCCCGTATTCTCAATTCCTTAGGCTTCGCCGTTTGTGCAGCGATGAATCCGACTTTAATTCAAAGTCCGAGGAGATGCACCAGTTCTTTGTCGAGCGCGGTTATCCTCACGCTGTTGTGACAACTGCATTGGACCGCGCCCGTGACATCGACAGAAGAACGGCTCTGCTACCGTCCAAACCGAAGCCTGAATATAGGATTCCGTTTCCATTGACTTATCATCCGTCTAATCTGTCTATCAAGAAAATTATCCAGAGGAACTATAAGATTTTACAGAGTGATCCAGAGACCGCCTCTATTTTCCCGCAGCCTCCTCTCACTTCTTTCAAACGTGACAAGAATCTCCATGATTCCCTAGTCAAAGGATCACTACAGCCTGATCTTCAACCAGGCACTTTTAAATGTTATAGGACACGATGCAATACCTGTGCTTACACTAAACCTACGACATTTATTTCAGGACCGAAAGGCTCTCTTAAAGTCACTGATCATTTTGATTGTACTTCCAGTAATGTCATTTATTGTATCACCTGCACACTTTGTAAAAACTCTACATCGGAGAAACAGGGCGAAGATTACGAGATCGATTCCGCGAACACTTGCTAGATGTTAGAACTAACAGCAAGGATCTCGCCAAACCTGTAGCTCGTCACTTTAACCTTCCTGGTCATTGCATTAATCACATAACTGTATGCGGCATTTCTCTGCATCAAGGTACTACTGACACTTGTAAACGCAAAGAACAGAACTTTATTTTCAAATTATGAACTTTGTCACCTCACGGTATTAATGAACGATTTTCGTTCATTTCATTTCATAATTCACGTATTCACTCACACTTAAATCAGCATGTTTCCTTAGTTTACTCATCAACACTTGCTGTTACAACTATTAGCATTTCTATTGTTGGCGCACTTTTCTTTGATGACAATTGATCCGAGCACATGTTTCCTCAGAGGTAATCATGCACTCGACACTATATAAACCGTTTCCCCACCCACAATTCCCTCTTTTGCTCAGACGAAGGGCTAACGCTCGAAACGTCGGCTGCTACTCGCTTTCCACGGCGGTTAGCATACCTCAATCGACTTTAGTTGATTACATACCAGTGTTCAAATCCTTTAACACCTCCTCCTAATGAGTCGGAACCGATTAGTCAAGGGCATCGGAGTACGACGGGAACAATTAAACAATTAGATCCTGGAACTTCTGCTAAGACGGACAACAATAACGCAACGTCGAGCAATAAAAAGAAAAAGAAAAAAGTGAGACGACTCCAACCGAATCAACTGATCCAGTAACTGTGGATATACGGCCTCAGCAAACAACGGTAGTCATCGGTGACTCCATGGTCAGGAATCACCGTGGCTGGGATCTAGGTAAAATGGCGGGTCATCGCGTCATATAGTTAAATCATTCCCAGGGGCGACAATATAAAGCCAAGTATACAGCATCAGCCCGACGAGATAATGTTGCATTGCGGGACGAACGACCTTCAAAACAGTGAAGTCAAAGTCATCACTGAAAGAATTGTTAACCTAGACTTTCTCCAAGTCCGTTTATGAGGGAAACAAAATTCAGAGCTCCGGCCGAAAACTAAGTAGTTTTCAAAGTAGTCGACTTGTGGCAAGTCTATTATTAACCTGGCGAGAGAAATTGAAAACGAAGCAGAATCGCACATTAAGGTGACCATATCTGAACTCGTCTGTAGATCAGATTCTACCCTCAAAAGCAAAGTAAGTCAAGTGAATAAAGAACTAAAGAAATATTGCAGGCAGAATAGCTGGGATCGTATTAGTCATGCTAACATTACGGTTAAAGACCTCAACAGAGGCAGACTCCATCTGTTACCTTCTGGTAATTCAGCCATCTCCAGTAATTTTATTAAACATCTTAAATGAGTTCCCAAACCACTGCACCCCTTAAACAAACCTTGCCCTGTTATCTCTAGTGATCCTGGTAGCTCAACTAACGATCCTGTCTTTCCCTCGGACGGTCAGGGTACAAAGCTTGACTTCAACCTACCTAAGCTTAAGGGTTTTAAAATCACTGCCCCTAATATATATAGTCTACTAAAGCACATAGACGAGCTTCGTATCCAAATGACCAAAAAAACATTAGATATATTAATTACTAATGAAACCCGGTTAGATGACAATTGTAGTCAATCCGAGTTTCATATTAATGGCTACTCTGTGGTCACTAGAAATAGAAATAGACAGGGTGGTGGGGCTGCGATCTATATATGAGACTCTATTGACTTTAAGAACAGAATCGATCTCCAGGATGATGACTTGGAGTTCCTGTGTGTTGAAATTAGGAAACCGAAGATAAAGCCTTTCCTGGTTAGTACCTGGTATAGGCCACCTAATTCTTCAATTGATCTTTTCCTTAATTATGAGTCTATCTTAGAGAAAATTGAAGCTCTAAATATTGAGTCGCATATTGTGGGTGATTTTAACTGTAACGTTTCTTCTGCTTTCGCTGACGGGCACACTTCTAAGTTACTTGAGCTCTGTGAACTGTATTATTATTCACAGCTAATCAATGAATGTACCCGTGTGACTAAGACCTCAGCTACTCTGATATATCTTTTTCTCACAAATGAACCTAGTAAGTTTAAAACCTCAGGTGTGTCACACGTTGGCATGAGCGATCATAGCCTGATATACGGGGCCATAAAGTTTGTATCTCCCTCAGTCAAGCCAAAAGTTACCAAGTTTATGAGTTATAAGCATTTTGATATGCCCAAACTCCATGGGATCAAATTGAGTCTTAGTATGACCCCATGCAGGCTTGGGAGCTGTGGAAATGCATGTTCTCTTAGAAATTGTTAACTGACACGCCCCTATTAAGTCCAAACGGGTTAGGAATTCGGCTGCTCCCTGGCTAACAGCTAACATCAAAAGCCTAATTCGTGAGAGGGACAGACTGGAACGAATAGCTATAATTAAAAATGCTGAATGCAACTGGACGGCTTACACACATGCTAGGAATCAAGTAAATATGGCTATAAAAAGTAGCAAGGCTCATTACTACAATAATTTCTTTTCCACAAATACCAGTAATATGCGCAGAACTTGTAGTGGAATTAATTCAATCTTGTCTAAGAAGGATAGGTCCTGCGTTGAGCCTACCAAATTGGTAGTAAATGATGCTGATATTAGCAATGCTTTTAATAATCATTTTATCAATATTGGGCCTAAGTTGGTATCTGCAGTTCCATCTCCAAATTCTGATTTTAGAAAATATGTTAATCGAGTGAATTCAACTTTTGAATTAAGAAATCTATCTCAGACCGAAGTACTTGAAATAATGAGTAAATTGCAGACTAACAAGGCCAGTGGCCTTAGCGGTAGCTTTACCTATAAATCTTTAACGCATATTTTTAATCTGTCTCTTGATACTGGCATTTTACCTTCTGACTGGAAAAATGCTAGAGCATCTCCAATTTTTAAAGATGATTCCAAGACGGACCCTAATAATGATCGTCCTATTTCTGTGCTTTTAGTTGTAATCAAGGTCTTTGAGAGAGCTATATTTAATCAGTTCTATGATTACCTAACTCAAAATAATATACTGGCAAAGTTCCAGTCACGTTTTAGGCCTTTGCATTCAACTGTAACAGCTCTCTTAGACCCCACAAATTAATGGTTTCTAAATATTCACAATGGCTTAACAAACGCAGTCTTGTTGCTCGACCTTAAAAAGGCTTTTGATACTATTGATCACAATATTCTCATAACAAAGTTAAAATTCTACGGGGTTCAACCGAACGCATTGGCATGGTTCACAAATTACCTTACAAATCGCACACAAATGAAACGAGCACACGGAATTTTGTCAGAGTCTTGCACTGTCAAGTGTGGTATTCTACAATGATCTATTCTTGGCCTATTCTTGACCTCACTGAAGCTACCCTAATAACAATTTACAAATCATTAATTTTACCTCAATTGGATTACTGTAGTGAGGTATGGGGTAGTTTAGAGAAAACACTGTCAGTTAAACTCCAAAAATTGCACAATAGAGCTGCCAGAATCATCACTACTTCAAATTACTATATCATGTCTGATCACATTTTAGCTGAACTGGATTGGTAGAAGCTATATAAGAGACGGCAGTCTAATTTACAAATGCACTCATGATAGCGCGGCAGACTATCTCAGTAACATTTTTACACAAACAAACTCTATCCACCAATACAATCTTAGTAATTCGGATTCACCTCTATTTGTACCGAGACCAAATAGTGAGGCAGGGAAAAGGAGCTTTGCCTATAGAGGTGCAATCATGTGGAATTCACTTTCTCGGGCGTGCCAAAGTAAACTGACCTATACTAAATTTATGAAATCGCTGCCATAGTTATATATGTAGGATAATTTATTATAGTTTTTTCAATTTTATCGCCTTTTTTACAGTATAAGTATTTAATATTTAGAATAGGTTTTAAGCTATATCGTAATTTATTTATTAGACACGGCTCTCTGGAAGAGCATAATTATATGAAGAGACTCCGTGGGTAAATAAAGAGATGCATACATACATTTTTCGTGTGAGACTTCCCTAAGGCTTTCAACAATGATGTATCTATAGAGATCACCCGTCTTATAAACGGCAAACTAAACTTCGACAATTTTTATGTGGATATTGCGTTTCAATTTGAAAGTTTATAAATACATTTCGAGTTTATCGGCTTTGATTACGGCGGCATTTCGGGCAGCAATATGTTTCCCAGTGAGCTGTCTGGCATTTTAGATGTACCCATTGTCCACAGTTATTACGAGTGCAAAGGAACCAATCTCCTATGGATTGCGACCCACATTGCTGACACCTTTCTCTGCCCATGTTTGCGGCATATCTTGACTTAAGAGAAGCAGGCCTTCTATAGCCTGCGTCGCATCCGAACTGAACCCAGTGTAAATCGGTGTTCAATTCGGACAGGTTAGCCTTCTACTTATTCGTAAAATTTCGATGGAATACAAAAAAAACACGCACGTATGTTTTAATATTCTCAATATGGGAAGAATATCATTAAATAATATATTATACAAGTTATACGATAGATTACCTGGAGGCAAACCGTGTAAGGGACTTCGAGTCCTATTGTTTCTTCTCCCGTGACCGAATGTCATAAATTAATATATATTAGGGACCGGTCGTTATTGATCGCCTGGGGTGGAGGTTGAGGGGGGGGGGTCGTCCTGAGGATTTTTGTTTGGGATGACATGGTTTTGGAAAAAGGAAAAGGTGGGCAGATTTTAGTGACACAGAAGGGGAATCATACTAAAGTTAGAGTTAGTCAGAAAGGAAATAAGTTAATGACACATTTGCAGGTTATTTAATATTTATTTACTTTGGGTGGGAGGAGAGGGGGTGTACACTAATTATTGGTGTTCGTTAGCATGAAAATACTACAGATACTTGGGGGATCACTTTCAATTATATTGTTGCATCACTAATTCTCCGGCCCTGTACCTGTGTCGCACTTTGTAATAATCGTCGCACTTTGTAATAATTGCCACACTTTGTAATAATCGTCGCACTTTGTAATACCTGTCGTACTTTGTAATAACTCCGTCGCAATTTGTAAAACCTGTCGCATTTTGTAATAAGCCTTGTCGCACTTTGTAATAACTATCCATCGTACTTTGTAATAAACTAAGCTGTCGCACTTTGTAATAACTCCGTCGCACTTTGTAATAATCTTCGCAAAAGTGTGGTTCGTCATGAAATGTTAGAGACGATCAGCATATCCTAGCAAGTAACAGCTGACAATCAAAAGGTGTGACGTCATCAATCAAGTAATCAATTCAGCTACCCTCGGGTACATGACAAACAACACCTGTCTATCAAATTATGTGACGTCATAAGTCATATGAATTACTGAAAATATCCTATATCTTCGTTAGGATGCAAACAACAACACAATATCCTCTGGAACAACACAAAGTGCGACAGATTTTTTAGTACAATGGCCCCTTTAATAGGGCACCTAATATTATCGGCAATAAAATGTTTTAATATCTGAAAATTCTTTTTTCTAGCATTCGCATAATTCTATGTTTATTGGAGAAAGTAAACCTTGAGCCACACAGCATCATGCAAATTCATTGAAAGTATACAACTTCTTGGTTTCCAGCAACTAACTAAAAATTGCCAAATGTATGAATTTCGTAATAAAGCACTTTGCAATGCACAAAGTCAGGTCAGCATTCGACGCGTTCGACTTCTTTACGATGACTTGTTGAATACGCGAATGCCTCGTTACATCAGTGCCCTTGTGCAAATGACATGACAAACGAAGAATGCGCGCATTCAACACATTCAACAATCGGTCGATCGCGTTGGCGGGCACCATACAGAAGATATAGATGATTTTCTCATTACTTATGACGTCACATAATTTGATTGACAGGTGTTGTTTGTCTTGTACCCAAAACTCGTAGCTGTATTGTGTATTCTATTGTAAAATTCATTAATAATTCATAAGGGTGCTATCCTATCCAAATGCGCAGTTCAGGTCACGTGCATACCCTGTAAACCCATTACAAACTACTAGTGGTTGTATTAGAAGAGTATACAATCACTAGTGTGGTTTTAACTAATTATCATATTCATAACCCCAGTTTCTCTAAAGTTAGAAATGACATCACATTGTTTTGCTTTTGTGCGATGCAGAGCCTCAAGCATCTCAATGGATTTTAGTTATCTATTCATTTCACAAGTAGTTTACAACATTCGCTGCGCGCATTCGAAATTGCATAGGCTGATACAACACCCCCGCTCATGTTGTAAACACTACTAAAAGGATTACTTGACTGATGACGTGACTCCTTTTGATTGGCAGCTGTTGTTTGCTAGGATATGTTAATCCATTGTTAATAGAGTGGAATGGTTAGGAAACCCGCTAAACTTCAAAGGGGCTAACAAAGGCGCTGCGATGTATGTTGGAAGGGGGTAAGTAAATATTGTGCACGGTAATAGTTCATTAGCGTCACCTGAACTACTGAACCCACACATTTCTATTGGCTGATTGATTAACATATTGGAATTTCTTTTGTGTTTTGTGCACGGTCACGGTTGAAAAAAGCGAACACCCACCCTCCACGACGATTATCACAAATTGCGACGGTACACCCCTCCCCCCCCCCCCCCCCCCCCCAACGAGGCGATAAATAATGGCCGGTCCTTTAAATGGCATTGTAGTTCACCCATGCGTAATATTTCTATATTTCTGTTGGACAAAGTGATAAGAATTTAATTATTGATAGTGTACCTAGGACAGAATGCCATAAAGGAAGCTTTGCATACAGTGTTGGATCAGACTGGTTTAGCGCGTAGTCAACTTGATTACCAGTCATCCTAATGTTCATGCTATTACGTCACGTGAAATTAACTTGGCCTTCTCATTCACCTCTGTAAGTGACAAATACGTGCGTACTCTTCTCGATAACATCATCTGCAATGAATCATGTGGACCGGACGGTATACCTCAAGCTTCTAAAATTTTCATATCAGTCTCTGGTAGGTACACTAACAAAACTTCTCCACCTTTGTATTACTACTTCAACTTGGCCCACGGAATGGAAATCTAGCAATGTCAGTCCTGCTTTTAAGAAAGAGAAGCCGATCTCAAAGTCTAACTGTAGGCTCATTAGTATTCAGCGATCCCCAAGATCCTAGAGAAAGTGAAATATGATCAACTCTATGAATCGTTCTATCCTATATTCTCATTAAATATATCTGGTTTTTGCGTGGCCACTCATGCTGTACTGCTCTGATTAAGATGATAGATTACTTGCGCTTGGCACTGGATGAAAGAAAGGTGACTGGCTCAGTAGCTGTTGACCTAACTAAAGCCTGTGATTCCATTTGTCATAATTTGTTCCTCGCCAAATTGAGGGCTTATGGTGTCAGTGATGGAGCCATAAAGTTTCTCCAGTCTTATCTGTCCGATCACAAACAGAGGGTGAAAGTGAATGGAGTGTTTTCCGAGTGGTTGCCTACGTTTTGTGGCGTTCCTCAGAAAGTCTGATTGGGCCTCTTCTATTTAACATATTCATCAACGACCTGAACTGTACAGTAGACATTTCATCACTTAGACTGTATGCATACGACACTGCCACTTATGCGTCGGACACCAATGTTACTACTCTGGAGTTCTTCAGTCTTCAATCAGGATATAGCTAAGTTATCACATTGGTTCACTACCAATCATCTTGTTGGTAATAACACTAAAACTCAGGGCATGATTCTCGGAAACTCTAGTTTCCTTTATGACTTGCAAGTTAATGGCTTTCCTGTTGTTGTACAAGATACGCTTAGAATACTAGGCGTAACCGAATTGATAATAATTTGTCCTTTAAAGAACACATCTCAACTGTACTAAAGAAAGTATATGCGAAAATTGGAGCGCTCAGGCGTCTAAAGCGACTAGTGCCAGCTGATGTCGCTCTTACGCTATACAAGGCCTATATTCTCCCTCTGCCAATCACTACTCACTGAAAACACTCCTGAATCTCGGTAATAATGTTGATTATAACCAGGTCTTAACAGTAGGTAGGTTACATTCGTTGGAATACAGAAGATATCAACAAGCACTTATTCTACTTTTTAAATGTTTAAGGAAAATGGTACTAGATATATTGCTAACATTTTTCAAGCTCGTCAATCTAAATACAGTTTAAGGGACCATTGACTGCGATTTTGATTTCCGGTGTATGCTTGCCTGATAAAACAGCTGAATCGGGCTATATGAGTCGGCTGTTTTCTTAGGCGAGTTTTATGCGTGTCCACCGGCCACCCGATAGTTTTAATACTTAAACATGTTTGTGAGTTTTATTCGTGGTTTACCTGAAAGGTTTTCATGAATGAATGAAGTAAAGTGTTCAAAAGTCGGAGCAAGCCGTAGCGGGTGCTAGCAAGCGCTTTTGTCGCTGGAAAATGAAAAGCTTGGTTTATTGTGTGAAAGAAAATATTACTTGACAAGAAACTCAATCCGATAATTTTGAAGGAATCGTTCAGGACTCGAAAGGCGCCTAACTGTACTTGAACCTAGAGAAAGGGAAATAATTAATAATTTGTACCGAGCCAAAAAGTAACGGCAAGCGTACGGCGCCGCCAACACAGTGATGAGTGAAAGCCGATGAATGGGAAAGAAACCTTGTATTGGACTCTCAGATGTATCAGAGCTCTTCCCGCTGTTGATAGATCATCTAGTAAATAGTATCTATAGTTGTCAAAGATATAGAAGCTGAAATGGCTGCTTCCAGCGAGAACATGGCTTCTCAGTAAAAACACGAAGAAATGTACGGCCACTCAAGAAGTCAAGTGATTTTCGACCGGCAGGTTTTCAACTCAAATGTTCCACAAACATGCACACTTTTGTCTCCAGATAATGCTTTCGGGTTCCTGGTAAAGTTGTGATCGAACCTCAGAAGGTCAGTTTTCATCCTTAAAAAAGTATGTTTGATGTCGGAAAACAAACTGTTGTGAGCGCCACGAGATTCAACTTCAAGTGAAAGTTGTTGAATCTCGGTGTAATTTTAGCTTGATTTCTATTGGCTCTTCGATTTGCCGCGAAATATAATGTGCTCCACACAGTCCGAATTTTAATAAGCTCATTGCAGACAATCAAGCTAGCTCATTGCAGACTGGAGTATAGCGATGTTTCGTGTGTCGTCATCTATTGTCATTAATGTGCCAACCAGAGATCCATTGGTTCCTAACACAAAGCGGGCTTTACAAATCATGGTTGGTACATTAGCATAACAATTGCAATGTTTATCAACACGAAACATCGCTATTCAGCCAAGTCCCAAAACTGGCCATTGTCGGAGGAAATAGGAGAAAATGCACACAGTGTTCGACCAATTATTGTAGACTTTACTGCAACAATAGTTCTGCGACTATTTCACGACCACAAAACAGGCATTTTTGCGCATGCGTTAATTTCTTCACTTCCGGGTTCTAAAAATCCTAAACATTTTGCGCGCATTCACTAAACACCAAACTTTTCCCGTTAAAATGTTGTCGACCACGTTCTCCACAAAATCGGGCATGGATTTTGGGAACCGACAATAAATCCCAAAGTAATGGCTTTTCATTCGCCAAAAAAGCTTAAAATTGGACTGGAAAGTGTTGTAAATTCTTCATTTTTTGTCGGAATGGCAAACGCATGCTCGGTTTTATGCGCCTTAATTCGAAGATTTGGAAAATATTCATAATTTACTAGTAGATCAAAAATCCTAGGAGAGAATTTTCTGATTTTGATGACGTCATCATGACGTCACTTGATGACGTCATCAGGCTACAAGACTTTACCCTAGGAATCACCTTGACAATAATTATTGCCCACTCTTTAATTTCCGGGTTTTACGAGGCTTCAAACTTTCCCTAGCAACGGCCGATTTAAATATGTCAATGGGCCCTTGAGGAGTGGTGGGCACAATCTTGTCCAACCAGCTTACAATAGTCGCTATTACCATAATTTATGTACGTACCGACTATCTCACCTATGGAACAAACTACCAACAACCATCAAGAATGCCAACACAATTAAGGAATTCCGTTACCAACTAGAATCATTTGACTTTATTTAGTAATTTCAAGTTCAGTTGCAAATGCTATCACAGCTGCCTCATGTAATTTTTTTATAATAGAACAGTTGTTGGGTTGTGTTAGGGCTAGGTCGAGTACTGGTTAGCCTTGAGTGGGACGGGCAATTGGGTCTATATATTATATTATATTATATTCTTAGATTATTCGTAAATATTAATATTAAAATTTAGATATATTAGTATTTATATGTTTATTTTTAGTATTATTGTTATTCTTTGCTTTTTTGTTGTCGGACGTTTTAAACACGAGGGTCGGATGTAAGGGTAATCTATTCCACGTTTAAACATTAATAAATGGTATTGTATTTTATACAGAGGAGCTAAGTTTTGGTTCCCTTCCTCAAAACCTTAAAACATCTCAATTATAGCCGGATTAACTTTTAGGAAAAAGCTATCCTTGTACAAACAAATTGTCCATTATCATTTCATCGATTTTGTTTATACTTATGTACTCATGAACTTATGCTTAGTACACTTTGTCAATTAACGTATATTGCTATTTTATTAGTCCGTAATTTTCAGCGCTGTGCATGTGTAGTGCCGGATATAAAGCCAATAAACTGGAAGCGAAACGATCCGAAGTTACTACGATTGTTTATTTCAATTGGTTCCTTGTTGAGCCGAACACAACAACAATACTACTACTAATGATAACCTCTTCCTATAAAAGAGTGAATATAAAAAAACTGGTCAAAATAATTTAACATTACCGGGTATTGGTTTTACTTATCTAGATCCGGCCGGCCATTAATTGGCATGGATTAGCCATGACGCAAAAGGCCATTGCGTTGTGTTACACGAGTCAGGGTTTTGCTAGCTTGCTGTAAAGCGTATCCTGCCTGGCCTATTGGACTGGATATGTTTTCTCGCTCACGAGTGTGCTTTCGTGAGAGCCGTACGTCGGTAGGAAAAGTAACCTTTGCAAGACAAACTGGGTTTGAATTTCTTAGATAATTTATTCAAAACACTCGAGCAATTGCTACTGTTAACTGTTCGTTTTCGACAGATGAAGCACAGAGAATTACGAATATGGCTCTTGCGAGAGAACAAAGCTCTGATATCCAGTTATAAAGATTGCGGACTGGGACAGAGCAGCGACAAAGGACACATTTAGTGTCACTGTAAACATTCAACACATCGACATACATGACTCATGCTGGAAAAGATGCTCATGCTGCTCGTTGCGCGATGGCGATCAATAAATGAGGAGCGGCTGTGACGTATGAGGAATGTGTAACCCTGTGAGCACACGATACCAAACCCTATTCTTAAACTGGCGAATCATGTGACTAGATTCAATAGTATATGTGCGTTCTTCATAGGATACATAGACAAGTGCATGATTTCAAAGAAGGGAATTCCTCCAACTTTACTCATTTGTTAACTACAATAGATCCATTAATTAAAATATTTAGCGTGAACCGTTTATGAGACTTGGTGATGGTGGAAAGAAAACGCGGAAAGTATGACAGGGAATCGAACATTTCGGCAAAAAGTTAAAACAAAACACTGTGAAAGATTTTGAATTTGGTTTAGAAATCTGACACGTATTGCTTAGACGATGATTTCAAGCCTTTTGCCAAGAGTGAAAATCGTGGCTACATTCATCCCCTTCAAAATCACCCTTAAGTTAAGTGGGAAGGGGAAATCGTATGGAATACTGACTTGAATGTTCAACATTCTCCTTGTTCTGTCTTGCAGTAATATAGAATATAGAGTAATAGTAGACCTTTTACACTTGGCTCAATGTTGTCCCATTTCAGATCACGTGACCATCCCCTTGTGTATTGTTTCTTTTATTTCTAGTTAACGCACGAGGAGATACATTGATATGGAATACTTCGCACAAAAAATATTATTCCCGAAAGATTTGAAATGGAACAACATTGAGCCAAGCGAAAAAAGTTTATTGGACGTTAATTTTCGTTAATTCCGCGGTAAATTGGAGGATCTTGGGGTGGCGGAATAAACGATGACCTGACGGGCCTAACATCATATTATAGATAGTTGTTGCTTAATTATACTTGTTTCGTTTTTCAATAAATCACAGGACACAAGAGTCCAGAAATATGGTTTACTAAAATTTCATTTGAAACTGAAGAATAAAAATTCACTGAATCAAACTCAAATTGGTACTTATCCAGATTTATATATATATTGGTATTGTCTTTTAGTGTGACTATATATGTTTGATGTTTTATCAATAACTACTCAAGTTACAAAATTAGATGTATTAACATTGAAAAATAGAATGAAACAGAAAATATAGAATTCCAGTCTAATAGACATATGTGATGTTATATGTTTCAGGTATCTACGCAACAACCGCATATCTGTAATCGAACCCGGAGCTTTCCTAGATCTGACTCCACTGACTCACCTGTAAGTGGTTACGAGTTATGTATTAAGACAGACTAATTCACGGACAAACATTGATATTGACTGCAGGCTTAAATAACCTTAAAATTGTAATTAACACGGTTCAAACTGCTAAAAATACTAAAGCGCAAGAGAACAAAAGACAACGTAATCGCATACCAGAATTTCGCGACTATAAATAGCCACATCGTCCACTGTGCTGTGGGCGCTTCCCATCACATAAGTACGATTCTGACTACACTGACAAGAGACTTCATAAGTATAGTTTATTGTGGGATAGTCGCCAGACACTACAATACAATTCAGTAACTAATATAAATTGTATTCCTAACTAATGGGAAACTGCCAGATACGAAAAACCGCTTAAACCACGAAAAAACCACCCTGGGGTTGTGGCCAGAAAACGTGGGGAAATGCGGAAACGTACTCCTCGACCTAATGCAGCAACCCGAATTCTCCGAGGGCTAGAGAACTAACAATCGACTTACTAAGTCAATACAAAGTAACCGTGCTATAATCAATAAGATATATAAAATAAATTCGAAACAAACCTGGAGCTGACTGGCCTAGAATGACTACTTTTCCCGCTCGAAGCATTATATATGCTAGAAGCATTACCCATAATGCTATAGTCTCCTCCCCAAACCTCTTTACCGTGCCGGCAGAATATCAATTTCTGACTGTATCGCTCCTGCGTCACTCAATCGTCAGAAATGACATATTCTGACTACACTGACAAGAGACTTCATAAGTATAGTTTATTGTGGGATAGTCGCCAGACACTCCGTACTAGAAAGACAAAGAAAGGGAAAAGCTAAGCAAACAGATTACTCAAAACCCGAGAATTTTGGAAACATGTAAGCGCACATTTAAATCATCCTTGACATAACCATTTTTATCAAACATCGTCTTCCATCTGCCATGTCTCTATCCGCTATACCCGCACACCAGCGGCTTCTGTGGCTCCTCCCGCTCTCAGGGAGTAGGTATATGAAAGTTAATGTCCGTAACAATATCCTCAAAGGATGAATTAAATGCCTCTCTAATAGTAGAATAACCGATAGCCTTGTTAACTTTAGCCAATTTATAACCAGCCTGGATTTTGGAAACAGGCTTAAAAAAAAATGCGAAAGACAAATGATTATAGTACTACCAGATAGAACTAAATAAGACTCTAAGATGGAACCAGGCCACGCTTGGAACCTATAATTCTAGCAACCACCACTTCGTTGCCCTTACACTGCTGATCCCATCTGTGATATTCGCGAAGATTTCCACCTCTGAAAAGCCCTTCGGTAGCCATCGGTTATTCTCTCCGCTTTGGCTGCGATAACGGCGAGTTTTGAAGTCTAGCCATCGTAGCCCTACACTGGTTATCAAATACGCTTCTGTCGAAATCCCGCTCTTGAACACATCTGTAAGTTCTGTAACGATAAAATAAATACGGATTAAAAAAATACATGGTATCTGGCCCATTTTTGGTATGGCCGACCGGGCCTTCCACGCCGACATGTGTGGCACACGGGGCCCTTTCTACACATTCGGCAACAGGGCCTTTTGTCTGACTCGTGGCGGCCGACAGGGCCCCACTACTGAGTCTTCACACCGAGTCTACACAATGACTCGTGGCGGCCTACGGGGCCTTATTACTGAATCTTCACACTGACTCGTGGCGGCCGACAGGGCCTCATTACTGAATCTTCTTACCGAGTCTACACACTGACTCGTAGCAGCCGACGGGGCCTCGTTACTGAATTTTCATACCGAGTCTAAACACTGATTCGTGGCGGCCGACGGGGCCTCAAAATTCGTTAGAGCAGTTGCTCAGGATTTTTCTAAGTACTTCTGCGGAACGCACACGATGTCTCCAGTCTACACACTGATTCTTGACGGTACACCAGGGCTATGCATGATACAATGACAGTGCACCGAGTCTACCTACTGACTCATATCGGCCAAGGCGGCCTATCTCAGACATCGCGACAGTACACAACCTAAATACTTGTCCATAACTGCACCCAGGGCCTACATACTTATACACGACGACGCCCTGGGTCTACATATACACAAACATGACGGTTCACAGGGACTGGTTACTAATACATCCCAGCGCATAGAACTAACATATGACTAAAGACTATACGTGGGCCTATACAAACAAGCTAGTCAACGGTGCACAGTAGTACAAACAAACATCCATAAATGATAAACCACTAACATGCCTGCGCATTGAAGCACAGGTACTATAAAATATAAGAACAGGATCTGAACCTTGGAAAACGTCTATATAAATACAATATACAAAATAAACGATCAAAAGCATACTAAGGCGCAGAACAATGTATGCGTGCATGCGTGTATGCGTGCGTGTATGCGTGCGTGTATGCGTGCGTAGTGTGTGTGCCTATGTATGTGTGTATGTATATGTATACCACCTACTTTATGAAGACAAACATAACTGACAATAAGGAGAGGGAGTGCAAAAAAAACCTACTGTCAGCTCTAGGTAACCGGTCGAAAACATGTATAGTGCGACAATGGGAGAATGAATGAGTTGGGAGCCAAAAAGCTTGTTTTGGCTTTGCCTCAAATGAAGATGACAGAAAACCGGGGAAAGATTACCCAGTCGTAAATAAACAATTTCAGTGCACACCATCATGGCATAACAATTTCCAGAAGTAAGCGAACCTCCATAAAAAGGGCAAGCAGGGTACCTACATGTCGGGCTCTGCACGCTCATATACGGCCTAGTACGTTAATATATAACGGTAAAAGTACGGCCTGATGCACTAATATATGATGGCACACACGGCCTAATATACTAACATACGATGGCATACACGGCCTAATACACTGATATATACGAAGATACGCGGACGTCCTAGTACACTAATATATATTAGTATAAACCAACTAGTGGACTATTACAAATCCTGCATTCTGATTGGCTACGCTACTATAGGTCTATTTGTGATAGCCCATGGTAGAGAAAAACCGCACGCATTTTCACGAAATAATAAAAAAAAATCAACTTCAATTTGTTTCTTTCTATTATTTCGACTGTCCGACTAGTTAGTTTATACTAAAACAATTAGACCTCTCGCCCTCATGGGCTACGAGTTAAATAACCCATTCGGTTGCGCCTCATGGGCTATTGACTCGTAGCCCATTCGGGCTGCGGGTCTAATTGTCTGCCTGATACGCTAGTATATGATGACACACGGCCTAATTAATACACTAATATATGATGGAGCATATTGCCTCATAAGCCGACATATGATGGCACACTTACGGCCCAATACACTGATATACGAAGATACACGGACGGCCTAGCACGCTGATACATATATTATTAATAGTACACGCACAGCCTGATATGCTAATATATGATGGCACACATGGCCTAATACACTGATATATGATGCCACACACTGCCTCGTAAGCTGACATATGATGGCACACACATGGCCCAATACACTAATATAGGAAGATACACGAACGGCCTAGTACGCTAATATATAATGGTACACGCACGGCCTGATAAGCTAATATACGTGGCACACAAGGCATAATACATCTATGTATGATTGTACACACGGCACAAACACCGACGTAAACGATCACACACGGCGCAATGCACTGACGTAAATGGTTCCTTCATACCCTGATATTATGGCGCACACGGTCTAATACATTAATGATGATACACACGGCCTAATACACACATATGTTGGCACACGCATGGCCTAATACACTGATCAATATATGATGGCATACATGATGTAATACACTAATAAATTAATGTATGATAACATATATACATGGCTTACACACACGGCCTTAATATTTTAGGCATAATATACTGTTCATTTTTACTTGCGAATCGATAACACATAATAATAATTATAATCGATAACCAGGAAAATACCAAGAAAGACAAGACAACTACGTGTTCGGTAAAAATGTCAATGTAATGCACGCGCACTACATATCGAAAATTCGAAAGGAAAAACCCTTCTGTGTGTAATTTTTCAAAGTAATTTGATAAGCTCTCACACTTGAATTTATGTTTGAAATGTATGAGATAATGTTCCTAAGATCTAGAAGCCTGAAAAAGGATTAATAATCGGCGGTCTTTTGAAAAACTTCTACTACATGTAAGAGCTTGATCAACAAATTCGTATGCAATATAAATGTTGATTATAATTTATACGCTCAAAAAAGCGGTGGAGTGTGAACAAACGAAATATTATTTAACCTGACAATAAAGTCATTAGAGAGCAACCCACTCGCTAGCGGCACTCCTTAAGACTCTTTAACTGATTTGCAATGCAGTTTGTTTCATATTCGAAAATGTTACAAAAACTGGAAAAGAACTGAAGACAATGAATCGCCGATGTAAAATTACGAGTCATTCTCGTTAGAAATAAATGGCATGAACTTGTCTTACCTCTATCGGCCTCTAATCATTTCTTACGAGACAGGGAATTCAAACATGTAACCTTAACGGGGCACTTCTTCTCTCCAGTGGCCAAACCTGCCGCAAGCGAAACAAATTGCCAGGTCTTGGGACTGTAGTATTAGCTGGTCTGAAAGGATGTAGCAATTCTGGGGCAAAGGCTTGCTTGGTGGACGACGTTGCAGTATTACTGTACCGGAAACTGAGGCGGGGATAAATAATCTTCTTTGACTTCTTAGCGCTTTTAGCTTTAGAAGGTTTTTCTGCCCTTTCTTCTGCTCTCGGAATTCGTTTGGTGTCCTGCTCGTCAGTGGCAAGCTTTGATATGCTGTTGGTATTCGTTGGCAGTCTCCAAACCGAATTACTCGAATTCCGACTTCTCTGCTAAAACTTTAAAATCACGAATGTTTGCCTTTCTCCCAAACGAGACTGAAGAGACGACTCACGGCCCTTCGGCTTGGAATTCTTTAGCTTTGTGAAAACGTTTTAGCTTCAATATGATTGCTGGCGTCTTGTA
Organism: Actinernus sp. WN-2022; assembly: GCA_030867875.1. Lineage (NCBI taxonomy): Eukaryota > Metazoa > Cnidaria > Anthozoa > Actiniaria > Actinernidae > Actinernus > Actinernus sp. WN-2022. Next base: position 58,196,801 of record JAOWCC010000019.1, read on the forward strand.
AAGTGTCCGGCAATTTCGACAATTAAACTTATACTGAACCTCGTTTTAACCTTGTGCTCGTAAGATAAAAGTTTTTAGATTACTTTGATCTGTAGTTACTTAGCCTCTGAACTGGTCCTACCGAACTAGCTAGTACTAACAACGTAGAACTTATCTTAAGTTAAATTCAATAAATTCTGCTACTTCTATAGAAATGGACGACATACGGATGAAGGGAAAATTATCTCGAAGTAAATTCGAAACAAACGCGGAGCTGCCTAGAATGACTACTTTTCCCGCTCGAAGCATTATGTATGCTAGAAGCATTACCCATAATGCTATAGTCTCCTCCCCAAACCTCTTTACCGTGCCGGCAGAATATCAATTTCTGACTTTATCGCTCCTTCGTTGCTCAATCGTCAGAAATTACATCTCCTGGTAGTGGGCTCCTGCTCGTAGCCCATGAGGGCGAGAGGTCTAATTGTTTTAGTATAAACTAACTAGTCGGACAGTAGAAAATAATAGAAAGAAACAAATTGAAGTTGAAAAATGTTATTATTTCTTGAAAATACGTGTGGCTTTTCTCAACCATCACCCTGGGGAATTTTGCTCCCACAAATCATCCTCGCATGAAAGCGAGGCTCTTCTCTCAGCTGGCTGAATCCAAGATGGCGGCCAACCGTGAAGTAACTCCGGCGAACCTTTCCAACTTTCTTTCAACTGTACCAGAGAAAGCCGAGAAAGACTTTTTTATTCATCTTGGTAAAGGTATGAATCCGAAGGCTTCAGAAGTAAGAAAAGCTTTCAAGAGAATGAAATATTGTGCAAATCAAGTCAGCATGGAGTAGATAGATCGTTTATTACAAATATTTCTCACTTACAGCAAAAACTGAATTACGGAGATTTACATTAATATGGTTCTAGATAAGTTAATTAACTAAGTTTTAAGAAGGATATACTATATACTGCTCTAATTAAACTAATGCTATATTACAATTAAAAATTTCTAAATACATCGATTGTAGTTACTTACGATTGTTATTGTAATCATTTGCGCCCGATATTATAAAGGTGTTTCTATATCTATTAGTTCTACATGATGGTATACACATAGGATTTCTACTCCTTAAGGTAACAGTTGGGCGCGTTGTATTAAACGGTAGGAGGCCATATAGATTTCCCTCTGGATGCGACAGTATCCTCCGAAATAAACTCTGGCAGAGTTGTGACCTACGGTCCGCAAGGCTACATAGACCAGAAAAGTTAAGCTGGTCAGAGTACGAAAGATCGTATCCATATATAATGCGTAGGGCTCGTTTTTGTATTCGTTCAAGTGAACAGCTAAGATAATCTTGGAGACTATAATGAAATACCGGGCTGGCATATAACAACACAGATTGAATACAGGCAGTATAAAATTGGACAAGTTCGTTTGCAGAAACATTAGCGCGCTTAAGCTGAACTAGGAAGTATAGTCTCTTTGACGCTTTTTTGATGGTGTCTGAAATATGAGAGTTCCACTTAAGATTATTCTGTAATGTTACACCTAGAATTTTTATTTCGTCCACTTCACCAAGAGTTGCCTCCCCTACCGTAACGGTGTCATAAATTCTCGGTGTTCTAGAGAACGAGATTTTGAGTTCTTTACATTTCTTTGGATGCAATTCAAATCTGTTCTGTTTAGACCACTGATCTACACGATTAATTATCTCCTGTGCGTGGCTGCATTCGTTCTTTTTTATTACTTCGTGAATCGTGGTATCGTCTACATATTTGAAAATACCATTTGCGGATGGGGCATTCAGATCATTGATCATAACTAAGAATAGCCAGGGGCCTAATTTGGTACCTTGAGGTACCCCTGCCGACACTGACTCCCACTCTGAGAAGCAATCACTTGCAAGCTTAACAAGTACCTAACTTCTCGTCAATACACTTCACTGCAATATAAACTCTCTGAGATTCATTCATCTGCAGAGGCCGAAATCCGACTTTGGCACAAAATGATAATCCGAAGGATGCACAGAAGCCCATCGCATTTAAACCCTTGGGTTTGTAAGTTCCAGAGAGATCTTCCTCAAGTCGTATTTGAGCACATTTTTGAAATGTGTACCACAAACAATTTTGGAATTAGCGTGTCAAGGCAAAGGGCAAATGTCAAGCTAACCATTGTTGAAACACGGAAGGCCAAATCCATATTTAGACGAGTTCTGGATTGTGATCAGGATATTTTGGAGCGTGATCACTCTGGTTATGGACACTCAAAGGTTCTAGTTACAAATGAAAAACCATTTGAGATCAAATATGTTTGCAGTCCGGCTAGACTTGTTGTTATGATTACTTGCAATTATGGAATGTGGAATGTTAATGGAGTGCAACAACATTAGATCAGAATAGGAACGTTGTTTTCTTTTTTTGAAATAGACTGTATTGTGAAGATTATTTGAGTGTATACATGTATGTGTTATTTCTGATGAAAACATCCAAACTGCAGAATATTGTGCTTTATTGTAAAATGTTATGAACTTGATATGGCATTTCAAAAGTATATATTTTGGATTGTTATTGAGTGCATGAACAAGAGTAAAGTTTGTACTAGAGTGATTTCACTTAACCTGCGACAATTAGACTCTAGTGTGATTGTTTTCTTTTTTCTACCAGATACTGACAATAATTATAATTATACATTGTTTGGTAGTTTTTTTTTATTATATCAATCTACTTTTTAGCACAAAAAAGCAGACAATACAAGACTGACAGTGAAACGTTTAATGGATTCCCAGTTAATTTCCATTTTCTGCAGCTTTAATTCCACTCATCAGCAAGCATACCAAATCTCACTCATGTATTAACATGTTGGATGAAAAATTCAGGAGAACATGCAATTTAATGAGTAGCCTCCTTTGCTGTTTTTTTTAGTGTTGTTCCTAGGGAGATTAGAGCTGACACTAAGAACACCTGCAAAGGAGGCTGGCTAATGAGGGAAACTTAGGATGTATTTTCATCTAATCCTTCACATCCTTAATCCATGTGGGATACTTTAAACCATAAATATTAACAGGGGGCAGATCCAGGATTTTGAAGGGGGTTATCCAGCCCCAAAAGGAGGGGGTCCAAATATAGTATTTATATGAGTTGTAAGCATTTTTTGAAACTTTCAATATAACATTTTCTAAAAAAAAAGCCAGCTAGTTGGTAGCTCATTGGACCTACTCCTCTCAGGCTTTGACTGCATGTCTTGATCATGATAAGAAATCAAAACTTCCTACAAAAAGCGTCAGACTAACAGTTACAACTGTACATTGGCCCACACCTAAGAGGTATAACTGTCATTTTTTCTCCAAAACATTTTGAGAAGGCTGTATGTGGGCTCCTTGAATATTTAGTTAACTGTGTTGTTGGATTGGCTTTTAGTGTTCTAAATCTATTTCTCAAAAGCAACATATTTCACCCAGGGGAAACCAGGAGTCATTCAATCAGCAACACTCCAACATAAAAACAACAAAGTTTTCTAAAGCAGCCCAAGCACTACCTCTTGTTTTCTTTTATTCATGAAAGGTAAATGTATATATGTATTATTCCTTAGTACATTCCCTTGGCCTTGGCAGTGACTACTGGTAACTCTACTGCTTGGGTCAATATATGTAATTCTGACAAAAACTATTGTCAGTAGCTAGCCCTTGTCTTTGGAGATAAGTCTAGCCCTAGAATGGTGTACTGGGTTGTCTTAAATTCCTGGTTAAGTTTAATTTTGTTCGGTATTTTTCATTACTCATTATTACCCATTTTCAAACAATGAAAAAGTAACATTACCTGACATTAACATAATAACCTGAAATGTTACTACAATAATACTGTAAAGTCGTGGATATAAGCTTTGGGATTATACAGCTTATTAACAAGGGGTTTTGAAGGAAGGGCTTTGCCTTAATTATAACCAGAGGGCCTGATTAAACCAGTAGGAAATTATTTTGTGTAAGCAGACTGCTGGACCTATAACCAAGGGGCCCTTATAACCAGGAGGCATATATCTGGGTGGCTTATAACCAGGTAATTTAGTTTCACATAGCACTAGAATTTGTTTATATAATTATTAATCTAATATTTCTATGAAAAACAATATAGTAGTCAGGAGAGCAAAACATGTTTTGTCAATGCATACCTTTATTGCCAGGCCTAAAACATTTACAATATTATGAACCATGATAATAACTTATTAAATAGCTTGACAGGCTGGCAACTTATAATACAGTATTTATTATTAATAACAATTACCTAATGTTAACTTAATAATGGGTAGACCATTAGAAATCCAGGGAGGGAGTTGGTGGCTGGGAGCTAGGGTCATAAAAATACTAATTATACAGTGCACAAAGGCAGCAAAAAATATGCAAGTGAACATAGACATGAATGATAACTTTCTTTTATTACCAGAATGTGAACATTTCTCCTGAAAAAAATAATTTCAAATTGTCATATTTTTGGTCACTGAACTTAGCTAAATGCATGCTAAATTCCTGTACAGGTGCAGATAGAAGATACTATCAGGGGAGGGGTCAAAAATAGAAACAGAAACAGGGTATTTACTCCCCTGGTCCTCCTCTACTATTGTTATAATCATGCATGTTACTCAAGATCTTATGTGTTTCTATAAGAAGCATAATGTGTGGTGTATGTGTGGTGAGCACACGCAACAAAGTTGTGCATAACAAAAATTACCTCCCCCTCCCCGTATTTCTAATGGTCCACCCCTAATGTAATGGAAATTACTTGCAATAACAAGAAACAGTCTAAGAATTCAGACTTTTGATGCTGACTTGATTTGCACAATATTTAATTCTGTTAAAAGCTTTCATTGCTTAGCTATACCTTCCAGTTTGAGTGACATTTTTCCTCTCTTGGCAGTCTCTTTGATTTCCTCCAACATATCTGAGGAGCAAATTTTACACTTTGATACCCCCTCTGGAGTAGGAGCTCCACAGTAGCAAACATCATCCATAGTCACTCTTAGGGGAATAAATTTCCTTGTGCATTTCTTATATGTGTCAATTAAAGGACTCTGCTTTCTTAACCAGGAAAGTGTCATGTATTCATGACGAAACACATGAGGCCACCGGTCACCAGGAGGACAATTCACAGAATACTCTTTAAGTCTCTGGTGTTTCGCCTCCCTGCCTTGCATGGTGTTCAAACCAAGGCCTACTTGAAATATATCAAAGACTTTCTTTGCATGTAGTGGTGCTACATAACCGATAGTCCATACACTTGGATTTACTGACACGAGAAGAGATGCTGTATTGAAATAGCTACTGCACTTTTCCTTGAGTTCTAGCAAATTCTCTTGCCTAAATTCATGGATCCTAGATAACAGAGATGTGATATCCCTCAACAAAACTGCCATGTAAAACAGTCCTGAGACTTTGACATCAGCACTGCAATCAGGACTATTTCCCAACAAAAGGACATTGAACAATGGCCACAAATTTGTACAAAATAGCTCTGTTTCTTCACCAGTAAACCTGCATGAGAACTTATGTGAAGCCCTATCTTCTCGAAACCACCTGAGGATGCGTTTGTGAAGTCTTTTAGCCTTTACTTCGAACCGCAGAGCATCCAAAAACTTCTTAAAAATGCAATCACCTTGCAAAATTGAAACTCGCTTGACACTCGGAGCAATGTTTGATCTACCTATAGCAATATCAAACAACTGCATAAACAAGAACTGCCAGTTGTTGTTAGTTAAATGCAAAGGCTCTATGACAGCTTTATCAATAACTGGGCCAATTATTGGCTCATACTCCTGCCTAGACTTCTGTTTAGCTATAAAGGCAGTTACTTTGGTACGTGCCCTAAGCTCTTTCTCTGATAGCTTTGACTTTTCTCTCTCAACTAATTTAACAACATGCAATCTTTGCTCATACTGCCAAGGTTTGTAATCAGAATTGCCATCTCCAATTGTACAGTTTCTCTTCAGAATTTCAGAACTCTTAACATTAGCAAAGGAGGAGAAATATGAAGCTGCATTGTTCAATTCACCACTTATGCTTGCTAAAAACTTCATATCTGCAGGCAATAATTATACAGCAAAACTTACACTTAGCCCTTTAACTTGAAAGGTCTTATTCTGCACTTTCTTGATTTCCGTTCTTGGTCTTCCTTACAATAGGCTCCAGCTAGTAGCATATTGTCATTACAGCTGGCAACTCTCTCCCCTATATTAAGGAATGATACTAACCAGGAGGTGGCTTCATTTTCTTTGCCAAAAGGAGCTCCATCGGCTCCAATGGCAATAAGAAATGAGCCCTTTGGGTGACCAAACCATTCAAGAATTGGCTTTTGCTCATCAATTATTAAATATAGCTTGCCATTCTAAGCAATAAATCTTCCAGAGGTCTATAATATCCTTTAACAGTCACCTCCTGGCATATGTTCTCACTTGTAGAATCACAACCATCAATTACAGTTGTCTTTACACTTGGAATTGGCTTCAGTTCCCCTATATTGACATATTTGATAAATCTGATCAGGTTTTTGTACTGCCTAATTGCTGGAATCTTACAGGTACTCATAAATTCCCTTCTACGCCTTCGTTTGGTCTTTTTATCTACTGAAAATGAAAGCCTGGATCTTACATTGTTATACTTTCTCTTGCTTAGAATGCCTCCTTCATAGAGAACACTTACTGATCTTACCGTGTTCTCAGTGCTATTTTCGAAAGAGGAAACTCCTTCATTAACAATTTGGGGAACTATTTTCCTTGTTATGGTCTGTGATTTTTTCATGTACCTTTCCAATTGTTTGGGCTCTGTGGAATTGACAAGTGTATGCCAAAGTCCATCCAGACATTCTTTCCTTCTCTGGTCTGGGCTCGAGTGTAATCCACTATGAATTTCCTCGGTCCTTTCCAAAGTCAATCCTCTTCTTTTCACTGCAACCCTGGGGTCTCCTGACACTTTCTCACTATTTTTCTTTGACACGATGGTGGGATTTATGCAGTATTTCCTTCTTCTTCCTGGTAGATGCGCCTTTGCATTCTCTATGAGTCTCCTCTGTTTCAAAATGAATCTATATTAGGATATTTATTTAGAAATACATTGCATTACATTGCATTATATATATGCCAATGATATTATCTTGTGGAAAATTACACAAATATACTTTCTCTTCTCTGCATTTCTCTATACCAAAGCCAATGGGCAGGTTTAATAAGTTTACACGGAGGGGTTGGGTATATTCCCTTCATTATTCTTTCACAGACGTACTTTCTAAAATCTGATAGGATAGCTTATGCCACTATACTGACCTTTCTTTTCAGCTTCTGGACACCCTCTTCGAGTTCTGCAATCTGGTTCTCCAAACTTCTCAGCACTGAATTTCGCTTAACCGTCTCCCCCCTCTTCTCCTTCCTTTGCTTTGACCATCCTCCGATATCAAACCTCCTTTGCCCTTTAATTTCGCCACATTGGCGTTAGCGTTGGAAATTTTTCTCGGATAAAAAACGAACGAAGTTCATATTAGCTATAATTCATCTTCACGATTTCAATGGAAATTCTATCGTTTTAAAAATCCTTTTTTCGATATACTTTACACAAAACTCGGTCATCAATATGGCTATTTAATAAGGAAAACATAAACTGTTCGGAAAAGTCTCTATTCCGTGTCAAATAAAGCTTCAAAATAAAAATAAATCGGATCAAAAAGACAGAAAGCTACCTACCATTTCACAGCTCTTCTCAAGACGAATAAAGATGGCTGACCACTGAAGTAGACTCGCTTTCATGAGAAAGACAAAAAGCAATTGAAAGCAACCAGCCACTACCCGCTGGGGAACAATTATAAATATGGCGGATATTTGGCCGCGTTTTCCAATTAGAGGAATTTGTACATTTCCTCTTGATACAGAAAAGCAATAAAACGTTACTCAAGGGAAAAGTCAGGTGACCTGAATTGGGCAACAACTATACAAGCTAAATCGGTCTATTGTGCTTAACGATTCGCTAGTAATTGACAGAGCTAAATCTTCATCTAATCCTGGCTCTTTTCCTTGAGGTGACACCATGGCCGTAAAATGTCTTAAAGAAAACTCTTTTTGGAGTTTTCTTTGGTGTCGATGTTCTACATTCTTCCGAAATATTTTCTTCTGACACCGCCCTTTCCGTCAGAATTCTGGCTCTTTCTTTCTAGTAATCAGCTTTGCCAATTCAAATGACACTCTTTGAATCAAGTATAGTTTTCGTATTGAACATACTACATTAAATTAGCATCATTTTCGTATTATAGCAACACAAAAATTACCCTAAAGATATGTAAAGAGAAAATAAAATAATAAATGTTCATGGTTGGGTCAACCTGGATCTGAATTATGAAACTCCATACTTTGCCTGACTTGAATTACCACGTATTCAAGAATTGTAACTTACTTCAGTGAAGCCTTTCGTTCAAAGCCAAGTTTAGAGACAAGTGTCTGTTTGTATCGGCCATAAACGACCAAGCTACACTCTTCCAAGTGACTACAAAATCTAAAATCAATTATTACCAGATTCCTTTAGTTGAAACAAGAGCTGAACTCTATAGGTAAATTCATTGCCTGACGAGGGAATTCCACGTGACATTTCACGCGAAAAACCGATATCGCACGGATCGCGAAGCGATGGGTGCGATATCGGCTTTTCAAGGGAAATTTAAGGTTACCGTAGACCTTCGTGGGTGCCTTTCTTTAAAATAAAATATACGCGCTACGCTTTAAAGGAAACCATATAAACCTATACATCATTGTAAAGCTAAGGAAACGAGGTATCTGTTGGAATTATTGTTTTAAATAAATATTTCATTGGAAAGCGGTACAAAGCGTACAAACGCAAAAAAGACGAGGTTGAGATCAGTGAATTATGCGCGTACGCTTTTGGGCGTACAACCATTCAATTTCAATCAGCAGATGACAGCCTCCAAAAGAGTGTCGGGGATTTTTAATATTTTACTTTGTTCGTATGCAAATCCTTCTTGAAGTTTGAGGTTGGAAAATATTCCAAACTATATGACGCTAAACCACATTAAAAAAGAAATAACGAAAATATCACTAAAGCCGACGCACGCGGGCAATGAAATGGTTCGTATTACCTGGGTTTACATGCCTATATACAGTAATGCGTTCAGTGCTAGTTTCACCGAACGATCTGGTTAGACTGCTAGCTACCATGGCAAAAACTAAGAAACCTAGCGAAAAGAAAAGTGTTGTCAAGCGATGTAAGACAAAAGAGCAGCCTGAGATATCAAGGACAAGTAGAAGGCGAAAGCGACGACAAAGCCAAAGAGAAGTCGCAGCAAACCAGCACGAATTCCGGCTGTAGATTGGTCTAGGGCATCCAAAGGACTGGGATTCTGTTTTGGTTTATCCATAAGCGAGCTTATGAAGAAGAACTATGAACGATAGCAGTACTGCACAGTCTGCTAACATGTGAACACTGACGCACATGCGATTTGCATATGCGTTGAGATAGGGCTTTTGGATGTCCCGGATGTAGTTTCCCGCAAAAAAATCTACAGCGAGCTTGCCGCTCATAAAGAGATTATTACGCCTAACCTATCTATTATTATTATTATTATTATTTACTTTACTTTACTTTAATACGGTTTTCCAAATGTCTCGCGAAGTTTTCATTTTTTGAATAACGTACAATTAATAAACTTCACAAGGATTGAACAATTTTTTTTTGTAGAGAACAATGTCTACGGCAATGAATTTTCTTTGAATCCGATAGCATTTACGAAAATAGTATAAACTAATAATCAGTTTGAACAGAATGGACTTCTGGTTTGAAAGTCTTGCTGAAATTCCCGCCACGCGCCAGGAACCCATTGCGCCGTAAACTGAAGAGCGAATAGGAATCAAGCTAAAATTAGACTGAAACTCACACGAGGTTCAACTCCAACTCAAAATTTGGCTTTCCGACATCAAAACTGCATTTTGTGCATGACATACCTGTACTTTATTTAGATACACTTAATTTCAATCTAATATTTACCAAGGAAGCGAAAGTGCATTAACTGGAGACAAAATTGTGAATGTTGTGAAAGACTTAGAAAACCGGCGGCCTCTGAATTTCTAACGAGACCTGAAACAGCCTTGGACGCTGATCAAAGCCGGGTCCCGGCTAAACCACAGATCGAATTGGAATTTAGCGTGTTGGTTTTTGTGGAGGAAGGAAACCGGGAACCCGGAGAAAACCCCTCGGAGCAAGGGCGAGGTACCAACAAACTTAACTCACATATGGCGCCACGTCCGGGAATCGAACCTGAGCCACAGAGGTGAGAGGCGAAGCGCTTAACCACTGCGCCACCCTGGCTCCCCTGCCTGTTGAATCACTTGCTAATGGCGGAAGGCGATAAGTGAAAATGTAAATCCTGACAAAATGTGCATGCTGTTCAAGTATACGAACAAACGTGTAAGTATTAAGTGTTCCTTATTTTATAAGCAAATTATCAAATTTGAATGCTGAATTTCTCAGTCACAATAAATAACCTTGTTTTTATACTGTTGAATGTTGTGTTCACCCGTTTCCAAAATTGTCCTTGTAGTTGTACCACGATTTTAGTAGCGTTTTGTAGCGGTGTTCTTTGAAGGCAGTCATTTAAGCTTATTTGTGTGAATACTACATCAATTAAATAAGCAAACTCACAAACCCACAGCTTTTCCATTCAAAGTCACATATTTTTGCTGCAGAGTGCAGTTGTTGTTGTCGAATACTCGGAGTCGGACAGCGCCAAAACATATCATTTCTCGTGAAGAACGGAAAAGAAGATAGAGAATGTCACATTCTTTGACTACTGTTAACTTTGTGAATATCCTAGTTTGGAAGTTTAACATGATTTTGTCTCTGTTCGCGATAGTAAAAATAAGCAAGAACAACGCGCGGGCTTCCTGTACATAGTCGAATACAGCTTTTCAAACCATTGAATTCCACAAAATATTCAACCCTTCTTGAGCCAATCAGCGCGCGAGTTTGAGTCGAGCTATGGGATGCTACAACATATTTATTCTATTTCATGCAAATTAACTTGGCTCACATTGTTGATATTTGGAGACCTAATGATTCATGATTTGAATACAATCACGAGTGCGTAATACTTATTAAATATGTTTTGATTTGCTTACTGATAACGTGTTGATAATTGTGGAACAGTTATCAGGAAGAGTATATTCAACAATGTGATACAATCGAAACAAACACTTGTCTCTGAACTTGGCTTTCAATTGTTTATGTTTTAGCTAAATATAGTTGTCTACTACTGTGATTCCCATTTCTAATATTCGTACTTCATAACATTTCATTGAAAACCAAATGATGAACAAAGTTGTTCATTAATCCTAAATTACGGATTGGTGCAATTATCGACTTTTCATCGAAACAATAGGATTGGGGCTTGATTGGTTTTTAAATTGGTTCTTGGGCATTCTTAAAAATAAAGGCCTCGTGCTGCGCCTTAGGGTTTGAAGTAATATATAACCATGAGATGAGGATGATGGTTCGAGTCACACTCTGGACACCGATTTCTGTCTTCTCCTTCACTTCTCCATGTAAAGTCATACTTATGCTGTAGCTTAATTAGGTCCAACACATGCATGAATGATGCCCAATGGGAACACAGATGAACATCACTAGTGATTTGGATATCCAAATCACTAGTGATATTCATATGGTGTTTAATTGGGTATCCAGATTTATGCATGTGACCAAATGCAGCCCTCTGATTGACTAAAAAGGCCATGAATTATTAATGTTTTTGAGAAGTAGTAGTTCAAAAACGAGAGCTAGTGTTTTACCATGGTATGCAAGAGATGAAAGCCGCTTCGGTGTTTGAATCCCCTGGAAGCTCGAGCTTTTGATATGACTTCTCAAGCGAAAACAATACCTCTCATGGTCGTTTCAACGAACGGACTGCTAGTGCAGTGGGCAAGACAGAGGACTAACAGCCGGTTGCAAGCGAGGTTCGAGTCCAGACGTGAATTTTTATTTCCTTCTTTTCCTTTACTTCTCCCCATTCCTGTCATCGCTCATTAAAATGCAAGTGTATTGATTCAGTGTTTGAACTAATCGGAGCAACCTTGATCTGGCGTTTCATTGGACATCAAGATTCATCTGTCATTTGGTTGGACATCAAGATCTTCATGTGGAGTTTCATCGTGTATCAAGGTACATGCACCTGACCAAAATGGGATGATATGATTGGCTGTTTAACTCATGAATTATTAATGAGTTTGAGAACCTTATAGGAAACGTTTCGTTCAATCTGAGAACACTTCATAATCTATTAATTCGTTCAGAGAGAGGGAATACGCAATAAAACCAGGAGCCCAAATTTAGTCCGAGTTTTTAGCTTCTAATTTTTTTTAACAACTTCACACCTCATGAAAGCTTCTGTCACCATGTTGAACGAACCAGCCGATGAAACGCCAGGACTCCTGGGGCTGTTATAAATAATTTGGAATAAGTTCGTAATTCGAAAAGCTTCCCACTACTTGGACTATTGTTACACAAAGGGTAATGTATCCGAATTAATATTGTGTGGTTCCAGAAAATAGCCATTAACACCCCCACTGAGGGAACCGGAAATTCCGAGTAGAATCGGGGGTCTCAAAGGATAGGTTTCTGAAGGGGAGAGGAGTACATGAAGAGTTTGTGTTCCAGAGGTTTTTTACTTGAAACTGAAGAAATGCTGACGTACTTTATCTCATTCGTGACATATAGCCAATCGAAATCAAACGTTCTTTCTATTCAAGTAATCTGCAATGCTTTTCCTCGCGTCGTTTTCGTTCTTTTTTTAGTTTTCTGCAAACCAGAATAAGGATAAGGGAGCATTCATAATTTATCTAGTGGCGGCAGTAGTATACTAGCCCAGTATAGACCATATACCCTCTCCTGATTGGTCGAGAGCAAATCCGTGACGTCACAGGTTTGTGTGACGTCACAAGCCCCGCCTCCTCAGTTATAGACCATATGCAGGCTTCTGATTGGCTGCCGCTATTATAGACCAAATACAGGCTCCTGATTGGCCGGGATTTATAGACCAAATACAGGCTCGTGATTGGTCGGGATTATAGACCAAATACGGGCTCGGGATTGGCCGGAAATTTATAGACCAAATATAGGCTCGGGATTGGCCGGAAATTTATAGACCAAATATAGGCTCGGGATTGGCCGGGATTATAGATCAAATCCAGGGCCAGGATTGGCGGACCGGGGAACTACCGAGGCGTATAAAAAAGTAACCCTCCCTTGTAAATTTCAGTGTGAACGATGCCCCCTACTTGCTTTTGTGGGTGTTACGCCAAAGTCGTAAAAGGATTGGCCGGGACGCCAGAGTGTGTGTACAAGTGTGGACAAACGGCAAACTACAAGTCGAAACCCCAAGTTTTACCGTGTAGTTTTTATTTTACGGAGCAAGAACTTCCTTTGGTGAAAGCGGTTATTCCATACGGAACTTTGTAAAACACGTTTCCCAAGTGTGGCCACAATTTGTGGATGAAAGTTGGCATATGCCGAAGCGAGAAAAATCCGAACCGCGTGTTCTTCACGTGCACGGCCCCGGCGCCCAACCCGAAGTGTGAGTGGCCTCTTGGATTTATGTGGGCTGACCCTACCGCACAACCGTAATTGCGGACGGACCCTCACCCCCCAAGAAAGCCCAATTCTACGCTTCCCCATGGACGTCACAGGCCCCCCAAGGTCCGCCGCCCGTCGCTTGGCCCAGTCCCCACGCCACTATGCCCTTTACGGTTCCACCCGCGGAGATACCACAGGGACCCCCACCGGGGATACCCCTGGGGGTACCCCTGGGGGTACCACTAGAGACTACAACGCTCCCGACACCCCTGATTCCCTACGTACCCCCTGTTCGTACAGTGGCCGTGGGTCCCCCGCCATTCCCACCCCCTATAAACATCCCGACAACACACCGACCACCCTACTACCAGGGACAAACAGTATGACGTCAGAGAGTCAAGAAGACCTAGATTTGGAGGACATGTCGGACAACCGGGATTTACCCACCCTAAAAGCCGGATGGGCTTTGTATAAAACGCTCTACGCCATGGCGTGCATCCGGGAAAGCATGAGAGAACGTGGTCGGAACTGTGAGGGGTATATTTATAGTACCCAGGGACAACAACTCGAACAGTACCATTCCTGTTTATGGACTTTTTCCGAGGAAAGTTTCACCGCGTGTGTGACGGAGTTCCGGTCACATATTATCCTAGAGGCTCTACGGGCTACGGGTCTACAGGCTTTGTAGAGTTTGCACCTCACGGGGGTTATTGCTCCCCTTACTTATACCGTGTTTGAGCGGCTGCAAAAAATAAAGGAGGCCGAAATTTACAAGTATTATAAACTGTATTATTTTGAAGAATGCGAAGACCCACTCATTACTTACAAGAATCGAATTTGGCACGCATTGGGACAAGCTTTGATCTACGAAGACAATCCCCAGGCCTATATGGAAACTGGAGTGGCTACCCTTTTGGCTTTATTTGAGTCAGCCAATTATATGTAAGAATATCGAGACAATAAAAGAGACTTGTGTTTAGTAACAACAACTTTGTTTCTCAAAATATCTCATACAAGCAACAGAATATATATTACAATAATAAAACAAATACTTGCAAGGGGCCTATTTCGGGGCCCCACAGAGAGAGAGAGAACGTTTACATCGAGCCATCGCTCTATTTTACTTGTAGTGAGCAAATCGCCATATTATAAGTATCGGAAAGTACATTGTATTGAGCAAATCACCCTATTATTTTTGAAAAGTATTTGAATTTCAAAAGTACTTGAAATTACATTGTATTGAGCAAATTGCCCTATTATTTTTGAAAAGTATTTGAAATTACACTGAAAATGAGCAAATCGCTCTATTATTTGAAAATACGAAATAGTATAAAAATAGAAAAGAGGAAATTGCCATGGAGAAAAAAATACTATCGAATCATGTGATAATGGTTAGCGTGACATTGTAAGAGTGGTAAATAATGAGTAATTTCACTCAAACAGCAGTAACAGAGAGGCGTCCTGTCGTATTTGAGGCACCGTCCGATAAACTTGATGAAACACGGCGTGCATACCGTCTCCCCACAGCACGGTAGTGGTGGTAATTGCTTTTCGAGGAGGTCATCGCATAAAAGACACTAAAAAATAAAAAGGATTGGCTAGGATAATACATTTTTCTCCATGGCAATAGAAATCCCCTACTTCAGAGACTCCAGTGAAACAAAAACGCTTAGGTATGAGTATAACAATAATAATGTTTAAATTTGTTTGTTAATGGAAGATGAAAACTCGCCAAAGTGGCGCAATGTCGAAAAACTATAATACTTCCTTGCCTAACAAAAAAGGAATGCCACATTTTCTGAAAACATATTGGGCATAGAGGATGGACGTCTTCCCGTAAGGCCACTGCTATTAGAAGTATAAAGCAGTATAAAGAAGTATAAAGCATAAGGTACCACCACAGTAGGGCATGGGGGGTAAGTTTTTTCCCCGCATCTCACCACAGTATAAACACTATAAAAATAATAAATAGAAAAATTGTTTTCAGATATTCATTTTTTAAATTTTTAATGGCAAACGTAAGATTTACTGGCCTGTCGCCACACTGGGAACACTAAAAAAAATTATACTGGCACATGAAAATATAACTTCCTCCACTGGAATCGCCCCCAGCCCTCCCAATCTTCCCGTTCGAGATAGACTGGGTGGTGAGGGCACCGGAAGTAGACAATTCCTATTCTACAATGCATTTTGCTTATTGCTTTGTTGCTTTTGCAATATGTGCACCATCTAAAGCTCTACGTTCATGGCACCGTGTACCCCAGTGAGATTCGAGAAATTTCTACGAAACTGCATCGTCTGCCCACTGTTGCCCCACGAATAGTTCCCTTTTATTCCGGTTGTAATATGTTTGAGCAGGAAAAGGCTTGGCTGGAAACGTGCCTGGTGATTTGCTTTTCGTCTGTCAATGCGTTGTTGTCCGCATACATATTCACCGATTTTTGTCAGAATCTCCGTCGGGAGACCTGTTTGTCTCAACACCATAGCATCAGAATAAAAATGGTCCTTATTGAAATAACTATGAAGAAGCAAAGACCGATACAACGTAGAATTTAGTGGTACAATATTTCGGCTGGCCACACCAGCCTTCTTCAGGTACAATGAACAAAATTTACATTGGCGTGTATTTTTGAACTTGATACTGAGCTGTCATAAAACAGATTACAATATGATAGATCGTGAAAAAATGTTAAGAAGGTGAAAACAGATATCTAGTATGACTATTCCCGGATGTTAAGGCCATGAGGTTCGAGTGTTTTCGCCTGTGCGATTAAAAACGCTTCTCTGGCCTTACGTATAGAGTCTCTCTTAGAAAATATTTTTTCGATAGGAATAAGTTGCATGTCGTTGGCAGTGTGATTAGGAGAATTAAGAAAATGTTCGGCAACTGTTGTGGGTTTAGATTTGTTGTTAGAGTTATCTATCGTCCGGCGGTGTTCGTTAAATCTGTCTTTTAAGCGTCGTTTAGTCTCACCTATATATTGTAGATTGCAGCGGTTACATTGAATCATGTAGATTAGATTTTTGGTGTTACAGGTCAGGTTAAATTTGATAGAGCGCGTTTCACCGGTAGCAAAGAAAGTATAGTTAGTAAGTCCGTCAGAAATGTAAGGGCAAGTGGCGCAGTTCTTCCTACAACGGAACGAGCCAGGTGGGAGTTGGAGCTGGGAATTAGTCGAGTTAGAAGGGAGTGTAGCTTTAACTAGTAGGTCACGCAGGTTGGTGGTACGTCTAAAGGCTACCATGGGCAAGTGTTGAAAGGTTTTCTTACAGCGGTTAGAAGAGAGCAGCAGGCTGTAATGTTTCCTAATGAGATATGTGGAAGGGATGGATTAAAAATAATAACAAAAGGGATACGGTTAGAACTGTGTGCGTCTTTCGTTTGTAAAGTGAGAGCGAGGAATACTGGCAGCGCGTTGTATTTGTCTAGTAAGGAAGGTGCGGTTATAGCCTCGTTTAAGGAGGTATGTAGTTAATTCAGCAGTACGGGTCTTAAAAGATTCGTCGGTAGAACAGATACGTCGTAAACGGAGGGGTAAGCTAAAAGGAATAGCTTTTTTGGTATGTTGGGGATGGCAAGACGAATAGAGTAAATGTTGGTGTTTATCAGTAGGTTTAGTGTAAAGGTCAGTCTCAATATTACCATTGTTTAAAGAAACATTAACATCAAGGAAAGGTACGTTAGTGGAAGAGTGTTGGATTGGTGAATTTAATGGTAGGGTGAATGTTATTAAGATAATCGATGAATATTTTTAGGTTATCCAGTCCTTCTGTCCAGATCATAAAAATATCATCGATGTATCGTAGCCAGGTGTGAGGTTGAAATGGGGCTTTTTCAAGGGCATTAGCTTCAAAATAGCCAAGAAACAGGTTAGCAAAAGAAGGGGACATTCTGGTACCCATGGCCGTACCGTGGATTTGAAGATAATGGTTGTCATTAAAAGAAAAGTTATTCATGGTAAGAATCATGCGAATAAGGTCACAGAGTGTGCCAGTAGGAATGGTTATATGAGCGCGAGTACGCAAACAATTATCACAGGCGTTAATGCCTTCATTATGCGGAATGTTAGTATACAATGATGAGACATCAAGGGTAACTAATAAAGAGTTTGCGGGTAAATTATGGATAGCAAGGAGTTTATTAAGAAAGTCATTAGTGTCTTTTAACGAAAGAAGGAAGTTTACTAACTAAAGGTTTAAGGCGATAGTCCACGAAGTGGGATATGCGTTCAGTGGGATGGTTATTAGATGACACAATAGGGCGTCCTGGGTTACCAGGTTTGTGTATTTTAGGTAGAATATAGAAGCGTCCTGGTTTAACATCAGTTTGTATTTAGTATTGTCTCGTCTTGTCATTGATAGAGTTGTCAGTGTACATTCTGTTGACATACACTGTAATGCGTTCTTGTATGTTAGAAGTTATGTCTTCGTTTAGTTGTCGGTAAAATTTGGCGTTATTAAGCTGTCTTTTGCATTCGTCGATGTACCAAGATTTGTCCATAACTACAGTGCCGGAACCTTTGTCAGCGGGTTTAATAATGATATCATGTTGTTGCTTCAGTCGGTGTACAGCTTGTCGTTCTGTGGTAGTAAGGTTATCACGAATTTTGTTAGGTTTACAAGTTGTTATGTCTAGTTTTACAGCGTCTAAAAAAGTATTAAGAGCCGGTTCTCTGTACATGACGAGCTTAACCCGGTTCAGGAATGCGCTGCTGGATGTCATGATTAATTCATTTTGTAAACCGCAAAACTCGTCAACACTCACACCTTGTGGTTTTAAGAGTGTTCAGGCAGTGAAAAATAAATCGCCTGATCTGTCATCGACAGGACACTGTTCGCCTTGTGTAGTTCCCTACTGAGAATTAGAATAATAGTTAATATTCGATTTACCGCCGAAATAGGCGCATAATTTCCAGTTTTGGCGGGAAACTTCGCAAGGTCAAGTCGTCTTTGGGACAGCAGTGTATAGTAAAAGGCGATGGTATCCCCTTTAATTCTACGACCTTGATCTGGCTACGAAATTGCTTATATGAAGATCAAAGAGCTGTGGCAGGCAAAAGGCCAGAACAAGACTTCAAAGATCTTCGACTCCGGCTGGCCGCAAGAACTACGAAGTACTTCTACGTTAACACGTACTACGTGGTTGGCCAGGTACATCGTTTGAATTGGTATTTGTTCTGGGAAGGTTCGCTTAATTCCTTCCTTTGCGCGAATATTAGCCGAGATGCAAACTCTGTGCGGATGATTGAACAACGAAACAAAAGATTCTGACGGCAATCACACCGGAAATCGTGAGCTAACACCAACGATTCGCAGTCTTCAAGACCAGTTTCTGAGCTCATTCTTCAATGGAAAAGTTTTCGTATTACTTTTGACTCCGAATAGAATATCAATAATAATATCAATGATAACTTAATTCATTCTGTAAGCTCCTTTGGTAGTCAGTTCATATTGAATAATTTGTTGTTATCTGGAAGTAGATTACCAGTAATATAATTTTTAACGCATTCTGTCTTCCTTGGGTAGTCAGCTCATTTTGAACTGTTAATTGTTATCTGGAAGTAGAATATCAGTAATATAATTTTAAACGCATTCTGTCATCCTTGGGTAGTCAGTTCATTTTGAACTCTTGTTATCTGGAAGTAGGATACCAGTAATATAATTTTAAACGCATTCTTTCTTCCTTGGGTAGTCAGGTCATTTTGAATTGTTGTTATCTGGAAGTAGAATACCAGTAATATAATTTTAAACGCATTATGCCTTCCTTGGGTAGTCAGTTCATTTTGAACTATTGTTATCTGGAAGTAGAATACCATTAATATAATTTTAAACGCATTCTGCCTTCCTTGGGTAGTCAGTTCATTTTGAACTGTTGTTATCTGGAAGTAGAATACCAGTAATATAATTTTAAACGCATTCTGCCTTCCTTGGGTAGTCAGTTCATTTTGAACTGTTGTTATCTGGAAGTAGAATACCAGTAATATAATTTTAAACGCATTCTGTCTTCCTTGGGTAGTCAGCTCATTTTGAACTGTTAATTGTTATCTGAAAGTAGAATATCAGTAATATAATTTTAAACGCATTCTGTCATCCTTGGGTAGTCAGTTCATTTTGAACTCTTGTTATCTGGAAGTAGGATACCAGTAATATAATTTTAAACGCATTCTTTCTTCCTTGGGTAGTCAGTTCATTTTGAACTGTTGTTATCTGAAAGTAGAATACCAGTAATATAATTTTAAACCCATTCTGCCTTCCTTGGGTAGTCAGTTCATTTTGAACTGTTGTTATCTGGAAGTAGAATACCAGTAATATAATTTTAAACGCATTCTGTCTTCCTTGGGTAGTCAGGTCATTTTGAATTGTTGTTATCTGGAAGTAGAATACCAGTAATATAATTTTAAACGCATTATGCCTTCCTTGGGTAGTCAGTTCATTTTGAACTGTTGTTATCTGGAAGTAGAATACCATTAATATAATTTTAAACGCATTCTGCCTTCCTTGGGTAGTCAGTTCATTTTGAACTGTTGTTATCTGGAAGTAGAATACCAGTAATATAATTTTAAACGCAATCTGTCTTCCTTGGGTAGTCAGTTCATTTTGAACTGTTGTTATCTGGAAGTAGAATACCATTAATATAATTTTAAACGCATTCTGCCTTCCTTGGCCGGTAGTCAGTTCATTTTGAACTGTTGTTATCTGGAAGTAGAATACCAGTAATATAATTTTAAACTCATTCTGTCTTCCTTGGGTAGTCAGTTCATTTTCAACTGTTGCTATCTGGAAGTAGAATATCAGTAATATAATTTTAAACGCATTCTGTCGGCTTCCTTGGGTATAGTCAGCTCATTTTGAACTGTTGTTATCTGGAAGTAGAATACCAGTAATATCATTCTGATTTTCCTTGGATAGTCAGTTCAGTTTTGACCAAACAATTTGGATTTATAGCCTGGATTAAACGTTGGTGACTTTGCGAAGCTAGCTGTATGTTAGTGCTAAAAGGTGGCGTAAATCTACATGGTAATAATTCCAGCCAAAACAGAATCAGAACCGTAAAGTTTGGACTGAAAACAGCCAAGCCAGAAAACCTTGACCTGCAAGACGAAATGAACAAGCTCAAGCCACTGATTGACCGACTCAAGCCGACATGCACTTCGCTACTGCTAACTCTGATTTCGCTGAAAGGTTGAAGCGAGAAATATGACACAGTTGGATAGCTTACAGCTAAAAAGGCAGCTTTTCGCTGCCTGAGCGTTGCCGGGATAGAACTTATTTCTTCAGTTCTAGCGACTCCGGCATTTAAGTTTACCAAAATAAGATTGATTTCAAGTTCGGGAAGTCCTGGCAGCATAGCTGGATTCAATTCATCAGAATGCCGTGAATCTTATTAGCGAAATTCGAAAGCTGTTGGAAGTTTTTAACGCAGACTTTGTTCCATGAAATTTTCTGATTATAATTAAGTGTCACGGCGTGTTCTTTATTTGTTACTGTCGAATGCCAGTAAACAAGTTATTTGGAAGTGTTGTTTAGCGCAAACGTGCATTAGAATATATGTAATGATGTATTTCGCTGCGTGCGGCAGACGGCTACACGCAGGCCACGGTGTGTTTAGTGTGGTTTATTTTTAGCGTGCAATTTGGTCCTAATCTTTAATAACTAAACGGAAATTTTACAGGATCCGATGTCCATACGTTTTCTGCAGGTGTATACCAGACACCTATTTCACACCTGAAAGAATCTTAAAGATCTAACTCTTGAAGCAGAGCTCCTTCTCACATATCGGACACCGCTTTGAGATTTCTAGTATTCAATGTTAGAAAACGACGGGGAACCCGCATTCCTGAACCGGGTTAAGCTCGTCATGCTGGAGGGTTCCAAGTACTTTTGTTATAGAATGGAGTATTTTGTTCTGTGGCGTTGTTAGGGTTATTCCTGTTATTGTCATAAAAATATTCAGCTAGTCGCATGCGTCGTGAAAAGTCGTAGATGTCGACTGACACTTCCGGCCAATTGATATGTCGAGGTGTGGGACAGAAAGTGAGTCCACGCGAAAGAACAGATATCTCGTCGGTCGAAAGAGGAGAATTAGAAAGATTAATAACAGAAGTGCTATCTAGTTGAATGTTAGCAGGTTTAGTTTTGCGTCGAGTACGTCTTCGTTTGGGAGGCGGAACATTAAAATGAGTGGAGTTAGTGGTATCGTGCGGAGCGTTGGATGAAGTTGATTCAGTCTCGCGTGCATTATGATTAGCATTATTGTTGACCCGTGGGTCAAGACTCTCGTTAGCAAGAATGTTGTCAATAGGCTGGCGGAAGGGAGCAGTCTTTCTAGCGCGCCTGTTAGTAAGTAGAGACTCAAGCGATAAGGCCATAGAATCTAATTTAGCTGTATAATAAAAAAAGGCATCTGGTGTACACGAATTACGCAATAGTTCCTTGTGGTGTCCTAGTTCCTTTGTTAATGAGTCTATCTTGTTTCGCCATTCGGCGATAAGTAACTTTAGATGGCGGTAAGCAGCAGAGTAAGAAATATAGTTCCATCGTCGATAGAATTTCTGGGTGTCTGTGTATATTGGCGGTTTGCGTGGAAGTAGTGATGTTGGGATGTAATTGTGTTCTTTGTAGAAGGTGTAGTTCAGAAGGTGATGTTTAAATCGGGTGAGTTTGAGTTGGATCCTTTTCGTTGTGTTGAAAAGACCTGTGTATGGGTACAGCGTCGGAAGGGTTGGAATTGAGGAGTCGGCAGCTGTTGTAGGTTGTCCAGTAGTAGTAATCGGTCCGGGGTTGAGTTCGACATCCATACAAATTGTAAGGGATGAAGCGAGAGCCAGCAAAGCAAGTGATAACAAGATAGCAGAACGTCTATGGGACGACCACTTGATGGTTTTAGAGCTTGCAGTAGAAACACATGGTGCGAAGGAATGAGGATGGAAGGAGCCAATGCAAATTCTCCAAGAGGCGATGTCAATGCCCATAGTGATGAAGAAAATAAAGCAGGTAAAGTCGGATCTGTCTGAAGATCTACGGTTGAAATCCAAATATTTGACGAATTGTCCAAGCAAGCAACCGTGAACGGCAATCCTGCTGGTGTACGTTGGATCAAACTAGTGATCTAATCGGCTATCAAATAAAAAATAACTATGAAGAAGCAAAGACCGATACAACGTAGAATTTTGAATTTAGTGGTACAATATTTCGGCTGGCCACACCAGCCTTCTTCAGGTACAATGAAGAAAATTTACATTGGCCTGTACGCCATGAATAATGTTTTAGAGGAATTTATTTCTGAAGAGGCGCTCTTACCAGAGCGGGCAGGTCCCGAGAGGACCTCCAAGAAAACCTATAAAAAATAATCAAATTATTGGTCGTGGTGGGATTTTTGCCAATAAAAATGAACGGTCCTGTTAAGCAGAGTCCGTCCGCTACACACTGTCTTTTAGGGGGACGGGACGGAGAAGAACTTACATGGGCCAGGTTTAGTTCTTCTTCACCGTATACGTTCTATAAAAAAGAAATAAAAAAAAGTTAGTGGTTGTGTCCCAAGATAAAAAACAATTCAGCAGGGCCGTACTTCTCGCTCTCTGCGGGGCCCACGATATGCCATCTCAGCTTTAGCTTTGCTTGTGTTCTTTAAGCTGTAGAAATAAAAAGGAAACCAAAGGAGAAAAGATTAGTACCAAAGCGTGTTGAATTTCAAGAGAGAATTTCGCGTACACTTACCTGCTTGAGTGGTTTATGGCAAAGGCACCGAGCTTCATTCAGCCCTCATTATTTATAGACCATATACTGGACCCTGATTGGTGCACTTTCTCAGGCTGGGATTGGTCCGTTTTACACAACGTGCTCTGTGATTGGTTAGATTGATTAGACTTTCGATTCGGTTTTGACGTTTTTGTGAAAACTTATTTTTTGAGCCCCTAATAAGCTCAAATTCTATCCTAAAACATCGGGGAAATTTGCTATTTTTTTTCTGGAGGTCTTCTTCCCAACCCCATCTTAGTTTTCCACATTTTTTTTCCCTTCATTCGACCCGGGAAAGGTGTCCTTGGAGACCCGAAAACTGTATGACCTTTGGGAAACCAGTTGAAAGTTACCTGTTTTTGATTGACCAATCACAAGGCGTTACGTAGTTTGTTTACGCGCCCTTTTCTTACTCTGGGTCAACTTTGTTTACCGGCCTTTTTGTGGGAAGTCCAAGAAGTTCGAATTCATCCTGAAAACATCGGTGAAATTTTCTAAAATTTTCTGGAGGACTTCTTCTCACGGTCCTCTTAGTTTTCCTCCTTTTTGTTTTGTTTTTCCCTTTCACACTTTCCGGGAAAGGGATCCTTGGTCGTCTGAAAACCCAACGCATCCCTCGGGAAACCAGTTGAAAGTTGGCGCGAACCTAAACGGAACCTAAACCCTCCAATCACGAGCCGAGGCTTATACGCAGTCAATATTTGCGCGCCTTTTTCTTACTCCGGGTCAACTTTGATTACTTAGTTTCGGAGGGGCGGCTTCGGGAAGGCTTTTTCGCTAGTTTCCCTGGCGCGAAAGAGAGGGCGGTTTGAAGAGGACTCTAGTGGGAGGTCTCCCGCGCGAGGGCCCACAAAAATTCGGAAGAATAAGCGGCGGGGTGGGGGTGTTTGGGTGAATTCTTTTACAAAAAATAATAAAGAGAGTCGAGCTAGAACCAAAAACGGATCGAAATCCACCAATCATGAGGGGTGTTCATTATAGGGGAACCAATCCCAGACCGAGAAAAGTGCACCAATCACAGAGAAGTGACAAAAATATAAAAGCGAGTGACGGCTTTTGGTTTGGATTAGTTTCACCATGATGTCCACCTTAAACTACCTAGATGATGAAGGCGTGGAAGTCACAATTACAATCGAAGAAGAAAAAGAAGACAACCCCTATGCCTTATCATTACAGACCACACCCCACCTCTCCCCCGTGGAGTCGGAGGAAATTCTCCCGCAAACCGCTTTGGTGCCCGTGGAGGAAATATCCGTAGAAGATAACGAGTGGCCAACGTGCGAAGAAGTGAACCCTTGGTACAACAAAGACGAATTGTACGCGTTCCTCGAAGACACGGATTTCCCCCCGGGGGTGGACTACCCTACATCCTCTCAAGATACATTTACCATCCCCGAGGGGGAGTCACTAGAGTTGGATGGAATATCCGAGGAAGACGTAGAGAAACTAATCGCTGCGTGGCCCCTCTCACCCGAGGTACCAGAAATTAGCGACCAAGATCTTGCCGAAGTTTTTCCCGAGGACAGGGAGACCGATAACATCTGGGATGCAGACGCCTGGCTAAACGAAATGTTTCCCTCCACAAATCGGAAACGCACGGCAGAACAACGGGGAGGCGGTAAGAAGAAGAAGACAAAAACAATCGCCCCAGAAAGTGAAGAAAGTAAAGAAGACGACGACGACGAAAAATTTGAGCTGGTACAAACAAGATCGAGAGCCTGTAAAAAATTCAAAACAACGTGTAAGGACTATGAACTGAAAATCAAGACGAGATCCCGCGCGACTCTGGCTGAGGTAAGTCGAAAGTAAGACTACACTAATTTTGATGTGATGTCATGACCGCGCGCGCGGTGGCGCATGGCTCTAATGCTCCTGTTTGGAATCTCAAAGGAGAGGGGTGGGTTCAAACCCCCGCGCGTGGAAACAATTTTTTTTTTATAATTGTTTTTCTTTCTCTCTCGCATCCCTTTATTTATATTTGAAATTATTATTATTATTTTTTATTTTATTTTATTTATTTATTTATGTATTATAATATTTTTTTCATGTACAGGCTCTTCAAGACGTGACCACCGTCATAGAGAGGGTCCTGGACACCACTCTTGGGACCGCAAACCCACAAGACCGAGTTAGGCTTACCCTAGACGCCCCACACTTGGACTACCCACTTGCCTTTCCTTACCTGATGAGGTCTACCCTCACCCCCGCTCTGGTCATGGCCAGAATTGGAGAGCTCACACAATCCAACCAAGAGTTCATCATGCAGGGCAACTTCCATGTCCACGTGTTTCACGTGGAAATACCGAGTGTGGGAAGGGGTCGTGTGGCCCGCTGTTCTACTACCGACTTGGAGAAATTTAAGAAAAATAAAAGGAGTATTTTGAGGATACGAAATGTAGATGAATTATGTATGGCCAGAGGATTGGTCACGGCCCTAGCCAAGGCACAACAGCATCCACAGTTCCAATACATAAGACAGGGGAGACCCGTGCAACGGAATCTAGCCGTGGAACTTCATCATCAGGCGGGGGTGCCTATTCAACCGTGTGGAATACCAGAGCTCAAGCAATTCCAGGAGTACTTGGAGCCTCAATGTGTAGAAGTAAATCTGGTATCCTGTGTGCACATGAACAGCATTATATACTCAGGCCACCTTCCCGAGGCACGACACCGTCTTTACCTGTATCAAACAGCGGACCACCACTATGACGTCATCACCAACATGTGTGGTCTGTTGAACGCAAAGTACTTTTGCCCCCTCTGTAAGAAGACCTACGAAGTCCCTAGACATCACGTCTATGACACGACATGTGTTTGTTGCGGCGTCAAGAATTGTTCACCCCTCCCCCTGGAGAGAAAAGGGATTGGAAAAAATGTGACCAATACCAAAGATGGTTCAAGAGTGAGGGATGCTATGAGAACCACCGCCGTCGCCAACCCCACCGGGCGGGTCGAGGGTCCCTGTACACAAGAGAATGGAGCTCTTGCGAGCGGTACATCCGTTGTGTCCAGTGCGGGGTGACCGTAGACCATCTGGGCCGGCGCCGTCAACAACCAGTGGTCCATGTGTGTGGGGAATACAGTTGTCGTAGTTGCAAAACTATTGTCCCCCGGACCATCTGTGCTACATGCAAGTGGCTGACCAGAAGGCCCCGAGAATAGAAACAGAAGAAGAAGAAGAAGGAGAAGAAGTGGACCCGGAGAACGCGGTCACAGAAGAAGAAGACAAATTCCGGTACCTCTTCTTCGACTTCGAAGCCATGCCCCTGGAGGCTCAGCACGTGATTAACTTTGCGGGAGTCTCCAAAGTGTGTGAGCTCGGCGTGACCACAGACTGGTCCACCTGCACTCAATGTGGGACCCGGAAAATAGAGTTCAAAGGCCCCACGACCCTCACCCAATTCTGCGATTGGCTCTTCTCGGGGGACCACGAAAACTACGTGTGCATGGCCCACAACGCCATGGGGTACGACTCCTACCCTATCCTGGAGTACTTGTTTAAGAACGCCATCAAGCCTAAAGTTCTCTTCCGCGGCGGTAAGGCTATGGTGGTGACCATCCCAGAGTACAAGCTCGTCATAAAGGACTCTCTGCTCTTCATCCCGCTAGCCCTCAAACAATTCCCCGTCACGTTCGGTTTCCAAGCAGAAAACCTCAACAAGCTGGATTTCCCCATCTTTTTTAACAAACCAGAACATCAACAGTACGTGGGTCCACTACCAGACCTTCATTATTACGAACCGGATTCACTGAGTCCCCAAGGCAAACAAGAACTAGTGGCCTGGCACGCGACCGAACGGGACAAGGGTACGGTGTTCGATTTCCAGAAATAATTGGCCCTCTACTGTCACCGGGATGTGGCCATCTTACAACGGGCCTGTTTAGCATTCCGGGATATCATGATGAAAGCGGCGGGGATATATCCCTTTACCAGGACCGCGACACTCGCCTCTATGTGTAACCTGGTTTTTCGAAAGAAATTCCTACGCCCTAACACAATTGCGGTCTTGCCACGGCTCGGATACCGCCCCAAGGATGTGCAGTCGGCGTTGGCCCTCCAATGGTTGGCCCACGTGGAGCGGCGGGACGGTATCAGGCTCCAGCATGCGGGCAACGGGGGAGAAAAGCGCGTGGGCCCTTACAAACTGGATGGGTACCACGCAGTCACCCATACGGCCTACGAAATCGACGGTTGCTTCTGGCATGGGTGCGACCGGTGTACCTCCCAAGAGAGTCCACACCCTACTTCACTGTACCATGAGAACGTTGGCCGACCGCACCCGAGACAAAGTCGCGTACTTGAAACAGCAAGGGTACCGCGTGGTCCAGACCAGGGAGTGTGAAATCAGAGCAGCCATGGCCTTGGACCCTACCATCGCTGCCCTAGCGCCCATGCCTCAAGCCCAGCTTCCACTCGATCCCAAGAAGGCCTTCTTTGGGGGTCGTACCAACGGGATTAAGACCTACTGGGAAGCCCAGGAGGGAGAATGGATGGAGGCTCTGGATGTGTGCTCCCTGTACCACTGGGTGCAAAAGACGAAACGGTTCCCGCTGGGCCATCCAGAAATCCTCACCGAGAATTTAGATCCCACCCTGCCCTACGAGGGGTTAATCCACCTCAAGATCGTACCATCACGCCGGTTATTTTTCCCCGTCCTCCCTACGCGCGTGGGTGAAAAACTTCTGTTTGGCCTCTGCCGGACCTGCGCAGAAGAAAAGAACCAGGAACCCTGTACGCACGATGACGAGGCCAGGGCTTTGACAGGGACCTGGGTAAGCCACGAACTCCACGCGGCCCTGCGACACGGCTACCGGGTCATGGAAGTCTACCGTGTGTGGCATTATTCAGAGTCGGAACAATACGATCCCGCCACCAACACCAAGGGGTTGTTCACCGACTACGTGAACACATTCCTTAAGATGAAACAAGAGGCGAGCGGCTGGCCGCCCGGCTGCCACACCGACGCCGAGAAAGCGGCTTTTATAGGGAGTTACCGGCTGAACACGGGGATCTTGTTGGAGTGGGATAAGATCGTGTTCAACGCTGGACTGCGGGCCCTGGCGAAATGGATCCTAAACACCTTGTGGGGCAAGTTCGGCCAGAAACAGAACCCTCGGCAGACGGAGTACGTCACAGAACTGGACCGCTACTTTGAGCTCATGATGAGCGAAGAGAAGGAAGTCCAAGACATTCTGTTCGTCCACGAGGACATGGTACAGGTTCACTACAACGCGACGCCACAGCACATCGACTCCAAACCCCATACCAACGTCGTGTTTGCTGCCTACACTACAGCCCACGCACGCCTGAAATTGTATTCGTACCTCGATCTCTTGAAGGAACGCATCGTGTACCACGATACGGACAGTATCTACTACACGCGGAAAGTGGGTCAAGAGGCGCCCCCGATCGGTCGTTTTCTAGGCGAAATGACAAACGAACTTAAAGAAGGGGAACATATTGTCCGTTTTGCCTGTACCGGGCCCAAGAGTTACGGGTATGAAACGCGTTAGGGCCGCACAGTCTGCAAGGTGAAGGGGTTACGCCTCAATGTGCGAAATCGGGCGATCGTAAACCTCGCGACCATGGTGGCCATGGTGCAAGGCCAAGGAGAGCCCACACGGACGGTGTTAACGCCGCACGCCATCCACCGCAACACCCAAGACCGGACGTTGCACACCCGCCCAGAGACCAAGACCTTCAAGGTGGTCTACGACAAGAGGGTGCTCCACGGATACCAGAGCTACCCTTACGGTTACTAAAAAACAAAGAGACAGAGTTCAGAGGAAACAAATTTTTATTGTAATAAATAGTTCAGTTCCTTTGAGCTGTGATACCAAAGTCTCAGTCTTTTATTTAGAGGAACTCCATCTTGTAAGGCTTGATACTTGGATGCTTGCGCAGGAATCCTTCCCAAATACAAATATCATAGACCAACTCCACATAGAACCCATAATATGTTCCTTCGCAGTCGCTCAGCACATACTGCTTCCTTTCGCCTTCGCTCAGGTAATCTTCCATCCAGTTACCAAACGTAGAATAGCACATGTGGCACTCGCCAACATTGACATCGCCGCCGCCTTCATCAGCTCCATAGAAAGTAATATCTAGACCCATGACGTTCACAGCTTGAAGAGCAACGAGTAATGATAGAGAATTGTGTCTGCGGAAGTCCTTTTTCTTTAAGTCTTTTTCTTCAGGTGTTTGACGTTCCACCGGCTGATACTCTTGCCTTTGCGCTTGCCTGAAGTGGTCGTCGTTCGGATCGTTGTTTCGGTACGGCCGTCTTTCGATTTTCGGCTTGTGATCTTGCGGACCGTTTGCGTGCCTCCTTGCTTGCTCTTTTTCCTCTTCCGGTTCGCTTAGCTTGGGCGATTCGGTGGTTCCAGAGCGCTTGTCCTAATCCCGAGGGTCTCGTTAGGGTTCGTGCCATGGCGTTAATGAAGGGGGGTTTAAAAAGGTTGCCAATTTAAAGGCGGTTTTTGGGCGGGGCCTCTGCCAAAAGAGAGGCGGCGGCTGCCCCCACGGGGGAAGGCTTTGTAGGGGATCCTGGAGAACGGTGTTTCCTCTCGGCGGGGCGGGAGATCTTTGTAAGGGGTGGGTGGTAGGGGTTCTTCTTGAAGCGCGACGGATCGTTTAGGCCGGGGCGTGTACTCTTTCTTCTTGGAGATCAGATCCCGGGGGTGTCGGACGAGATCTTTAGGATTTTTTTCTTCCGCTAGAAATTGCATGAAATCGCGGTAGCCGGGCGACGTCCGGGTGGAAGAAGTATGCACCGCTTCTTTAATCAGATCGGCAATTTGACTGCCCGGTAGGGTTTGCCCGTAGGGTTTCACTTCCCCTTGCGCATTCCAGTAAATTTTCTGTGCTCCTTTCAACTTCAACAGATTGACCAGCACCGACGCTAAAGGTTTGCTGGAGAGAGGCACGCGGCGCAAAGCGCCCCTTTGGCTCTGGGTTAACACTTTTGCCGCCACGGCCATGAAGGGACTAGGCTCAATGGTTTCGCGACGCCGGACGTATTTTTGTAGTAAATCTTGAAACTGGTCGGCGCTTTCCGGTTTCTCTGGGGTCTCTAGGACCTGCGCCATGGCCGTTTGGTACTGACTGAGCACTTTAACCCCTTTGGTCGTGTCCACACGAAGCTGTTGTTCCAACCACCGCATGGACTCTTCCGGCACCAAGACCATGCGCATGGGGTTCTTTCCCGTGGCGGCCCCATCGGCCTCTTTCATCGCTTTTTTCGTTTGCGAGGGTGTCGCTTCACTGACCATCGCGTCACCGAAATTCCTTCTCGGGCTGGAGGATGGTGTGGGGACCGCTTCCTTTTCCCTGTCTGGGATTTCTTCTTGGGCGTCCGCGTCTTATACTTTCTTTGGATTTGCTTCGCCGCCCGCACGGTTCTGCTGACTTTTTTACCCGGCAGGGTTTGGCGCTGCATTTTTCGCATGCGGGCTAAAAACAACTGCCACCGGGCCGGGTCAGTACCCTCGGGAACCGACAAGTTGCAGATTTCTTTACCCATTCAGGACCAGATATAAGGCTGACTCAATTCTTGGGCGTACTCTTCCGGAGAAGGGTATTTTGTCGTTGGGTACCCTGGGAGAAAATAACCTCCGGCTTGTTCCAGCTCTTTCTTGACACTTAAACTTAACCCTCTACGGAACAACGTACCCTCCGGCGCAACGTACCCTCCGGCTTGCTCCAGAGCTTTCTTGACTCCGTAGGCCACGCCTCCACTGATGGCGCCAGCGGCCACGGCTTTGCCAGCAAGAACGGCTGCGGCAATGAGGGCGGCGGTCGTGAAAATGAAGCCCCCTCGCTGGCCCACTGCCTTTTTAAGCTTGGCTTTCTGCAACGCCATCGAGGTGGAGAGCAGAATCCTTTTCCTCACAGCCGGTGGCAGGGCTTTGTTGGCTATTTTTCGAAGTTTCGCCTTGATGGAGGCAAAGGCTTTCTTCGCGCGGGCGCCTATTGGAAAAGTCCCGAGCAAGGCGTTGTGCACCACTTCGCTGACGGCGTTGATTTGATTTTGGCTCGCGGCCCGGATGAGTTTCTTTTTCTGACCGAGATCCGCTTTGGCAAATTGACGGAGGAACGTGGCGCTGCGTTGAAGCAAGGGAGAGGCCATCACCACAAATGTTTCCCTGGGGGGCTTAGCCTATAAAGTTAATCCAATCCACTTTGTTCCCTTCGCCACTCAGGACCTTGAAAAAGGGGGATGGAAGTTGTTTTTTTTGTTAGGCCTTTTCCACACCGCCCCACGAAGGCCTTGGGGCGGGGTGCGGTCCTTTGTTTTTTTCGCTCTTTTAGCAGCGGGGGTCGTCTTCTTCTTCTTCTTAGAGCCTCCTCGTTGTTGGCTCTTTCGTAGTTGTTGTTGCATCGTTCTGGCGGTGTTGGCAAAAAAATGGGGCTTTCCTCGTTGTTGGTACATCGCTTTGCCGATGTTGCCCATAACGTCAAGGCTAGGTTTTAGCATGGGGGTAATTTCCTTCTTCAGTTCCGCCCAAATACCCGCCCCCTTTTGATCCTCCTCCAGCACGTAAGCGTGATGCTGTTTTCCCTCCTCGGAGAAAATGTTGGTGCGCAACCGGATTTGGGGCGGGGTCCGGGGGTGCAGGTCGAAGAGGAGGTAGCCAAAGGGGCGTTGGGTCGCGTCCTGGTAGGCCCGCATCACTGCCGGTACTTGCCCAGGAAACGCCTGCTCGGCCAATTTCCGGACTTGCAACGAATCCCGAGGGTTTTTAAAAGCGACCAGGTAGTGTGCGTTGATGGAAATGGTGCGCGCGCACTTGCCTGGGGGGGGGGGATGTTCTGGGTGAGGTACAGCACGAAAATGTTGTGGTGGTGCGAGCCTTTGGTGAACAGGTCCACCACCCGCTCGTCCTTGGAGCCTTCTTTCATCAAATCGTCCAGGATCAAGAGGCCCGGCTTGCCGCGAAAGGGGGCGTACGGGTCGTCGGGAATCCCCGCCACAAATTTCACCCCCAATTGTTTTTGCATCGCGGTGAAACGGGGTTGCCAGGCGCTGCCATAGCAGTACACAATCGTGAGGGGTGGTTGGGTGAAATGGGATTTCACATGGTGCAAGAGTCTTTCGGTGAACACCGTTTTCCCCGATTGACTCTGACCCGTGATCAAGATATTGCAGGGCGCTTGGAAACGGACATCCATCGTGCCTCACCCCTTCCCAAGAATAACAAGACATGGAGGTGGGTTTCCTTGTTTTATTTTATTTTTTTATTGTCTCTCAAACTGATAACACATTGATCGTGAAGAAAACTGTCTTGCTGCTGCCACCGCGCCACACTCCGGCGCTGGTACTGGCGCTGCCAGGCTTGGAGGGCCCGGTCCCTGGTTGTCTTGGTCTTCCACCGCTGGAGGGTCTGCAGGACCTCCGCCAGGGTCCGTCCGTGGGCTCGGCGCAGGAGGTAGTACAGGCAATAACTGCCGCACACGTTGGACTTGTTCCCTTGCAACATCACGTTGTTTTCCCTATGCTGGGCGTTCCCCTGCCGCACGTACTCTTGCAACCCGTAATAAGAGGCGGGAAAGCCATAACTGTCGAAGAATTCATTCAGGCCTTGGCGCGGAAAATAAAAGGCCAACCAATGGGTGCCTGGTCCGTCGGCGTTGTCGGTATTGAGAATGAACGAGGCGGGGCGGGTCACGCGGCGGGATCGTAGGTCCATGGGAAACACGCCCCGAAACGAGGCGCGGAGCCACCAATCGTGACGGGCCAAGACCGCCAATTGCGACGTGTAGGTGGTCATCGGCTTACAACTTTTTCACTTCTCGGCTGCTGTTGATTTCGTACGCGGCGTCAAACTCGCAGTTCACGTACACTGATAGGGTCTCGGCGACGCCTGCCTCAAACTGAAGCCGGATGCCCACCGTCCCGTACTGTTGTATGTTCATGTGCGAGGCGCTGCCACTGCCGTCCGGGGTGAAGTCAAAACACAGGATAGCGTACCCCTTGTCCCAATCGGTCCGGGTAATGTCAATCCCATGGTTGGCGCTCATGGCGCCTTGGGACAGGAACAAGGTATTGTAACCGTCCAGGCTTTTCCCAGTCGCAAATTAGAGGCGGGAGAAGGGGGTGGGCGTGCCGTCTACCGTAACCGTCGCGCGGGTTATCCCAAACCTTTGGAAATTGAAAGGGTTCTTTTTCAGAGCTCCCAAACTGTTCGCACTCCCCATCAAGGCAATACGCATGCGTCGGGGGATGCGTCCGCCCAGGAAATCCGTTTTCTCAAAGGTAGTGTCCCCCAGGGAAATGGTTAACATTCGTTCTTCTTCGCTGTTGTAAGGGTAGAGGACGGGCTGGGACACGAGTTTCACTTCGATTCTCTTCATGAAGTCCTTGTTGCAGACACTGACGCGACGGAAGAAAGTGACCCGCTTCAGCATGATTTTGGCGGCGGCTGCTTCCCCCGCCGCACTGTCCCCCATGAGCGCGAAGGCGTTGCTGGCAGGGGTGAGGCGGAATTCTAGGGGCACTCCGTTGAGGAGTAGTTTGTTGGTGAAGGCTGCGTCAATGTAAAACATCCCGGTCAGTTCCACCACGTATTCAACCCTGTGTTGGCCCCGGCGATGTCGAAATCATCCATGGAACCGGCCGCGTCTTTGTAGTACAGCCCCGAGGTCAGGTAGGATTTCTTGGCGTCTGGAGTATAGTTGAGGAGGGTGCTGAGGTAGGCTTTGTAGGGGTAGGTGCTCATGGTCATCCATTCCCCGTTCAAGGCCATATCTATTTGCGACCAGAGGGAATGAAACCAATTGTTGACGGGACCCAGCTTCAAATCGGCCGTTAAATTCCCGACGTTGGCTTTCACGAAGTTGGCCGTCACCTTGAAATAACTTCTAGGCAGCACGGTGTAATAGGGACTGGCCGGGAGGTAAAATTCCACGGGCGACCCGGGCAAGAGGGCCGATTTGGGAGCGTGCTCCGACCAATAGCCTCGTTCTTCGACCGCTTGGGCCAATTCCTTGCCGAAAAAATCCGAATGAGTGTTGTAGCCGCCCAACATGTTGGGTAGGGGCGGTTTGCCCATGCCTGCGACCGTAGTCATGGTGTTCAATAATCGTCGTCAAAGATATCTCTCGCGACACGTGCACGCTTGACGGCCTTCGAAGGAATGAGAGGGAGAGCCTGTTTTTTCTTTCTTTTATTCTTGTTGGCCACGGACCGTGCCGTGGGCCGCGCCGAATTCTTCGTCTTTTTCTTTTTCGGCGCCACCCCGGCTATCTTTTCTAGGCCTTGGATCAACTTTTTACTGGTTTTCTTGCCGAGCACACGGGCCGCCCCTTGACTCGTGTCCTTCACGATTTGCTTCACCACCCTCTTGCCAAATTTCTTTTTCAGATGAGCGATAATCTTTTGTCCTCCTTTTTTACCCGCGACGGTACCGGCCAGCGCTTTGCCCGCCATGGCGGCCAAAGGGGCTAGCGCTAGGGGCAAGAGCCCACCCTTTTGATTCTTGACCGGTCCGTAACCGCCGAGTTCATTCCAACGGATAGGGATGAGCCTCCCACCGCCTTGCTGCCCACGGCCCCCCTGGAAGACAGGAATGGAGGTGGGCGTGCGTTGAGGGCTGGAGGCGTGCGCATGGAACACAGGTATCGAAGACCCTCCGCCAACCACGTCCCCCATAGATGGCACCGGTGCCATAGTCCCCGTAGACGGTCCATAATTCATCCTTTCCTTTTCAGAGCACGCTTCACAAATTCCAATGTCGCCACCACGGTCGCTGCTGAGGTGAATGAGA
Source organism: Actinernus sp. WN-2022 (assembly GCA_030867875.1). NCBI lineage: Eukaryota > Metazoa > Cnidaria > Anthozoa > Actiniaria > Actinernidae > Actinernus > Actinernus sp. WN-2022. The sequence continues at coordinate 58,231,888 of JAOWCC010000019.1, forward strand.
TGCGTTGGCCTGACTCGTCGGTTATAAGGATTTCCAGCGTGTCAAATACCGTTTTAGCGAGCGGTAAGTACCGCATGACCGGAAAGTCTCGTTCCACCACCTTGTTGTAAGGGACCTGGGCCGACACGACCCTCAGCAAGGGCGCTTTCACATCCCCCACGATATGCGGCTCAATCAGATCGCAGTACACGTACAAACTGCGTACGGGTTGGTGTTTAAAATCACGGTCGAGGGGGTAGGCTTTGGTCGTCGAGATTTTCAGGCCGGAGTAATAGGTGGACCAGCACTCGGGCTGGTACCCCATCAGGGGACACTTGGTCTTGTTTTTGTTATCGGAAAAGATTTGGGCCGTGTGCCCGTCGCCAAACCCGAACAGCTTGGCCAACCAAGGACTCATGACAAGATGATTTGAAGGTTTGAGGGTTTCAATGGCCAGCCTTAATTTTCCTTTAGGAGCGTAGAGGTCCCAAAACCATACCACATGATTGGCGTAGGCCGGAATGACCGCTTGGAGTGCTTTGGCGTTCGCGTAGTTCCCGGTCGGTACCACAAAGGTGATTTCGACATTGTGATGGTTTTGAAATTGAGGCACGTTCCCAATGCAGTACACGGTCCGATCTTTCTCCGAAATCGAGGCGGGGATCACGATAGGTTTGTCCGGGATCACCGCACCGGTACGGATCCCCATGAAACTGGACATCAACGGGGTGGAGGGGCCTGGTTGTTTCAGCCTGTCTCCGGGATGCGCGGTGGGTTTTCTGGGATCGTCCTGCAAACCGATCATGTAGGCCAGGTGAGGGGGGAGGACTAGAATGGTCCCGTCCGACGCGGTTTCTTTCAATTCCAGGCTGGTCTTGCCCAATGTTTTATCGGTGACTTGCGCCTGGACGTCAAATGTTTTGAGGAACGCTTCGAACCCTCCTTGCACCAAAGCCCAGCGCATATCATGAACCAGATCGGTGACCGTTTTGAAATGCTGGGAAGCAAAGGTGAGGGTGGTCGAGGTCTCTTCTTCTTGGAGAAGTTTTCCTTGGATCAGTATAAATTGGCGGTCTTGCTCTTGAGAGAACAATTCATCCCAGGCGCGTGGAAATTGCAGGTGGCAGAGGGCCATCTCCCATTGCCGGTCCAAGACCAACATCTCCGGGAGACGGATACGAAAATGGGAGCTCATGTTATTGGGAATGGTAGCCCGGCTCGCCACGCTAGGCAATGTCATACAGATGCGGTCGGGTCCATGCTTTCCGGAAATGGAGGGTCACTTCCACCTTGGAGGTTTGTGGAAATGAAACAAGTTTCCCGTGCTCGTCGGTTATAAGGATTTCGAAATCCTCAAACACCATCTTGGCCATCCGCCTGTAGAACAGGGGAGCAAAGTTGCGTTCTTGGACCCCGCCGTCGTCGCCACCGGTCCATGAAAAAAGGATTCTCAACAAGGGGGCTTTCGTATCCCCCACAATACTGGGTTCCACCAAGTCACAGTACATGTAAAGTGTCTCCTTCTTCTGGGGCCTGGGAAAGACCAGAGTCGTGACCGCTATTTCCCAGTCCGGAGAGAACTCGTACATTTGCGGGAGATGGATACGGAACCGGGACCGGGCATTGGTGTAGACGGTGGTACTCGTTCCGTTGGTTACGGTAATGTAAAATTCCTCACCCTCCTGCATCCTCTCTCTCTTTTACTCTCCACTCAAACACAAATGACTCAGGCAAGCGGGACAACAAACTCTTTTATTTCTTTTTTCTACCGTATGTTTGGGTCTGGAGCTGAGTGACCGGGACCCAGCTGTTAAATTTAGTGGGGTACCCTTCCCATTTCACCAAGACTTCTTCCTGGTTCTTCTTGCCGCGGCGGCGTTGCAACACCTTTTCGATGATAAAGAGACTTTCTTTTTCCACGGCCACCGGCGTCATCTCGCTTTCGTAAAGCGTCCCCTGCAACCCCTCCCCGCTCAAGTCCTCCAGCCGGTAGACGGGATAGGTGCGGTAGTCCAGCCGTTGCCGCATCGTGAACACTTCCTCCGAACAGTTGGCCAGATAGCTTTTCTCAAAATGACCTTTGGTCTTGCTAATCCGTACCGTGTCGCCGGGACGGTACAACGGTTTCTTTGGCTTCCCCTTTAGCGGCGTCTGCTTTTCCCGGTACAAGACGGCCCTCACCTCATGGTCGTTGAAGGGCGTGACGGTGATGGGGGCGCGTCGAATACTGCTGTGAACGGCTCGGTTGTACCCGAGCACCAATTGAGGGAGGACTTTCAAATACTATTTCTTCCCGGTGGCCGTGAAATATTTGTACATGCGTCCCTTGAGCGTCCAGTTGAACCGCTCGGCAATCTGGGCTTTAGTCTCGTTGTACGTGACGAAAAAGGCCACGTCATTCTTTTTTAAAAAGGCCTGGAACTTACGGTTGGTAAATTCTGTCCTGGCATCGGTCTGCAACCGTAACGGTTTCCGTTCGCGGAACACTTCGGTAAAAGCGCGCACCAATTCCTCTCCCTTCTTGTTCTTCAGGGGGACCGCCCACGCGTACTTGGACAACACATCGATGATGGTCAAAATGTGTTTGTAGCCCTTGTTGAAGGAACTCGTGGCTTGCATATCCACCAGATCCGCCTGCCACTGCTCGTCGAGTGCTAGCACGCGCACGCGCCCTCGCAGAATGTTTTTTCGAAAAGGGCGGTGCAACGTAAAGGTCAATTGTTTTTTCAGCCACGCTAAAGTGGTGGTGCGGGTCACCCCCACTTCGTTAGCCGCTTTCACTAGACGGGCAGCACCCCCAAAGGCAGCAGGGCTGCTGGGGTCGTAATACAACGCCTCGAGCAGCGCGGAAGGATTCTTTTTCTTCTCCTTCTTTCGCCCCATAATCCTCAAAATGAGATCCCTGAATAATCACTTTTCCTCCGCAACACGCCAAGAGACAACGGACACGTTTCAAAATGCCGTGGCACTTGAGGGACGGACCTCCTCCTCCGCTGCAGGGCATTCTGTACTCAGCCCGAGTCTAGCGCGCGGCACCTCACTTACACTTTTTCCCCTCCCTAGAAAAGAGACGACAGACACCCAGCGTTGTTCCTCTTGAAAGTTTTATTTTATTTTTTACACGAAGCAAAAGGGAGACAGGGGAACGTCTCTGAGAGATTCTTGGGCCGTAGGGTACTCGCTCTCGTAGGTGCACCGCCTGCCACTGTCTTCGTACAATTTGTAGGTGAAGGTAAGGGGGTTGGTGAAAACGACGGCCGATTGCTTGATTATGCAGGTCCCACATTTTAGTTCCAGATAGATCTTCTTCAAGGCCTTCTCCAACAATCCTGGCGCGTACGGGATTGTCAACTTCTTGTCTTCCGCCCCCTCCTCGAACAGGTTACACGCAAAACTGTGGGCCATAGTGTTGAGGTAAGGGAAGAGGCCGTCCGCCATTGGGGTCTTCTCTCGCACCAGGGTTTCCATTGTTTGCGAGGGGTACCAGTCGTGAATTTGAGTGACGTAATCCATGCCAAAACGTCTCACTTTGTCGTAGAGGGTATTGTTCACGACCGCATACTTCCGTTTCTGGAACAAATGGGTGATCAGGGTTGCGACCAACTCTTTCTGCATAGCGTGGTAGGTTCCTTGGACATGCGCACGGAAGGTGATTTCCAGGATCACCAGCCAAGTCGCCTTCCCCTCTTCTGTTTCCATGAACAAATCGTCCAGGGTCGCCGTACTTCCGTGGGTCAGCGTAAAATGAGGTCTGAAAAAGTTGCCTCTGCAGCATATGGAACGTCAGCCGGTCCACAAAGTAACGCACGGCTGTCACGAACCAAGTCAGATTTTCTTTTGGCCTCTTCCTCTTTCTCTTCTCAGCCATCCTCTCTTCAGCCTTCTCCTCTTCTTCATTCCTCTTCTCCCTCTTCTGTCTCTTCTCGCTCTGGACGGGGAGTCCTTCTTCCATGGCATCGTCGTCGTCGTCGTCGCACTTGATCAACGCGATTATCTCGGCCACCCTCTTTTTGAAAACTTGTTCTTCTTTTTCTTCCTGATCCTCCTCTTCTCTCTCTTCCACTTCGTACTTCTCTACGCCTGTGTTCATGTGACCCCTTAAGGCATTGAAACGGTCCTGCACAGGGATCAGTTGGTTATCCCCCTTCGTCCCAGGACTGTCAGAAGCATGATGTTGACGATAGATCATACTCGAGGTGACCATACTACCGCCGAAGTGGTAGGCGATACGGTACACCCGTTCGCTTCGCCAGGACTTGGTCCGCAAATCCTGAACGTAGTCGTACAACTCAAACTCCGAGTAGTCGTAGAGTTGCTGCCATACCCGGAGGGTGTAGTGGCCCCAGGTAGGTAACAGAAGGTCAAACTGTTCTTTCAGGAGCTGGTTCGTGACATGGGGGAGTAACTGCTTGATGGCGTTCTCGTGGTACTGCCTCACCTGGAACTTACTTTCTTTAAAGCTCAGTCCGGTATCGAAATAGCCGTCCAACCTCATGGTGGTCTGGGAGTACCGCGCACACAGGTAGGTTAGGAAGTGTTCGTACTCTGTTATGAGGGCTCGCTCTCTCTTGTACCGGGGGTCTTGCACTGCCGAGAAGTGGGGGTCCGGGGGTAGGTGGTCTTTGTCAAAATGGGCACGGGACGCCGAATCTATGTCCATGTAGTGGGAAGAGATAAGGTTCACTACTACCCTCCCCTCCGCATTCAAGGTTTCGGCGTGGTACCAAAACTCACGGGGGAGGGCCCGTTGGGTACGGCAACGGTACAAGTAGCCCTGCGTTCCCCAGACCAGGTCCTCACGCAGCCGCGTCTCGCATACCTCGAACCACATCAGTCCCAGACCCTGCTTCAGGGGAAGCCACCGGAACAAGAACCTCGCCATCTCCCTCAGGCAATTGTGGCGTAAGGACTTGTGGGGCCAATCGGTTTCCTCGCTCAACTGATGTTCCAGGGCCATCGCATCCATTTTCGCGAATTCCTCATCGGTAATTTCAAGCATCATCGCTTCCATCTCTAGCCTCTCTTCGGGGAGCACATCTATGCAGAGCCAATACGACAAACACCCCATCATCATGTACTCCAGTTCCTTCAAGTACCTCTCCTCCAACGCGTTCTTCAAGTCAGGGAACTCCATCTTCACTACCTGTGCTATTTTCAACCGGTTCCAGATCTCCCGTTCGGCCAACAGGTCTCGGTAGAGGTATCCCAAAAGGTACACGTACACACACCTCATATCCTCCTTGTACTTGAAAATGATCTTGTTGTTGCTGTCGTGCTTAAACACCCACGCTTCCTCCGCATTATAGCTGGAAGTCTTCAAAGTCAAGGCTTTGCGTTTGCCCTCTCGTTGGGCCACTTGCTGCACCCTCTGAAAACAATCCCCGTTCGCGTAGGAGACCACCGCCATGTACAGGGAGGCCAACGTGACGTGCATCGGACTCATGGGAGGGAGGTCGGTATGCCTCGTCGCGGTGTTCAGGAGGTGCACCCCTCTGCAGAAATCCTCCAACAATTTGGCCATGTCGTCCGTGCCCTTTTCCCACAGTTTGCCTTGCCACGTTTGCAAATGACGTACGCTTGGTCGGTAGTGAGCTGTTTTAGGCTGTCCACCACCATCGTCCCTCATCTCTAGCGTTACGGGCAACGCACACATCTGCCCAAAAAATGGCAAGAATTCGTTCAGGTGTTCTACCGCAAAGCCTTCGCGAGCTTTCTCCCAATTCTCGGCGAATCTCTCTTTCGGCCGAATTCTTTTCCATTGAGGGAAGTCGGCGGTCACCAAAACCACGTACAAATGCTGGGTCCAATGCTTTAAATTGTTCACGGCTCGCTTTGTCCACTTCGTCTACCGATAGGAATTTCATCGTGTTGATCATCTTCCCAAAGAGTCCACACTTTATGGTACTCTCGATAGAGCATTAGACACAACGGCAAAGAACCAAAACAACATGAATGCCTTCTCCCCAAGGGTTCACTTTTTTATACGCCTCGGTAGTTCCCCGGTCCGCCAATCCTGGCCCTGGATTTGATCTATAATCCCGGCCAATCCCGAGCCTATATTTGGTCTATAAATTTCCGGCCAATCCCGAGCCCGTATTTGGTCTATAATCCCGACCAATCACGAGCCTGTATTTGGTCTAATAAATCCGGCCAATCAGGAGCCTGTATTTGGTCTATAATAGCGGCAGCCAATCAGCAGCTGCATATGGTCTATAACTGAGGAGGCGGGGCTTGTGACGTCACACAAACCTGTGACGTCCACGGATTTGCTCTCGACCAATCAGGAGAGGGTATATGGTCTATACTGGGCTAGTATACTACTGGCGGCTATGTGGATTTGTACAGGGGTCACTCATTTCCCCAGCAACAATTAGGGGGGCTGTCAAGAATATATTTCAAACCAATCACTCGGCGAGGGAGAGCCATCAAAAAACATACCCTCGTGAATCATACAAGAGCTGTCCACAACAATGTTTGAATTCGATCAAAAGAGAAAACGTGTCGCCCTTGGCACTCATGATGCTCGTCGCAATCTTGAGAGATGAGTCTAAATCACTTTCAATCTCAGTCATATCACTACTGCTGTCACTACTGCTACTAGCGCTTTCACTCTCAGGTTCACTGTATGTTGCAAACAGTAATGACTTCTTCACCACTCTTTGCCTGACTCGTCGGATTCAGTTGGGTTCTCCACTGGTTGAAGAAGGGCTGACCCTGTCACAACTACATTCTGCAGATTTGCACCCTTACATTCATAAATATGGGTTAGGGTTAGGTATGGGTATCGGCGTCTCAAAATCGCAGGCCTTTTGCAGGAAACAGTCACGTGCTGATGTAATACTTCGTTAACGAATGAATTGAGCTCGTGATCCCGATGGGAATGGCGTTGCCATGGGTGCTGGGTGGCAAGCTATCTTTAAAAACGCTGTTTTAGAAATATCGACAATTGTTGGAGGTGGAAAATAGCATTTACAAACAGGTTTTGCTAATAACACTACTGATCTCTAACAATTGCAAGTGCCTTTAAATATATGAATCAAGATTTTTTTGCAACTAAGTACAACCACGTGATTGCATTCCTGCAAAAGGCCCATTAGTTTATATAATTTCCCGTAAATATCCACAGGGTGCCCATCGTGTGTAAAGGGATTATCACGCTTCAACGATTTATTGAGTTTTTTTAATCTCGCGAACTTTCGTAGGTTTTGAAATTAAAGTTTTTCTTTAATGGAAGAACAACCATAGACTTTCCGAAGAATCATCAATCAATGGTATAGATGGTTTTCACTCAATCCCCAGAGATTCAAATAACAAAGGACATGGCGGCCATGTTGGTGTACCTAACAAAAGAAGCTAACGAAGAATCTATTGTTAAAGGTACACCAATATGGCCGCCGTGACGTCATGTGAAAACCATCTATACTATAACCTTAAATCTGACTGAACATTTTTCAATTTAAACCCTGAATCATCCAAGTTTGTATTTAGTTTAGTGTTTTTTTTTCTTTCGTTTAGCTATATACAGTATATGTTTGATGTTAAGCAATAACTTCTCAAAAAAGAAAAGTTTGTTTCTAAAGATACGCAAGCATGATATATTAGAAAATGTAGAAGTCCAGTCTAAGAGATATTTATAACATCATAATCTGCGCCTGTCTAAGGAACAACAGGTTTTTGCACTTACGAGACTGTAAGCGACTTCTAGTGATAAACAAATCAGTTAATCGAGGGACAAACATTGATATTTATAAACTGTCATGATCAGTCAAAAGAGACATTCCAGGAAAAGAGATATGTTATCTAATGATATGTGATCTGAGATAAATTACTATTTATCATGTTTGTCAAACATTAAAGGACCATGACGATTTAGAAAATATGCTGCTGCTTTTTATTGCTCATTTTTCGAGAAAGGATCAATTCTGTAAGAAGAGCTCGACCTTATCTTGAACACATTTCAACACTTTGGTATCGGTTACCAGTTTATAAATGGATAAGAATTATGTGGAATAAAAGCAAAATCTTAGTGGCTGCTAACACGGGACTGCAAGAGGATTCTTTGATACATCTAGGGCGGCAGGGATGGGAAACAAATTCATCTTTGTTTTGATATACCCTTGGCTCTTAGATATGTGAATAAAATCCACTCGTAATCGGAAATATGTACGCTTCACCTTTATTGAATCGGGCAAATCAACAGCAAGCCTCATGGCATATATAATTAGATGAGTGACGTCATCATGCCTCGATCTCGTTACAGTCTTATGTTGTTATCTTAGTTGTCAGAAACAGTGGACTCTATGATCAGCTCGAACATGGAAATAGCCGTATTTCTAAGAATTACAGGAACAGTTCGTCCAAAAGTTAAAAACATCGTGAAATATTTTGAGTTAAGTTTAAAATCCTGACACGCACTCTTTTGACGACAATTTCGCTAAAAGTAATTATTTAACGGTGTACTTATGGTGAATTCTTGCGCGCACTTTTCCAAAAGTGAAAAATGGTGGCTAAATTCATCCCCTGCAACATCAACTTCAAGTATATGGAAAGGGAAAATCATATTGAATACTGATTTGAATGATAACCGGAATTTAAAAAAAAAATTGCAGTAGTTGTTGCAGTAGTATATAGGATACATAGTGGGAATTGGACATTTTACTATAATTTGGCGGTAATTGACATTTCATTTGAATTCCCGAAAGTAATTGCAGTTTAAATTGAATAATAACCGACATTTTGAAAATTGTTTTAGTTCTGTCATGCACCCGTGGAATATATATTTGATGCTAAAATGAAGAGGTGCGCCAAACGTCCCAACACTCGGGCATTACATTATCGGAGAACAGCTGTCATCAAATTCCCTGGATATCCCCGATACCCTACGGTTTCCTTAGAGGAATCCACTGACAGGTGCCTAAGGTGCGCTGTAGGTTTTACAAAGATGCTGACACAGCAGCAGTGCGGCAATAATGATCGAGAGCTGATCGCGACGACATTTACACTTGTTGTTTACTCTTTGTAGATATCTTGATAACAATCTCATCGATAAAGTGCAAAGTGCTTCTTTCAAAGGTCTATCACGAGTAAATCAGTTGTGAGTATGCACAGTTTCCTTATCGCAGTAAGTAGCTTATGTGCTGTTTAATAAACCAGCAGTAGTTTTTATTAAGTTTAAAAGCACAAGAAATGTAATACTTGTTGTTTTTGTTTTATTAAATTTATACAGACAAAATATACGATGGATTCAAAAGCGGTGTGATTTTCTATTTCAATGAAACTTCGCCTATTCATTAGATTTTAATTAGACGGAATGGCTGGAATGTAGTTGAAAACATTTCTCCAATTCCAAAAATATTAAACCGTTTCAGAGAGGGACCTTCTCATGTGTCGAACCTAATGGGCCACTTTAGAAACCAGTTGGGGATTGGCGCAAAACCGAATGAATTGAACGTTAGAAGCTGGATTAGTGGATAAATACATTTTTATATGTAGCTGTCAAATTAAATACACAAAAGCTGAAATTGCTGTACATGCAGACTTCCAAAAACACAATGAAAAGTTCAGCTACCTCAACGCTTCTAAAATCGCAGTACAAACAAATTATTCCGGGAACACGCGTAAACTAACTTATAATTAGCACACAGTTTCATCAAAGAAATCAGATTGTTTTATTACATATGGGTTGAGAAATTCAGCATTCACATTTGGTAACTGGCATATAACACGAGAGTGTTTACTAGTTAGTACTTACAAGTTTTTCAGCTTATCGTATCGCCACTCAACTCTAGACTCTAGTTTCTAGTGATTTCAACGTGCCTGTTTTCAACTTTCAAATCTTCCACAAATATGCACATGTTTGTCTCCAGATAATGCCATTCGGGTTCTTGGTAAAGTTGTCATTGAAACTCAGTGCATCTGAAGTGAAGTACAGGTCAGTTTTCATCCATAAAAAGTATTTTTGATGTCGAAAAAAACAACTGTTGTGAACACCACGAGTTCAACTTCAAGTAAAACTCGTCGGGTCTCGGTCTAATTTTAGCTTAATTTATATTCGATGTTCAGTTTACCGCGAAGTGGGTTCCTGGCCGGCGCGTCAAAAAGTGTGTTTTTAGCACTATTTTCGCCATATAATAAAAACCTTACTAACCAAGCTTTTCCAAATTCGATAAAACCCATACATTTTGAAAGAAACTAAACAACTTGCAGCAAAAACGAATGAATTGATGCCAGGCTCGATGTAGGCACGATCCAAAGCTCGATGCAGGCACGATGCCAGGCTCGATGCCAGGCTCGATGAAGGCACGATCCAAAATCATTCAAGGCTCTATCTAGGCTCCATGAAGGCACGATAGATGCACGATGAAAGGAATGCAGGCTCGCTATTCGAGCATCGTGCATCAGCCATCGTGCATCGAGCGTTCCAGGAAGGCTCGATGCACGATGTATAACGCACGATGTACGTTGTGATGTTTTTGTTACGCGAGTGATCACTAACACCGTGCGCGAGGCCACACTTTGTCAGTAAACGCACCAGGTCTGGAAAGTCACTTGGGAAACCGTCAGCTCAAAGGTCGCGAAGCTCGTAATGTTCAGTCATTTCTCATTTAACGTATGCAAGACCAGATAACCCAGCTATTCTTAATTCAAAGAAAATTAGTGCTGTCTTTATCGGAGAAGAAAAGACGGACGACTCCCTATTAAAATAATTTATAGAAGAGAGGAAATCACGTCTGGCGCAGGCCATGTTTACGCGTTTAACTCTGTGATCACAATTCACTTGAAAAACGCTGCATCAAACTAGTTTTACAATTCTTCAAGTCCTATGTACTAAGTTTGTACAATGTTTTATGTCTCCAAGACATACTCTACACAAGTACTGAGCGGGAATCCTCAACTCTAGCTCAGAATAGTTCCAAGATTATCCCCGTAAATTTCGGCTTTTAATTTCTGTCAGCGAGTGTCTTGATCGGCACTTAAATATCAAAGAGTAACAAATAAAGTAGCCTGGTTTCTCAACGATTTTAAATGGCGTTTGTTCTTTAGATTGGAGTTTTAGGTTAAAGAATTCCAGTTTACGCAAAATCGAATCTGTACGCTCATGAAAGAGTAAACAGCACACACAAATAAATGAATAATATTGAATTTTAATCAGATGACGTCAAGGACACGGTGTGTTGACCGCGCGCCCAGCCGTAAGTGGGGGGAGGCTTTGGAGAAACGACACCACAACGGCTGAAACCGAGCCTACAACAAAGTCGAACCTAATAGATGAATTATGTACGACGGAGGAGCGGCTACAACGTCGAACCTGCTTGGATAGCCGAGTTTTCGGTGTAAAGTTTGATACCAAATATGTGAACCTTCGGGCGATTTTTCTGGGTAAAATCACCCTGAGATCAGTCTAATCGATTCACGAGCCGGAAACAACTACGCCGGATGGCGCATCGTGTTGGATTTTAGGTCGATTTGTAGCGACTTTACGGGAGTACGGGAAAGGGAAATCTTAATGGTCTGAATGTATAATTTTGGATTACGAACGAGAACCAGGTCTAGTATGTGAATCCATTCCGCCGAATCGAGAAATCGATATTGGTATAGAGATATGAACTTGTCAACTTTGAGTTAAGCGTGTTTTTGCTCGTCCATAAGAAGGATTGAGTGACGACTTTCTTCGTAGTAGGGCATAGTGGAAACGAAAAGCATCACACAAGCAATTGATCTAAGTATTTGCAACAATCAGACGATTTTGGCTTGTATACTGCATTGCTGGGCCGGCAAGATGAGAAACATAATTCATCTATTAGGTTCGACGCTGTAGGCGCTCTTCCGTCGTACATAATTCATCTATTAGGTTCGACACTGTAGTCGCTCTTCCGTCGTACACAATTCACCTATTAGGTTCGACGTTGTAGCCGCTCTTCCGTCGTACATAATTCATCTATTAGGTTCGACGATGTAGTCGCTTGTCCGTCGTACATAATTCATCTATTAGGTTCGACGCTGTAGTCGCTTGTCCGTCGTACATAATTCATCTATTAGCTTCGACGCTGTAGTCGCTCTTCCGTCGTACATAATTCATATCTTAGGGTCGACGTTGTAGCCGCTCTTCCGTCGTACATAATTCATCTATTAGCTTCGACGCTGTAGTCGCTCTTAAGTCGTACATAATTAATCTGTTAATTCTGGGATAGCTGTAAAAACGATAAATTGGGTCAGCAGTTAAACCTATGAACATTTCACAACCAGCAAAATTTTCGATCGAAAACCAAAATAACGGCATCATTTCCATTTCACTCAGGAGCGTAAATTCTCATTGTTTTCCAAATGTCAAAAGTTCTTAATATTTAATAAGTATGACACAAGTATTGACAGTGACAAACGCCTTCGGTATGTGAAAAATAAGTGTATTCACATGGAAAACCGCTGACGTACCGCAGACTCGTCACGACCGGAATAGTCGGCTATGTAAATATATGAATTATGTACGACGGAAGAGCGGCTACAACGTCGAACCTATCAAATAGATAAATTATGTACGACGGAAGAGCGGTTACAACGTCGAATCTAATAAATGAATTGTGTACGATGGACAAGCGCCTCGAACGTATAACCTATGAATTATGTATGACAGAAGAGCGACTCCAACATCTAACATAATGGTATTACCGGTTCGGCGCATGAAACGTTCGCTGTCTGACTGACGGGCTTTCGAAATACAAGTTAATAAATAGAAGATCTGACCGCGCGGAGATACGGTTTTTGTCTTCCAGTGTCTGTCGTAATACACGAGAGAACGCAGTCAACGAAACTGTATTATGACACATTCACCACGAGAAGATAAAATCGTATTTCCAAGCTGTCATGTAATATATAATACTCGGTGAATAAATAGATGATCTGACCGTGCGGACATACGGTTTTTATCTGCGAGTAGTGTATGTCATAATACACGAGTGAACGCAGTGAACGAGACTGTGTATTACGACACATCCACCACGAGAAAATAAAACCATATCTCCAGACTGCCAAGTAATATTGTGTTTATTATTCACCAAGCTATAAATTACCATATATCCAAGCTGCCATGTAATCTTCTGTTTATTATTCACCAAGCTATAACTTACCATATCTCCAAGCTGCCATGTAATTTTCTGTTTATTATTCACCAAGCTATAACTTACCATATCTCCAAGCTGCCATGTAATCTTCTGTTTATTATTCACCAAGCTATAACTTACCATATCTCCAAGCTGCCATGTAATCTTCTGTTTATTATTCACCAAGCTGTAAACTACTGGATTTTACGTGCGACAAGTGATGACGTCACAAATGTCTAAATTGTTTTTTGATATTTCATATACGATGTTTCTCAATGCTGGAAATCGTTGTAAAACACTCTAGTTTATAGAATAAAATCTAGTAATGTGTGGCTTGGTGAAAAGTAAACAAACCTTGTTTGATACTGATAGTTGTTTCTTATAATGTTATATACATTTGCTTTTTCAACAAATGACAGGCCGACAACAGTTCGTAAATCTTGTATTTGTAAAATGTTACTGAATCTCTAATAGACATTGCTGATGTTATATTCTGAAGGCATCTATACAACAACAGCATATCTGTAATCGAACCCGGAGCTTTCCGAGACATGGCTGCACTGACGTATCTGTAAGTGATTACGAGTGATTACGAGTGATTACATTAAAACAGACTAGTTGGGGTATGAGCCTTAACATATAATTAGTCAAAGAAGTCATTTGTGGAACAACGACGGCATTCAAACAAATATAACAAATCCTTATTGTAATAGAAGTATAAATGTGGCAATTGATTTATTTCTAAAGGATCCAAAGTCAAGTAAGTTTAACTATTTATTTAACAGTACTAGCAGGGACACGTGGGAACTCACAGGAAATCAACAAATATGATAAATTATAGTAACATAGTCTAGCCGGCTGACTGACTCCTGGCACAATGTTTTTAGCGTGTTGATATTTTCAAGGTTGTATTTTGATTTTTTTTAAAGGGAATAATATCTTTATACGGATCTCAGTTAATTTCTGAAACCGATGAGCACAATTATTGTCAAAAAGTGCCAAAACTGACGGTCACAGGCAGCTCGAGACATGAATTCGTGTGACGAAAACAAATCTGGCCGCCGAAACAGTTAGTTTCATATCTAAGAACACAGGAAACTGGATACAGAAAACAGTCATGGACTATTAGACACATCATAGAGTTGTAAGATTAAAAAATAACAGCCTTTTCCACGGACAACATTTCTAACTGTGTTTGAATACCTGGTCTTACCTCGTTCGGTCGTTTGACTTCGGCCGCTTCGCTTGGCGATAGATTTTCCCTAAACTCTAACTAAAACATTTGCGTAAACTCGATGGCTTGCTCGCCCAGGTTTTCACTAAAACAGATTCCCGTAAGCTCGATGGCTCGCTCGCCCAAGTAAGTGTAGAACTTGAGAAAACTCATTTCTTTTTACCATTCTTTCCTCAAATGCAACCAAGACCAAGACAGAAAGCAACTTTTCGCATAATTCGTCGTCTTCGTTGGAATACCTGTGGCCGTCACTTTTTGGCGCCATTTTCGGACGCGAGCGCGCGCGCGTCCTGTATATTAGGAAATCGATCGAGGGACCCTGGGAAAGAGCGTTACACACACACACACTGACTGACACACATACACACACTTAGCGTATTATTATATAAGATTATTTTAAATTAAATCTTAATTATTTAAGAACGCTATTGAAATCCTAAAGTAGTGGGCTTGTTTTATTTATGAAGTGAATTAAAGGTTATTAGAATATGGATGCCAAGGATGGCAATAGTCCAGTTCCTGACTCTCTTTCGGCCATTCAGTAGACTGAACGTCGCAGGAAAGTGAGTGCAGTAGATTCCTTGGTGAATAAATCCCATATCACCGAGCAGAAGGCCGATAACCCGTACATATACATGTACCACGCCTGACATTTAATATACCGAAAACTGGGCTTAAGCTCCTCGTGTTTTACATATTATTACTTCAACACGATGCAGCAAATGTTGGAACAATGTTGAAACTGTTTGACCAAGGCTTACAAAATCGAGGAGGGTTTCGAATTCAGCAGGGAAGAGCTGGGGGTGATGGAGGAACAACAAAATGATTTTAAAACATGCATTTAGAGTTTCGAAGTTATAGGCTTGAAGGTTTTACTTGCGAATTTATAGTTGCTTTCTTTTACTTAATAAGAAGGATTATGCGGTTGTAAAAGAGGTGTGACTTGGAAGTTTGCACTGTAATGAAACATCCATTGTTTGTGAAAAGACGGATGTTAATAATTATGTGATTGCTCTCGTGGAAGTACGTATTTACAACATGACGTGACATTTTTTATGAAAAGTGTACATTTCGGCGCTATTTGTTTGCGTTATGGACATGCGCAGTGTCCATAATGGTGAGACAGTCTGTATGCATTAAGACAGGATTTTACCTTGAAAGTTTGCCACTGGTTTTGTTGGATACTGACCTGTTTAATAACATATCAGTATTTATGTCCCTATTACAGACACTGATGTTTAATTAATCAGAGAGAGTATTTTCAATATTTCAAAGTCCTACGGCTTTGAAGTGTAGTTGAACTCTCCATGATATTTTTCGACAGCGGTTACGAAGTACGGCACATGTCCTCATGAATATTTAATGAGTAGTAGAAACAGGTTCGTAGCTAGGGGAGGTGCTAGGGTGCTCGAGACCCCCTCACCCCCTTTGGCTCGAAAAATATGTGTACAGAATTAATGAAATCAAACAATGCCAAATATATCTACTAAACCTACCTCAGAATGCAGAAAATTACATTTCAGCGAATTAGTATTTCAAAAATTCCAGGGGAATGATGCGACCGTCGGGATCCCGTCCCCTGGCAAAATCCTGCCTACACCTCTGACACCTCAGATAAGGCACACATAACGTGGTTTTCATATCATGCTCCTGATCGGCTAACATGCTTATCGCACCCGAGTTCAGTCTTCCCGAAGGCTCTTGTTTCTGTACTTAAAATGGAGTTTGACAAATGATGACACCTGGCTTTGCATTATTAAAGGTGGTTGTCACAGAACAATCTTACAGATCTAAAGGATGGCACAATAACAGGAATGCCTGAGCTGCAGTTTCTGTGAGTACATATAGTTATTGTAGAACTGTTACGGTAATTATTCGCGCGTTGTGCCTGCTTAGTGCTATAACCATTATAATCATCAAAAATACGCGGCCAAATAGAAACACGTAGGGCATAAATGACCCCGAAATCGCCAGGGTTGAGCGTGACCAAAATTAGATAAAATGGCACTATTTCCTAAATTCTCTTTGAAATTGAATAAAATTTTCACAGTTTACTGTGCAAGTAAAATTTAAGGTTCTGGTTAAATTAGTTTTAGATAATGACATTAGTGTGACGTCATAAGTGTAAGCTCCTTTTTTGGTAAATATTCCCGAAGTTATTAAGGATTTAATATTTTCATGACGTCATATCTGTGACGTAATGTGTTTTACGTAAATGGGGCTTTCCACTGTAAAACAAAAACAAAAACTCGAAATTACAACTACTTAGTGCGTTAGAAGTGCATTGGTAAAAAAATATAGATACAATGCTCACTCGCCTATATTTAGAGGGCGTTTCCAAATAGTCATGACGTCATAGTGACGTTTACGTTTTTTCAATGTAACCTTGAAAGCATTTATCCATTAAAAATTACAATTCAAAAAACATACGATTTTAGGTACTAAGGTCTTCTTAAAGTTTCTAGATTGTCATGTAATAATATTTAAGACTCCAAAAGTTATTTGAAGAAATATGTTTCATAAATGGTTTTATGGTGTTTATTTCCCGTCAAAATTAAATAACTTTTCTCCCTCTTAACCAATCGAAATAGGGTTTTCGATTACTTTGTTCCCAACAAGAGGAGAATTAAAAAAATAACATTTAAGTATCTTACGGCTACTTGAAAATATGAAGAAACCTATTATAAATGGATAAATGACGTCATATTGACGTCATTAAGATGTTCGCGTTAACACAAAACACAAAATTTTATTTTGTTTAGCACTCTAAACCTCTCCATAAAAAAACATTATTGTACTGTTGAAAGTCTTGAAGATATAGACAAATAAACCAACTCTGGCGATTTTGGGGTCATTTATGCCCACCGTGAAAACCGGCCTCGCGAAAGATTTCAGATTTCTTTATTAAACACTATTTAAAGTATAAACAGAAATTAAGTAAAGATTACTATTATAAAATGACTAGTTTGATTATATAAGTTAATGTATAGAGGAAGAGTGTGCAGTGGTTAAAGGAGCTAAGCTTTCGAGTTAACCACTGCCACATAGGAAGTAAAGACTAAGTCGAAATTAAATTATATAATACGATATCTAAAAACTGTGTAAGTACAGGCTGGAACAATAATTAGATACTGTATGTCATCTTTGGTTATAGCTGAAATTTAAGAAGATGTTTCTTATTGTGTTTTTTAAACTGTGAATGTCTTAAGTTTTTTATCTCAGTTGGAATAGTTTGCCAAATTTTTGATAGCTCTCAAACTAGCGGGCCGATGACGAACCGAGCGGGCTGCAAACACATTTACCGCCCGCTCAACTTTTAGTAAGCTGATTATGCCGAATGATAATTCAGTAAAGTATTTTATCAGTTATTTGGCCTTGTATATTGACGATAATGATAACAACATGACTTTTTTGTCGGACATATTGTGTATTTGTGTCCCTTGTAGTGTCATTTGCACCCTCGCTACGCTCGGGCGCAAATGACAATACGCGGGCCACAAATAAACAATATGCGGCAATCCCTTTATGTAGGACGACACGAATGTTTACCAAAAATACAATAGAATACAACACATTACAATTCAATACAACAATAGAACGCAACACAATACAATACAATAGAATACAATTTGGAAGCAATTCGTGTCGTCCTACATGAAGGGATGGCCCAATATGCCCTCCAAAAGTCATGTTATTGCTATATTTGAGGATTATTAAAGAAAACCAGGAGCGTCCATCTCCCATACTAGGTCTGTGAGTCAGCGTATGACCGGATTGAGCTATATTTAGAACAGATCTCACGGGAGTTCATGTGCCCACACTTTGGGAATCCAATCAAACCATAGTCAGGACAATGTAGCGTTAGTAAAACCACCTCAAAGAACAATAGATCATTCTTAATTTCGGTAATTACGGCAAACATATGCACGATCGCAGCAGAGTCAGAAGGCCGTTACCCGGGAAACATGTTCTAAAATTAGTTCAAACCGGTCATACACTGACTCACGGGTATAGTATATATGGACGCTCCTGGTAATGAACTATGGAAGTAACATGTTTGTAACAGATTTCTGAAATAGCTTTAAATCTTATGTTGAATTGTCCTCTCATAATAAAAAAATGATGTGATGCGTTATAAAATGGAATCAGACCAGACTTTCTCAATTCAGCAAAGTAGGTTGCATCTGTTCTCACCAAGAGAGCATAAGTAAGAGAAGGAATCTCTAATACGCGACCTTGCTGCGATGATAATGTCGAATAAAATATTGTAACCGGAAGCAGCTTACAGGGGCGCGAGAACGCAACAATCTCATAGCGGCAAAATATTTTCGCACCAAGAGATTGTTGTCACGCTTACGCAAAAAACAATACGCTAAATTCCAATTATATCTGTGGATTATCCGGATCCTGGCTTTGATCAGTCCCCATGGTTGTTTCAGGTCTCGATATAAATTCAAAGGTGTTTTTTTAGAAGATTTCCTCTCTTACTTATGCTCTCTTGTTCTTAACTAATAAAGCAAAAACAAACAATAACACAAAACCTATTTCTCATCTATGTCAAATCTAAATTTTGAGAGAACAATTTTGTGAATGGTGTCTCTGTTGCTATGGAAACACATATTCGACTATTTAAAACTGGATTGACAAGTTCTCAAATGTTGCATGTGGCTGCTCAGTGTGTGCAGAAATTCTTTATTGCTTTAAATAGACGATTAAATGGTTTTGAAGAAATACATTTTTTTTTAAGTAGAGGCTGGTTATAAAGGGGCTATGTCATGGTACTGCGCATGTATCGAGTAATCGCTCGGTTGGTTAAAAGGTACCAAATGTAAGAAAACTCCCACCCCCTGGGGCACTATTATGCAGTCAAATGGAACCAAATCCCCTCCTCCATAATTATTTTCTTCCCAAAGTTTGATAAGAACTGTCGGGGTTTTCGAGGACAAATTTCTTGTTATGTTTACATGAAGGGACTTGTCGCGGGGACAAATCCATGGTTGTGTTCAGACGAGGGGACTTGTTGCAAGGATATGGTGATTTTAATATCAGACACCATCTTGAAATAGAGTTCGTAAAGGGCTTGTGCGAAAATAAAATGACGTTTTGTGATTGGTTTACAATCCCCAACCCCCTGGGGCCACAAAACTTGTCAATTGCCATCAAATGCCCTATCTACGTATACCCAGAGGAGTCGGGGTTTCAATTGAAGGGCTGTGTGCAAAAAGGGCGTAAGTGAGTCTTGATCACGTTCTAAATTTTCCCTTAGGAAACAAAGAAATTGAAGGAGAATTTAGAATTTGATCAGGAGACACTTAAGCCCTTTTTGCACACAGCCCTTCAATTAGTGAGTAGTGAGGGATAGTCAAAATGAGGCTCACCTGTCAAAAAGAAAGGATTGCATCGCTTTGAATCCAAGATGGTCACCAGGTGAAAAGAGTGAATTGATAAGTGCCTTATACATGCCCTAATCATTTTGATTAATTCTGTGAAAAACATTTTGGTTTACAGAGAATACCTCTATTTTCTACGCTTGTTTGAATTGTGAAAAAGTAACCCTTCCTGACCCAAGTAGTATTATATCGATGATCGGATCCCCTAAAATAGGGAGCAAATAGGGAGCAACATTAATATTAATTAAACAGTTAATGAATAATTAATGAGTAATAATGAGTAATAATAGTGCGCAATGAATAAATAATGAGTATAATAGTGCGCAATGAATAATTAATGATAACAATAAAACATGAGCAAATAGTGAACAATAGTGAGCAATGAATAATTAATCAGTACTAACAAAAAGTGAGCAATTGTGAGCAATGAATATTTAATGAGTAAAAATAGAGTGCAATGAATAATTAATGAGTATAATAGAGAGCAATGAATAGTTAATGAGTAGTAATAGTGAATAAAATAGACCATATACGTCAACTGCGCATGCGCTGAATTAAAAAGTAAAATATATCCTCTGCGTATTCTCAAGTACATTGAAACCCCCAACGCCCTTATCCCAACCCTAACCCTAATATTAACACTAACCATAACCTTCACCACTACATCGCTATTATCTATTTGGCCGCAAATATTATATTTGCAAATATTATCTTTGCGGCCTCTATGGGGAGCAGAGATGATAGCGATGTAGTCGTGAAGTGGCTCTCGGGCGTTAGGGTTAGGGCTGTACTGAATGAATACAATTTGTTTCTTTTTTTCTGCCGTGCGGGCGGCGGGCGTTGCGGGAGGCGGCTGCAGCAATGAATACGGAGGAGGGAAATTATACTTCTTGAGGGGGTGGAGGAGGAAGAGGGAAATGATATTTGTTTAGGGGGAGGAGGGAAGAGGAGGAGGGAGGAGGAGAAGGGAGGAGGAGGAGGGAGGAGGAGGAGGGAGGAGGAGGAGGTGTAGGAAAGAGGAGGAGGAGGGAGGAGAAGGGAAATGATAGCCCGGAGTACTTTAATAACTATGTAAATTATTTAAAAGCCACTCACAATCACTGCACTAGAGCCTCGACTAACCTTGGGTTAGTCGTACCTAAATACCGAACGAATTCAGGGCTTCGCACATTTCATGCGAGCGGCACTCGATTATGGAACTATTAGTAGCGATGCGAAAAACATTTCCCAACTATGTCATTTTAAGAAACATTTACTCAACAACATTTTATCCAATAACTTCAAACATAAACTTTTTAATATTACAAGAACATTTTAATTCCGTATTTAGTCTATTGTTAGGACAAATTGCAAATTACAAATTATCTTAACACTTAATATTACTTATCTAGTTTCTACATTGTAATTCTTATCTAGTTTTAGTTTTTATAATGAGCCGCAATGTAAACTACTGGGTCACCAGTAATTGTATTTCTTATTTACCCAATAAAGTCTATTATTATTATAGTTGTTGAGGAGGAAGAGGAAGAGAAAAATGATATTTGTTGAGGAGGATGAGGAGAGGAATGGGGGTTCTATGAGGGTCCAGGTGTTGTTCACAAGGGATTCAGAGGGGGTTCAGGCGGGGTTCACATGCGGTTCAGGAGGATGCGAGCGCCGGAGGGTGGGCGTCAAGAGAGTACGCCCGCTTGAGGAGTAGATACTGTTTTTTAAGAGGAGTCGAAGGAGGAGGCCTAGATTCCCTAGACCGTGTTAGTGTAGAGGTAGCGATGGGGAAGCGTAGGGGTAGCCAAAGGGTAATGCACCAGACTAGAGAACACTAGAAAATAATTTATGTTCTAGACTGGACTAGGGTACCTACACTAGAGTAGCTGAACGTAGGTCATTAATGTTGACACCATAGCACATGTGGAAGGCTTTCGATGTACTTGGGCATGCGCAGTGGATATATTTAATGTGCTTTTTTTTATTCGGCGCATGCGCAGTTGACATATAGGCTCTATTTGTCTTCGTTGCTCCCTATTATTACTCATTAACTATTACTAATTAACAACTGCTCTTCTTAATTGAGATTTAGTGCTAATGGAGTACTGATTCCTTCTGTTGGTCACCTTAAACTGCTGGGTATATTTATTGATAATTCCTTGAATTTTGACAAACATAACTAAGATCACTAAGAAGGTAGGCAAACAGTTTGATGTGGTAGACAGGCTTCAAAGAATGCGCTCTTTTTCATCAAAAATCATTTATAATGTCACACTTTACCTACTTCTACTCCGTATGGCACCACTGTCTTAAATCCGATAGTAATAAGTTTGATAAGCTTAATGAAAGAGCCTTAAGGTATCTCGAGAAAGATCAGTCCTCAGATGTCAGTGTATTAACTGATCGTATTGGCTATACTCTAGCTGATCGACGCCTACAGGATATGTTTATTATTGTATTATTATATTAAGGCTCTTAATAACTATATGTCTGCATATATTAAGAGTATGTTCAGAGTCAGAGCTGGTAATCCAACACTACTCGTTACGGTCTGAAATCGGTAGTTTGTACAGCTACTAAAGGCAGATCACACAACAGATATTTATTTCACTTAATGGGAAGTTGTCTTAGAACATCTTTAGTTCCTTCAACTTCCCTGCACCCTTTCCTTTTATATATTTTCCTCTTTTTTCCCTTAATATATATTACTATATTAAGTGTATGTCAGTGTAAATTACCCAAATGTAAAGCGGAGAGTGTGAAATAAAAGAATAATAATTGATTCATTAAAGCATGGAACTCTCTGCCAGATGAATTTCTTACTATGACTTATTTGAAGTCTTTTAAATTTGCGGTATGGAAGTTATCTCTTCTGTAGCATTTTATAAATACATATACAAGTAAACAATACATTTATCAAGTAATTAGTATCATGATTGATATAATGTAATAATGTTAAGTAATTAGAAATTAGAAAATTAGTAATATGTATAAGAAATTAGAATTAGTAATAAGTATATATGCAATTAGAGTAATTAAGTAAACAAATTTAGAGTAACAATTAACTTAAAGTAGTTTCTATCAGTCTAGCCTAGTGGTTTTAATTTTAATTTTATTATTACATTTTTTTTCTCGGCATATTAGCACCTTATAAACAGCCTCGCCAATCCGAGGTAAAATAAAGTCATCTATCTATTCTTTGCGCACTATTGTACTCATTAATGACTCATTACACACTATTATTACTCATTAATTATTCATTGCTCAATATTACTCACTATTTGCTCACTTTTTATTACTCATTAATTAGTAATTGCGCACTAGTTACTCATTATTTATTCATTGCGCACTAGTATTACTATTATTACTCATTAATTCAATCCACACGACTGAAATACTCATTCACGTTTTCGTTACATCAAAACTAGATAACTGTAACTCTTTATTATATGGTATACCAAAACAACTTACCCAGAAACTGCAGCATGTTCAGAACGGAGAAGTCCGTATATTAACATTAAACGGAAATATGATTACATTTCACCTGTTGTTGCTACACTGGCTACCCGTAGATAAGCGAATAATATTTAAACTCCTACTACGTACTTACCTATAAAACTCTGAACAACTTAGCTCCTACCTATCTACTAGATCTAGTGCGCAGTTCATAGACCTATCAGAACACTGCGTTCATCTGCTGACTCGGTACACCTTACTCGTCCTATAGCTAAACTCAAATCATATGGCCAGCGTGCATTCTCGATATCGGCGGCTAAGCTGTAGAACGACTTGCCCTTAAAGTGCATATAAGCCCTGGCTAATTATATTTCTTACGAAGAGACTAGAGGCCATAGACCAATGATTCCGGAATAAAAAGTTGATTTGATTTATTTGTCATGGTGTATTGGCAGTTAAAAGTTGCCCAAAAACGTGTCTTGGGTTGCCTGTGGACGAAAATCAAGCGCGCTAGAGCGCTTTACAAAATTGGCACTGGATCTACCTTATTACATTTATTTTTCGCGTCACTTTAATTTCGCGTTTTTCCCGATTTTTTAGAGTGACGCGAAAATTAAGTGAACACACATATAAACTTAAAGTGAAATATAAGCGCTTTAATGGACGTTTTGAGTTCACAAAATCGCGAAAATTAAGTGTCGCGAAATATGGCCATCCAAAAATCGCGAAAATTTGATGTCGCGAAAATTAAGTGTAATAAGGTAGGTTGACGTCATCAACAGAACACGCTCGATGCGCCATTGCATGAAAGGCCTTGCCGAATTAAGCTCTCCGAAACGTTGAGCGCGATATCATTATCTTTCTCGGTTATCTATTCAATTCTTTTGCAAATAAACCAACGTTTTAAACAAGCGAAGAGACGACTTCTATTGATGGCGTCACGTTATATTCTCGTCCTAGTCCCCGAAGGTGCGCGGAAATTATTCCACATTTGGAAGTTTAGTCGCTAAAAAAATAATGAAAACATTTTTATTTAAAAAATTCGGAATATTTTCTCTACCTTTTAAGGTCTAAGCTTTAAAAAAGCATAATTGGCCAGGGCTTATATGCACTTTAAGCATTTGTGAATCCTCTACTGTAGTCGTATTTAAATCTAAACTAATTAGCTACCTTTTTTGACCGGCTTAACTGGACACACTTTATACTTCCGTCTCAGCCCTTATATATCTTTATCGTTTTGCGCAATTAATCAAATCATTGTAAACGATTGTAAGCGCATAGAACATTTATATATATGCGCTATATAAGTGTTTATTATTATTAATTATTCATTAACTGTTTTATTAATGTTAATGTTGTTCCCTATTTGCTCCTCATTCCACACATATAATACTACTGACCCATGACTGCGTAAGTAAAAGCCTGGGTCCATTTCTGGGGTGACGTCATTTCATTAATTCGACTTTGTAATAATGTAAAGAAATACTCAAAACTTTGACTAAAATGACTTTCTTCTTTACTATCAACTCACAAGTTGTCTATATTCTCAATATATCGATGATGTTGTGATAGAAAGGCGCCATGACGAATAATGCATTAATGAGATGACGTCTACCCAAGTTTTTATTTACGCGGTTATGGGTCAGGAAATGTAAATTTTTCACTATTTCAATCAAGCGTAGAACATAGAGTATTCTCCGTAAACAAAAACGTTTTGTCACAGAAGTACACAGAACGGTTTAGACATGTACAAGTATAAAAGTTGAACTATCAGTTTTGAATTGTTCTATGCATATTTTATATTTATCAAAGTTAAGCTGAGCAATTTCTGGCCGGCAGCTTGATAAAATAGCACTCCTTACACAAGTTTGAAAACGCTAACGTTGTCTTTATTTAAAGGTCGTTGTCTCGCAACAATCTTACAGTTTTGCACAATGGTATATTCAATGACCTGCCCAAGCTAAAGTATATGTAAGTAAATATCGTTAGAATTCTTACGATAATTCTTCACGTGGTTTTTACGTTGAGTGAGAGCTAACCAGTGTTTCCTCTTGTTTAGGTTTATTAATGACAACAAAATAACAAAAATTGGAAATTTGGCGTTTTATGAACTGAGTAGTCTTGAAACCGTGTAAGTAGCATTTATGTATTGCAATCATATTCTTAAAGACTCAGTAAAGTCAACGTAAATTGTTGGGGGGAAATAACAAAAGTATATACACATTAATAAATAACTAGGGCAAAATGTAGTAGTTTCATTGGCCGCGCAGAAATTCAACCTTTGAAAAGATATCAATCTGCTGAAACTACTAAAACTAACTGATCAAAATCTGCCTCTAAAGAAAGAGCAAAAATCTCATCCAAAAAACTACGAATTAGGGGAGCTTAACTCTAATCTGTGGTCTACCTGTTAAACAGAATTCATATTCAGTATTTATTTTGTTTTTAGAATATTATCCAATAATCCAATACGAGTACTGGAAGACGAAGCATTTTTGGTAGTCAATAGAAGTCTGAAACATGTGTAAGTCAATCATGTAAGATGGTGTATTATGGAAGAGGCTGATATGGTGCATGTTTAGTACGATGTTACGGTGTGTCTATTGAGAGTTTAGGCATTGAGTGAGTAGTTATGTAAAACAATCTAAGTTTCGGCGAACTAAACTAGCCATTAAATTTCACTTTCTTTGCGGCTGTTAAAAAAGGAAGAAAAAGGACAAAGGGAAAAGGGGTCAAAATATATTTAATGCAAGTCAAACACAAATTACACTGCGCGATCACGCGTATCCGCCGCTCGCTAGCCAAATCCCGCGTGCCCGCTATATGGATATCTACCCTGCGAACAGAGCCTTATTTTCTTTGGTTTTTAAATCTCGTTCCACGGAGAGCGAAGAAAATAAGACTGCCGTATTCGTGTTTCAATCACATTGAGTATGCGTTGTCCGTTGCTTGGAAACAAACGGTTCATTTGCCACTGACCAATCACAAGAGACTGTTCCCAGCGCTTTAGACATGAAAAGCTGGTTATGTTTATTAAACCCGTTTTCATCGTCACAGATTCTGGACGACGGCAAACACGAATACGGAAGTCTTATTTTCTTCGCTCTCCGTGGAAGGAGATCAGAAAACTAAATAAAATAACGCTGTGCTCGCAGGGTAATGGATATCCCGCTCGCCGATCCCAAGTGCCCGCTTGCCCGAGGTAAAGTTATTACGGCCATTTATACGAGATAAATACGACGCGGCTTATTTATAAGTAAGAACGAACTGATCCCATTTATACGAGCTAGGCGAGCGAAGCTCTCGTATAAATGGTTCGCGCCTTGGTTCGCGCGCAGCGAGGTTTGTGCCTCGTTTTTTGGGTATGGTTGTCATGGTTACATGTCGTGTCGCCGTTCTTATCTTCTGTATTTAAATGGCGCGGGTGAGCAAGTAGGCAAAACGTTTGGCGTTGTTAAAGAACAAATGCCATAAATATTAGCTACTGTTCAGTTTTAAATTATCTTTCCCGTTGCAGTCTCGTACCCAGAGCTCATCTCCACAGAGAGAGCTCTTGTAACAGCCATTTTTTTGGGCCTTGCTAAAACAAAACGCATGCGTAGGAATCATTTCTCGAAAAAGAGGAACCGAAGTCGACTTCAGGTCTAAATAAAACGAAATATTGATCCACTCGTACAAAAAGGAAACCATGAAAAATCGAGAGTTCCAAGATGGCAGAAGATATGAGAAGCGTGTCGAACAGTCGAAACCCAAGTTCTCCTTCCACCAGTCTACTCAGTACAAGGAAAAAAGACGGGAATTCCGACACAAAGCCACAAAATAGCCGACGATGCAGTCGGCACCAGAAGGCAGAAATAAAAAGGTTAGCTGAACTGATTTTCGCTATAAATGTTTTTTTTTTCGAAGCAAATTTAGGAAAATAAGCTGGAACTTCTTGGGCAAGCTGCATATTATTTAAGGTTACTGATTTATATAAAAATGAGCAAGCTCGATTGCCCTTGAGCCAGTAAATCTAAAGCAAATCACCCAAAAGTAGAAGTACTAGTCTATATGGCTGCATGCACTGAGCAAACACATGTATATTTCAGTAAGATTTCTATAAATAGATATGCAGCCACCAAAACAAGTATTGACATGTGAAATTCCCCTGAATGGACACTGTACTGGCAAATAACACAAGTCATGTTAGGGAAAGTGTGGATAAGTTTATTTAGGAATAACCACTACAAACCTGACTCTCCCAAGATTGAAAAGAAAACGTGTTTCTAAATACTATTATTATATAATAATACAAGTTTCTTAACAACTACAACCTTCGCCAATTAAGTACGGACCGCCCGACAAAATAAGGCTATTCAGAACACTGAACGAACTCCTTCGACACATCGCGGGCATTTTTTATGACTTCGCTTGTCCCCATCCCCCTTCACAATGTTGGGATAGAAAGGCAACATTTCAGTCTTCTCGAAAACCAACATTGAAGTGGAGGATGGGGGTTGTTTTAAAAATAGCCGGAAATTGCTGAAGAGGTCCAACTTAAATGGCAAGGGTTGTACCTGTCTGGCTAATAATGTACCGATTTTTTTTTTTAAACAACACTATAGCGATACTTCGTGTTGATAAACATTACAATTGTTATGCTAATGTGCCAACCATGATTTCAAAAGGCCACTCAATGGATCTTTGGTTGGCACATGACGTACAGTAGGTATCGCTATATTTATTTAAGTGCCACTACGAAGAAATTCGACCACTTTCTTTTCTACTTTTTTGTCCCTTCCAAAACGACACAGTGTCGAAAATATCCAAAACATTGGCAAATATTATGAAAGGACCAAATTAACCTAAGAATTTTGCAGAGAGTTTAACGTTGAAATCACGTCCACCATTATTGAAGTGTGTTCCAAATACTTCGAGATTTTCAACCAGCGGTTTGCTGTCGTGACGTCATCTTCTCAACGCGTCGCTCTTGTAAATGCGTATTTCCATTCAAAACTTCGTTCTTTCCTTTCCTTTTTGGAAAAAAATTGTATAAACATGTACTTTACTTATAAGTTCGTGCGAAAGTTTGTGTGAAACGTAGCGCCGCATGTTGTTGTGTTGAGAAGATGACGTCACGTTCGCTGGAAATTAGCTCTGTCATGGCTCTGTCACGGAACGGGTTGGAGTAATGGCAGACATAAAAACTCAAGATTCGGACCCCAAAAATAAGACGGTGTGGGTAGACAAAACATTTAGCAACTTTTCTTTACAAATACGCAAAAATATAATCTCAAAATGTGATCGTATTGGCAGTATAATATTGTGAAGTACAGTGAATGTAGTATGCTTCACTTTTTTTCTGCTGTTTTCTTTGAGAATTTGATTATTTAAATCTTACAGGATTAATATAACTTCGGAACCTACAAATATATATATATAAAATATTGACCTGTCAGTGTTAATAAGTAACTGCAGTTGTGATCACATGGTTTGGATATTGAACAAATGAATGAGGGGTGTTTCTATTCAATTAGTTAGGGTAGATCATGTCAATGCCATGTGCTTTTTCTGATCTAGCTTTTTCTGGTTATTGTTCTACCAACCATCTGTTCCCAATAATAATGTTGAACTTTAAAACTGATGGTCACAGCACAAAGTTGGTCATGTCGTTAACTGTTATAATAAGCTGACTATATGGGAGTATATGTAATATTCTAATACATTTTAAATTTTATTTTGCAGACAGTGAGACCGAATGTCCTGTAAATATATATCATGGATACTTAACGAGGGCAGCGATGCCCTGTTAAAGGCTGTATGGCACTGACTTTTGTCACGTGCATCAAATTTTGAACCTTGATATCCAATCCGAAATGACAGTCTGATCAAGATCACTAGTGAATGGATTATTCATATCCAATGAAACGGCAGATCAAGACTGCTCCAAAATCGTTCAAACAGTAATTAAGACACTTGAATTTTGACTTCCGGTTAGCTGCAATATTATAATACTAGCAGGGATCCGTGGGAACTCACATGAAATCAACAAATATGATAAATTATAGTAACATAGTCTAGCCGGCTGACTGACTCCTGGCACAATGTTTTTTAGCGTGTTGATATTTTCAAGGTTGTATTTTGATGTTTGTAAAAGGTAATAATATCTTACGGATCTCCGTTAATTTCTTAAACCGATGAACACAATTATTGTCGAAAAAGTGCCAAAACTGACGGTCACAGGCAGCTCGAGACATGAATTCGTGTGACGAAAACAAATCTAGCCGCCGAAACAGTTCGGGTTTTATATCTAAGAACACAGGAAACTGGTTACAGAAAACAGACATGGACAAAATATCTTACTATTAGACACATCATAGAGTTGTAAGATAAAAAAAATAACAGCCTTTTCCACGGACAACATTTCTAACTGTGTTTGAATACCTGGTCTTACCTCGTTCGGTCGTTTGACTTCGGCAGCTTCGCTTGGCGATAGGTTTTCCCTAAACTCTAAGTAAAACATTCCCATAAACTCGATGGCTTGCTCGCCCAGGTTTTCCCTAAAACATATTCCCGTAAGCTCGATGGCTCGCTCGCCCAAGTAAGTCTAGAACTTGAGAAAACTCATTTCTTTTTAACATTCTTTCCTCAAATGCAACCAAGACCAAGACAGAAAGCAACTTTTCGCATGATTCGTCGGCTTCGTTGGAATACCTGTGGCCGTCACTTTTTGGCGTTATTTTTGGACGCGAGCGCGCGCGCGTCCTCCATATTTGGAAATCGATCGAAGGACCCTGGGAAAGAGCGTTACACACACACACTGACACACACACTGACACACACACACACACACAGACACACACACACACACACACTTAGCGTATTATTATATAAGATAAGTATGACTTTACATGAAGGGAAGTGAAGGACAAGATGGCAATAAAAATCAGCAGCTAGAGTGTGGCTCAAACCATCGTCCTTGTGATTACTCCCGACTGGTAGCTTCTGCCTTGTCTACTACACTATCAGACTATTATTTTCTTGAAATGACCATGAGAAAATAATAATAATATTGTATGCAACAAAATACCAGACACACAATACTTCCTAATGATTTATGAATACAGCCTGGAGACAAATCACAAAATGAAGAAAATCTCGGCGAATAGTGGGTAAAACAATTGAAGCTTTGTACGTATGTAGTACTAAAGAAAATACACATCACTGTGGAACTTATGATGTTGCCATGGAAACAATTGGCCCCAGGCTCCTTTCACATTGAAGATAAAATTACAATTTTTGTTACTGTTATAGAAAATAACTAAGTGCTTAAACCACTTGCATACAATGCATACATTGTTCCAAGTCTTCTGATGTGGCCACATCAGGAAATTGTGTTTAACAAAGGAGAAATTATGAAATTTTAATCCTTGGGATCAATAACAGTATACAACAAAATACTGGTAAACAATACCTCCTAATGACCCAAGAATACATGTATTGTCATTCGTATGAAAAGTGATTTCAAACCTCAAAACCAATAAAATCCCTCAGGCTTACTGCCCTTAGCTTGGGATTCATTGTTTCTTGGTAACTATTTGGTCCAACCCCTGATCAAACACCGAAATGAGTGTTTGAAATAGTATGTCAAAGTAATCAAAATTGGCTCAGATCGATGGATGACATTGGTTCTCATCTTGTTGACATTATTCAGGTGGCTAAAGGCCTAAAAGCCAAGCCTGATCTACCTGTATGACAAAGGGTAATTCACTAACTTGGATAGACACTTTTAGTTTGTAATAGATACAGAATGGGTGTTTTATCAGATTTACAAACTTGAGCCAGGATATATGGTTTATAATTATAAAATTAATGTCTATAGATGTACAGAGTAATGTTTTTCAGTTATTAAAATCAAAGCAAAAGTTTATGTAAATCAAGATGAATCTGTATTAGATTTACAACTACTCATTAAGCAAGTGTTGAAGTCCAAGTTCCGAAAAACTTCAAACATAAATTTCCTTTGTTTCCTTCATTAATTATTAACAAGTTTTATAATAATTATTTATTACTTTTCCAACTTACTCTATGGTATTCTTATACTTGATGACCTCTGCATGCTTATTCTTGTTATAAGGCTTGACAATAGCTAGTAGACTTGTGGTCCAGTTCTTTATTTGAAACAATGATCTACATGTATGTGCTTTGAATGCAACCTTGGCTGCAAGTCAATTAACTTAGGGATGGAAACTAGAATGATGTACTGGTAATCATTTCCGATACAGATCTTTTTATCTTGTATTGTTAAGGGTCATGGACAAATTTGTTTAAATCATGGTCATTTGGACGTTAAACCCTGCTCCCCCCTCCCCCTTAACCTCCACTTCACATCAAATAGATTGTACAATAAAGTTAATATTCCTAAAGTTCAAAAATATTTGTTCTTAATACCTAGGGCAATACCCTCCCCCCTCCCCCCCTCCCCCCTCCCACCAGACGGTATTTTTTTAAATTGTTGACGACCCCTAAGTACTAGAGAAGTGATATTTTGTGAAGAGGGGGTTATTCTGAAACTAAGCATTAATTCAAGGCCCAGGTTCAACGGTAGATAAAAATCCAGCAAGACAAAATATTCGTGTTGATAATGAAAACAAGTCACCACCAGAACTATGAAATGCACAATGTTTGAAATTCAAAAGTTTGTTTCTTTTCGTTTCCTATTCTTTCAAACACTAAGGAATACCCACCTCCAATAGTGTACAGTACCAATCAGTTACAACAAGAAAAATATGAATGCTGTATATAAAATTAAAGATCAAAGTATGAAGCGTTAGCCTCAAATCCGCTGAAATAACAGCGGAGTGGACCCTTGGCACGAGCTGAGGAGGCTGTATATGCATTTCAGGCTAAGAATGATTAAAGTGCCTATAACCCTTTTGCAATTTTGATAGCTTGTGAACCTCCAAAAAGTTTTGAGTACTTCTGTGAAGACAGTTTTTGTTTACAGTGAATACTTTATGTTCTACGCTTGTTTGAAAACGTGTAAATGTGACCTTTTGTGACCTTTCCTGACCCATGACCGCGTAAGTAAAAGCCTGGGACTAAACCTGTATGTACGTCACCTCATTAATGCATTATTCTCCATGGCGCCTTTCTATCACAAAAACATCTATGCATAGAAAATATACACAGTTTGTGAGTTGTTGGTAAAGAAAAAAGTCATTTTAGTCAACATGTTAAGTACTTCTTGAAATGATTGCAAAGCGAATTAATTATATGACGTCAAGATGACGTAAATACAGGTATCGACCCAGGCTTTTACTTACGCGGTCATGGATAGGTAAGGTCACATTTACACGATTTCAAACAAGCATAGAACATAGAGTATTCACTCAAAACAAAAACTTTCTTCACAGAAGTACTCAAAACTCTTCGGAGGTTCGTAAGCAATAAAAATTGCAAAAGGGTTATAGGCACTTTAAACTAACCACTGGTCTGTGATCATGAACCAGGCCTGTCCAATAATTGGCCTCGTCGATAAAATTCCTCATTGCCTTTGATTGTTGATTGATAACCACTGCATGGTAATCAGGAGTTCACTTATATATCTGCATGGTCCTCCGTTGTATAGCATCCAAAGACAAAGGGATATAAACGACTGTTCAATGATAAAACTGCACTGCAGTCGAACACGAAGACAATTGCAGCTGATAAGTGGTTTCTGTATCCCGTAGCAGTAAGAAAAAGACAAAGACAGTCCCTACGCTCCTGTGCAGCGGCAGTAATAGCTTGAACTTATTCAGGACAGAGCTCTACGTTGATATTTCTCTTTTCTTTGCACGCATGCATACATTCGGGGTCATCGCCCAGAATCAATGGACATATCCAGTTATGAATATAATTAAGTCCCCGTAAGTACTTGAACAATTGCCCAGTTAATGAGGAGCGGGAGATTGAAATACAAAGAAAATGGCGAAAACGATTCCACTAGCTTACGTTTGGAGCGCTCTCGAAGCTTCATTTTTGAGAGACAAAATCATTTTCAATCGGCTTTTTAAAGCTAAAGGTCACATAAATCAGTAGAGCTATTGACCTAAGTTGTATCTTTCAAAAACCCATGCATGTACCTTAGCCTTCTGAATCTAAGTGAGTTTTGGCCGAATTTTGTATGGAAAACTGTTCAGTCCAATATTCAGGTCTCGATTTCTACTGAAATATAAGACGCACAAGTCATTTTCAATCGGCTTCTTGTAGACCCTAAAATAAGCTTTAAAATGATTCTTCAAGCTTCCCAAACGGTTAGAAAAAACCCTATACCTTGGATAAAAAACTGTAAAAAGTTGAACAAAAACGGTATTTCGTGCCACTTATGATAATGTTTGTAGAAGCGTATTTGTCTATTGACAATTATCAAGTAGCGTGGTGTTGAGTCCCATGGGAGGTAATTTATATCCTGAAAGCGAAGCGGGAACTTTAAAGCAGGTTAAATATATCAACTGCATTTTAGTTGCTTGGATACCAGTTTTATTAGCAAAAGGAAAGAGAACCTGGACATTATTCACATTCTGATTCGAAAAGTCTATCATGGCTGATAATAATATCGCAGCTCCGTTTCAAGATTTTACTTTTCCCGAGCCTGTTCATCCGCTATGGATCCACGTAAGGGAAACATCCCCGTGTGGGAATGATCCGCATTTTTATCTACAATTTCAAGGAAACGCACTGTGGTACCGGGGAAAGATTCAAGGACACTGTCCGATTTTGTTCGAGATGCTTCAACAGAGTCTAGAGAGAATTGGTTATCGTCTTCAGGTCTCGGCAAAGACAAGGCTCGCCAACATTATTTCACCAAGAATTTCACGATTTCTGAAATCGGTTTCATCGCGGACTTTAATCGCCATTGCTTTAAAGATATGATAAGTTCCTTCAACTCTTTAAACGAACGAGGGAAATACACAAAACTGCGCATTATGACGTAGATAAATGATCTATCTAAGCATAGTTAATAGAGTGGAATGGTTATGAAACCCGGCAAACTTCAAAGGAGCTAACAAATGCGCTGCGATTTATGTTGGAAGGGGCAAGACAAAAGATTGTGCAGGGTCATAGTTCATTAGCGTCCCCTGAACGACTGAACTCACACGTTTCTATTGGCTGATTAATTAACACATTGGCATTTCTATTGTGTTTTGTGCAAGGTAGTGGTTGAAAAAAGCTAACAAAGACATATAACAAAGAAGGTCGCTGGGTTTCATAACCATTCCACTCTATTAACTATGATCTAAGCACGCGCATGACTTTGTTAAAACGCTGCATTCGTTACTCAGTTCAGTTTCATTGGGTGATTTTGTTTGACTTCTAGGACAGGAATAAGCTTGAATAGCATCTCATTTCCAAGAATCTGTATTCAGACTTATTTGTGACGCGATTTGAAAACGACTGGGAGAAAATTGAAAACGGCTTGGAACACTGTTAGCCGTTTTGCCAACCGGCTTTTTTACCGTTTCGGCAACTAGCTCAGTCAACTTTCTTTGTGGGTGATTTTGTGGATCCGATTTTGTTTGACTTTTAGGATGCGGATAAGCTTGAAAAATATCTCATTATAAAGCTACATCTTCCAAAAATCTGTATTCAGACTTATTTGCGATGCGGTTTGAACACGATTGGGAGAAAATTGAGAAAGAGTTTGAACACTGTTTGTCGATTTGCCGACGGGCTTTTTCCCCGTTTCGACGTGAGTCATGCATGAACACAGCTTGCTCAGTTTCTTTGTGGGTCATTTTGTGAATCCGTTTTTGTTTGACTTCTAGGACACGGATAAGCTTGAATAACATCTCATTTTAAAGCTACAATGTCCTAGAATCTGTATTTCGACTTATTTGCGATGCGATGTGAACACGCTGTGAAAAAATTGAGAGCATGAGGTTTAAGCCGAAGGGCTTTGTCGTTTTGTGGATAAACTATTGTTTGGCTCTTTCATTCCATTACCTGGTATTACGAACTTCTACTGAATTGACTTTCACACTTGAGAGATCGGCTTGGGACTAGCAGTTCCCAAAGCTCGTTCCATTTGAGATCGGCTAGGGACAAACAACTCCCAAAGCTCATTTATTTAAGCCAATCGTAGGGCAATCCTCTAACTCATTAATATTATAATTAGTTGACCTTAAAGGAGCAGTGTCACGATTAGTATTCATGCCCAAAGTTTTGAAAATGTGTCAGGCGGAGAAGAATCAAAAGACGTGACAGAAGTAGAAGTCCGTGAGTAATCCGCTTGCATCGGCGTATTTGCACGATATCTCGAGCCGAAATTGCTTTAAAACTATACTTCAGTATTATATGGTTAGGTTTGATGTTATATTTTTATAAAGCAGCATTTTATTTATTTCAATCGAAAGGGAAATTTGCAGCGGCGCGTGACATAGCGTGATTTTCCATTGTATATAACAACCAATCAGAATCGTGACACTGCTCCTTTAATGTAGTCCAAAATCTCAAAGTGTCCCTCGAACAAAGGCCATTCTGCGCGATGCTTCAACAAATTCTCTATCCGCCATTTTGGATGAGCCTCTGTTCTTCGGCCAGCATGCCCTATGCGCGAACTTTACCTATTTTCATGACAAGTAGCACTGAATTATCCAATCACGACTGAGTATTTCGATTGCTTCTTACGCATGCGTTATCATTTCAGCCAATCAGCAATGTTCAAAAATAGCTGTTACCAGAGGATGAGCTCTGGATACGAGACTGTCCCGTTGAGGATAAGTTTGACTAAAATGATTGTTGAAGCATGAAAGTGTTTTGTGATCTATGAAAGAAACCCGCGTCGTTCGTTTCGAGTAGGGTCAACAGAAACAAAAGCAGCCGCCATCTTGTCCTTCTTTCTGGACGGGTAGAAGACTGGACAACAACAATAAAGCGTACGCATGCGCGAGAACTGTTCCCGCCGTCGACAAACCACAAAAAACTGTTGACCCTGTTTATACATGAGTTTTCGCGTCTTATATTAGGCGCGACCTAGCTAAGAACAGCTGAAAACCCTAGTCTAGAATAAACCGCGTACTATGTTAGACACGGCGTGTGTAAGTTGCGAACAGAGTTTTTTTTACTTTTTATATGATCAGTTCGCGTCTTACGTAAGCCGCGTCTTATTTCTCTCGTATAAATGGCCCTATTGTGTGTGATGGCCGAGTCGGTAGTCATGTAGTTCACTGCATAGCATTCACTGCAGACTTCACTGCAGCCACCGGTATAGTCTTCACTGCAGCCACCGGTGGTCAGTGCTTTCAAGTTCTTTGTGAGTTTTTTACTGATCAACCATCCATGCACCTTCAACTAAGCCTTTAACCTAATGCATATTGCAAGCTTCCCTTATCTATTGTCACTATTAATCATGTTATCTTTATCATATATTTTCTTATCTTGTCAAGACCGCTGTATTGTAATCTTCTGTACTTTTATGGTAAATTGATTCATTGATTGATTCACGTCCTACGTAAGTCACGTCTTATTTCTATCGTGCAAATGGCCCTATTGTGTGTGATGGATAAGTCGGTAGTCATGTAGTTCACGACTTACGTAAGCCACGTCTTATTTGTCGCGTATAAATAACCCTATTGTGTGTCATGGCTGAGTCGATAGTCATGTAGCTCACGTCTTACGTAAGCCACGTCTTTTTTGTCTCGTATAAATAGCCCTATTGTGTGTCATGGCTGAGTCGATAGTCATGTAGCTCACGTCTTACGTAAGCCGCGTCTTATTTGTCTCGTATAAATAGCCCTATTGTGTGTGATGGCTGAGTCGGTAGTCATGTAGCCCGCCCGGTGGGCCTGTAATTTATTCTTCATCTTTTTCTAATGTTTTGTTACTGTCTATTATTTTTTCCCGTATTCTTTCTTCTTTGAGGCTATCTTTCCCGAAGCCTATTTGAGTTGTGGTGTGTCTCAAAAGTTGTCCCGATTTATTTTCAGTTTACCCCGATATATCAATAATTTCCTGGTAAATTCCCTGAATCTACCAATTTCCGCCATTTTCTTAGGATTTAGGAGTCTCAGCAAAAAAATGCTGTTTTTCGGAAACAGGCATGCATATATTGGAGTCCAATATATGAAGCGTCAAAACCGGAAATCAATGTTATTGAGATATGCTAATTTTTGTGTTTTGAATCCCGCTGTTAATTTTCATATTGTAACTATATTGATTTGACTTTATCGAAGGTAATATAGTTTTTTTATTACTAATCATGTTGATTAGGTCTTGCTCTTTGGAAAATAGTCATTATCTCCCAAATTATTGCTGGTTTTCACTCAATCCCCCCAGAGATTCAAATGACAAAGGGCGGCCATGTTGGTGTCCACACAAAAGAAGCTAACGAGGAATATATTGTTTAAGGGCACCAACATGGCGGCTATGACGTCAAGTGAAAGCCATTAATTAAACTATACGACTAAACTACACTAGTGATGAGTGGAGTAGTCAAGTTAGCAAGTTACAAATGGAAAACACATGTTGTGGGTTAGTAAACTTCACATCAAAACACGAGACTAATAAGTTGCACTGAAGGAATTGTGGTAAAAATACAAACGAAGTCGATCACAATTTATTTACACTCGCTGTAAGATGACAATAACGACAGATTCTAAGTACGAATTCTCCACATTCACGAAAAGAAAGCCACGTGCGGTTGACCACAATGTACTTCGTTTGGTCTGCGCATATTGTTTCTGGGTTCTCCCTTCATGTAGGCAGACATGAATTACTAGCAAATTGTATTGTGTTCTATTGTATTGCGTATTTCGTTATATTGTTGTTTTTGTGTGTTAATTGCTGCCGCAGCGAGCGAGCCTGAAGCGAGCGAGCAAGGCAGCAGTTCTAATCCGTAAGCGGGTCCAAATCTCGATTTCATTTTTTTACCACAATGCATCACTTCTATTGTCTTTTTTTACCACACTGCTTTGCACGGATCTGATCGTCACGCGACATTACACGAGGTGGAATCTGCATTGTTTGAGCTAACTACGTTCAACCGTTCTTTAATGCATTTCTGTGTATGCAATCCTTATGTAATCATGAACTTGTTGAAGTGTAGACGTGTAGGCGAACTCTTTCTAACTCTGTGTGAACTATCAGTTTCCAAAGAGCAAGAACTCTCCTGTTATCAAGATGGTGAGCAGCAAATAATTTTCTTCTATTGGCTTCGATAAAGTCAAGCAGCCGGTTCGAAATACAATTAGCATTTACAATTACAGTTGATTTCCGGTGTTTAAACTTTACCGGGGAGAACAGCAGTTTGTTGTGCCGGGAATCTTAATAATAAATCGCGACAACTTTTGAGTTACACACCATAGCTCAAACAGGATTCAGTCGCACGATAGCCCAAAAACTACAAAATATATTCATCTAACACCTTGGCATTTTTATCACCCAGTAATCTATTTTTCCTGCCAAAGTGCTACTGTAGGTTCTCTTCCAATACACTTCCTTAACTGAGCGGAGGAGCATTCACTACCTGTTAGGTATACTAGTTCTATTGTATTTTGATAGCAATTCATGTGTTGCCTGACATGAAGGGATCACCCGTTTCTATGTTCTTGTGCACAACCACAATGCACTGATCTGGCAATGTTCCAAAAAAACGGCTCCACTGCACAAATTAGAACTGCTGCCTTGCTCGCTCGCTTCAGGCTCGCTCGCTGCGGCAGCAATAAATGAGTGTATCGAAGGTCGTGCACAGTAAAATATATAAACTTTTCGCTCACCTCAAGCTTTCATTTCCATAGCTTTCTGTATTTGAAATACGTTGGAGTTGACCTGTTGAATATGGTAGTGTGCCTTGTAAATGAAAGTAAAGCATTGTCTAAAATGGAACGCCGCCAAACAAGTGTGCGAACAAAATAACATTTTCATGTCAAAAAAAGCGTATTCGGTATTTATTTTTTCGTAAAAAGATATCTGATGAATACGAATATGGAAAAGATCAATGCAGCAGCATTTAAACCTCTGGAAGGAGTCAACATCTACATGTAAGTAAACAATTATAGATATCTTGTCACGTTAATGTAAGCCTTAAGCCTAAGAATAAATTCAACACAACTGTATTACACGTATGTTCTATCAGTCTGGTCATTGTGTTTACACCTGAAGACAATAGCCAGACTTGTAAAATCCACCTGTAAATATCTTATTTAATTGGTCCCCTCAAACGCGTAAACAAATAATTCATGGACATTTTGCTCTTTTAACATGTCAGATTTTGTATTACTTGCACTGACAGCCTGGGAAAACCGGCGACAAGTATCCAACGTCCCGTCCTTCACACCCTCCAACTTCCATACAGTCCATCCCTTTCCCCTTCCCCACTTAATTAATTTAAGAAAAGTCGTCCAGCTGACCTATTAGGATATTACCGTTGTATCTGATGTGTAGACTGGGAGAGACCATAAGATTAGATCGAGTACATTTACTAACATATTATTGTTGAACATTTCAGTGATGCTAGCGAAGTACGCGCTGTGATTCAAGCTACAGACCATTCACTGTATACTGCACTGACTGCGGTTGGCTTTGCACGAGGAAACCAGGGCATGAGGCAGCCTTGTTCAGCTGGAACGCACGTTAATCATCTGGAATACTTCCATA
The DNA here is from genome assembly GCA_030867875.1 of Actinernus sp. WN-2022. NCBI lineage: Eukaryota > Metazoa > Cnidaria > Anthozoa > Actiniaria > Actinernidae > Actinernus > Actinernus sp. WN-2022. The sequence goes on from JAOWCC010000019.1 coordinate 58,271,646, forward strand.
TTGTATTTGCAAGAAACGCAAAATGTATTCCATGCCCCCCAGGTAGGATATTCTGATATTTTTTGAGCAGAGAAAATAAGCAGATCTAGAGTCATAACTAAACTTTCATCTTTAAGTCGCACCGTGTTTCTAAAAGAGCTTTTTGCTTATCAAAGGGAATCTCCACTGAAAAATAATGTTTGCTCTTATATGTTCCTTATGGATGCCTCAATCTATTGCTGTGTTTCTCTTTAAAGGGACTGTGTCACGGTGAGTATATCAATCTGATTGGTTCACATTCATGGGATGACAAACACTTAAAGTGCCACTACGATCAAATTTTGACATATCAATATATTTGCATATTCATAAAGTACAGTTGACATATTATTAACAGTTCAAATTATTTTTCGATATAACGATAGGAAGTCTTATTTTTTGAGCTCCGAATATTGAATCTAAACGTTCGCCATTACTGGAGGCCGTTCCCTTTTTTCAGCTTTAAACAAAGGTTTATTCAGCGGAAGTGATGTCATACACTTAACGCTCGCCTGCAGAACACAACGCCTGGAGGCATCTTTCTCCTAAAAATGTCTTCACGTACGTAAGAAGAAAGTTATATTTATCTTTGCGAGGTTGGCTACTTTTTTATGGACACTATTTCGCGCCACGAGGTTGTCGTGTTAAGTGTATGACATCACTTCCGAATCTGAGAACGGCTTCCCGTAATGGCGGACAGGATTTTACTGGTAAACTCTCCTAAACTTTTGTGGTTTAACATGCCCATTTGGGAATATTTTTACTATTTCGGATATTTCTAATACTGATTGACACTGAAAAAGTGGCAAATCGCGCCGTAGTGGCACTTTAATGACTGGCCTCGAGGGAAACAGAGTTTTGGGCTCAATCTGAGAAACAACCCACCCACTCTACCTTGGATATGCATCGTTCTATTAATGATTAACCATTAAAGGTTAGGGTGAAGTGTGGGAGAGGGGTCCCATTTCACCGAGACCCTCGATGTTCTACGAGACGGAGTTGAGAGGAACATCGAGGATAGAGGGGAAACAAAACTCACTGATTCCCGAGGGGACAGTGATTAAGTGATTTGTTATATAGACATATGTTTTGCTAGAGGCAAAGTTGTGCAGAACCTACCTGATACGAGCGAGGTTTGTCGTCTTCTGTTCGGGAAGTTGCATTTCAACACACAACGCTGCCAGCATCGCTACGGCATTGTTGGTATGGGTTTGTGTCTTTCTTGCATCCTTTTTTAGATACCAATCTCTCTATCACTCCCGCCTAATAAAGATGTAAATTGTTTCTTTCGACCTGGTTCCGTTTTGGTAAACAAATATTTCACGCCTTTAGCTAGCCAGTGGCGCGCGCGACACATCACACCATCTTCTGTCATGATGTGATCACGTAGCGGGAACAATTGATGAATTTGCCCGCGCGGGATACATTGGATCGATGACTGCCACGTGACCATAGATCAGCCTATGAGAGCGTGCGTTGTTTGTGGAAAACTTATGGCTATGTAACAATGATCCACATTCACCTCCGAAGCATGGAATAATGTCGGCCACTTTGTTTCAGCGTTAACTCATGGCTTCCCGAGAGCTTCAGACAGGAACCTACTATTTCACAAGATGCAGGAAACTTGGTCTTAACGGTTTTCGAAAGTAATGGAGCTAATTGAAAACATTTTGAACACTGTTTATATTAAATATTGCAGCAGAGAATTGTCAATTTGATTTTACAAATATTAACCGTACGTACTAGATTTCGGCTTCTCAGTCACTGTTAACTTATTCTGAGAACGGAAATAAACCTTCTACATCACTATTTGAGTCATGAAACGGAACAAATGAAGAATAAACGTATTTGAAAGTTGTACTTATCAGAAAGAAAACGATTGCCACCTTCTTTTCTGCCTAAAAGTCTAGTACTCAGCCAGTGGTGCTTTTAGCCCTTCGGCATTCGCAGCCCCAGTAATTTCGTAAATCCTGACCCTTATTCCAAGTGCTATGAATTCCAGATACACTTAATGACTTAGACTGATCATACACAACAACTTTCCATTGAAGCAAACTGGAATTCTCGACACAATCATGTCAGCACATGGCCTCCCTTGGTTTAGAATTTTGCTCCCTCAGTTCTCACCACAAGTTAAGTAAACTTCGGTTGTTAGGCAGTAACCATTTGATTTCACAGCAACCAGTTAAACATTTGATTGATTGGTATTTGGCTTTAAATACTGGTAAAACAACTTTGACAAGTTTTACGGCACTTTTAGAACTGTAAGCACTTCAAGCTTTGTGCTTTGTCTCGCCTTTTCCTTGAACCAGACTGGCCTGAGTCGAGTTTGTCGTAACAGGCGCGCGCGTGAACTTTGTCACGTTTCGGAATAAAGCGGGATTTTTTTAAAGACCTTTTTAAAAAAGCTTTTAATAGCATTTTTCATGGCTACTTTACTTCGTTGGTATACACTAAAACAATTATCCTCCTCAATCCCGGTGAATAGTGGCTTTTGAATATTTATCCCGCTGTTTCGGAGCTCGGTAAATATTCTGCCACTATTCACCTTGATTTCAGAGAATAATTGTTCAATGTTCCGGGCCGGAACAAAATTATTTTCAGTGATTTTCATATAAACCGTAGCACAGGTGTGGGATGGATGTAATTAAAGTAATTGTGCAAACATGATAAATAAATTGTGCGTAGATCTAGTCTACAAGGAAAGTATTGCATATCATTACAATCAAGTATAAAGGGAAGCAAATAACATCCACCAATAGAACATTGATTCCAGACATGCGCAACACCATGACACAGCGCCTTTAAAGTCTACTCTGGATGTCGTGTCACAAATGGACGATTTACACAACAACCGTGTGACGTCATAAGATCCAAGATGGCGGCGATCGGAAAATTCAGGAAAATTCAGGAAAATATGTCAATAACTGACATATAGTGCACAATAGGCCTTGTGCAGGAAACAGTCACGTGCTGATATAATACTTCGTTAACCAATGAATTTTGAGCTCGTGATCTCCATGGCAAAAGCGTTCCCATAGATACTGGATGGCAAGCTATCTTTAAAAACGCTGTTTTAGAAAGATCGACAAATGATTGAAGGTGGAAAAAAGCACATACAAACAGGTTGTGCTTATAACACTATCGATCTCGTACAAGTGCCTTTAAATATATGAATCAAGTTCAAGTTCAAGTTTATTTACATTGTCAATTTACATAAATCAAAAGAAAAGATAAACGCATATATGATAGAGCTAATATACAATCATGAGAGGTAAAATAGGTTAAGTTATTGTTTAAGTTTGTGCAGTGATTAAAGTAGCAAAGGCATTGGCTATAAGTAAAGTTGTACAAATATTGAATAAAAATACTCATCAATACAGATTTATTTGCAACCCAGTACAACCACGTGATTGCATTGCTGCAAAAGGCCCATTGCGCTCGTGATGCCATGGGAAGCTTGTACTGGAGGGGAGAGAAAACAACCTTCAAAAACAAACATTTAACTGAACAGATCCACAATCGATTGGGGGTGGAAATAGCATTTACAAACAGGTTTCGCTAGTAACACTACCGATCTCGTACACGGTGAAAACAGATTATATCTTAACATCTGACAGCAAACTGAAAATAATTACATATTGACGTTGCCAAAACCGAATATACATGTATGTTTAATGGGTCACACCGAAAGCTTGCCACAATTGATCATCAGATATCAAGATTGGTAATGGACCTTTTGCAGCTAGGTATTCACGTGATGGTACAGGATCATACTGGATGGCAACAAATATCTGAGCCCCGATTTTTAAAGATGGCTAGCCATCTAGCATCCATGGCAACGGCTTTCCCATGGGGATTACGAGCTCATTCATTCGTTAACGAAGTGTTATATCACACGTGACTATTAGCTGCAAAAGGCCTATTTACCAATAAGCGAGTGGGCCAATGCAAATCACTTGGTGTTGTGATTGACGATAACTTAACATGGGAGAAACATTTACAACACATCACTAAAAATATCGTATTTCGTCTAAGTTTAATTAAAAGAAGTAGGCCCCTTGTGGCCCAAGACACTCTAGTAGAAATATACACTACCCTCGTCCAGCCACATTTAGATTACTGCTGTGAGGTGTGGGACACTATTGTGATGGCTAGCACCTGTGCTAATGGAGCGTATTTTCGCACGGCTTGCAGAGGGGTCCCGCGGGTATTCCACACGCGTATTCCGTTGTTTCTATGCGACGCCGTTGCTGCGCACTTAGGAGCAGACGCGATTTTAACTTCAAGTTTTACGCGTGACCGCTGGCTGCCCGGTGTTTTTTTTCGTGGTTTTACAGCCTTTTACAGTTCGATTCGCATTAGTTCAATAGGACATTTACATTGACCAGTTTACCGTTCATGCGCAGTTGTTCAAGTCTTTTAGTAGTATATCAATTGTTGGTTCTGGCCCGATTTCAACAAAATACAACGAACACACACTACCCATTCGTTACATTTATAACATCTCACCCTTCGGGTTCGTTTTTATAAATGTAACGAATGGGTAGTGTGTGTTCGTTGTATTTTGTTAAAATAGGGCCAGACACCAACAATTGGTTTACTACTATAGTTCATTTATCGTATTAATATTGGTGCACCATTTCCGGTTTCTGCCACACTATTCTGGATTACAGCAGTTTTCGAACATTTGGTTTTATAGTGAATTTATTACATTTTATTGTATTTTAAAACCTATTAGAGGAGTGATTAGTATACAGTATATCCATCCATGGTACTAACATATATTCTTTACTTCACGATATTAACATATGCTGTTATCTTAGTACGTATTAATACCACACAGATTAGACAAGCGCGTATGATTGAAGAACCTCAACGTAGACGTCACAACTAAGATACCAATTAGACATATAGCATATAAAGGTATATTGCACGATGATTGAGATAATAACTTGTGCTTGGTTGATGCGAGGAAAGACCACGAAATGTATAAGGAAGTGTTCAAAGATGTCAGAGTATTGCTCTCAACATGACTTCCAGATAGGAAGAGGATGTGCTATATTCGTTCCATGTTCGGAGTGTGGTCGAGGCTGTCGTACAAGTTACGGACTTTGTGCAAAATGTGATGCACCTCAACGCCGTGCCATTCGCAATAAGAAGAACCTCGATAAGAAACGAGCTAAGGAGGCTAATGAGTTGGCGAATCTAAATGTGGTGGAATCAGAGAAAGATCCAAATGTGACGGAATCAGAGAATCACGAGAAAGATCCAAATGTGGCGGACATTCACGATCTCGATAATGCATTGGATGATCTCTCCATTAGTGAGAAATATCTAAATGTGGTAGAATCGGAGGATAAGTAGAAATCACGATACAAAAAAAGAAAAAAGAATGAAGAGAAATTGTTATGCGACCTCTCTTCATTTTTTTTTTTTTTTTTTACAAACAATTGGACAATTGACAGGCATATGGTATACAACTAGTATGGATGATCTTATTAGATTACTTGGTTCAGAAATTGGTGCAAGCCTACGTATCAAACCACGGTTACATATTAACACTGGGGAAACATGTCCCGAATGTCTATGCCCGATGGAAATGCAAGGAACGGAATTCATATGTCCCACTTGTGGTCTTGTTTCCGAGACCGAATCATGTGAAGAAACGATCAATCTTACTACTCGGTTGCGTATAGTAGGTCCAGATAGCTTTCGGTATCAACATGATCTAGACCGTACAAGCCCAAAGCAAAGCGATAACGAAGAATTGCAACTACGAACGATCATGCGAGAACTACAGGCATACAACACTATTTATAAACAAAATTACGCCCTCTCGTTTCCCACAAATGTATTAGTAATCGTAGCCAACGCATTAATCCAAGTAAAGAAGGTTTGTATCAAACGTAGCTATGCGAAACGAATTATTTTAGCTGCTATACTTTATCAGGCATGTATACAATGTGGGTTCGTTCGATCTAAAGGAGAGGTCGCTCGTTTTATGCAACTAAACAATAAAAGCATATGTCGTGGAAATGACTTTATACGTTCTCTACATGATGACGATAAGATCGATATAGATTTAAATACCGATCGAATAGCTCCTCACATTACAACGACTTTTGCTAAACTCGACCCCCAAGGAGTACCTAAGAATGTCCAACAAATAGTCTATGAGATTGTTCATACGGCAATAGAAAACAATATAGGTACCAGCTCTATACTTCGAACTAAAGTCGTTGGAGCAAGTTACGAGGTACTACGTCGTTCGGGATCTCATATATCTCTTATTGACGTTGTTAAACGATGTGGTATACATAAGGGTTCGATCACGCGTTTTATTGATGAGTTGCTTGCTTACAATTCACACTTTGAGTCCATCTATATGAGACATGGTCTAAATAGTGATAAAGTTTAATTCATATTTTTTTCTCAGTATGTACTTCGAATAACATATATGCGATTACTTAACCAAAAGTTTAACGACTCATTTCCTATTTAACCAAAACTGCTAATTCGTGGGAATGACATCCGTCAATATGTACTCATTTAAGAATTTAGTTTAAGACCATAAGAAGAAAAAAAAAATAACGAAAAAAACCAAATACCAAAACTGGTGTCACCAGAACCTCTCTAGGAACCACTTTCTCCTTTTTTCTTCCTTCGCCTTTTCGTTCCTAGAGAGGTTTTTGTTTATTACCGGGCCCGGCTTACTGTATTTGGTCCACTGTATTTGTTCTACTGTAGTTGTTCAACTGTAGTTGTTCAGCTTCTGACCACATTTGGTTCTCACACAGGTATCTTGTACTCTGTCCGCTGATTTCTACTGTATTCATTTGGTTACTTTAACTTCTGCCACATCGACAGACGCGCTACGACTTGTGTTGGGAGCGAAATATTGTTGATAAGAATAGGTTTATCGAAGTAGACTATATGGTCAGCCGTAGGACATGTGACATTTAAGATTACCATTATATATTAAAGGTATAAACTGTATGTGTAATACTTGCGATAGCTTCAATAGTTACGATGCCACCAAAGAAGTATCAGTTCGAAGACAGACTTCACCGCTCAGGATTCATTCCGTGGCCTAAGGAACAACAAGAATTCTCTCTCACAACAAAACAAAAATCTGATATCACGTCGGGCATAAAGTACGTCAAAATCGGCATCAGTGAGCGTGGACAAATAATTAAAATTAAAACCATTTCTTTACTTATAGTCTCAATTTGAAGAAATGTTGGTGACTTGTTAACAAAATGAAACTACATATTTTAGGTGTTTTATGTTAGTATGATGACGTTGTTGTGACGTCATAAGTGATGCCTCCTTTTTTGGTAAAATTCCCCCTTTAATAGATGTTACAAACAGACTACACCATCAAAGGGACTTCATGACACACATTCCTTTGGCGCAAATTTGAACGTTCTACGACTATTATAGCAAAAGTTATAGAGGAATGACTGTTGCTATGACGTCATATTTAGTGACGTCAGGTGTCATACCTAAATAAGGCTGCCTATTGTTAAAAAATCAAGAAAATGAAATAATGTGGGTTTTGAGTGCCAGACTAGCGCATTTCATCACTAAAACTCGAAAATCACTCAAAGGATTTTTTTCTAATGGCATGTATAAAAAGGTATGACGTCATAATGACGTTGCCGAAAATATGACTTCAATTTTAAGCCGGTTATGGACAAAAAATCAAAATTCAAAAAACATACGATTTTAGCCACCAACGTGTTTTATGATTGGACAAAATGTCATGCAACAATATTTACAACTCTAAAAATTGAATGAAGCGATGTTTTTATAAATGCTTTTGTGTTGTTTATTTCCCGCCAAATTTTGGCGGGTAAATGGACAAAATTCAAACTTTCATAACTTTTGATTTCCTTTACCAATCGACATCGGGTTTTCGATTCCTTCATTCTCATCACGAGTAGATTTTAACAATATACGACATTTCGTTTTTAGAGATAATGAACAGTTGCAAGAAACGTATTACAAATGGGTAAATGACGTCATTGTGACGTCACGATGGTAGTAACATAGCTTAAAAAATCAGGTTATATTCCTTTTGCGATTCTACATCCTTCTACCAAAATTCAATCGTCTGCATTGAAAACTTTTTAAAATATAGAACTGATGCCGTTTTTATGGTCGTTTGTGCCCACCGTGTATTCTCACCAGATTCAACAAGAAGGTAGCACCACGCAACGCAAAGGCCCTTGATGCCTTTCGGAAGAAGTATCCCAATGCCGACTACTCGAAGTTCTATTCTGAGACAAATGCCTCTGACATAGAGGATGAATCGACCTACAGAACTAGGATTACCTTCAAAGACGGTAGCGATGAATGGTTCATTGATGAGGCACACATCCCACCAAAAGTGCAGACCAGGTTAGAAAGGGCACTAGCTGCACACGGAGGTTTTCCACATACGTTAACACTAGATAAAAGTGTGAAATATCCTATTGCGGCGGCCCCAGATACCGAAGAAGCACAAGATATCGATCTCATTAATCTATGGATATATGTCACACCTACGAAAAAGTTCAAAGCAGGCGTACCCAACATATTCAAGGAGACCGTCATAAAGCATGTAACAGCAAATGAGTCCTACCATTGGTTACACGGTCCGGATTTTAAATATTGGCCTCAACAATTGAATTTCGCAACGTGGTGTGCGACTTCTGGATGTGGAGTATCATTGTTTGATCCTATTTTCAAAACGTATCCTCCTATTGTTCAAGGACTACTACGATTTCACGTTTATTTCACAATACGAAGAATTCTACATGAACTTGGTGGTACTCATGGAGTTCCTCTACCTGGTGACTCTGCTTTCAAGCAAATGGATAACCTCTATAGCAAATCAGCACTAGAGAAATTATGCATCGAATTTGGTATATCTCGAACACCAGATTTCCGATGGCACGGAGGTAGGAATAATGGACTAGGAGATATATTCCTTTTGTACCCGGGTCCTACAGGATACGTAAACGTCCATGGAGTCCGAAGCTATGACAAAGGTGCAACCACATGGCCTCAGAAATATAATTTATTTGCAGACCAAGGAGGTAAGGAGGATCAGGGCGATCTTGTGGCCTTCATTAGGAACGATGAACATGAAGTAAAACAATACAATTGGTTTACGCGACCAATCGGAAAGGGTTTAACTAATGCTGGATTAGGTAGATTGAATCGATCTGTCGAGGCTTTTGGATATTGCGTTCTAGCTGCTCAAAACAACCTGAACGCATCCATCATAGATAGCTATAACGTTAAAGAAAAATATAAGAGATTAGTCGAAGACGCTATTCTCGAAAACGGTTTAGTGGCAAGCTATAAAAACTATCTTACAGCTATACTACACACACATAAGAGGCTTGATCTAGCAATAGCCGTAGGTGTTCGATTACTGCCAAGCAATCTGGTGTACTACCTCGGTAAGAAAGATGGTTATAAAAATCCAATCCCGCGCGCCAAAGAATATATGGTGTTAGGTAAGAATGATATCAATACGGAAGTTAAAGAAACGAACTATCCACCTCCTATGGAAGGACCACCCGATAAGAAACGAGTACCACACGAGAAACAAGTACCACACAAGAAACAAGTACCACACACTTACGTATCAAAGTCCATCCCACAACATGAGATCAATCTTGCAGTGATATCTATTGCCGCAGCTGGAATTGCATGGGCGTTATTTCCTTAACGTCGTTTGTATTGCTCTATTACGAACACCACTACTGCTACGATTAACAACCAAACATTGTTTGCTAGGAATCCCACAACGTCACCAGCCATACTAAATATGAAACTCGCAATTGGTCCAATCATCGTAGGTAGAATCTCCCCCAGCTTTTTTCCTACTGTTTTTAGTGTTTTGGCAGCGGCTTTAGCGGCATCTTTAATAGTATTAGGCAAACTCGGTAGTACGGGAACAGCCTTAGTCAGCGCGGTAACTATTGCACCAACTATGGCGCCTGTTACGGCCAGCACGCTAACTATACCAACCCCATACTTCTTGAATATAGCTTTTATGCGATCCCGTAGTGGCATACGTTCTATTATAGCTTCTTCTATTTGTTCTAGGACTGCTTGTTCCTTCCGATCGGTTTCTATATTCTCACTGGCCTCTTCTTTCTGAGCATCTGTAGACGTAGTGTCTTGGAGTATACTTTCGTTTTGTTTGAGTCGTTCATTGACCTGATCCTCAGCCTTGATGACTTCTTGCGCTGCTTCTTCTTGCGTAGGCCCTAGAACCCTCTTGAGATCTTTCCCCATCCTCTTATATAACTCACCCTTCTTAGTGATCAAAGGGATAGGTTTATTTTCACTTCCAAACTCGCGTATGGCAATTCTTCTGTCGGACATGGTTGCTATCTCAAGAATGCCTCGAATTCCCACATCATGATAGTATTCCCAGACGGTCTCGAACAGCTCCTGTTTCGCATTTTCCGATAAACCTTGTTTGAAGACTACGCCCCGATCGGTATATTTTGGAGCTTTCTCATCTATGAGAACTTTCAAAATCTCCTGAAGTCTCGAAACTTTTATAGTCGTTGGATCGGAGTAGAGGGAATCGATGTAATCGTTCATAGAAAACGAGGTTTCCTGATTCTTTGGTCTAGCACCTTCTTTGCTGTAATCGCGTCTGGTTTCCATGGGGATAATTTCGCTTGACGTCGTAGTCGTATCATCCGGAAATGTTGCATTCCATTCCTCTGCATCGATAGTATCTCCATCCTCGTAGTCTTCACCTGCTTCGGTTTCACCAACGTCGATGTCTCCATCTTCCATATTGAACATAACTATATATCTTGGTATATTCAACATGATATCGACGAAGTTAATTCCTACAGAAGCACTAAGAGTGCCACTTGCACTCAAAGCTCAACGAACCCTATATAGAAAAACTTTCACCCCATCATCTGCCAATCCAGGTGAGACTCTCTATGTGGAAGTACCAACACTAGGAGAAGATATCGTATTAGTACCTGGTAGTTTAGCATTATTGAGTGATATCGTATTGTCTGGGGGACATGCTAATAATCGAGTCGTTGCAAATGTTGGACGTTGCTTAGTTATACATCGAGTTTGTAAGATAGGAGCTGAAATAGTAGAAGACATTGCTCGATCGGATCTACTACAAACATATTCCGATATATATCTATCTACGCAAGAGAGAGAATCGAGAGTACAACAAGGTATCCAATCAGATAACACAAATAAGCTACGATCTAAAGCCGGTGATGCAGGTGTTTCAGATACTGGTGAGAATGCACTATTAGCTGCATATGTTTCCAAATATAGAATTCCGTTAGACGTTGATATTCTGACACAACATGGAGTTCTATATCCACATGCATTAGAAGACACTATTTCATTCGAATTAACTCTAGCCCGCGCTATCGATATAATCGTTGGATCAGATTCGACAAAGATAGGCACATACAAGCTTACCAACATCCAGTTAGAATACGAAACAATCAAGAATGAAACACTAGCTAGGAATGCATTTCACGCATATGAAAAAGGTACTGCATTCCTATACGATCACGCAGTTCACTTCAAGTTAGTACCTATCGCTAAGGCATCAGATACTTTGATATCTCAGAATATAAATGTTCCACGACGATCATTTGCTGGATTACTTTTTCTATTCGTAGATCCTCCCACCGCCGGTTCACGAGATAGTGAAGCATTCGTAAATCCTGATATTTCGAAGATAGAGATAGACGTAAATGGAGTTCCAAATAGATTCTTTCCAGGAGGTATGTTAACACCAGATTTTTGGGAGTCCGCAAAAGGATGGTTTGCCACATCCGAGACCTCTATGACTCCTACCAAATTTTACAATAACAGATTTGCCATCCTAGTCGATTGTCGTACAGCAAAAGATTCCTCTGGTCATGGCGATGGAATGGCACAAACTGGTGGTGGAAAATATATCGATATTCGTCCCGGGGGGGTACTTACATGAAAAATGGGTATGTATGTGAGGCCAAGAGGCTCAAACCCTGACCCTGTTTGACCCAATCCGAGCTCCAAAACCCTGATTGCCCCCTTTTTTGAAAAAAAAAACCCTGATTGCCCCTTCTTTAAATTATTTTCAAAACACGGTCGGATATATACCCCGGCCGGTATACCACGTACCAGGATTGCATGCAAAATACGGAACATTTCAAGTCGGGACGTGTCATTGGGTAAACAAATCAGCAGATGAAGTACATAGATAAGTACTGAAGTACGAATTAGCGGCGTCACGATGTATGGGAACCTCAGTGCTTGCATGTGGGCAGGCGATCAAAATGCGGCAACAGAATGTCTTTTTTTGACATAGTAGCTAAAAAAAATGAACCCTAACTGCCTAAAAAAACCTGAACTGAACCCAAATTATCCTCAAATCCTGACCCTGATCTGCCCAAATCAGGTCAAAACCCTGACCCTACCTGCCCAAACTGAGCTCAAAACCCTGACCCACCCGGGCGGCACATACATAATACGTCACAAACAGGAGTACCCCCCCCCCCCCCCCCGGGATATTCGTATACATAGAACTGCGGGCAAAATCGTTAGCACTGTAAACATGCATATCTACGTCCTTGCAGATGCTCAGCTCAAGATATTAAACAGATCTTTAGATAGTATAACATACTGATGGATTCTCTCGTAGAACATATTCCATTCAACACACTTATAGTAGGTCCAACGAATTGTGGAAAGACTGCATTTCTCATAGAACAACTTCGTGGACCATTTCGTGGTAAGTTCGATTATATAGTATTAATTTGTCCTACGTATGCCCACAACAAAACATATCATGGATTTGCTAATCGAGATCCACACTTCTATGTTATATCTCCATCTCAGGATGCTATCAATGCTACGTTAAATGTTTGTGCAACCTTTTGGTCAGGTACCAATACATTATTGATTCTTGATGATTGTGCCGCATCAAAAGATGTAAAACGAAGAACTGACAAACTAGTAGATTTAGCATTCTCTGCTCGACATATAGGACTATCTATTTGGGTACTATCCCAACAATTAACGAGTATATGTAAACCTTTTCGTGAGAACGTAGCTATCGTAGTAGCATTTCATACGGCATCGGTTATAGATGGAAAGAGGATATTTGAAGATTACGGAGGCTCACAAGAATGTAATGAATTACGAACAATACTTCGATCTCACAAGTTTGCTCGCATATGTTTTTGTTTGCGACATCCTTTTGCAGTAGTGTTAGAGATACCCGCACCTATAACATATTATCATGGATGAATACGTCAAAGAACTGGAAGGTGAATGCGCTATTACTTGTCCTCCAACCAAATTGGAATTTCCAACAAAATTGGAGGGTATTGAAGAATGTCGGGAAGCACTTACGATTTTAGCTGCAATGGGTACGACGAAAGACTATCTAGGACAGAATTTCTCAACAGCAGACATAACTAAACTATCTGAGAAGGACGTAAAACGTTTACATAGTAGATTCCAGGCCGTAGCAGCAAAACGAATAACAGGAAGCTTAGTAAATGGTGCACTACGTCAAGCTACTCGCGCAATCGCATACTTAGTTCCACTAGATGACCAAAAAGCACTGTTGAAGGATCTACAAGAAGACTACTTAGTCCGCAATGAGATATCTGCTGTGGCTGCTTTGTTATCTCTTAAAGCAGGTCGATTCGTAGCTCTAGCTAGTGCTTTGTTCCATGTAGCCGATCACATAGTCACTCCTTGTACTCCTATTGAACATTCGCAAGTACTTACTATATCGAATAAAGATGGAACAAACGGATCAGATAACGGCGAATCCACCAACGACTGCACCAACGAAAGTAAAAGATCCAAAGAGGGTTGCTGCCGGGAAAGCATTAGCACTAAGTAATAAACTTGCTAGAGAGGCTCAAAAGAGAGAAATTTCGCGTGAAAGCGAATTATCTAAAGAAACCGATGTAGAGGAAAATTGGATATCCACTACTATCATTCTCACAGTTCTTGGTACGGGTGCTGCATTGGTTGGAGCGTACTATCAATACAGAAGATATAGAGACGACACTCCTAAGAACGTTAGTCCGATACGACCAGCAAGTCCGATAAAGACTATAGTGCCAGATATGGAATAACTGTTAAAGACTAGAGACTACATGATATATGCTCGAATAGATAAAGAATTGATGAAAACAGCAACCGATGCTGCTATGATAACGGGAATCGCTACTGGTATTGGATGGATCGTAAAAAAGGCTACCAAGGAATCTATGCTTAGCGATCCTTCTATTTCTATTATAAATTACGTGAAGTGGACAGCTGTGATAGCTGGTAGCATATAATTATGCAAAACAATATCTCGAGAAACAAAAGGCCAAACCATAGGATTCGTAGTAAAGTATGGCGGTAGCAATTGGAATGGCTATCTTAGGAGCAATTTTGAATGCAACGGCATTTACTGGTAGTCAAGTGCTTGCTAGGATGTTTGGTGGAAAAGACGAAACTGCTAATATAGAACGAGAGAGACATGATAGGGAAACGGAAAAATTATTTGCTGCTAGGGAGGCATATATCGAAAAACATCAAACATTGTCAGATTGGACACGCAAACAGGAAGTTGCTGAACGCGATGCTCATAATAATCAACTCGATAACAACCGAGCTTTTGTGCAATCCGACAAGTTACGTCAGTCACTGAAACGACTCGAAGCAATGAAATAACCTCGTTTATCTCACTACTATGACCTTGATAATCTTGAACTTTTAAAGTTATCATTTAACTCTAATACTACATGCCATTGTTCCCGTTACATAGATGAATCAAAACTTTCTAATCTACCTCAACTAGATATACTTTCGTCGATTTCAAATTTACCAAATTTATACAATTTTGATCCAGATGTTAATATTCCTTTGCATGCTAACTTCAAGTACTACACTCCTCATGAGTTTCACAGTTGTCCCGAACTTCAGAACAATTTATCTGACAAGTCTCTTTCGATTCTACACTGCAATGTCAGAAGCCTTTCTGCTAATTTTGATAATTTAATAAATTTACTAAGTGACTTGGACCATCCTTTTAATATAATAGGTCTATCTGAAACCTGGTTAACTCTTCTCAAAGATCCATTGGCTAATTTGTCCATACCTGGCTATAAATTGATTTCTCAACCTTCTAAATTTAATATAGGTGGTGTTGGTTTTTTCATTCAGAATAATTTAATTTTTAATATTAGGGATGAATTTAATGCTTGCTCTGATCAAGAAGAATCACTATGGATTGAACTTGATAATCATAATGGTAAGAATATTATCTGTGGAGTGTGTTACAGACATCCAAATAGTCCTCTCCAGTTATTCTTGGATAATCTTTATAATATTTTAGATAAAATTCAAAAGGAAAGCAAACATTGTATTCTCATGGGAGATTTTAATATCAATCTGTTTAATTGTGATTCTCATAGCCTGACGGATGACTTTGTTAACACATTATCTTCATATTCTTTTCAACCTCACATACTTCAACCCACCCGTATAACCAACCACTCTGCCACACTTATTGACAATATATTTTTTAATTCATTAGAACATGTTACTTATAGTGGCAATATTTTGTATGACATATCTGACCACCTTCCCAATTTCTTGATTATTGATTCATTTCATTTTTTACCCAATAAGCAAGTGTTTAAAAGGGATTTTTCCAAATTAAATAAAGAAGCTCTATTAAATGAATTTAAGGTTATTGACTGGAATGAGCAGTTCTATGGCAAAACCAATGTTAATGACATCTTTAACATTTTTTTAAGTACTTCTAATGAAATTATTAATTCTTATGTACCTTTAAAAAAGCTTTCTAGAAAGGAAATTAAACTTAGAAATAAATCCTGGATTACATCTGCTCTCAGGACATCCATAAACAGTAAAAATAAACTTTTTAGAAAATACATAGCTACTAAATCTGAATTCCACCATGTCAAATATAAAGTATATAGAAATAAGTTGAAACATTTAATTGATATTAGTAAAAAGAAATATTATGAGAATTACTTTATGAGCAATAAATCTAATATTAAAAATGTCTGGAAAGGTATAAAGCAAATAGTCACACTTAAGCCAAAGGCATACATAACTCCAACTAAAATTCTAACCTCTAAAAATATAGTATTGACTGATACCAAGCAGATAGCCAATGAGTTTAATAATTACTTTGCCAATGTTGGTAAAAATCTGAGTCAAGCTATACCTAAGGTCCACTCTGAATTTTCAAGCTACCTCCTTTTGCCTCAGTTATCCAGTTTTTTGCTTACTCCTACCTCCACGCAAGAAATAGAAGACATCATTTTAGGGTTAAAGTCAGGGAAAGCTTGTGGCCCTTTTAGTATTCCCGTGCCATTACTCAAGTTACTTAACTCGGTCATCTCTAGACCACTAGAAGTACTTTATAACTATTCTTTTTCCCATGGTGTTGTTCCTGAATCTTTTAAAATGGCTAGAGTTATTCCCATATTCAAAGCAGGATCTCATTTAACTGTATCAAACTACAGACCTATATCTTTATTATCCATATTTAATCAAATTTTAGAAAGACTAATGTACAATAGATTAATGAGTTTCCTTACTAAGTTTAAATTAATTTATTCAAATCAATTTGGATTCCGTAGCAATCATTCCACAGAACATGCCTTACTATTAATAACCGATAAAATTCAAAGAGCAATCAAAGATGGTCAATACTCTTGTGGAATTTTTCTTGATCTCAGCAAGGCATTCGACACGGTCAATCACAACATTCTTCTTGCTAAATTACATAATTATGGTATCCGTGGAGTGGTACATGACTGGTTTGTTTCTTACCTGTCAAATAGACAGCAGTTTGTATCTATCGATAATCACACCTCCTCATATACCTCAATTTCATGTGGTGTCCCACAGAGCTCCGTACTTGGCCCCCTACTCTTCCTCCTATATATTAATGACTTTAATTGTTGCTCCAAGTTATTTGATTTTCATCTTTTTGCTGACGACTCTAATTTATTTTTAGCAGATACTTCTCTTGATTCTCTTGAATCAAGGGTTAATGCTGAATTGAAAAATATTCACACCTGGTTGTGTGCAAATAAATTGTCATTAAATATTGATAAAACCAATTTTGTCATTTTTCACCCATTCCAGAAGAAAATACATAAATTTATCAACATTAGAATAAACAAGAAACCAATTGAACAGAAACATAGTATCAAATACCTTGGATTAATTATCGATTCAAATCTAAGCTGGAAAGAACATATTCGTCAACTATGCAAAAAGATATCTAGAGGCATTGGGATTTTATCAAAACTTAGACACTACGTATCCAATTGTATCCTGACCCAACTTTACTACTGTCTCATTTATCCCTTTCTCATCTATGGTGTAATTATCTGGGCCAATACCTATGAAACTACTCTTAAACCTATAATAATTTTACAAAAGAAAGCCATAAGAATTATACATTTTGCCAAGTTTAATGATCATACGTCACCCCTTTTTAAGGACTCAAACATCTTGAAATTTATTGATATTATCTATTACTTCAACTGCGTCTTCCTTTTCAAATTTCATTCCAACTTGTTACCAGCTGTATTTAATAACTTTTTTCAAACAATCTCTTCAAGACACAAGTATAATACAAGGTTGGCATCAAGATCGTCGTATTGTATTCCTTCTGTACGAACGAACTTCGGAAAATTCAATATTCGATTCAAAGGTGCTACAATCTGGAACGATATTGATGATCTATTAAAATACTCTAGCTTTTCGTCATTTAAACGTTCAATTAAACATTGCAAAATCGAATCATACTAATAGCGTTTCTTCCCTCAGTCTCGTAGTTTTGTTATTTGTTTATCTATTTATTTTTGTTCTTGTTCTATACTTGTGTCTCAATGTGTGTATATGTGTGAGACTATAATATGCTACTTGTTCGACTCTACAATGTTAGAAAAATATTGTGTAACGCTACCTAGCTAGATTAGCTTTATATAGTTATTCTGGGTAGCAAATACCCTACTTCTGAACAATCTCCCTTTCACTGCATATATAATAATTTGTGGTATTTAAATAAAGTTGTTGTTGTTGTTGTTACTATCGACCCTCAAGCAATCAGAAGACTGGCGAGTTGATCAATGTTGGTAGTGGAATGCTAGTCGCTGGATATGCTATTAGTCGATATGCCTTTTAAAAAACGAGAATTTTTACGATCGACGAGATACTAAAAAAGAAAAAAAGAATAAGAACTAGTTGGTTAGATAAGTTCTTATTCCTTTTTTTCTTTTTTTTCTTCTTGTTGAAGGTTAGAATACATAGATATATAATGAATGCTAAACTTGCGAATATCTTCTATGGTCCTATGGGCTATTGGAAAGGTCATGCTGCAATTAGTAAGTTATCGGTGGCTGCAAAGGTATCGGAAGATGAAACTAAGAGTTGGTTAGAGAAACAAGCCATGTGGCAAATATATCTATCACCACCGCACTATATTCCACGACCACATTGGACTGTATCGAAACCTAATGAAGTTCATCAAGCTGATTTGATCTTTCTACCTCACGATCGACCTGGACGTGGAAGGAAACTATATAAGTATGCTTTAGTGGTAATCGATGTAGCTTCTAGATATAAAGAGGCTGAGCCTTTAGCATCAAAAGATAGTGGTGAAGTTGCTACTGCATTTGAGCGAATCTACAAACGTAGTCCACTAGAATGGCCAAAAACATTGCAAGTTGATCCTGGTAGAGAATTCATGGGACGTATGTCTGAAACATTAGAACTACGTGGTACTAAAGTTCAACGAGGTGAAGCTGGTAATCATAGAGCACAAAGTTTTGTCGAACGAGCAAATAGAACGATAGCTGAAAGATTATTTGGATATCAATATGCAAAAGAGATGGTACTTACATCTGAAGGATCGGATGCGCGTAGTAGAGAATGGGTATTGAGGCTTCCTGATGTTATCAAGGCTATGAACAATGAAGTTACTCGACTAACAGGTAAGGAGCCTTCAAATTCTATAGAGGCACAACAAGTAAACATAAAGACTCCTACATATTCTCGAATTATTGGATTGAAAGAAAAGCGACTACCATTCGATGTTTTAGTTCGATATCTATACTCACCGGGAGAATTGGAAGGTGGAGTAAAACGAGCAACTGATCCTGTGTGGAGTTTACATACATATTATATTTCTCGAAATGTGGTATCATCAAATCAACCAGTTCTATACTACTTAGGAAAAGATGCACCAAAGCGAGGGTTTGTTCGTGAAGAGTTACAGATAGAACCACTAGATACGGAACTACCACCAAGAGGTATTCTATTCGCACCTAATCGATCTAAGATAGAAGCAACTCACAAATAAAATCATTTAAGTCTTCATCATCTGGAATAACGTTCTTATGACAATATGTTAGTGTATCGACTGCGATTGATAGTACATTGCTAATACAATCATTTAAGTCTTCATCCTCTGGAAAGACGTCCACATGACCGTAGGCTAGTGTATCTATTCCATTTGCTGGAATCCATCGTTTACTATCGAATGGTGATAGAGGTACTTTATTCATATGCACGCCATACATCCTGTGACCTTCACTTCGAAGCATATGCATTCCATGGCGGAATACTTTCTTATCTTGTAAGCACTCTTTGTATTGCTCATGACGAATATTATGTTTTACAACTGCCTTCTTGGTACCTTTGGCTTTACGAATCTCACCACCACCTACTTTTAATATAGAATAGAGCTTCGATCGTAGTCCGACATATTCTACAATTGGAATACCTCCACATTCGTCTTTCATTTTACCAAGTACTTTCTTGTTATCGGTACTATACATCGGATGGTCTTTGCTATAGTTACTAGTATCATATAGATGTTTATGAGTTGCCATGTCTGAATAGATGTATTCAGTTTTAATGTGTAGTAGTAGGCTGTCGGTATCGGTATAAAGTAGATTACAGCGTTGTCCATATTGCTTCTTGAGCTCGTTGTAGTAGAAGTCATACATCAAATGTTTTGAGAGATCTAGAATTGACATTCCAACATATACTGGACGGTTAAGAAGTAGTTTGCTTTTGTAGTTATGTACTGCAGCTAGATTATCATCAAAGATCGTCGAATGAGCATATGTAGGTTTATTCAATAGACGTTGTAGTTTGATTCCTTCTGAGGCACGCACTAATTGGATATCTAAACGCCTACGTAGATTCTCCATTGTCTTACCAAATACACTATTGTTCATCAGCTTGTATAGATCCTGCTCGAAGGTGCTATTCGCTTGTTTTCGTAGATCTGTATTCATTCGTATGTATGATTCCATCCATTGGGATTGATCAAATCGTAATGCCCTGTGGATCTTTTTCAAACGCATACCAAGAGATAGATACAGTTGTAGGTTGCGATAGTGTAGCACGTATCGTTCTTTGTTATATAGGTTAGGTACGAGTTTTTCAACTTTCAAAGATCCATTACCTTCATATAGTTCCTTAAATAGATCGGTTTGATACTCTGAGAACCAAGTTTTATCCACCTGCATTCTCTCTGGAGCTAGTGGATAGCTGTTATGTGCCCTTGCGAAAAAAGCCTTGGATATCTTAGGATCTTCTGGGATAATCCTTGGATATCTTAAGATTCAAATCCTAGAACCGCTTAGGATTGTCCTAGGATTTTCTAGGATTTGAGGTGTGAATTTTCACGGTAAATTTGGAAACTTGGATGTTCTAGGATTTTCTAGGATTTCTCAAAATATTCACGGAAAAGCATTTACGATGCATGGTTCTAGGATATTGTGGGAAATCCTAGGATTTACAGTTTACATTTTCCTTCGGTTTTGTAGGAAATGCTGGGACTATCTAGGAATAGACTTTTAGGAATTTCTAGGATGTCTTAGGAATTTCTAGAATGTTCTGGGATTGTTCATGCTATATTAACAGCTTTTCAGGGCATTTTTCAGGGTTTTAGTGACGACCAATCCACGCTCAAGCATATTTATAGGCCTGCATGGTTTTTGAGCAGTTCTGATAAACATCATTAACAGTCTATCAGGGTGAACCATTCCGAACTGATCTTTAAAGTCAACCACAAGTGTAATCAGATAAACACAAAATCGTTACTTAAAATATACATGTACCACCCCGTTTTTAGTTAAATTTTCAACTTTTTGTGATCACGTCATTGGTCATGTGATAGACATTTTACCAAACTTTTATATTAGGACGACTAAAAACGCTGAGATTAGCTATAACCACCATTGTTCTAGGATTTGAGTAAATTCAAGTGACTATTCAACAAAATAGCTGTACCCTCGTTTTCATGTTCAAACCATGCCTTAACATGCTTGAGACGTAGAACCTTGCATTGACAATTATATACGCAATATCTGAATCTTTCCGTAAATTCTAAGTGAGGAAATTACAAACACGTGCATTTACTTTTCAAGATTATTACTTTAATATTCCTTTGAAATACATTTTCAGGGTTTTTAACATCATCTCATCATACATTGTAATTGTCTCTTTAAAATAATTTTCATAGCACATAAAAAAATTGTGTTTAATGAATATACATGTATGATACAGTAATTATCTTAAAAATAAAAACAGAAAAATGCGTCTATATTGTAAAACATATTTGTTCTGTTTTGCCCTTTCAAATAAGTAGAATCTACATGTATACATTTTCGCTTCTCAAATATATCCCCATTTAATATTTTTAATAGATCATCTCTTCATGTTTGTCCTTTTTAGCCTGAATAAGATAGTAATATGGTTTGCAATAATGTCCTGTTTAATGTACTGTTCAAAGTTTGTGTTGACCAAATTTAGCAGCAATGTATGACAAAAAGCTGGTTCACCTTACAATGCTTTTGACTGGCTGTAGAGAAATCTACTGAGAACTCTGGTTATTGTACAAATAAGAGTCCAAGCTTCTGGACAAGTGCTTTTCAGATTGTACTTGCCTAGGGGCAAGTATTCTTAAACAATTTTTTTTACCTTGTTTATAAACAGTATTTTGGAACCCTGATGGCTACATTAATATAATTATATTACCACAGGACTGGTATGATTTCAGATACACTGTAATATCCATACCCCCACCACGGAGGGAATTTGCCTCATGACCCAACTACCCACCCCTCTGGAATTGCCATTTTCCTCCATACATTTGATTTCCTATTATTTTATGGAGCCTCTGGCCAACAAATTGGTGCATGACCACTTAATAGAGGTTTGACTGTATTTCAAATTTTGACTAAAAGGGCCATGGGCACTTTTTGATGGGGGACTTATTTGAGGAAATACAGTACATTTTTAAGCTCACAGGTCTTTAGTGTGAATAATTGACTATCATGCATTTGGTATAATTTAGTTGCAAAATGCAATCATGTACATGTATATGACACAGTCTTACTTATAGAAGTGATTGTGTTGGCAGCTGTTTTCCTTCCCTCTTTGTTTTGTGGCTGAGAAGGTCAGGCTCAGTGACATCTGTGAATTAATTAAGTAATAACAAAGATCAACAAGTTACATGTACATGTATACTTACAAGGTTTTTTAATAAGAATTACATGTATCTACAGTATGATCATTCACTATATTTATTTATTCACATGTATGCATCTTGAGTTTAATCCATTTGATACATTTTGCAAAGCAGCTACATGTACATGTGTATGACTCAGTTTGTTAGTTGTAGAAATGCTTGCACTGGCAGCTGTTTCCTTCCCTTTTTGTTTGGGGGATTGGACATTTCAGGCTCAGTGACATCTACATTGTACATATATGTATGAAATAGAATGAACAAATATTAAAGGGGCTATGTCATGGTACTGCGCATGTATCAAGTAATCACTCGGTTGGTGGCTCAGGGCTAAAAATAACGGCCGGTCATCGGACAATGTCCAGCCAGAATTGGAACTTGTCTGGGCAAACCTTTGTCTTGTCAGTCATTTTGACCGGTCAATGTTACTACAGTTTCAACCAAATACTGATCTTGGCCGGCGACAGACCTGCCGTTATTTTTAGCCATGTGGCTGTTAATTGGATACAAACAGTTACACTCTCCTTTCTCAATGCTTGATTGAAAGGATTTTCAATATTTTCCCTGGGGACTGCATGTTTATATACACTGTTTGTTACTCATTTTTTCATATTCGCTTTGATTTTTAGCATCCCACATGGCCGAGAGGTTCATTAGTTCATATCAAAATCAGTGAAAATATGTTTCCGGCCCGGAACGCAAATGTAAAGTCTATTATCGTGACACAGCCCCTTTAAGAAATTTACTTCACAAAACCAAACCCACAAAGTTTTGGAATAAGTTTTATAAGTTTTATAAGCCTTGGTGGAAATCAAATGTTAAGAGGGGGAAGGCAAACATGACATGCCACATTGTTACTTGAATTTGTATTTCCATGCTTACAAGAAATGGGAGGCTCCTAATATAATGTGACCACATCTTGGTAGAAAAATGTTAGGGTTTTGACGGTAGCATATCCTTTTGGGAATAAGCTTCCCTCTCTATTATGATAACCGTCAAACGCCCATCATTTTTCTATCATAATGGAACCCATTGGCAAAAGTTAAGTGAAATCAACTGTAAGGCCCCCCTTTCCAAGACGAATTCTGAAATGAGCCCCCCAGGGGCTACAAAAGTAATTACAGGTAGAGCATTTTAATACTGTAATGTTAAATGTTGGGGGGAGGGGGGGGGGGGTGCATTTTGTATTTGGTTACAAAAATTAAATAATGCAACCTAGCTGGTAATTGCAGTCATTAAAGAGAAAAAATAAGTTGTGTCCCTAGAATTGTACTCACTTTTTGCTTCAGCAGCTGCTATAGCCTTTTCCGTAAGATATAAATTACTACCAGCAAGTGGACTCTGAACTCTGAATTTCTAACAACACCTGAAACAACCATGGGGCCTGATCAAAGCCAGGTCCCGGCTAATCCACAGATCGAATTGGAATTTAGTGTGTTGGTTTTTGCAGATGGAGGAAAACTGGAGAACCCAGAGAAAAACCCTCGGAGCAAGGGCGAGATACATGTAAAATGTACCAACAAACTCAACTCACATTTTTACAACAACATCCAATTTTCTCGCTTTCTGATTGGCTCTCCGCTATATGCAAAATAGTACATACAATGAAAATGACGTCACTCACAAGCTGTGGTAGCTTTGCAATCACGGCGAGGTTTGTGAATTCAAATGGATGTTAACTTCGCTTCCAAAAACAAGAAAGTGAGGATTTCACAAGCATTTTATTACTAGGAGAAGTTAATCGGTGAGTCAAACTTCTTTGTAGTGTGCCATTTGGCAAAATGAGAGTTTTCTCTTGAGTGGAGAAAGTTTCGGCGAATTTGTAGTCAGACTTTGTGACTAGACTAGTTCTCTCAGAGCTCAAAAGTTTTGAATTATATAACAATAACTTTTCTGATCCAGAAAATACACAAGAAATGATTTCACATGCATTAATCAATTACAGAAGTTAATCGGTGAACCAAATTGCCATTTGTCTAAGAAAGCTTTCTCTCGGCAACAGTAATTAGAAGTGTTTACGTTTTGACTTTCAATGGCCCTTTTCGACTCGAAAGCAGTTTATTACGCACTCATTTGAAGCTACATGTATAAGTGCTTCGTCGTTGTAAAAAACAAATCGCACACATTTTGCCATTGTCTGTACTCGTATTGATCATAGAAATGATGCCAACATTGTACAATATAACTTTAAGAACTAATATGTTCACCTCCCTAAGCTTAACTGTTTATAGGAATTCAGTTTGTCATGCTTGTTCTTCAATGTTTCTGAGGATTTGACCAACTAATTGTGAGCCAATTAAAACTTAAGCTTACTTAAAAAAATATCATATTACCATTTGTGAACCAGCACTGGTGCTCTGAATGTGTGATTCCATAACATTTCCATACCCCACTACAGGTCTGTTATAATAGGAGATCAAATGTATGGGAGGAGGGGGGGGGGGGGGGGGAATGGGAATTCCAGAGGAGTGGGGGTGGGTGGAACATAGGTTTGTGAAACAGAATGTTGAATATTGGAAAATGCCCAAGCTTAAACATATCACTGACACATTTCATTAGAGCCGTTTTCTGACTGTCGAAAGTAATCGATGATAGTCAGTGAATTACATGTACCGCCTCTATTATGGATTCCCAATTGACTTCCTATGAAAAATCCACTCAATCCGTTTATTAAAGGAGGCGAGTCTGAGCCCGGTTTAAGAGGGCTGGAAATCGTCCCAGCATTCACATATAAACGAAACAAATCACTAATCATAATATTGAAGATGAATATTGACTGCAGCTGATCATGATGAATATTGATTGTTGCCTCCTGAGTGAGTCAGAATTATACAGTAATAATATTACTGTATAAAGTCTGACTCACTCAGGAGGCAACAATTAATATTCATCTGCAATTCTATAATAGCTTTATACGTACCTGAATCGTCAGCAGTTAGCTGATAGAAAGCCTCTTTCGCTTTGGCAGGCTTGTCTGTAAAATGGGGAAACATAACAAGAAAAATATGTATGTGTTGTTTTAATAATACGTTTACCACGAATCTGACTTTACGGCCAATATAAACATGAAATCACCACAGAAAGACAATTGTATTTGAGCTACACTTACCACAGACTATATGCTTTATATATCATAGGATTCTTTTTAGGAGCTCTCTTCGTAATCACACAAACGATTTCGCCCTCCATGGTTTCATCAAGGCTTCGGTCCCCATATAATTTGCCATTTCTCTTCGATCCATTGAACAACGGCCCATGGGCAATTTTGTTTGTTGTTGAAAACTTAAGGGAGCAAGCCAGTGGGTGAATGAATCGCAGTGATCGTAACACTCTGCCGAACTAGCCGTACATGAGAAAGTTTTCGATCAAACGATTTCGCCCTCCATTCAGGTTTCATGTCAAGGCTTCGGTCCCCAATAATTTGCCATTTCTTTGTCGCTCACTTAACGCTAATCTCGGTGTTATCATCTTCGGGTCTTCAATCCATTGAACAACGGCCTTCAGGGCATGTTTGTTGTTGAAAACTAGGGAGCAAGCCAGTGGGTGAATCAATCGCAGTGATCGTAACACTGCCGAACTACCCCTTCGATCAAATTCAAGCACGAAGAAACGGCTTTCAATGTTCAGGCGTTCTGATTGGCCCACGAAAACAATCCGGCCTGGAACTGGTCAAAGTCCATTGCGTGTTCTGATGCAACTGTAAGACCTTCTTTATGTTGTAGCTCGTATCATATTCAGGATTTATGCCATCATTGTAGCTCGTATAACATACTCGTGATTTGCAATTGTTCCGCAGCCATTTTGTATAAGCACAGGCATCCCAAAATCTACTTTTCATATTTCGGGTTGCCTGTGGTCATTACGGCTTGGTTTCATCATGCCCGATTTCATAGGCGATTAGAAAAATACAAAGTCAAAGTACAACTCAATCAACTAAATACAGTATTGTTCTTTTATTCCTTAAGATATGTGTTACATGTTATGAGGAAAATACATTCACAGAGCTCTTCTCGAGGATATTACCACAGGTAACCCGAAATACAAAAGTGGAGATTGGGATGCCTGTGGTTATTGAACATGGCGGTGAAATTACACGAGCTACGAGAGATGGCAAAAATCATGAATATTATACGAGCTACAGCACAAAGAAGGTATGAAACAAACTCCTTGCAGCTGTAGGTCCGTCGTGTAGTCCATGATTTCGTAAAGGAGTTGGAATATGAAGGAATTAGCCATAGGTCAAGGGAATATTTCGCCGTTTGCCGTTATCGGAAACGGAAAGAAGTATGCCGCTCTTGACTGCATTTCAAGGATTCTCTAGCTCTCACGTCCACAAAGAATGGAAGACCACCTACGTAAGATCCACGGCTACCAAGGGAAAGGTTAGAAGCTGTACCTAGTTAAAACATTTAGCTTATGTTTGATATCTTAAACGAACATCTTCGAATTCTTTTCCAAATAGACCTGTCAGAGGGTTGCGATTTTGTTTGGTTTTAAATAGCAAGACCTGAGAGACAGTCAGATTCCGATGTCAAATAATTTCCGTAAAATCCCAATTCTGAAACAAAGATGTATTGCAAACTTGAGATACTAGGTAAAATATTTTATTGGCCAAGTCTGAGGGCTGTAGCTGTTCTGGAGAGCGAGCAGTTGCATTTGTCTGTATTTTTCTCGCGCCGATTTCGCAACACGTCACTTTCACAGCATTAATTAATGATCAAGCTTATAAAGAGTCATGAACTGAGAAAGCTCAGTAGAAAAGCAATACCAGGTAAACCTAGAACTTCCTAGGATTTCCAAGCCTGCATATGGTTTCAAAAGAAACCTTGCGATTTCCTAGGATTTACTAGGATACCGCGATCAACTTCAAATGTGCGAATTCACACCTATTCGTATCAATGGGACTTTTTGGGATTTTCTAGGATTTTGTTGGAAATCTTAGGATATCCAAAAAGTCTGGGATTTCAGTTCGCAAGGGTGTATCGAGAAGTTCTCGAGGATAATCTAAATCGACTTCGAGGATATATCCTTTATCTGAATCGATTGCGTGTTTGGTTATTTGTTCTTCTGTTGGTGTGCACCACTCAAATCCTCCTGTTGGTAGATATTGACTCATGGCCCAACCATATAGATTATTGGCGTCAAGATATAGTATGTGACTATTTGGCTTATTAGGATCGAAATCGGGTATACTTTGGTTATTTGCTTTAGCATAACGCTGAGACACCATAGATATACCACCACGTAGACCTTTCTCGATGAATAAATGCATGTCATAGTCAGTTAATAGTTCAAGCTCCACACCTGTCTTCTTTAACAATGCATCCCACGATAGACCAGGACTGGTATAGTAGTGAGCAGGATCCAAGCCATAGTTTTGCATACATGTTGTGCGAAAGGTCTCGAACACATCTGATAGAAGAAGTACATCAGTTTGTAGGTAAAGGTCGTGGTGGTCTCCCAATGTCTTACAATCAAATACATTCCAAACTTTTATTGCGTGTTCGTAATCTTCATCGGATATATCCTCTAGATTTAGTTTACTATAGAACGCATCTTTCGGTTGGAAGAGAAGTCTCTGTAAGTCACATTTGGATCTTTCTCTGATTCCACCACATTTAGATTCGCCAACTCATTAGCCTCCTTAGCTCGTTTCTTATCTAGGTTCTTCTTATTGCGAATGGCACGGCGTTGAGGTGCACCACATTTTGCACAAAATCCGTAACTAGTACGACAGCCTCGACCACACTCCGAACATGGAACGAATATAGCACATCCTCTTCCTATCTGGAAGTCATGTTGAGAGCAATACTCTGACATCTTTGAACACTTCCTTATACATTTCGTGGTCTTTCCTCGCATCAACCAAGCACAAGTTATTATCTCAATCATCGTGCAATATACCTTTTTAATGTTCAAATTTCGTGCATTGTACAAAATCCAAGCATGTGATTGGCTAATGAGCGTGCATTATTGGTGACCACAGCACTCGACCCAGACCCTCTCTTACCTAGGGAAAGGGAGACCTAGTCCTTCGCTTAGTTACGTGTTTGGACGGCTTGGAAAACCTCATCGCATATTAAACAGTGAAAATGCAGACAATTACTAGAAAGGTAACGGCAGGATTGAACTCTGTTGCCTGTGTGACAGAAGATATATATTTTGAGGCGAACATTTGCATAATAGCTCGTTGGAAATGGCTGATTTGCGAGTGCTGGAAGTACAACTTTACAAGTCAACATGTGTCCGAGTAAACAAAGGTTTCTACAACACTCTAGTAGTCTTACTTAAGAAATGGATTGTATTTCAATAAGAGGAGAAAATTAAGCGAGAATTCAGTGGATGGTTCGAAAACCCAGGATATTTGATTTGGAAAATGTTTGCATCGGAGCCGAGCACATGGCCGGAGGCCGGTTTCGAGTCAAGATTTCAATTCACTGCCCCACTGGAATCTGCAGGTTAGTTATTTTCGAATGAAAGAAACTATTAAAGAAAGCAGACGATCTAGGAGTTAAGCCGGCTAAATAATTGATATTTGAATACATGGCTCCAAGAGAAACGTTTTCGAGTTAAATGTATACAATCATACTATTCGCCTCACATTATGTTTTCAGGCAAACATTTGCATAATCGTTCGTTAGAAATGGCTGATTTGCAAGCGCTGGAAGTACAACAACTAACAAGTCAACATGTGTCTGAGTAAACAAAAGTTTCTACAACACTCTAGCAGTCCAAACTGAAGAAATGGATTTTATTTCCGGCGAGACCTTACTCTGCCAATAAGAGGAGACAATGAAGCGACAATTCAGTAGAAGGTTCGAAAACCTAGGATATTTTTATTTGGAAAATGTTTGCATCAGAACCGAGCACATGGAGGCCGGTTTCAACATTTCAATTCACTGGAATCTGCAGGTTAGTTATTTTCGAATGAAAGAAACTATTAAAGAAAGTAGACTATCTAGGAGTTAAGCCGGCTAAATACTCGATATTTTAATACATGCATGGCTCCAAGAGAAACGTTTTCGAGTTAAATGTACAAACATGTACTCGCAAGGCGTCAACTAAACTGACCGAACGCCAAAGTAAATTATTCTTTGCAAAGTTATCTACTTCTGTTTTTATTCATTGTCTATTGAAATGACTTTTCTTTGTGGAGATATTTACCGTAAAATGATTTAATTCATGCGAAATATTTGACTTCTTTATAAAATTGTTATTGACAACTGATTTTAAGTGAAATTCACGGCTGACAGTGCACTCAGTTTGAATATTAAAAGAGTTAGAGACTTTATGTTTGTGCTTTATCGGCAAAATACAGTCACTTGCTGACTGTACGATGAACTCAAAATTTCTTCATACTGCATTCGGCCTTCGGCCTCATGCAGTATTCATTATTTTTCGTTCATCGTAGAGTCAGCGCGTGCCTGTATTTGTCGATAAAGAACTCACAAGCAGTCTCTAACCCTTACATATGCTATATGTCTAATTGGTATCTTAGTTGTGACGTCTACGTTGAGGTTCTTCAATCATACGCGCTTGTCTAATCTGTGTGGTATTAATACGTACTAAGATAACGGCATATGTTAATATCGTGAAGTAAAGAATATATGTTAGTACCATGGATGGATATACTGTATACTAATCACTCCTCTAATAGGTATTAAAATACAATAAAATGTAATAAATTCACTATAAACCAAATGTTCGAAAACTGCCCTAATCCAGAATAGTGTGGCAGAAACCGGAAATGGTGCACCAATATTAATACGATAAATGAACTATAGTAGTAAACCAATTGTTGGTGTCTGGCCCTATTTTAACAAAATACAACGAACACACACTACCCATTCGTTACATTTATAAAAACGAACCCGAAGGGTGAGATGTTATAAATGTAACGAATGGGTAGTGTGTGTTCGTTGTATTTTGTTGAAATCGGGCCAGAACCAACAATTGTTATACTACTCTTTTGTTTCAACTGACGGGCCACCATTGTCTAACATCTGGTGGCCAAATAAACCAAGGATTTGTACAACTGCGCATGAACCGTAAACTGGTCTATTGGCGTCATTTTGTTACAACTACCAGAACTTTAAAAATTATTTTTAACATTCAAATGTATCAACTCCTTTGAGAATTCCAAGACGATGGTCCAAAAGGCTCCGCGCAAAGAGTTTTGGGAGTTGTAGTATGTGACGTCATCAAGCAAATGTACTTTAATTCAATTATCTTTAAACAAGAAGTTTTGGTATAAAAAGTAAGCCTCTTCTTTTTTCATCGTAGTGAACTCGAAATTTGAAATTCAAATTACCGAGCAGAGAAGAATGGCGAAATGTTGGAGGTTTAACATCAAACATTAAGTCATTACAAAATTAACCAACTCTGTAGCCCTTACTACGAAGTTTAACATTGATGTGTTTGATTTAAATTTCGCGCGATAAGCAATCAGTAGGGAGCACTCAAGCGGAGCATCACAGAGAAGGAGTCATACCTTATATGGGAACTTCGTGTTTAACAGGTTTTCATGGAAGAAAAGTATATAAAAGTAGGAAACAATCCGTAGTGGCCGCCAACCTTAGAAGAATTTACGGTGTGAAAATGATAAATACTGAACTCGAAACTCAAACGGAGAATTTTAAAGAAAGCGTTTCTCGAAAGTTAGTAGCTCGCTAGGCCATGTTCATCAACTGGTCACGTGACCTTGTCAATCAGAACTATTTTCGCTAGCACCAAATGGAAGCCAGAAATGGAAAGAGCGTGCAACATTAGCAAGTGATGCAAGTTTCTTCTAAAAATTGAAGCAATTAATCGGTTTTGAAGTCTCTAAATTTAACAGTTTGTTAGCTAGACTGCAATTAGTTAAAGCTTCTTAATATCTATTTGATTCGGTTTTCTTTGTTCATAACTATACTAATTATCCATCGTCTATAAACACTTTATAGACGACCTATTCAACTAAATCAGCCTCACATCTCCCCCGTGCTGAGAAAAACTTCATGCAAATTGTACTAAGTCAGTTGTTAACTCCCTTCGAGGATCTTAGTGACATCGGGCTGCTCCCTCGGGATCTATGGCACTAATATCCTCTGAGCGAGTTAATAACTCTTACATAAACACTTAAATTTTGTGATTTCAAAAAATTATGGTTGCTTCAATTTTAGTGATATAAAAATGTAACTTGCGTCAGCTGTTAATTTTGGCACGTTCTTTCCATTTCTGGTTTCCATTTTCAGTTAGCGCCAATATGTTTGATTGACAAGGTCACGTGACCGTTGATGCAAAAAGCCTATTTGTGATTGAAGCCAGAAGAAAGGTAAGGAAGTAATTATTTGTATCGAGCAACTCACAAAAAGCCGTCATGCATACAAATTTACGCGATCGGCGCCTTTAACATAATTCCCTTCTGGCAGAGTTTACTTCCTTCCCAAAACGAAGGGAGTCAGAGAGATAATAAAGAGAACTCTTCCCGGTAAGAACCGGTTTCAAAACTTATTTTGTTCGTCCATGTTTGAATGTGGATGGCAGTGTATCAAAAAAAGCATTGTATACTCTCTTCCTTTAGGGAAGGAAGCGAACTCTGGCAGCAGGGAACCGACACAAAGGAAGCTCCAGGGAGACCTGAATTGACGGTCAGTTCAGATAGGTCATGAATCGATTCTTGAAAATATGTTATTAACATCTATTTCGAGTAATTTAGCCTTTCCTGAGGACTATTTACAGTACGAGTCTCACTTTATTTGGAAAGGGGAACGACACCCAAACCGGCAAATTTTTATTTTAAATTTAGTTGATCATTCAATGGTTCTGAGAGTACAAATTGTCTATATCACAAATAACGATATTCACGTCATCAGCTCTGCCGAAATGTTGAAAAAATATTGCTGAATTAAAATATTGCGAGGAGTGTGGAAGTTCGAACGTTTCCAATCACAAACAGACTGACATTCAAGATATTCTAAAGTTAGAATTGGGGTTGGGTTTCAATTCTAGTTAGCGATTCCTGTATTTATGAACACGTATAGAATGGAATGCTCTCCACATCAAGCTCGTTGCAGACTGAAGTATTCAGCCAAGCACCAAAACAGGTCATTCTCAAAAGAGGAGAAATTGCACATCGAGACGGACGTTTTTTTTTATAACATTTTGTTATTGGATATTGAGGGACAATTTACACCGTGTCTCAGTATATTTATACACTTGACCATTACAATGAACATTACAGTGAACTTTACTCCAACAACAGTTCTGCGACTATTCCACAACCATAAAAACTATTGCACATGCGTTGATTTCTTGACTTCTGGTTGCCCAAAAAAATCCTCAAAAAACACATTTTGCACAAAATTGAGTATGATCATTTTGAATACCGACTATAAATACCAAAGTTATGGCTTTTCGTTTGCAACACTGAAAAGCAGCTTCAAACTGTAAGGGAACCTGTTGTAAAATCTTCATTTTTTGTTCTACTGGCAAACGCATGCTCAAGTCATGTAAAATTAAGAGTAATTAAAAAATCCATGGAGAATATAGGAATTTTCTGATTTGATGACATCATCGTGACGTCACTTGATGACGTCATCAGACTAAAAGACTTTACCCCAGGAGTCGTGTTGAACATGATTCTTGCCTACTCTTTCATTTTCTGAGTTTGCAAAAATCATCCTTAGCAACGACTCGTGTTCATCTAGAGAGCATTACATCATATAATTATCATTACGACTTTAAGTCGAGTAAGGAATAAAAAAGTAGAAAGGAAAACGACTGATAGTAATAATTGGTAATAACGCCTAATAATATATATTAATTGTAGTTTACTGATATGTTAATAATACTTAAGAGCAATTGGTGCTCATCTTGATATAATTATCATTACAGTTACACTTGACCATTACAATGAACATTACAGTGAACTTTACTCCAACAACAGTTCTGCGACTATTCCACTACCATAAAAACTATTGCACATGCGTTGATTTCTTGACTTCTGGTTGCCCAAAAAAATCCTCAAAAAACACATTTTGCACAAAATTGAGTATGATCATTTTGAATACCGACTATAAATACCAAAGTTATGGCTTTTCGTTTGCAACACTGAAAAGCAGCTTCAAACTGTAAGGGAACCTGTTGTAAAATCTTCATTTTTTGTTCTACTGGCAAACGCAAGCTCAAGTCATGTAAAATTAAGAGTAATTAAAAAAATCCATGGAGAATATAGGAATTTTCTGATTTGATGACATCATCGTGACGTCACTTGATGACGTCATCAGACTAAAAGACTTTACCCCAGGAGTCGTGTTGAACATGATTCTTGCCTACTCTTTCATTTTCTGAGTTTGCAAAAATCATCCTTAGCAACGACTCGTGTTCATCTAGGAAGCTTACATGATATAATTATCATTACGACTTTAAGTCGAGTAAGGAATAAAAAAGTAGAAAGGAAAACGACTGATAGTAATAATTGGTAATAACGCCTAATAATATATATTAATTGTAGTTTACTGATATGTTAATAATACTTAAAGTGCCTATGAAGCTTATTTTTTTATTTTAGATATCAATTCTAAATCAAGTGAATAGTAGAATGGTACAATATATTTTGCTTTGAATGCTGTGCCGCTGAGTTAAAGAGGTTTTAATATCCAAAATGCTAATTACATGACGTCAGGGGAGGCATCTGCAATCATTACTTAGTGGTTGTGAATGGGCGTTTCCACTGATATAGGAAAATAAATTTCTAACATCATTTTATTTCAACCATGGGTACAACACTGATAATTTAAAAAATGTGTTTAATTGTAACAGCAAATTTTGTATAATAATTGATGCCTCCCCTGACGTCATGTAATTAGCATTTTGGATATTAAAACCTCTTTAACTCAGCGGCACAGCATTCAAAGCAAGATATATTGTACCATTTTACTATTCACTTGATGAAGAATTAATATCTAAAATAAAAAAATAAGCTTCATAGGCACTTTAAGAGCAATTGGTGCTCATCTTGATATAATTATCATTACAGTTTTTGGGCGAGTTAGGAAAAAAAACATAGGACCCCTAAGGGCAACTCGTGGATGGTCAGTGAGCTATTTTGGTATATACTAAAAATCACGTGACCGATGACGTCATCGCTATGTCATCACCACTAAGTGGATCGTGGGGAAATAATACAATACCTGTCCAAGTTTGAACTGTCTGGCATTATAAATAAGGGAGATATTGGCATGTACTTAAAATCACGTAATCGGTGACGTCATCGTTACGCCATCACCACTAAGTAATTGATAGCAACCTACTACCATGTCTGTCCAGATTTGGGCCAGCTGGTATTAGAAATGAGGGAGATACTTAAAATCACGTGACCGATTACGTCATCGTTACGTCAACACCACTACTGTGATCGATAGAAATCCACTACCATGTCTGTCCAGGTCAGAAGTGTCTGGCATTAGAAGGGCACCGTCAATACATCTTAGCATGGGTAGGAAGCGCAGGGGGAATGAGGAAGAGGGGGGAAGAGGGGAGAGGGATGAGGGGAAATGGGATGAGGGGAAATGGGGAGAGGAAAGGGAAAGGAGCGATTGCAGCGATTGCAGATTGAGTTTTTTCCTTACGCCCCCAAATTATAAATT
The DNA here is from genome assembly GCA_030867875.1 of Actinernus sp. WN-2022. Taxonomy (NCBI): domain Eukaryota; kingdom Metazoa; phylum Cnidaria; class Anthozoa; order Actiniaria; family Actinernidae; genus Actinernus; species Actinernus sp. WN-2022. The sequence continues at coordinate 58,306,881 of JAOWCC010000019.1, forward strand.
AATTTCCAGTGTCGTCTGACATGTCGCCTGACATGTCATCTGTCAAAAATCAATCAATAAACTTCCTTGTTTCTGTCTGTTACAAATGTTTGAGCTTCGGTGCGAAGGAAGTTCAAAATGACCCCAAGGGAAAACGAAGAACAAAGGAGAAATATTTGGGCTAGAAAATTGATTTCGGCATGGTTTTTCACTTAATAAAAACTCCTGGGGTATCCGTACTAAATTTCCAGCCGAAAATTTTGGCTTAAACATACGTTTTTCGATACGAAATAATTCACAATACTCGCGCTAAGTATTTTTAAAACTCGATCTCTAGTGCTCGAGTGTAATCTTCAGTACATTTGCCTGAAGTACAACTTCGCAGTTTCTGGTCCTAAAACGTAGCTATCCTGAATCGCTTGACATCCTAGTTGTAAATAATCTGCTTCTTATGGTAACCTAGTTAAGTTAAGGCTACTAAATTGGCCAAGCCTAGACATCGCTGATGTGGTTGGTCAAGACCATTTTGGTTTATCTCACTAAATCTGGCAAGCGTTTTGTACGTAAAAACACATTTCTGCACCGAATGGAGTGCAATAAAAGCTATAAACCATCTCTTGGGTAAATATGATCCATTAGTGTAGTACAATATTTGGCCATACAAGGCAGTGTTTCCACATCAAAAGTTTGAAAATGTTACTCGTCGATACACGACTTTCGCTCGCCAAACGCTGGCGTAACAAAATACAACCCTTCAGTACATTTGCATCAAAATAAAATACAACTTCGCAGTTTCTGGTCCCGAGACGTAGCTATCCTAGTCGTAAATAATCTGCTCCTTAGGCAACTTAAGGCTGCTAAAGTTGGCCAAGTCTATACAGCACTGGTTGTACAAGAAGGGACGCCTGATTATTGAACTACCTTCGCCACGAAGGTCAAACATATGGGCTAGAAAATGGATTTCTGCATCGATTTGCACCAAATAAAAACTCTCTGAAACCTCTAGGGTATCCATACTAAGTTTCCAGCAGGAAATGTTTGCTTAAAGACTCTATGTCGACCGGCATCCATTGCGGGCGTTTGTTTTTGTTTTGATTCAAGAATTCGACCTGGCGTTCCTCGCTAGCCTTCGTGACGGCCATCTTGATCTCACAAGACATCGGAAGACGAATTGCAGAGGATTAATGTTTATGGTGAGTTTTAAGTTTCTATGAAACGCCAACAAGTCAATAGACAATACGATCGGTATTTATCTGTGTTTCTTTCAATTCAATTTTACTGAAGGTTGCCGGCGAAGCCGAAGTTCTACACGAAGACAGAGCCGATATTTGCAGTTCAACTTATACTTGTATTATTTCTATATATACATAAAAAAGGAAAGATGGCCAAACACGTGGCTGCCCTTGTAGCACGGCTGACTTAGAATGTATGGCGAATCGGTATAAGTGTGGTACATCGAGAAAGCCATGTGCAACTGAAGGTATGAACAGCTGAAAAGAAAGTCAAAAGTTTGTGCAATCAACAAAACACCCGACTAAATATTTTTATCACAGCCAAACTAAAGACAAAAATAAAAAGGTGTAAAACATGTTTTTGTATTACGAACATTATTTCAGAATTAGAAACAGTTCCTCAAGGAAGTGCGCATTATGTAAGTGTACCAGACTGTTCACGAGTGAGAACACCAAACAGGAAATAGCTAGTGTATTAAAGTACACGATTTATATTTTTCAGAAGGATTTTAGTATAATCTCTCCACATTTCTTTTTATAAAGATTTCTTTAACGATTTAGCACGACGACAGAGTTGAAATTCTTGTAAAACTCCAGGGGGGGGGGGTACTCCCTTATGTGGCCTAAACAGGGACGTGCGCTGGACAGGGTACGGTTTTTGGCCTCTGTCCTGAACAGGGTATATAATTTCATGAGTCTGTCCTAACCAGGGTATTGATTGCACGATTATCCTCATCTCACCGGTCTTTAACAAGTCATCAGTGACTCCACAAGATCATTGTCACCCAATCATTGCAATTGCCAATAAAACACAATTGTGTAAAACAAGACAGTCTGTATTTTGTCATTTGTCCTAAACAGGGTCCTAAACTAGAGGGTGTTGTGCTACACAGGGTAGGTATTTAGAGTTTTTCTGTCCTAAACAGGGTCAGGGTTTCAACCCTATACCCAAACATGGGTCCAGTACCCCCCGGGGTAAAACTGTCGAACAATGGCTGTGGGAGCTTAGATTTTACAATCTTCACGAGTCACAAATCCAGGCCCAGAACCCGGAATTCCAGGAACGTTGTGCCTTGCTCCTGAGAATAAAATTTAATGTTACAGACAAAGGGAATGCATCACTTCATACGCCCTGGACGAAGCCTAACATGTCTAAACAGACATGTTCTCGAAATTGCCATTCGCTGTAGGTGAAATTAGGGTGGATCTTCTAGACATTTCAATGGCCAGCTACTGCAAGACAGCCTAGACAGTTTGTTTTGTGGGAGCATGGCTATTTGGGGAAAGGAACAGTTATTCCTTCTTGTGCCATAAAAAAACATCCATCAACAGATCCCTCCCCAGACAATGTCTATATAGCCTTGAGATCTGATTAGATGGGATGCTTGTTGAAAAATTCCAAAGGAACCAATACCATAAAGGTACTGTTGGCATTTCAAATTAAACACCCAAAATATGCATTTTACCCCAAAGGTACGAGCATCGCCATCAGCTAGATATAGGGAGTCACCCCCAGGAGAGTCCCCCACCCCCCGCACAGCTGAGTTCACACAAACTATGAACAGGGATGGACGGATGGATTATTAAAGTGAGGTGGGACCCATTGAATGCCCTGGTTTGTTGGAATGTGTAATATCTATATTTTCAAACTAATTTATCTTCAGAATATTCTTTAAACAAGTTAATTGCTTGCATGAATTGTTTTGCAATTATCATCTGCTTGTAGGAATTTCTTGGTTAACCTTTTACCTAGCACAATTTTTTTAGTGGGGAGTTGTCAACCACAGTCCAGTCAGTGGTTTCTAATGATCCACCCCTTACAAACACTTTTCCTATAGCCCACATTCGATATAGCATAGGGGGTGGAGTCAGGTGGGCTCTCACAAATATTAGTCAGAGAAACAAAGTTGAGGGTTTATATCAGGTTTATACAACATCAAATTTCCAAGGAAAATATTAGATTATAGGCTCAAGACAAAGTCTGTATTCACTGCTTTCTTATCCCAAAATTGTGCAATTTGTTGTAGGACACTTTGTATAAATACAATAGTTATTCATCTTTCCTGGAACAACTCATCTTTTCCAAAAACATTGTCCCATGGAAGATAAGAAAGCTATTGTGCTTATGCAAAGTGCCCTCCAAGAATTAAAAAAATTTGGGTTGAGAAAGTGGTGAATCTTTATTGTTCAAATAAAATAACAATTCCTTTGCTCTCATTGGACAAAGATGACCAGACACACGACTAGGCAATATGAGAGCATAGTGGAAAGTGCCCAGCTAGCACTATTGCAAAAAAAAACACAGAGTAATAACAACAACACTAGAGTTTCTGTTGTGGGCCTATAGTGCAATATTCATTTACCTGACATATATTAGTTGTTAGAAATCAATTGTGCTCTATCAGCAATGCTGCAATCTAATTGGCTAAGCTACTCACTACAACACTTGTGTGGTATATACTAAAAAACATTATTCAACACAGATCCAGTGACAATTGGTGGATATTTACCTCCCTGTGACGTGACATGGCAAGTTACAGTGTCACAACTTCAACATGGGCCACCACATTGTCAAATTTGATTGGCTTGGAAGCTACGGATGTCTAGGCCTTTAAATATTATTGGCTTGGGGACTACCAAAGTCTGGATCATTTGTTATAAACTTGTGCTGTGACTGGCTGGTTAGTGTCGGGTGGTCCTGTTAGAAGTAGTCACACTGTAAATATCCACTACTAGTCACAGACACTGTAAGGGATATTTATTTAATTATTTCTTAGCCCTAAATCTGCTGCAATATTAAGTAATCAAATAAATCAATTCTGGGCTTTCTCGTAAAGCAATAGTTGGAGCCAGATGTCTTGGATGTTGTTGTGGCAGAGGCACTACCTTTAAAATTATGTGCTGTAATATAAGGGATAAGTGTTTTTGAGGAATAATTCTCAAGTTGTGATTCTAATTGTCACCACAGAGCTAAGGCTTATGATTTGAGAAATAGGATTTTAGTGTGAAACCCTGATCCTTGGGCCTATGTAGCTACAATGTATTACAAGGTTACTCTTGTAATTTTGAGAATGCATTCAAGAAAAAATTAAATTCCCTAACCTATTGAAGACTTATTAACCTATCCAAACTTGAAGCTAAATACTGAAGAACTTCAAGAATGCTAAAGGTACAAGTACAATAGTTTATTAGCATTCCCATATACATACATGGTATTGCCTAATTAATATACAATCACACTTAGATTAGAGAAGTGAAAAAAATTATACAGTTCTTTATAACAAGATATTTCTCCTCTCAAAAGGAGAATTTAAAAGGAGAATTTACTAAAGGTAAATTGTATAGCCTACGTGTATATCAGACCAATACGACTGTGAAACCTGCATGCAAGTGCAACTGTACTCACTCATGAAATTACATAATGATAGTGACATGACATGTATAAAGTTCTTGAGGTAGACTTTGCTCGTGCTGATCACCTCCAGATCCTGTTGTGCTGATTGGACTGAAGACAAGACCAATACGTAAAAAACGATAAGAACATATTTACGTGAGTAGAGCAGAGAGTGAGAACAGACTACAAACTCAAGTACAGAGCGCAAAGAATTTCAAGTATTACTTACTGCAGTAAAACTTGAGCGAATTCACTGTCCGCGAGTCTTGAATAACCCTTCGAGGCTTTCCAATCCCTCCACTGGTCTTGTACCGATTCTCTTAAGTATATCACTTTCAAAGTCACTGGTTTTTTGGGCCGTCCTCCTCTAACTAGTTGCCGATTTGGTTCGGCCTTGGACGCCATCTAAAAGATGGACGTCTCTAAGTTTAAACTCATGACTCATAACAGGTCTAACAAGAGTATAGAACGGAATGATTCTTGCCAAATAACTGAATGTGAAGTTAACTGATTGACTTATACGTCTTTTGAGAGTAATTATTTCCTAAAAATCGAAATGATTACAAGGATCAAAGAAGATTACTGAGCGACTACAGCTTTCCACGCTAAAACTCGACTTTCGTATGATACGAAACTCCAAAGCGCCCGCATTGCATGCCGGTCGACATAGAGTCTTTAAACATACGATTTTGGACAAGGAAAAATTCACAATGTCAACATACTTCAGTTCTTCTTCGCCTTCGGTCTTTTTTTCGTTTTTTCCGGGCTTCGTTTTTTTTTCAGGGCTTCGTTTTTACGCCTCGCTCTTCGGTCACACCTGTAGCTATCGCTGTACTTCTACTAATAGCTCTATAAACTACAAGAAGTCAAATGGCCAACAAGTCGTTCTAAAATTGAATTGAACACTTCTTCATCGCGCTAAAACCGCTATTTTTATGACAAGTGTCAATCAAATGTCATTGAACACCGCTTTAGCCAATCGGAATTTTGCGTCCAAAAAATGAACGTTAAAAAGGAAAAAGCGGGGGTTTCGCTGCAAGCACTCCTTTCCATTTCCTCTACCCATTCCCCTACCCCTCCTCTTCCCCTCTCCCCATTCCATATATCTCCCCTCTTCCCCCATCCCCCTGCGCTTGCTGCTGCAACACACTCCCTTCCAGTTGAATTAACCACTGCCCCTAAATGGAAACACGCTTGGAATAATGATAATCGTTAATTCTAATGACATTCTTAAAACCAGTCAAGGTTAAAGTGCCTATAACCCCCCAATTATTATTTTTTAATTGAAACTTTAAACCATTATTTAGAACTTAAGGCAAAAACAGGAGGCTAAAACTCAACAGTATTTTTTTTACGGCGTTTCAAAATTGAGAACCAGAACATGTGGCCGTCAGTTTTCAATTCCCTTTGGGAGCCTGGAGACCAGTGGCCTGTGACGTGTATGTAGTCAGGCGTTCGTTCAATCCCATACAAACGTCTCTTATTTCTGCGACTGTTGCAAGCTCACCACATGATAAATATCCAATGAAATATCACCAAACTTGGTAAATTTACTAATTTCGTTGTGCTCTTTCTTGTGATAGAGTTTATTTCCTATTGATTAGACTATAATAGGACGTTTTTCCTTTTTGAATTCTTTTTCTTATTCAGATTTGATCCGAATGGCGGTAGACCGGCTTAGTGTAGTCGTGAAGACGTCTGCACTACACTGCAGCACATGCAAAGGGCTCCGAGTTCGAGTCCGTGTAGGAGCGCTCAAAAACTATTTTCTCTCTCTTTACCTTCTCTTCTTGTTTACCTGTGAGCCCTAGCTCCAGGTGAGTGAGAACCCGTCGTTTACCCGTGAACTCGTCCGATGGTTAGAGTTTGGTTTATGGTTCGTGTTAGAATTTGTCGTAGAATTAACGATTATAATTATTCCAAGCGTGTTTGCCATTTAAGGATAATGGTTAATTCAACGGGGAGAATGCGCTGGCTACGCAGGCTATACGTCTTCTCATCTTCGACGCATACCATGAAGTCCGACAATATATTTTCGGAAAATAAAACGTCATTCGGAAAGACAACGGCGAGTCGTCGATCCACAGAAAAAAACGATGAATAAATTATCTCGAACCACCTAACCCCAATAACTCGTTCTGCACATGCGTGCATCCACGAGTTAAATAGTAGAAAGGGAAAACGAATGGTAGTAATAATAGCTAACGACTAATAATATATGGTAATGGTAGTAGTAATGATAGGTAATGACAGAAGTCTAATAACTAATATATCGTAAAGAAAAATGATATTATAGGCAGCAATAGGTAGTAGACAAAATTAAAGTCACGACCAGTGATAAATATTTGTAAAAGCAAATAGCAGTGATTGCAATATATAAGTAGAGGAAATCGCATAAACGCGAGTACTGTACTGAATGATATTTTTAAATTTCTGATAATTGCAAGAGCATGTGTCGTGTGCTCAATAACCTTTTAGTAGTATACAAAATGGGGGTCCTGGCGCAGCACCTTCGTTTTGTCATATGATAGTTCGATAACACACTAGCCCCAACGTATTTGTTGGACTTAGCCGAACTTTTAGGTCACAATATGTATGCTCGAGTGTACCAAATTACGACGTATTATCTCTCGAGTACCATAAATGTTGTAATTTGGTACACTCGAGCATACATATTGTGACCTAAAAATTCAACGAAGTCCAACAAATACGTCGAGAAATATCAAAATGATTGGGCTACTTTCCAAGATACCCACAAAAAATTGGCAGACTGGGTCAAAGAGCAGGAAAGTATTCGGTATTACTCCCACGAAGATCTATCCAATTCGACTCTAGCTCGAATCCTATTCAATACGGCCCAAGTAGGGCTAGACCATATAAGTCTGCAGGACATGAAGGAGCCTCTTTTCTCAGATTACTACCGACCTTTGTGTCATAATTGGCTCAGCAAATTGGTGCTTAATCTAGGATACATTGTCAGCTAATGGCTATAGGAAGAAATAAGAAACGACTCGCATTTCAATTAGAGATACGCTATCATAAGGTATATATCACATGGTGACTGAGACAATAACTTGTAGTTGGTTGATGCGAGGTAAGGACACGAAATGCGTGAGGAAGTGTTCTAAGATATCAGAGTACTGTGCTCAACACAACTTTCAGATACAAAGAGGGAGCGCCATATTCGTTCCATGTTCGAAGTACGGGCGGGGTTGCCGTACGAGCTACGGACTTTGTACGAAGTGTGGTGCACCACAGCGCCGTATCATTCGTGAGAAGAAATACCTAGAGACGAAATTCCGCACTAAGGATTGCTTTTCAAATTGAAGGACCATAAGGTGGAATTGAAGGACCACAGGATTCCTAGATGATCTATTTTAAACAATATATAGACCTACAGTATACGCCACTAGTATGGACAACCTACTTGGCTTGCTACAGCTACGTATCAACCCCCCAGAAATATGTTCTGAATGTCTATGTCCAATGAAAGTGCTAGGAGCTGAATTAATATGTCCCACCTGTGGTCTTGTTTCAGAGGCCGAATTAAGCGAAGAACCGATCAATGTTGCTACTCGGTTACGTATAGTAGGTCCTGATAGCTTTCGGTACCAACTCGATCTCGATAGTATGAGCCCAACAGATAACCAAGAATTTCAACGACGCACAACCATGAGAGAACTACAGGCATATAACGCCGCCTATAAACAAGCCCACAACCTCTCGTTTCCTACAAATGTATTAGTAATCGTAGCCGATGAATTCATCAAATCTAAGACAGTTTGTGTCAAGCGTAGTAATGCTAAGAGAACTATTCTGGCCGCTCTACTTTTCCACGCGTGTATACAATGTGGGTTCGTTCGCTCTAAAAGTGAGGTTGCCCATTTCATGCAACTCAACGACCGGCGTATCCATAGCGGTAGCGTATTTATACACTCGCTATATGCCGACGATAAATCGATATTGACTTAAACGCCGATTGCATAGCTCCTCATATCACAACAACCTTTGCCAAACTCGACCTACCCGAAGCACATCTACAACAAATAGTATACGAGGTCGTTCATACAGCAATCGAAGGCGACATAGGTCTCCACTCAACGCTTCGCACCAAAGCCGTTGGAGCAAGCTACGAGGTGCTACGCCGTTCAGGGTCGTGTATATCTCTTATTGACGTTGTTAAACGCTGTGGCACACATAAGAGTTCGATCGTACGTTTTATTGACGAGTTGATTGCTTACCATTCCTACTTCGAGCCCATCTATACGAAGCATGGTCTAACTAGCGATAGAGCCTAATTTAAAAAGAAATAAATACATAAGAATATGAAACAAAACTGGTATCACTCTCCTTTTTCCTTCCTTCGCCATGTTTGGTTCCTAGAGAGGTTTTTGCTTTTTGTTTGCCGGGCCCGGCTTTGACTGTATTCATTCTACTGTATTCGTTCTACTGTTATTTGGATCCTGTCCTAACTGGTTGAGACACAACCGGCACTCCTTGGAACTGTATTCAAGTATCCGTAAGCTCTACCCAAGCACCCGACCCAAGCACCCGACCCAGGATTGACATTATTTCTACTGCAATTAATCAACTTCTGCCACATCGACAGACGCGCTACGATTTGTGAGGGGCTGGAGGCTTTTACCCCCCACACACCGATCTACCACATATATAGCCCCCGCAGGATTCGAACTCTGAACTGAAAGGGCCTCCATTTTCCTTCCAGCCCAGCGCAGAACCGTGGGGCTATATGTGCTAGACGAAATATTTGTTAGCAAAATATCCTACTTATGTCTTAAGCAGCTGCCGTATGTTAATTAGCGGCGCCCACGCGCCGTCTCGAAATTTGCATATGAACCAGACGTAGGAATTAATTTATACGAAGATTTTCGTAAAGTTAAAATAAAATCCACGCTGGTTTCTTTCGTAGGAGATATTGATTCTTATCCCGTTTTGCTCTCATCTCCTTTTGGATCTCGGCTCGAATTTCTTCTACGTTTTTTGACCCCCTTTCTTTCCTATTTTTTGTCGTATTTCAAGCTTAAGCGATTCATATTTCGATTTCTCACCAATGACGCTTCCAAACTCAGCTTCTGAAACATTACCATCGGCTAGAGCTTTTGAGACTTTGACTTCCACGGAATTGGCCTTGGCTTTTGCCAACATAACAGTATTTTCATGCTTCGAGACGTGAACACCAAGTTTCTTACTGGCAACAGCCATCGAAGCCGAAATGACGGCACAAATAAATCCAATTGATCCTAAAGAAATACCCACAGGTATCCCGATTCCTGTAAAGATATACCTAACGCTGAAGCAGATAAGACACCACTCAAGCTACCTGTGGCCACAGCAACCCCGTGAACAATACCACGCGCTCGGGCATATTTTTTACGAACAACTTCGTAGTGCTTTGCCTGCCGTTCGAGTTCGGCAAGCGTTTCGCAGACTTTCTGCAGTCGAAAGCTCGCTCCAACGTCGCTCAGTTCCTTTAGAGCTGCTGATGGATAGATATCTGGTGCTGTTGGAAATTATTGAATTGAATCGCCGTCTATCGTATGTATACATATGATTTACTCAATCTTCAATACGTATCGTATAGGTCGACCACGGAAGTCTACAATATTTCCTTTCTCATCACGAATTGTCAGGCGAAGGTCGTTTCGCATTGTCCCCAGAGCTCGAGTGGTTATTGGGAGTAGTGAAGCATATGTTGCTTTCGCAAACTTTCGATCGTTTTCCCCCGAGAAGTGAGAAGCTGCAATCTATCACATCGCAGTGGATATACACTGTGTGGTTATCTTGGAGCCATATTTCATGTGTGCCTACTTTTAGAAATGCATCACTATTATATTCATTACCCTTGACACCAAACAGTGTGAATATATTTCCGCTAAGTAGAATCGGTTTCTTAACTTCTAGATTCCAAGACCTCCCATATAAAAATTTCGTGAATTTTATGATGTCAGCAGTGATTGCTGGTTCGAAGTGTTGTTGAAGGGCTGCCATGTCGTAGTTCCCTTTAGCAATAATGTCTGGGAACCGTACACCTTCATGGGTATTCCACCAGAAAGTCGCATCCTCTTCTAGGTTCCACCAACTGTTCTCAAAAGTGACCTCAACTAGCGAAATGTTGTGGATATAAATAGGTTGATCGAAGTGGACCGTATGATCAGCCGAGGTGGTGGTGACATATACGAGCACCATTATATATTAAAGGTATAAACTGCATATATGTATAACTTCAATATGACAGAGGCATGGAAACAGTTCAAGTACCTATTTCCAGAGACCGTACTTGGTTGGTTCGAACCCACTTCTGATAATGTCAATTTCAATGACCGTGGGATGTCCCACCGACTGTTCACCGATGAAGGTCCCCCTACAAAGACGGGTGGGGGTAAGTTAATGGGTTGACTTGGAACCACAGGTGATGCGCTTAGCATAGCACTTGGCACCAAAACAGTTTATGAGGGCGTACTATTCGCGCGAAAGCACAAAGGTATTTCCAAACACGATTGGAGAGAAGAAAATAAAAAGGTCGCAGTATTGAATGCCGATCTGTTGGCGAAGTTCAAGACAAAATACCCACATGCAGATATTCACCAGTTTTATGCCTCTACAGACATAGATGGGCCGGGCAAATATTCAACAAGCATTGTATTTCGAGGCGGGGATTCTAGCTATAATGTTTACGGCAACGATGTCTCCAAGCTACCTACTACCATTCGAAAACGTATTGATGATGTACTATGGGGTGTACATGGAGGTTTCCCATCTACCTTAACGCTAGACGAAAGTGTGAAATATCCTGTTCAAGCAGTTACTTTTACCAAACCGGCACAAGATATCGATCTCATTAATCTGTGGATATACGCCACCCCCACGAAAAAGTTCAAAGCAGGTGTCCCGAACATATTCAAGGAGACCGTCGTAAAGCATACGACAGCAAAGGAGTCTCATGAATGGTTATCAGGTCCAGATTTCAGATATTGGCCTCAACAGTTGAATTTCGCAACGTAGTGCGCGACTTCTGGGTGTGGAGTGTCGTTGTTCGACCCTATTTTCAAAACATATCCACCCGTTGTTCGAGGGTTCCTACGATTTCACGTTTATTTTACAATACGAAGAATTTTGCATGAACTTGGTGGTGCTCACGGAGTGCCTCTACCGGGGGCCCTGATTTCAAACAGCTCGATAACCTCTACAGCAAGGCAGCTCTGGAGAAATTATGCATCGAGTTTGGTTTATCTCGAACGCCAGACTTCCGATGGAAAGGAGGTAGGAATCACGGATTAGGAGAGGTATTCCTTTTGTACGGCGATGGCTTTAGAAACGTTCACGTGATCAGAGGCTACGACAAAAAGGCAGATAATTACCCCAACCCCACCAATTTGTTTAAAGATGAAGGAGGAGGCGCGTTGGAAGATTGTAGTGATGCAACCAGATCTGGGTTGTGTAAGGAATCCGTCGCGGCAGATCTCGTATCCTTTATTCGGAACGATGACCACGGAGGAAAACAATACAATTGGTTTACGCCACCAATAGGAAAGGGTTTGACAGATCCCGGATTGGGTAGGTTGAATCGATCTGTCGAGGCTTTCGGATGGTGCATGCTAGGCGCTCAAAACGACCTGAACGCAGCCACGATTAACAACCAAACATTATTCGCTAGGAATCCCACAACGTCACCAGCCATACTAAATATGAAGCTCGCAATTGGCCCAATCATCGTAGGTAGAATCTCTCCCAGCTTTTTTCCTACTGCTTTTAATGCTTTGGCGGCGTCTTTTGCAGCAGCTTTAATAGTGTCAGGCAAGCTCGGTAGCACGGGAACAGCCTTAGTCAGCGCGGCAACTATTGCACCAACTATGGCACCTGCTACGGCCAGCACGCTAACTATACCGACCCCGTACTTCTTAAAAATAGCTTTTATACGGTCCCGCAGTGGCAATAGTTTTCGTAGGGCTTCTTCTCTACGTTCTAGGACTGCCATTTCCTCATGGATGGTGGCTATATCATTCTTAGCTGCTTCTTTCTGAGGCTCGGTCGATGTAGGGGCTTGAAGTATGCCTTCTTTTCGTTCGAGACACCCACCGAGCTGTTTCCAAGCCTTGACGACTTCCTGAACTGCCTCCTCGCGCGTAGGCCCCAGAGCTGCCTTGAGGGACTTAGTAAGCCTCATATCTTTTAACATCCCCGTTCTTATCCGGCCAGGTGGTCAAGGGGGTAGGGTCTTTATCGCTTCCAAACTCGCGTATGTAGATTCTACCCCTGGTCTTTTCAACGTCGCGTATGGTTGCTATCTCAATTGCGTGACGAACCCCCGCATCTGGATAGTGTTCGCGTACAGCATCTACTAGCATCTCTTTTGCATTCTCTGATAAGCCTTGTTTGAAGAGGAACCCTTTATAGTTGACTTTTGGAGCTAGGATTTCTTCCAATAATTCATTGTCGGTAAATGAGGTTTCCTTATTCTGATCTTCGGCTTAGCAACTTCTTTGCCGTAGTCGCGTCTGGTTTTCATTTGTATCACTTCGCCTGGCACCGTAGTTGTGTCGTCTTGAAATGTTGCATTCCATTCTTCATTGTTGACAGTATCCTCATCCTCGTAGTCTTCGCCTGCTTCGGCTCCACCAGCATTTTTATGGGCGTCGACGTCTACGTCTTCCATGTTGAACTTAACTATATATCTTGCTATATTCAATATGATATCGTCGAAGTTAATTCCCACACAAGCACGAAGAGAACCTCGAGCACTCAAAGCTCCACGAACCCTATATAGAAAAACTTTCACCCCATCATCTGCCAACCCAGGAGAGACGCTTTATGTGGAAGTACCAACACTAGGAGAAAACATCGTATTAGTACCTGGTAGCTGAGCACTATTGGGTGACATAGTATTGTCTGGTGGACACGCTAATAATCGCGTTGTAGCCAATGTTGGGCGCTGCTTGGTTATACATCGAGTTTGTAAAATAGGAGCTGAAATAGTAGAAGACATTGCTAGGTCAGATCTACTACAGACATATTCCGATATATACCTATCTACGCAGGAGAGAGAAGCTAGAACGCAACAAGGTATCCAATCAGAGAACACAAACAAGCTACGCTCGAAGGCAGGGGACGCACGCACTTCGGATGTTGGAGAAAGCGCTCTACTAGTTGCGTATGGTTCCAAATATAGAATTCCGTTAGACGTTGATATTCTGACACAACATGGCGTTGTGTATCCTCACGCCCTAGAAGACACTATTTTATTCGAGTTGACTCTAGCACCTGCTATTGAAATAGTGGTTGGATCAGACAGTACAAAGATAGGTACACACAAGCTTAACGACATCCAGTTAGAATATGAAGCAACCAAAAATGAAACTCTAGCTAGGCAAGCACTTAACGCATACGAAACGGGTACTGCTTTCCTATACACCCACGCTGTTCACTTCAAGATAGTACCTATCGCTAAGGCAACAGATACTTTGATATCTCAGAACATCAATGTTCCACGACGATCCTTTTCTGGGCTACTTCTACTATTTGTAGATCCACCTACCGCCGGTACTCGAGATAGCGAAGCATTCTCAAATCCTGGTATTTCGAAGATAGAGGTAGATCTCAATGGAGTTCCAAACAGATTATTTCCAGGAGGTATGCTACCACCAGATTTCTGGGAGGCTACAAAAGGATGGTTTGCCACATCCAATACTTCTATGGCTCCTACCAAATTTCACAACAACAGATTCGCCATTCTAGTCGATTGCCGCACAGCAAAAGATTCCGCTGTTCATGGTGATGGTATGGCGCAAACGGGCGGTGGAAAAGACATCGACCTTCGTATACATAGACTCGCAAAAGGTAGTGGAACCACAAACATGCACATCTATGTTCTTGCAGATGCTCAACTCACAATATTTAACGGAGTACTACAGAATATAACATACTAATGGATTCCCTGGTAGAACACATCCCATTCAACACACTCATAGTAGGTCCAACAAACTGCGGAAAGACTGCATTTCTCATAGAGCAACTTCGTGGACCATTTCGTGGTAAGTTCGACTACATAGTATTAGTGTGTCCCACGTACGCCCACAACAAAACATATCGTGGATTTGCCAATCGATATCCACACTTCTTTGTTGTATCGCCACCTCAGGACGCTATCAATACCACATTAAATATTTGTGCCGACCTTTGGGCTGGAACTAATACGCTTTTGATTCTCGATGATTGTGCCGCCTCGAAAGATGTAAAAAGAAGAACTGACAAGCTAGTAGATTTAGCATTCTCTGCTCGCCACATCGGTATTTCTGTTTGGGTGCTCTCCCAACAATTAACAAGTATATGCAAACCTTTCCGAGAGAACGTAGCTGTCGTAGTTGCATTTCATACCGCCTCGGCCATAGATGGTAAAAGGCTATTTGAAGACTATGGAGGCTCGCAAGAAGATAGTGAGTTACGATCGGTGCTTCGATCCCACAAGTTTGCTCGCATATGTTTCTGTTTACGGCATCCCTTTGCAGTCGTGTTAGAGCTACCAGCACCTATAGCATATTATCATGGATGATAAAGAAATACGCGAGCTACTAGGCGAGGACGTAACAGGCCCACCACCAAAAATAGAGGACGTCGCAACAGACAACCGGGAAGCACTTTCCATTTTGGCTGCAACAGGCACAACAAAAGAATATCTAGGTAAACATTTCTCTCTAGGAGATATTGCTAGACTATCTAAAAAGAAGTGGATAGATTATATAGAAGGTATCAGGCAGTCCTAGCTAAGCAAATAACAGAAAGCTTAGTCGATAGTGTGATGCGTCTAGCTACCCGTTTAGTTGCTTACCTAGTACCAATAGATTCTCAGGAAGAACTGATCAAAGACCTACAAGAAGACCACCTAGTACGCAATGAGATCAGTGCTGCGACTGGTCTGTTATCACCTAAAGCAGGTCGCTTTGTAGCACTAGCTAGCGTCTTGTTCCACGTATCTGGTCACATAGTAATTCCTGGTACACCTATTGAACCTTCACACATACCTACTATATCGAAGCAAGATGGAGAAACAGACGGATCGGATAACTGCAGATCCCCCGAAGACCGCACCAACTAAGCCAAAAGATCCGAAAAAAGTTGCACGGGGAATAGCATTGGCAGAAAGCAATAAACTTGCAAGAGAAGCCCTAAAGAGGGAACAATTGCGTGAAAAGGAATTATCGGAAGTTGAACCATGGAAAGAGGAAAGTTGGTACAAAAATGTGTCTACTAATAGTACTCTCACAGCTATTGGCGTAGGTGCTGCATTGGTAGGGTCGTACTATCAATATAGAAGATACAGAGACGATGCCAAAACGATACGTCCCGCGAGTCCAGTAAGGACTACAAAGGTAGCATTGCCGGATATGGAGTAACATTTGAAGACTAGAAAACATAGGTTATATGTCATAGTATGATGGTAGAGAATAAGTTAATGAAAGCTGTAACTGATGCCGCTATAATTGCTGGACTTGCTACGGGTATTGGTTGGATTGCAAGAAAGGCTATTAAGGAACCTATGCTCAACGATCCTTCTACTTCTATAGTGAATTACGTGAAGTGGACAGCTGTGTTGGCTGGTAGCATAGCTGCCAAGCAATACCTCGAGGACCAAAAGTACATACCAGCCAATTTGTAGATAGCATGGCTACGGCTATCGCAATGGCCATTTTCGGAGCTGTTTTGAATGTAGCCTGGGAAACCAGCGGACTCTTATCGCTCCCCACTCGCGAAAGAGACGTCTGGGAAGTGAGGCAGAAAATGCCATACTGATGCCATACTAATGCCATCGTTTCACGATGCATAAATTAGTTGCAATTCTCAGAAGCCGAATGCGAACAACAGAGTTCTTTTCAAGGAATATAACTAACGTGGCTGCTCGTTTGCTTGGCAGTTGATCACCGTCACGAACAACTCATGAAATTCAAGCCTATTTAGCGTGTGCCTGTGCTGTTGTTGGCTCCTTTGCAGACTGAGTTCTTTCAGCAGCTAGTAAAGCGAAATATCGTACTGTCAAAACATTTACAAGAAAGGTACTGACTACTGTCATAGTTGTTTTTAATTTCATATCAGTAAACCTACATACACTGAGCTATCACAAAACACTGGATGAGTTGTTGTTGCGGTGGATAAATCGTTCAGACAGTGAATCTGGGCTATGAATAAACATAATTACATGTAAGAGTGCTATGAATCACGAACCAAGTGTGATATGAATCAATCACCCAAGCAAACGGGCAGCCTCGGTAGCTAACCTCTTCGGCTACTGACCTGACAAAAGAGCTGGCTTGAAAAGTGGCCTGCTGTGCTGTGTGTAGGTTTTGAAATTATAAACAACTATTATGTTTTGACAGTCGTAGGACAAATTCTCTTGACCGGGCCGAGCCGCTGAAAGAATGAAGCAAGCGAGCTACCAACGCACGCTAAATATATAGGCTTGAATTTCACGGTTGTTCATGACGGTGATCCACTGCCAAGCAAACGAGCAGCCTCGGTAGTTATATTCCTTGAAAAGAACTCTGTTGTTCGCAGTCGGCTTCTGAGAATTGCAACTAATTTATGCATAGTGAAACGGCTATCTGCTACGTCATCAGTATGGCATTTTCTGCCTCACTTCCCAGACGTCTCTTTCGCGAGTGGGGAGCGATAAGAGTCGGCTGGTTTCCCAGGCTATTTTAAATGTGGCGGCATTCACTGGTGGGAACATAATCGCTAATGTGCTTTCTGAGAAAGATAAAAGCGCTGCTATAGAACGAGATAGACAGAACAAGGCCCTTGAGAAATACACAGCTGAAAAGATAGCCTACGACAAGGAACGTCAAAGAGTATACGACTATGCTCGAGAACAGGAAGGTCTGGAGCGTGATGCTTACAACGTCCAAAACGACACCAACAAAGCTTTCATACGATCTGACAAGTTACGCCAGGAATTGAAACGACTCAAAGCAATGAAAGAACATCATTTATCTGACTACTATCGACCGTCGAGTGCTCAGAAGACTGGTCAGTTGATCTTTGTTGGAGGCGGAATGCTAGGTGATGGCTATGTTGTCAGTCGCTGGATATAGCTATGCTTTTTTAAAAAACGATCTTTTTTACATTCGACGAGGTTACTAGGCTACTACTAGATTACTTACTAGATTACTTACTAGATTACTAGAAAATTACTAGGAAATTACTAGATTACTACTAGATTACTTACTAGATTACTACTAGATAACTTACTAGGTACGCCGTAAAGTTGGTTTCCTACTTCCATTTGAAGCTACGCACATACATACGTATCAGAGGCGAAAATGAAGGCGGAAAATCTCATACAAGTTAAGGAGGACTTTCGTACATACAAGGCCATTCTATCATGCATCGCGCCATTTGATGTGAAGGCTAAAGAGGTTGGAAACTTTGTCGCCACTTATGCTATACTAGACTGCAACTCTCCTGTTTCGTATTGTACCGATTCGCTACTAGCCGAGTTGGGTTTCGAAGATGAGGTAGAGTCGGTAGATCTTAAGTGCATAAATACCGATAATCTAGACCTAAACGAGGCGGAATCGTCTACTGGAAGCATCTCCTTAGCAAATCTAAAATTGCGAACTCCTAATAAAGATGGACTCTTCAACCTTCGAAGCGCAGTTGTTTGCCCGACTGAACTACTAAACGGTGCGGCGAAAATTATATGTTTTTCCTCCAATTTGCCCAAGGGATATCAAATAGGTTTAATAATAGGGAAAGAACATATGATAGACCTTACTATTAAAGACGCTAATACTGCGGCGTTCAATTGGAACAACGAGCCCCGCCAAATAGAAGGCCTACTCGATAATGGTGGGGACTACCCTTTCCCCATATATGCGTGATGCAAACTGGGCTTGCTACTAGAAAAAAAAAGAAAAAAACTTATTGGTCAGATAAGTTTTTATTCTTTTTTCGTGGTTAGACGAGTCTTTATTCTTCTTTTTGTCTTCGTGTTAGACCTCATCGTTATGTTAAATATATGATGGATACTCGACTTGCAAATATCTTCTATGGTCCTGAGGGATACTGGAAAGGCTACGCTGCTGTGGGTAAGTTAGCGGTGGCAGCAAATGTATCAGAAGACGCAGCTAAGAGTTGGTTAGAGAAGCAGGCACTATGGCAGATATACCTACCACCACCACGACATATACCACGACCACATTGGACTGTATCGAAACCAAATGAGGTTCACGAAGCTGATTTGATATTTCTACCTCATGATAGACCTAGCCGCGGACGAAAGCTATATAAATACGCTCTAGTTGTAATCGACGTGGCTTCTAGGTATAAAGAAGCCGAGCCCTTAGCCTCGAAAGATAGTGGCGAAGTGGCTGCGGCTTTTGAACGAATATACAAGCGTAGTCCATTAACGTGGCCGAACACGTTGCAAGTAGATCCTGGTAGGGAATTCATGGGTCATATGTCTGAAACTTTAGAACTACATGGTACGAAAGTCCAACGAGGTGAGGCCGGCAACCATAGGGCGCAAGGTTTTGTTGAAATAGCAAATAGAACGCTAGCTGAGATATTGTTTGGATATCAATACGCACAGGAGATGGTTCTTACTTCAGAAGGATCGGATGTACGTAGTAGAGAATGGGTGGTGCGGCTTCCAGAGGTTATACAAGCCATTAATAATGAAGTGACTCGACTGACAGGAAAGAACCCTTCGAATTCTGTCGTTTCACAGCAGGTGGACGTTAAAGTACCTACATATTCGCGGACTGTCGGATTGGAAGAAAAGCGCATACTATTCGATGTTCTAGTTCGATATCTCTATGCGCCTGGGGAGTTGGAAGGTGGTGCCAAGCGAGCAACTGATCCTGTGTGGAGTTTACAGACATACGTTATTTCTCGAAGTGTGGTATCTTCGAATCAACCAGTTCTGTACTATTTGGGAAAAGATGCGCCAAAGCGGGGATTCGTGCGTGAAGAGCTACAGATAGCACCACTAGATACGGAACTACCACCAAAGGGTATTCTGTTCGTACCCAACCGATCTAAGATAGCAGCTCGCAAATAAAATCGTCTAAGTTTAACTCCTCTGGAATTGCATTTTTATGACCATAGGCTAGTGTATCGATTCCGTTTGCTGAAATCCAGCGCTTACTATCGAATGGTGATAGAGATACTTTGTTCATATGCATACCATACATCCTGTGACCTTCATTTCGAAGCATATGCATTCCATGGCGGAATACTTTCTTATCTAGCAAGCACTCTTTGTATTGTTCATGACGAATACGATGTTTCACGACTGCCTTCTTGGTGCCTTTAGCCTTCCTAATCTCACCACCACCTACTTTCAATATCGAGTAGAGCTTTGATCGTAGCCCAACATATTCGACTATGGGAATACCTCCACATTCGTCTTTCATTTTACCAAGTACTTTCTTGTTTTCTGTGTTATACGATGGATGGTCCTCGCTATAGTTGCTTGTATCATAGAGATGTTTGTTGATAGCCATGTCTGCATAGATGTCTTCAGTTTCGATGTATAGCAATAGACTGTCACTATCCGTATATAGTAGACTACAGCGTTGTCCATACTGCTTCTTGAGTTCATTATAGTAGAAGTCATACATCAGATGTTTTGAGAGATCTAGAATCGACATTCCAACATATACTGGGCGGTTCAGTAGTAGAATACTTTTGTAGTTGTGCACAGCGGCTAGATCGTTGTCGAATATTGTGGAGCGAGCATAACTAGGTTTATTCAATAGTCGCTGTAGTTTGATTCCTTCTGAAGAGCGCACTAGTTTGACATCTACGCGCTTGCGTAGATTTTCCATTGTTTTGCCAAAAACGGAGTTGTTCATCAACTTATAGAGATCTTGCTCAAAAGTGCTCTTTGCTTGTTTTCGTAGCTCCGTATTCATTCGTATGTATGGCTCCATCCATGGGGATTGATCGAATCGTAGTGCACTGTGGATCTTTTTCAAACGCATGCCAAGAGATAGATACAGTTGTAGGTTGCGGTAGTGGAGCACATATCGTTCTTTGTTATATAGGTTAGGTACAAGTTTTTCCACTTTCAAAGATCCGTTACCTTCGTATAGTTTCTCAAATAGATCGGTTTGATACTCTGAGAACCAAGCTTTATCCACTTGCATTCTCTCGGGAGCCAGTGGATAGCTGTTGTGTGCATCGTGAAGTTCTTGAGGATATTCGAGGTCGACTTCGAGGATGTAACCCTTATCTGAATCGATTGCGTGCTGGGCGATTTGTTCTTCTGTTAGTGTGCACCACTCAAACCCTCCTGTTGGTAGATATTGACTCATAGCCCAGCCATAGAGATTGTTAGCATCAAGATAGAGTATGTGGCTATTTGGTTTCTCTGAGTGGAAATCGGGTAAGCTTGGTTTATTTGCTTTAGCGCAGCGTTGAGACACCATATATATCCCACCGCGTAGACCTTTCTCAACGAATAGATGCATGTCATAGTCAGTTAATAGTTCAAGCTCCACGCCAGTCTTCTTTAACAACGCATCCCACGATAGACCAGGACTAGTATAGTAGTGAGCCGGGTCCAATCCATAGTTTTGCATACATGTAGTGCGAAAACCCTCAAACATATCTGCTAGAAGAAGTACGTCGGTTTGGAGGTAAAGGTCATGGTAGTCTTCCAATGTCTCACAGCCGAACACCTTCCAAACTTCTAGTGCGTGTTCGTAGTCTTCGTGGGATATGCCCTCTAGGTGTAGCTTACTATAGAATGCTTCTTTTGGTGGAAGAGAAGTCTCTGTAAATCTATTCCAAGAGTCCATGTACTCATATGGGTAGACGCCCTTGCGCCCAAGAAGGTGCGCATTCGTGGGTGTATGCTTAACGGTTATTGGGAGGCGAGACGGGTCGAGTTGCTTTATGCTCACTTCTCCACACTTTGGGCAAGTCCCAACTAGCTTCCAGTCCTCGTTAATGATAACCAGCTCAAATTCATTACATCGTTTACATTTGTTTGCAGCTGCATCTATAGTACTACAAACCAATTTGTCAAGAGAGGATAGTAGGAATTGTGCGCTATTGATGAACCGTAGGTTGCCAAGTGAGAATGAAATATATTTATCCATATTGTTTGGAATGCAGGAGATATCACCTTCTGTCTTGGAGATGGATTGCATCAATAGGTGAGAATCATATCCACGCAAGTTGTGGAATACAACTGGAATGGTAGGTGAGATACGCAATTTGAGGTTACAGACTCTATGTGCGGCACCTCGAAACTCGCCTGTGATGTGGCAATGATCGCGTACTCTATCTATACCAACCAAGGGCTTCTGGCAAATGTGGCAAGTCGCTGCTCTATTATAAACCCTATAGTTTTCTTGTGACATACGTAACGGCTTGGCCGCTTGGGCTTTGATCTTTGCCTCCTCTTCTTGTATGCATCGTAGAAAGCGTTCGATAGTATCTGGACCTCTATATAGTACGGGTGGCTCGCTATGACCATCGGAACGTACGACTATGTAGCAAAATCCACAGGGAATATGTTCTTCTGTCTTTTGTGTGTTGCTTTTCTTAGGATCTTGGGCAGGTCCTTCGATCTTAGTGGTTAAAGCTTCAAGGTCGGCATAGATAACGTAGGTAACTTTGAGCTATTTGTGGATATTCTGAAAGGAGACTATGTTGTTCTCATTGGTAGGCATTTTGATGTTAGTGGCTTGGTCATCGACTCCGTTACACTCTGGGATGTGCTTCTCAAGAAGAGATTCGGTGGTATATCCATGTAGACATCGCTCGCAGAAGTGTTTCCTACATCTATGGTTCGTCTGGTCGTACAGAAGCCTATTGAAGTCCTTGATCCAACAGTAGTGCTGCCGACCACTCTTTGGGCTCTCTATAAGTAAGAGATTAATGCGCTTTGAGAAGGTCTCCTTTGAGATGCGATGTACGATCAAGCACTTTTCCTTTGGATCCCAACCATATACATTGATAGATATCTTGTTTTGCTTCTCTACTCGTTTTATTTGTGATATTGGTGTTGGCGCATCCATCAAAGTTCAACCCATCATCTTTTAGGGTCTTATAATCTTTTAGGTACTTCGACGTTCTCTGAGGGTCTTTTGCGAATCGAAACTTCTCGGCGCGTAGCGACCAACGAAAGCAGTGGTCGTCGTCGTCGTTCTTCACGTTGATTACGGCTTTCTTATTCGCGATTTCTTCAGGCAGTATTAGATATAAACCTCCACGTAGTGGTTGATATTTAGCGATGTTTAACCATAGGATGTTGACTCTATCTATAACCCAGTTCGATCCTCGACTGATCCACTTCTCAATGATGTTGTGGATCTGAGCATGTGCTTCTACTATTACCCCACGGATGTCAGCACTGTTGGTCAAAACGTTTTGCGAGCTCCGAAAGGTAATTGTCTCATATACTGAACCCTCAGGTTTGTCAAGTCGGAGCGTTATGTTTAAAGCTAACTGAACTTTAAAGCTATTGCGGCCTTGGAGCTCTTCCTCTATCTTTTCGATAGTCTGCCTACGCACACTTGCGAGGAAAGCAGCTGGTTCTGCTCCCAGAGGATTACCGTCTGGAACGTCCATCTTCCACCCACGTAAATAATTCCCAAGACCGGGTACTCGGACGAATGTTAGTATATGTTCGTCCATAGTACAATACCTCGTACTGACCTTCCTCTAATAGGGCGTGAAAATACAATAAGTGGACAACGAATGGTAGAAAGGGGAGTGGAGGTACTTGTGTTGACGTGTGGACTATAGTAGTATACAAAGTGGGGGTTCTGGTGTAGCGCCTTTGTTTTTCGTCATATGACAATTTGATAACACACTAGCCTCGACGTATTTGTTGGACTTCGTTGAATTTTTAGGTCACAATATGTATGCTCGAGTGTACCAAATTACAACATTTATGGTACTCGAGAGATAATACGTCGTAATTTGGTACACTCGAGCATACATATTGTGACCTAAAAGTTCGGCTAAGTCCAACAAATACGTTGGGGCTAGTGTGTTATCGAACTATCATATGACAAAACGAAGGTGCTGCGCCAGGACCCCCATTTTGTATACTACTCTTTTGATGCACTCGTTATTGACCAATCAGAATCTAAATATTTCGTTGAGTATATATTATAAGAAATATTAATAATAGCTTGGTAATAATAACAAATTTAGAAATAACAATAACAAAATAATAGGTCAACTGCTGATTATACGCATTCGCAAACATGTAGTCAAGTCAGTTACTGAAGTACGTTTCCACATCAACATTTGTCTTTATCTTTCATAATTTTGAACACTCAGGTGATAGTAGGGCGGATATTTATAATAATCGAATGGTCGAAAACGATGTCCAAGTAGACATTGCGCCGAAATGTCACCGTAGCAGATAACTCACTACAGTAATAGCAAGTACATAGCCGTTCTTTCGCATTAAACGGTTTATGCCTCCTCTCATGTCTATGTATGTTATTTGACTTTGATAGATGCCAACAACCGAGTTAAATTTTCCTGCATCTTATATAATATTACACAACACGACAACTTCGTTTGGGATAAATTTGGCCATTTTGCATGGCCGCTTCTAATTACTCGGGCTGCTTGGTCACGTAACAATCACCAGGTTAATTTATTTACATAATTTAATACAGTAAAATCAAGATGGTGGGTCCGCGAGGAAATATCTCTCAAATTTGGAGTCCCATCTCTCAAATGCAAGCAGTTTAATGTTTTATTTAACTTCACTCGTGCGGAAGCCTTCCAACAGGCTCAGGATATTTCGACTGGCGCTCTTGTTTGAGGTACGTTTCGCAGGTTTTATGCCACATTTCATTTTACTATCGGTCATAATACATACCAGCGCAAACACCGTTATCGGTAGGCCAACACTAAAATAATTTTGACGGCGTTTTTGGCTTGTTTACCGATCTCGTACGATCTCTCTGTGTACCGCGTTATATAGGTATACTGAATAGCTGATTTATAGCGAAATATAGCGATTTACTAGCAAATATATATACTGTTACTATCCTCTATCGAAGTCTGAAAACATCCGAACTCCTGAACTGTGAGAGCAACACTGTCGCTCGCCAGCACATAATAATTTATGATGACCCAAGCAATATTCGACTCTCAAGATAAACAAACAAGAAACCTCTCACGGCCGAGGTTTTGGTTCGAGAAATTAAAGGCTTCCAACAATTCCCTTTATAGTTATTTAATATAATGAACAGACTGAAGTTTTGGGAATGTGGGTAAAGCGTTTAATTAGAGATAACCAACAGGCATTTCAGTTAATAATCTTTAATCCAACAACTACCAATATGGACTCGTAATGGCAAGAACAGCAGATAAAGTTACATAGAGGCACACAAATTGACATAGCTAGCTCTATCACAGGATACAACTTATAATATGGTACGAATATAAACATACATTTGAGTTAATCATCTATTAGTACTCGGAACCTGCAGTATAACAGAACAGCAGACTAAATTGTAAACGTGTGTTACATGAATAAGTAGTGTTTAAATTAAAAGGTCAACATACGAGAAAAACAAAAATATTAAATTACATATATGCTTGGGGAGCAGAGAATGAAAGTCACCGCGCTACCGGCCATTCCTAAAGACTGCTAAATCCAGCTAACAATTCTTCCCTTTGGTTAATATTACTAAGAGGATTTCAAATGAAAGTGTGTGTCATTTTCGAACTCATGTGGCCCGAGTGAAAGCCCAGATGGGCTCTTGTTACATATCCTTATCAAGATAAGGAAGTACTCTAAATCATAATCTGATTAAAACTAGTTTGTTTCAGCAAAGGTAAGGGTCAGTAAACGCGACCTGCTGATAAAATGGAGAATTAAAGAGATGGAGGTGGAGGATGGTCAATAGTCGAATCAAGCAGTTGCTTGCAGTGAACTTGTTCGGGAGTGAGAGGCCGAACTAAGGCAGATCACTCTCTCTTAAATAGCCACATTCCACAACTGACGTGACCGGAAATTCCTTCGTGATCAGATCATATCACTAATAACTCGCTGGTTATCGAGAGTCATGTTTCATCACTCTCTTTACACCGGCTTCTAAAGCTTCTCCAATTCCATCAACATGTCGAGTTGCAGTCATAAAGCTTTTTATTCGCAGGCAAATAAACCATCAATGTGCAGTTTTTGAAATCTGCAAATTAAAGGAATTGGACAACAATACATAAATTCGATTTTAGCGGTTGTAGCTAGACTATTGGTAACGCCTTCATGTATTTTAAAGCAAATCAGTAATTTTCGATATGGCGTAACTTTTACAAAACATTTGCCTTCTTTTACAAAGATGTTCATTTTGTCAGAGACGCCAGTCAACAATTAAAGTTCCACATCCAATATCATAACAGGAGGCTACTTTCAAATATCGTAAGGGAGTCACTTGTACTCTTTTAACAGCACGGTATAGGAGATCATATAAATTATTTCCAAAAACAATTAACTAATTAAAAGTTCTACAACAAATAATATCATGAAATGTGGCCAATTCAAATTGAAAAACCTTTCAAGAACTTCTATAAACATCACCTCTCCAGATTGAAATGTGCTTACATTTTATTGTATTTTTTTAAAAGTCAGAACTCGTCTGACGTTTAGTGACTGATTTCAGTAACAAAATTCCAACCAGATTTACAAGATGATGTGTAATTCATAGGTATTCAACTAAAATATGTAACGTTTTCAGGAGGATTTTACTCAGACACAGTGGCTTTCGTGGGAGACCAGTGTCGACGTTGCAATCCAGGAACGCACGTTAAACCACAGCAAGCACCGGGGAAGAAAAGCAAAGACTGTGTTGTGTGCCCTGCAGGTGAGAGCACTGGTAAACTTGACATCCACAGCTGTTTGTCAGCAGACAGCGACACAAATTGTTCATTAAATAGATATTTATTTTAAGGTGAGTATCCACTAGCTAAATATACATAAGCACAAGCAACATACGTAGACACAGTGCCATATTTATCATTAGCAAAACTTGTTTTACTCAGGGGCACGAGATAAGAACAAGCACCAATAATGATCAATACATGTCTGCGTATGTTGCTTGTGCCTGAGCGCTTCCAGGTTAGCTCAGTGGTTCAGTGTCGTTCTGTTGTGCGGGAGGTCGCGGGTTCAAACCCCAGCCGGACCACCACTCAGGTACTTAAAATAACTGAGTAGAAGGAACTGCCTTTATATTATACAGTAAACGGTTAGACCTTCGTGTCTTCTCGGATGAAGACGTTAAATTGTAGGCCCCACTGAGAACGCAAACAA
Source organism: Actinernus sp. WN-2022 (assembly GCA_030867875.1). Classification (NCBI taxonomy): domain Eukaryota; kingdom Metazoa; phylum Cnidaria; class Anthozoa; order Actiniaria; family Actinernidae; genus Actinernus; species Actinernus sp. WN-2022. The sequence continues at coordinate 58,333,789 of JAOWCC010000019.1, forward strand.
ATATTTGGCAGTGACCACCTCAGCCAGGCTTTATTACAAGAGTTTATTATTTTATTTATAGAGTTTATTATAAACAGTGCCCCCAATTAGCAATATCATGCTAAATACATTTGACACTCAAATAAAATATATTATAATATATTATTATTATTATGCGTCTGTCGCTAGTGTCAGGCTTTATTACAAGCGTTACTGTTGCTGTTCCTACTAGTGATGATAATGCAAAATACTAACACAATTGATGGTGAAACGTGAATCAGACTACATATGTATAAAGAATGTGATGTAAAGTGGTAAGCGGTAGTGCTAAGTGTGCACGCCCTACGAGGGAAAGAGAAAAAATATCTGACCCAAGTGGGACTCGAACCCAACGACCCAATACATATGTATAACGACCCAATACATATGCATAACGTTACTGTTGTTGTTCCTACTAGTCATGATAATACAAAATACTAAGACAATTGATGGTGAAAAGTGAATCAGACTACATATTCATAACGTTACTGTTGTTGTTAATACTAGTGATGATAATACAAAATACTAACACAATTGATGGTGAAAAGTGAATCAGATTACATATGCATAACGTTACTGTTGTTGTTCCTACTAGTCATGATAATACAAAATACTAAGACAATTGATGGTGAAAAGTGAATCAGACTACATATGCATAACGTTACTGTTGTTGTTAATACTAGTCATTATAATACAAAATACTAACACAATTGATGGTGAAAAGTGAATCAGACTACGTATGCATAACGTTACTGTTGTTGTTCCTACTAGTCATGATAATACAAAATACTAACACAATTGATGGTGAAAAGTGAATCAGACTACATATGCATAACGTTACTGTTGTTGTTAATACTAGTCATGATAATACAAAATACTAACACAATTGATGGTGAAAAGTGAATCAGACTACGTATGCATAACGTTACTGTTGTTGTTCCTACTAGTCATGATAATACAAAATACTAAGACAATTGATGGTGAAACGTGAATCAGACTACATATGCATAACGTTACTGTTGTTGTTAATACTAGTCATGATAATACAAAATACTAACACAATTGATGGTGAAAAGTGAATCAGACTACGTATGCATAACGTTACTGTTGTTGTTCCTACTAGTCATGATAATACAAAATACTAACACAATTGATGGTGAAAAGTGAATCAGACTACATATGCATAACGTTACTGTTGTTGTTAAAGACCCTGTGTCCGAGCCCATGGTGCTTTGCGCCAATGTTATGATTAGTTTGTTTATCAACGGCCGCATAAATTAAAGGCCAGCTTTTAGGAGAACTAAAATGCTCTCGATTGTTTATAAGTTTCATAAAAGAAGTACCCATATACTTTGGATAACGAATTTCATAATTTCTACCGGATTCGAAACTCAATCGAGCCCACGAATTTTCTCCGGATGCTTCGAATATGATTTTAACAGTACTCGGCAGGAAGCCAGTTGTTCTGTCTTTAGATTCTAATTAGGTTTACGAGTGCGACTTTTCACAACTCTACAAGCAAACACATACTCTTGCTACCTTGTTTTCATGTTTCCAGTATTGCTTAGCTATATTTGAAGATCTCTACTTTCCTTGCGAATGATATATTTTGAGTGTAAAATGAAATGTCGACTCGTACTCGCACTCGCACTCGAGTCAAACTCAAAGCGAAGTAACAGCAGATTGGACTTTGACCCGCGATCGTAGTTTTGGTAGCAAGACTTTCTCGATCTACTGGAGGATGAAAAAAAAGGTTAAGGACATTGCTTTCTCTGCTAATAAAAATGCAGAACATATACAGATACGTCGTAACACCTCAGTGGAGCTTAGCCATGCGAAATTATAATTACGAATGATCTTGATGCCAGAAGTGGTTGCATGCTTTGTGCTTTGTATTTCCAACGAAGCCCGCCGGTCCATTAGTGCAGCAAATCCCCGGGAAACTCACGTAGTAGTCCTTTTGAACCACAAGTGTTCTCTTGTAGATCAAGAGAAAGTAAAATGTGGACTGCTGAAGGATTATTTGTCGAGTCGCTTCGCCTCGTGTCTCGGTCCTTTCGGCTCCGGAATTCCTCTACTCGCCACTCTAGTCCGGGATTCGAAGAAATATTCGAACTAAAGTTTCATTTTAAAAAGAATATATTCAAAAGTTAAGATAAAAGAAAGTCAGTTAAGCATATATACCTATGAATAATTACACGATGGCCCAAACTAGGGATGGATTTCGAAAGATTCGAGAGTCACATAACAACAACAACGATCTTTCTGATTTCCGTAGCCTACGGAAATGATTTGCGAGCGCAAAGCACCATGGGCTCGGACACAGGGTCTTTAATACTAGTCATGATAATACAAAATACTAACACAATTGATGGTGAAAAGTGAATCAGACTACGTATGCATAACGTTACTGTTGTTGTTCCTACTAGTCATGATAATACAAAATACTAGCACAATTGATGGTGAAAAGTGAATCAGACTACATATGCATAACGTTACTGTTGTTGTTAATACTAGTCATGATAATACAAAATACTAAGACAATTGATGGTGAAAAGTGAATCAGACTACGTATGCATAACGTTACTGTTGTTGTTCCTACTAGTCATGATAATACAAAATACTAAGACAATTGATGGTGAAAAGTGAATCAGACTATATATGCATAACGTTACTGTTGTTGTTAATACTAGTCATGATAATACAAAATACTAACACAATTGATGGTGAAAAGTGAATCAGACTACGTATGCATAACGTTACTGTTGTTGTTCCTACTAGTCATGATAATACAAAATACTAGCACAATTGATGGTGAAAAGTGAATCAGACTACATATGCATAACGTTACTGTTGTTGTTAATACTAGTCATGATAATAAAAAACACTAACACAATTGATGGTAAAAGTGAATCAGACTACGTATGCATAACGTTACTGTTGTTGTTCCTACTAGTCATGATAATACAAAATACTAACACAATTGATGGGGAAAAGTGAATCGGGCTACATATGTATAACGTTACTGTTGTTGTTCCTACTAGTCATGATAATACAAAATACCAGCACAATTGATGGTGAAAAGTGAATCAGACTACATATGCATAACGTTACTGTTGTTGTTAATACTAGTCATGATAATACAAAATACTAACACAATTGATGGTGAAAAGTGAATCAGACTACGTATGCATAACGTTACTGTCCCAGAGGCCACTCCCTCCTTGCTTGCACACTTTGTTGAAATTGTTGCACAAATTTTGTTGAAAAGTTTCCCAGAATGCCCACTTTACATACTACTTTATACAGTGTTGCCCAAAATTGTCACTAGACATTCTTACACCTAAAAATCCAAAAGTGTGAACCTATTAGAGAAATGATTATTATACTGTATATAGATCTCGTTCGCTATGGATAATATATCGTACCTTCCCATAGAAATCTTGACTAAGATCGTAGAGCATGCCGACTAATGATTTTTACTCAACATGACAGTACCACTTAAACATATAGATTTACTAAGATATATAATCCATATGAGATGGAGTGTGAAAAGTGTGGAAGAGTATTTAAGAGGAGTTGGAATCTGGAACGCCATCGAGAGAATCGCAAAACCCCGTGCGTTAGGGTCCCAAAGCAATACATTTGTGAGAGTTGTGGCGGAGAGCTAAGCTGCGACTCTGCCTTGCGGAGACATAAGAAGAAGAACTGTCCTACCTACCGCCCTAAACCCATCGTTAACGAAAACTAGACATACACGCACACATTTACTCAATATCGTATAACCATTTAAACATATAGATCCACTATAGTATACGCCCACCCCAATATGGAACACCTCACATTCGAGCGAACCCATCGGACCATCGGTAAGTATCTACGTGGGTGGCAGATGGACATCCCCATAGGCCACGAACTAGGCGTTGACCCAAGGGCCTTCCTAGATGGTGTCCGCCACGATATTCATTGGAAGTTGGTGGAAGAAGTCGACGACCTACGTGGAGTGAAGTTCCAACTCGCTCTGAAGGTGATGCTACGGAAGGACCATCCGGACGGTAGCAACGAGTTTACTGACCCTACGATGCGCCACAACCAGGAGGTTGTCATGCAGACCGACGAGATTCATGAGGCCTTAGACAGAGCCATCCCAACTATTCTAGAGCGTCTCGAGAAGTGGACGAATAGAGGCTCTGGATGGGTTGTCGACAACATCATCCTGCTCTATCTGAACATCGCTCTCTACCAACCTCTGAGAGGTGGATCCTTCATCGAACTACCTCCGGAAGTTGCAAATAAGAAAGCCGTGGTGAATGTTCGAAATAAGGATGATAACTGCCTACGATGGGCTCTTCGGTCATCGTTATTTCCAGTTCTTCACGGAGGACATGCATACAGACCATCTAGGTATCCTATAGACGACGGCCTAGACTTTACAGGAGTCGATGTACCAACACCCATATCGCAGATTCGCCGGGTTGAGAAACAAAACGACCTAGCAATCAATGTCTTCGGCTGGGAGAAAGGTGTGGTGGTAGTCTATAGGATTAGCAAGCAATGTGGGGACATCCCACGCATCAACATGCTGATCATAGAGGAGTCCGGAAAGTACCACTATACCTGGATCAAGGACTTGAACCGCCTCCTTTACAATCATAGCAAACACCACGGTAGGAAACACTTCTGCGAGCGATGCCTACATGGGTACTGCCGAGAAGACCTCCTCGAAGCCTACAAGCCCGAGTGTCAAGGTATAGGGGGAACCGCCGTGAGAGTGGAAATGCCTAAAGAGGGTGAAAACAAGCTCTCCTTACGAAACCACCACAGACAGCTACCAGCTCCATATGTTATCTATGCAGATTTCGAGGCTTTGACAACGAAGATCGCAGGACCAGAGTTGGATCCCACAAAGAGCAACACTCAGAACACGCAACACCATGTGGCTTGTGGCTTTGGCTACGTCGTGGTGCGATGCGATGGTCATACAGAGCCTCCAGTCGTTTACAGAGGTCGGGATGCCGCAGAACGGTTCCTGGAGGCAATGCAACGAGAAGAATCGAGAATCAAAGTAGTTTTGATGACCCCCAAGGCAATACGGATGACCTCAGAAAATTGGATTGCCCACGATACGGCCACAATCTGCCATGTGTGTGAGGAGCCACTCTACGGTGACTCAGTTCGCGACCATTGCCACATAACAGGCAAGTACAGAGGCGCAGCCCACAATGCTTGTAACCTCAAGCTACGGTTGAACCCCAAAACCACGACCATACCAGTCGTATTCCACAACTTGCGTGGTTACGACTCACATCTAATAATGCAGGCTATTTCCAAGACGAAGGGGCAGATCACGTGTATCCCTAACAACACGGAGAAGTACATATCGTTCTCCTTAGACCAGCTGCGATTCATCGACAGCGCTCAATTCCTCTTAGCATCCCTAGACAAGCTGGTGTCAGCCAACCAGCCAGAAGCCTTCCAGATTACTGCTCTGTATGAGCCTAGTGTAGAGCGGCAACGCCTGCTTTTGCGAAAAGGCATCTATCCGTATGAGTATATGGATAGCTGGGATCGGTTTGCAGATCCACTCCCATCACAAGCCGACTTCTACAGCAAGCTATCAGCTGAAGGCATTTCCGAGGAGGACTACGAACACGCTTTGATGGTCTGGAACACCTTCGGCTGTGAGAACATGGGAGATTACCACGACCTATATCTCCGAACCGACGTGCTTCTCCTGGCAGATGTCTTTGAGACCTTTAGGGAAACGTGTCTACGTCAGTATGGCTTGGATCCTGCACACTACTACACCAGCCCCGGTCTCTCTTGGGACGCGCTCTTGAAAGCTACAGGTGTGGAACTCGAGCTGCTTGTGGACTATGACCAGCATCTCTTCGTAGAGAAAGGTCTACGTGGTGGAATATCTATGGTATCCAAGAGACACGCCAAGGCCAACAATCCTCTGGTTGAGTGCCATGACCAATCCAAGCCCACAACGTACATCCAGTACCTCGATGCCAACAACCTATATGGATGGGCGATGAGTCAGCCACTACCAACGGGAGGCTTCGGGTGGGTAGAGGACCTTCAAGGACTCACCAATACCATAGTGGACTGTCCATCTGACAGCCCCAAGGGCTACATACTAGAGGTGGATCTCGAATACCCACAAGAACTCCACAACGCACACAATGCCTATCCGCTAGCACCAGAGCGCATGAAGGTCCCAAAGGAGTGGATGTCCGAGTATCAGCGCAACCTCAAAGGTACATCGATAGAGGTTGAAAAGCTTGTGCCAAACCTCCACGACAAAGAGCGGTACGTACTCCACTACCGCAATCTACAGCTTTACATATCCCTAGGCATGCATCTCAAGAAGATTCACAGAGCGCTACGATTTGACCAAAGTCCATGGATGGAGCCTCATATCCGAAAGAACACTGACCTTCGTAAACTGGCTACGAGCGACTTCGAAAAGGACCTGTACAAGTTGATGAACAACAGCGTCTTCGGCAAAACCATGGAGAACTTACGCAAGCGTGTAAATGTCGATCTAGTGCGTGCCAGCGAAGAGGACAAACTTAGACGTCTGATTGCTAGCCCAACCTTCACACGGGCAAACATCTTCGATGACGATCTGGCAGCCCTGCATATGCATAAGAGTCGACTAACTTTGAACCGTCCAGTCTACGTGGGGATGAGCATTCTTGACCTCTCAAAGCATCTGATGTACGACTTCTATTACAACCAACTGCTTGGACAGTATGGAGACCGATGCCAGCTAGTCTATACAGACACAGACAGTTTACTACTTGAGATCCAGACAGACGATGTGTATGCCGACATGGCTGCCCACGAAGATCTCTACGACACATCTGACTACCCTAAGGAGCATCCACTACATAGCACAACGAACGAGAAAGTCCTTGGAAAGATGAAGGACGAGTGTGCCGGGCGCCCAATCGCTGAGTATGTAGGTCTTCGACCGAAGATGTATTCTATCCTAGAGGCTGATGGGAAAAGCATAAGGAAGGCTAAAGGCATCCGCAAGGTAGTTGTAAAGAAGCACATCCGCCACGAGCAGTACAAAGAGTCGCTATTTGCTAAGAAGACCTTCCGGCATGGGATGGATGTACTACGATCGAAAGGCCACCACATCTATGGGCAGCACATTAATAAGGTATCCCTTTCACCATTCGACTCCAAGCGTTGGATCCATAATAATGGAATCGATACATTAGCCTATGGACATAAAGACTTAGACATGGATGATTTCATTTACTAGTTGCTACACTAGGCACGAACAGAATACCTCTTGGTGGTAGTTCCGTATCTGGTGGAACTACTTGTAGCTCTTCGCGAACGAATCCACGTTTGGGTGCGTCCTTCTCCCCTTCTCGCTTCGCAAGGTAGTACAGCATAGGCTGTCCCGAAGATACTACACTTCGCGAAATAACGTATATCTGCAAACTCCACACAGGATCAGTAGCTCTACGTTTTTCACCCCCTTCCAATTCTCCTGGTGCGTAAAGATATCGAACTAGAACGTCGAATGGTAGGCGCTCTTCTCTCAAACCAACAGTGCGCGAATATGTAGTCTTTAGATCTACTTGTTGCGTCACTACAGAATTTGAAGGCTCCTTTCCTGTAAGTCGAGTCACCTCACTGTTCAGGGCTTTGATAACCATTGGTAGACGAACTACCCATTCTCTACTACGCGCATCCGAGCCTTCCGAAGTAAGTACCATCTCTTGTGCATATTGGTATCCAAACAATCTCTCAGCTAGTGTTCTATTCGCTCGTTCGACGAAGCCTTGCGCTCTATGATTACCAGCCTCACCTCGTTGAACTTTCGTACCATGTAGTTCTAGAGTTTCAGACATACGTCCCATGAATTCTCTACCAGGGTCTACTTGCAACGTCTTTGGCCATTCGAGTGGACTACGTTTATAGATTCGTTCGAATGCCGCAGAAACTTCACCACTATCTTTCGAAGCTAAAGGTTCGGCTTCTTTGTATCGATTACCACTAATGCATACTTATATAGTTTCCTTCCACGTCCAGGACGATCGTGTGGTAAGAATATCAAATCAGCTTGGTGGACTTCATTTGGTTTCGATACGGTCCAATGCGGACGTGGAATGTGTTTTGGTGGTGGTAGATATATTTGCCACATAGATTGCTTTTCCAACCAACTCCTAGCTACGTGTTCTGATGCTTTCGCTGCTACCGATAGCTTGCCAATTGCAGCGTGACCTTTCCAATAGCCCATAGGACCATAGAAGATATTCGCAAGTTTAGAATCCATCATACATCTATACATTCTAACCTTCAACAGATGAAGAAAAAAAAAGAAAAGAATAAGAACCTATCCACCCAGGCCTTATTCCTTTCTTTTTTCTTTTTTCTTTTTTTCTTTTTTTTCTTCTCTTATTTCTTTTTTTCTTTTCGTATTTTTTTAGTAGTGACCTAGTACGACCTAGTACGTTACCTAGTACGTTACCTAGTACGACCTATTACGTTACCTAGTACGTTCCTAGTACGTTACCTAGTACGACCTAGTACGTTACCTAGTACGACCTAGTACGTTACCTAGTACGACCTAGTACGTTACCTAGTACGACCTAGTACGTTACCTAGTACGACCTAGTATGACCTAGTACGTTACCTAGTGCATCTATAGCCATCTACTAATAGCGTATCCAGCGCCTAGCATTCCACCACCGATGTAGAGCAACTCACCAGTCTTCTGATTGTTTGAGGGTCGATAGTAGTCAGATAAGCGGGGTTCTTTCATTCCTTCGAGCCGTTCTAGCGCCTTACGTAACTTATCGGATTGCACGAAGGCTTTGTTGGTATCTCTTTGAACGTTGTATGCGTCGCGTTCAAGACCTTCCTGATTTTGTGCAAAGTCGTATAATCTTTGACGTTCGGTCCTATACGCTGTCATTTCAGATTCTTGTCTTTCGATGGCCCTATCGTGTCTCTCTCGTTCCGTATCTGTATCACCCTTTCCAATCATTCTAGCTAGTATGCCACCACCAGTAAATGCCGTCGCATTCAAAACAGCGCCGAAAACTGTCATAGCAATTGCTGCCGCCATTATGGTATGATCTTTTGTTTCTCAAGATATTGTTTCGCGTATAAGCTACCAAGTATCACGGCGTTCCACTTTGCGAAATTTACTAGGGAAGAAGAAGGATCGCTAAGCATAGATTCCTTGGTAGTCTTCTTTACGATCCACCCAATACCAGAAGCGAGTCCAACAATTATGGCTGCATCGGTTGCCGTCTTCATAAATTCTTTATCCATCTCGACATATATAAGTATGGTCTCTAGTCTCTAAGAGTTACTCCATGTCTAGTGCCGTTGGCTTTGCCGGAGCTGCAGGTTGTGTCGTGCTAACGTCGGCAGTGCGCTTATTGCCATCTACATACTTCTTGTACGCAAAGTACGTGCCAACCAATGTAGCGCCAGTACCAATGACTGCGAGGATAGTCAGGTTTTCGAACTGACCTTTCTCTTCTTTGCGTGGTTCGCTTTCGCGCGCCAACTCTCTCTCCTGAGCTTCTCTAGCGAGTTTGTTGCTTACCGCTAGTGCTTTTCCAGCTGCAACGCGCTTTGGGTTTTTTACCTTAGTTGGTGCAGTCGTCGGAGGATTCGCAGTTATCTGGTCCGCTTCTTCCATCTTGATTCGGTATAGTAAGTAGTAGTGAAGGTTCAACAGGTGTCGTAGGAACGACTATGTGATCAACTACGTGGAACTGCTTTGAGTGATAATAGGCCGGCCACAGCGGATATCTCGTTGCGAACTAGGTGGTCTTCTCGTAGGTCCTTAAGCAGTTCTTGTTTGTCATCTATTGGAACTACGTATGCGACTGCGCGGGTAGCTAGACGTAGTGCTCCATTTACTAGACATCCCGTTATTTGCTTTGCTACTACGGCCTGGTACCTACTATGCAAACGTTTTACGTCCTTCTCAGATAGCTTAGATATATCTACTATTGAGAAATTCTGTCCTAGATATTCTTTCGTTGTACCCATTGCAGCTAAGATTGCAAGTGCTTCCCGACAATCTTCGACACCCTCCAATTTGGTTGGATGTTCCAACACGACTGGAGGGCAAGTAATAGCGCACTCATCAATCAGTTCATTCATGTATTCATCCATGATAATATGTTGTAGGTGCTGGGAGCTCTAACACTACCTCGAAAGGATGGCGTAGACAGAAGCACATGCGAGCGAACTTATGGGATCCAAGTATCGTTCGTAACTCTTTGCATTCTTGCGAGCCTCCATAATCCTCAAATATCCTTTTGCCATCTACGGCCGATGCTGTATGAAATGCTACTACGATAGCTACGTTCTCGCGAAAGGGTTTACATATGCTCGTTAGTTGTTGGGACAGCACCCAAATGGAAAGCCCTATATGTCGTGCAGAAAAGGCTAAGTCCACTAGCTTGTCAGTTCGTTTCTTGACGTCCTTCGATGCGGCGCAATCATCGAGAATCAATAGAGTATTGGTACCTGACCAAAATGTTGCGCAAATACTCAAAGTAGCATCGATGGCATCCTGCGGTGGTGACATGACGAAGAAATGAGGATCTCGATTTGCAAATCCACGATAAGTTTTGTTGTGGGCATACGTAGGACAAATCAGTACTATGTAATCGAACTTACCACGAAACGATCCACGAAGTTGTTCTATGAGAAACGCAGTCTTCCCACAATTCGTTGGACCGACTATGAGTGCGTTGAACGGCACGTGCTCTACGAGAGAATCCATCAGTATATTATACTATGTAAGGATCTGTTCAATATCGAGATCTGAGCATCCGCAAGGACATAGATGTGCATTTTCACGTTTCCACTTCCCTTTGCAGTTCTATGTATGCGAATGTCGATGTCCTTTCCATTGCCGGTTTGTGCCAATCCATCACCATGAACGGTGGAATCTTTTGCTGTGCGACAATCGATTAGGATAGCGAATCTATTTTCAAAGAACTTCTTTGGAGTCATGGAAGTATTGGGTGTACCAAACCAGCCTTTTGCAGCCTCCCAGAAATCTAGGGGAAGCATGCCGCTTGGAAAGAGTCTGTTGGGAATCCCGTTGACATCTACTTCTACCTTCAAAATATCTGGATTCGAGAATGCTTCGCTATCTCGCGCACCATAAGCGTATGGATCTATGAATAGTAGAAGTAGTCCAGCAAAGGATCGTCGTGGAACGTTGACGTTTTGAGATATCAAAGTATCGGATGCTTTAGCGATCTCTACTATCTTGAAGTGAACAGCGTAGTCGTATAGGAATGCAGTACCTATTTCGTATTTGTGAAGTGCACTACTAGCCAGCGTTCCATCCCTGATTGCTTCGTATTCTAGTTGGATGTTGGTAAGTTGGTACGTACCTATCTTCGTCGTATCCGATCCAACTACGACATCAATGGCATTCGCTAGAGTCAACTCGAATGTAATGGTATTTTCTAGGGCATATGGATATAGAACTCCATGTTGTGTCAGAATGTCGACATCTAATGGAATCCTATATTTGGAACCACATGCAGCTAGGAGCGCGTTGTCTGCAGCAGACGAAGTACTTGCGTCGCCAGCTTTCGATCGTAGCTTGTTCGTGTTCTCTGATTGAATGCCTTGTTGTACTCTCGACTCTCTCTCCTGCGTAGATAGGTATACGTCGGAGTACGTTTGTAGGAGGTCTGGCTTGACAAGGTCTTCTACTGTTTCAGCTCCCATCCTACAGATTCTACGTATGACCAAGCAGCGTCCAACGTTCGAAACGACTCTGTTATTCGCATGTCCACCAGATAGTACGATGTCGCCCAATAGCGCTAAGCTACCAGGTACTAGTACTACGCCTTCTGCTAGCTTTGGGACTTCTACGTATAGAGTCTCACCTGGATTGGCAGATGATCGAGTGAAAGTTTTCCTATACAAGTCTCGTGGAGCCTTGAGTGCATGAGGCTCTCTTCGTGCTTGCGTGGGATCCAACTTTGATGAGATCATGTTGAATATAACTATATATATAGTTATGTCTAACATGGCCTTTGATGGGAGGTATGAGGAAAGAACTGATAAAGCTGAAAGAGGAAAGGATTACGATGATGACGATGCTATCGATGTGGAGGAGTGGAAAGCGATGACGTTTACAGAAGAGTCAGGAGAAATGGTCCCAATGAAAACCAGACGCAACTACACCCTAGAAGGTGCTAGACCGAAGGATCAGGAAACCTCGTTTTCTATGAATGATTACATAGATTCGATCACGGATCCGGAATCGAACGCGTCTAGACATCAAAGAATCATGAAAAATCTGGAAGATGAGAAACCTCCTAAATTCAGCGCTAGAAACGTGGTCTTCGAACAAGGCTTATCAGACGCTGTGAAACAGGAGATGTTCGAGGCCGTCTGGGAACGATATCCAGATGTGGGAATTCGAGGTGGCCATCTCGAGATGGCAACCATGTCTGACGGTAGAGTCGCTATCCACGAGTATGGAAGCAAACATAAGCCTATCCCCTTGACCACCACGAAGGGCGAGTTATATGTGAGGATTGGAAAAGGTCTCAAAGAAGTCCTAGGACCTCCGAGGGTAGAAATGGTAGAGCAAGTCATAGTAGCTGAAGATCAATTGAGTGAGAGGATCGAACGGAATGAAGAAATACTCAAAGACCCTACGTCTACTGAAACTCAGAAAGAGAATGCTACTAACGAAATAAGGACCGCTCAGGAGGAGCGAGCAGTCCTAGAACAAATAGAAGAAGCTATGGTAGAACGTATGCCACTTAGGGATCGTATAAGAACCATCTTCAAGAAGTATGGAGTCAGTATAATTAGCGTGGTAGCTGCGGTAAGTACTGTGATCGGCGTAATAGTTTCCAATCTGACAAAGGCAGTTCCCGCGATAGTACCGGGATTGGGAGATGCTGCCAAAGCAGTCGCTAAGACAACTGCCAAAGCCTTAAAAGCAGTAGGCAAAAAGTTAGAGGAGATTCTACCTAAGATGATTGGGCCAATTGCGAGTTTCATATTCAGTATGGCTGCTGACGTTGTTGGAGTCTTAGCAAACAACATTTGGTTGTTAATCGTAGCAGCAGTGGTCTTCGTAGTGGAGCAATACAAACGACGTTAACGAAACAACGTCCATGCAATTCCAGCTGCGGCAATGGATGTCATTGCGAGATTAATCTCATGTTGTGGGACAGCCTTTGGTACAGGAACTCGTTTCTCGTGCGTCTCATGAGGTGGTATTAATTTCTTATCTGGTGGTCCTTCCATAGGAGGCGGACGTCCTTTGACTTCTGCATTGATGTCGTTAGTGCCTAGCATCATTTCTTTCGTAGCTTTCGGGGTTGGATTCCTATAGCCATCTTTCTTACCAAGATAGTACACTAGATTGCTTGGCAATAATCGCACACCTATAGCTATTGCTAGATCGAGCCTCTTATGCGTCGTCGTTATAGCAATAAGATAGTTTTTGTAGCTCACCACTAAATCGTTTTCGAGAATAGCGCCTTCGACTAAGCTCTTAAACTTTTCTTTGACGTTGAAACTATCTACGATGGATTCGTTAAGATCGTTTTGAGCGCCTAGAATACAATATCCAAAAGCTTCGACAGATCGATTCAATCTACCCAATCCAGCATTCGTCAAACCTCTACCGATTGGTGGCGTAAACCAATTGTATTGCTTACCGTTGTTATTGCTAATGTACGATAAAGGAAACTGATAGTCCGTACGACTCTCCTCAGGAAACTTAAAGTCACCACCAGGCCACTTCGCAGAGTACGAAGTATTATGTGCGTACTTCTCCGTATAGTTCACCATTCTTCCATGAGAGTTTACGTAGACGTCTCCTAAGCCATCCCACCGAAAGTCTGGCGTTCGAGATATACCGAATTCGATGCACAATTTCTCAAGGACTGATTTGCTATAGAGATTGTCGAGTTGCTTGAAAGCACGGTTACCAGGTAGAGGAGCTCCAAGTTCGTGTAGAATTCTTCGTATCGTGAAATAAACATGGAATCGTAGGAACCCCTGAACGACTGGTGGATATGTTTTGAAAGTAGGGTCGAACAACGATACTCCACATCCGGAAGTTGCACACCACGTTGCGAAATTCAATTGTTGAGGCCAGTACTTGAAATCCGGACCTGATAACCATCTACGAGACTCCTTTGCTGCCGTATGCTTTACAACGACCTCCTTGAATATATTTGGAACGCCTGCTTCGAACTTCTTCGTAGGTGTGACGTATATCCATAACTTGGTGAGATCGATATCTTGTGCCGGTTCGGTAAAAGGAACTGCTCGAATAGGATATTTCGCACTCTTATCTAGGGGCAACGTAGATGGGAAACCATCAACCATTCCCTGCAATGCGTCATCGATGCGTCTTTGAGTGACTGCAGATAACTTTGAGACATCATCGCCGTAAACGACATAGCTAGAATCTCCATCTCGAAACCAAATACTCGTCGAATATTTGCCTGGACCGTTCACTTCCGTAGAGGCATAGAACTTGTGAAGATCCGTATGTGGGTATCGTTTCTCGAACTTCGCTAATAGATCTGCATTCAACGTTGCGATCTTATCGTTTTCTTCTATCCAATCGCGTTTGGAAAGACCTTCGTGTTCCCGCGCGAATAGTACGCTCTCGTAAACTGACTTACCACCAAGTGCTACATCTAGAGCCTTACCAGTGCGACCAAGCCACCCCATCAATTTACCACCTCCCGTCTTAGTAGGAGGACCTTCCTCCGTGAACACGCGATGAGACATTCCCCGATCAATGAAATTAACATTATCGGAAGTAGATTCGAACCAACTAAGTACGGCATTAGGAAATAGGTACTTGAACTGCCGCCATACGTCTGTCATGTTGAAGCTATACATACATATAGTTATACCTTTAATACGTAATGGCGATCCTTAATGTCACCACAACATTTGCCGACCATACTGTCTACTTCGACGACCCTATTCTTATACAGAACGTTTCGCTACTCGAGATCGCTTTTGAGAACAGTTGGTGGAACCTAACGGAGGCGGGCTCGTTCAGGTGGAATGCCGGTAGTATTATGTTCCCACACGATGTTGCTGCAGGGTCTTACAACTTTAAGAGAATCAAGAAGGTCTTAAAGCCTGCAAGTGATGCTGGTATCGTGGAATTTAAGAGCAGGATCCCCCTTAAGGGCCACGCCATAGTAGTTAAGAAACCAATCAAGTTCGATAAGAATTTCTACGCACTATTAGGTGTCGAAGGTGGAGAAGAAGAGAATAACGAGTTCCTGCTAAAAGTTGGTAATTACCCTATTAAGATCGAAGATATCTACACAATGTATGTCTATTGCGATGCGGTGGATTCCGGTTTCTCACTTCTAGAGGGAAAACGATCGAAAGTCTTGGCTAGCATAGAGGTCCGAGGTTCTTGGTTTTCAAGGACAACCTATCCTATAACGAATCCCCAAACCCTGCAAGCTATAGGGACAATGAGAAACAGCCTTCGTCTGACAATTCGTGATGAGAAAGGTAACGTGGTAGACTTCCGTGGTCGACCGATACGATACGTGTTGAAGCTTGAGTAAGTTATATGTATAACGTACAATGGAAGGCGATTCGATTCAACCGTTTCCCTCAGCACCAAGTATCTATCCACAGATTGCTAGTGACACTGGAAAGAACTTTAGACTGCAAACGATCCGAGACACGCTTTCGGACATAGAAGTTCAAGAAAGGCACTACGAAGGTGTGCGCAAGAAATATGCACGTTCTCAAGGAATAGTTCATGGTATCGCAGTGGTAACTGGAGGTCTATCTGTGATCTTATCTGGATCTGGATTGGGCGTAGCGTTGACTGGGGTTGGAATAGTGATTGGTCTACCACTTGGAGTTATTGGTGGGCTATGTGGATTAATTTCAGCATCTACGACCCTTGGAGCTAAGAAGTTAGGAATGAAGGTTTCTAAGCATGAAAGGACAACTATGTTGGCAAAGGCGAAAATCAATACGATTCGAGATCTAGTATCGAAGGCCTTACGCGATGAAAACATATCCGACTCCGAATACAATCTCATCCTGAACGAAGCGAATAAGTATGAGATCATGAGGTCTGAAATTCGTCGCGAGACTTCCATAGGTGAACAAAGTCCGGATCGGGTTCGAGCCGAACTCAAGCAAGAAGTGCAAAAGGAAATGCGAGAAAAACTTGGCAGCTTAGTAGGGTAAGAATCGATATTTCCTATGAAAGGAACGAACATGGTTCTCACTTTCACTTCGCTAAATCCTACTGCTAGTTAGCCCATGTCTAGTGTAGATTGGCTCAAAGTAGGAATGGTAAGAAAACAACTCCTTGACAAAACGCTCGACCGCACTTCCAAATACGTCACATCGTTTAACGACATCGTTAAGAGACATAGACGATCCTAAACGACGTAGCACCTCGTAACTTGCTCCAACGACTTTCGTCTTAAGTATTGATCTGGGGCCTATATTGTTTTCTATCGCTGTAGTAACGACCTCGTGGACTATTTGTTGAACGTCCATAGGTACTCCTTGAGGATCGAGTTTAAGGAAAGTCGTTGCAATGTGAGGAACTATGTGCTCGACATCCAAGTCTACATCAATCTTATCGTCGTTATACAGAGAACGTATAAAGACCTCTCCACTACAGATGCTTCTGTCGTTTAGTTGCATGAAGCGAGCAACCTCGCCTCTAGATCGGACGAACCCACATTGTATGCACGCATGGTAGAGTAGAGCAGCTAAAATATTTTTCTTAACATCGCTACGCTTGAGACAAACGTTCATTACTTGGATAAATGCGTCGGCTACGATTCCTAACGTGTTCGTAGGGAACGATAGGTCATAACTTTGTTTGTAAATAGTGTTGTATGCTTGTAGTTCTCGTAGGAGCGTTCGTCGTTGCAGGTCTGTGTTATCGCTTTGCTTTGGTTTTGCGCGGTCTAGATCGCTTTGATACTGAAATCCGTCCGGACCTACTATGCGCAGTCGAGTAGTAGTAATATCGATCTTCGTTTCTTCACATGGTTCGGCCTCGGAAACAAGACCACATGTGGGACACACGAATTCCGTTCCTCGTATTTCCAAGGGGCAGAGACAATCAGAACATGTTTCACTGGTGTTAATATGTAATTGTGGTTTGATATGCAGGCTTCTACAAGTCCCAGGACCAAACAATCTGATGAGCTCGTCCATGATACGCTGTAGATGTCGTACGTTTAATAGAAAGAAAAAAAAAGAAAAAAAGAATGAAGAGGGTCACGCAACGACTTTCTTCATTCTTTTTTTTTTTTTTGTGGCGATTCCTAATCGTCCTTCTCGCTCCTCAAGGCAGCCAACACCTCGTCGAGAGCATGGCTGAGAGACTCTCCGAGACCTTCCTCTGGTTCCAGCACTCTTGGTTCCGCGGGCAATGCTACCGTCGGACGCATGGCTAAGAGCCTCATCGAAGCATTCCTGTCGAACGCACGGGTGAGAGCCTCGTCGAAACCTTCCTCCGCTTCCACCACGGTTGAATCTGCAAACGTATCGAACTCACGGAAGTAGTCAGTCTTCGCTGTCTCATTTGGATCCACGTTTGGCTCTTCCTCCGGTTCCACCACGTTTGGCTCTGCAAGTTCCGCCTTCCTTGGATCCTCTAGCGTCTTGCTGGACTTCCTAGTGCGTCTTATGTGTGGACACTTCTTGATAGTGAGGCGGTCGCATACTGAGCAAAGCCCGTAACTAGTACGACATCCTTTACCGCACTTCGAGCATGGCACAAATAGGTCACAGCCTTTTGAGATTTGGAAGTTGTGCTGGGCACAGTACTTCGATGTCTTTGAAATCTTCTTCGTACATTTCATGTCCTTCCCTCTCATCAACCAATCACAAGTTACCGTCTCAGGCATTGTGGCGTCGTCTACATTCGAGTTCTTCTTCGACATGTTCGATCTGTATGGTATTAATGCGTACTAAGATGACAACGTAAGCTAATATCGTGGAATAAAGAATATATACTAATACCATTTGGTGGTGATATACAGTATACTAATCACTCCTCTAACAGTTACTCAAGTTTGGATTCGGTCCGTGCGCGAATATCTAGTGACCATTTGGGCTTCGCGCCTCGCTCGCATAGTAGTAGTCGGGGCGTGCAAAACAGTCCTCTCCACCTTCACACGCCTCCCCACCATCGCACTCGCAGTAGCCGTCTTCCTCCTCCATGGGTTGGAAGCACTCTGCGAACCACCTGGCGATCCTGCGGTACCCATTACCGCACGCAACGCTCATCATCCCCTCAAAGTCCTCG
The DNA here is from genome assembly GCA_030867875.1 of Actinernus sp. WN-2022. NCBI lineage: Eukaryota > Metazoa > Cnidaria > Anthozoa > Actiniaria > Actinernidae > Actinernus > Actinernus sp. WN-2022. The sequence continues at coordinate 58,352,132 of JAOWCC010000019.1, forward strand.
TGAGGGATGACGGGGCGAAAACGCTTTGCAAGCCAGCGAACTACATCGAGGTGACCATGCTTGCTTGCATCAAACATAGCGTCGAGGACGTACTCTCCATCCATAAAGTGCTGGAAGCATTCATCGAGCCACTCGACTGTTTCAAGGTGACCATTCCTACACGCGTCCACCATAGCATCGGCAACGCATTCCTCACCTATAGTGGGTTGGATGTGCTCGACTATCCACTTCGCGACGTCGAGGTGTCCGTTTCTACAGGCATCCATCGCAGTCGCACTGGAGTCGTTGTAGTAATAGTCCTCTATGGGGTGGAAGCGACTAGCTAACCACTTCGCGCTGTCTAGGTTGCCGGTAGTAGCGGCTCTAGTTATGGCATAATCTTCGTTAAATGCGTCGTCGGCATGGTATTCTTCAGAAATGCCAAACTTCTTAACCAAGGCGTCTCTGTCTTCGTCGTCTTGGGCAGCCTCGAGACCCAATGTGAGGACTTGTCTGCCAAACTCGTAATCTACTTCTTCGTATTGCACAATAGACGCGGCATCATTCAAACGTCTCGAGGTCGAAGCGACACTCGCGAATGACCTAGGGCCTGCAAGTTCTACGATCTTGACCAGGATATCCATCGGGAGGTACGATATATTATCCATAGTGGAAGAGATCGATATACAGTATAATAATCATTTCTCTAATAGGTTATCAAGTTTGGATTTTTAGGTGTAAGAATGTCTAGTGACAATTTTGGGCAACACTGTATAAAGTAGTATGTAAAGTGGGCGTTCTGGGAAACTTTTCAAAAAAATTTGTGCAACAACTTCAACAAAGTGTGCAAGCAAGGAGGGAGTGGCCCCTGGCCTCTTGATAATACAAAATACTAACACAATTGATGGTGAAAAGTGAATCAGACTACATATGCATAACGTTACTGTTGTTGTTAATACTAGTCATGATAATACAAAATACTAACACAATTGATGGTGAAAAGTGAATCAGACTACGTATGCATAACGTTACTGTTGTTGTTCCTACTAGTCATGATAATACAAAATACTAAGACAATTGATGGTGAAAAGTGAATCAGACTACATATGCATAACGTTACTGTTGTTGTTAATACTAGTCATGATAATACAAAATACTAACGCAATTGATGGTGAAAAGTGAATCAGACTACGTATGCATAACGTTACTGTTGTTGTTCCTACTAGTCATGATAATACAAAATACTAACACAATTGATGGTGAAAAGTGAATCAGACTACATATGCATAACGTTACTGTTGTTGTTAATACTAGTCATGATAATACAAAATACTAACACAATTGATGGTGAAAAGTGAATAAGACTACGTATGCATAACGTTACTGTTGTTGTTCCTACTAGTCATGATAATACAAAATACTAGCACAATTGATGGTGAAAAGTTAATCAGACTACATATGCATAACGTTACTGTTGTTGTTAATACTAGTCATGATAATACAAAATACTAAGACAATTGATGGTGAAAAGTGAATCAGACTACGTATGCATAACGTTACTGTTGTTGTTCCTACTAGTCATGATAATACAAAATACTAAGACAATTGATGGTGAAAAGTGAATCAGACTATATATGCATAACGTTACTGTTGTTGTTAATATTAGTCATGATAATACAAAATACTAACACAATTGATGGTCAAAAGTGAATCAGACTACGTATGCATAACGTTACTGTTGTTGTTCCTACTAGTCATGATAATACAAAATACTAGCACAATTGATGGTGAAAAGTGAATCAGAATACATATGCATAACGTTACTGTTGTTGTTAATACTAGTCATGATAATACAAAACACTAACACAATTGATGGTGAAAAGTGAATCAGACTACGTATGCATAACGTTACTGTTGTTGTTCCTACTAGTCATGATAATACAAAATACTAACACAATTGATGGTGAAAAGTGAATCAGACTACATATGCATAACGTTACTGTTGTTGTTAATACTAGTCATGATAATACAAAATAATAACACAATTGATGGTGAAAAGTGAATCAGACTACGTATGCATAACGTTACTGTTGTTGTTCCTACTAGTCATGATAATACAAAATACTAAGACAATTGATGGTGAAAAGTGAATCAGACTACGTATGCATAACGTTACTGTTGTTGTTCCTACTAGTCATGATAATACAAAATACTAAGACAATTGATGGTGAAAAGTGAATCAGACTACGTATGCATAGCGTTACTGTTGTTGTTCCTACTAGTCATGATAATACAAAATACTAAGACAATTGATGGTGAAAAGTGAATCAGACTATATATGCATAACGTTACTGTTGTTGTTAATACTAGTCATGATAATACAAAATACTAACACAATTGATGGTGAAAAGTGAATCAGACTACGTATGCATAACGTTACTGTTGTTGTTCCTACTAGTCATGATAATACAAAATACTAGCACAATTGATGGTGAAAAGTGAATCAGACTACATATGCATAACGTTACTGTTGTTGTTAATACTAGTCATGATAATACAAAACACTAACACAATTGATGGTGAAAAGTGAATCAGACTACGTATGCATAACGTTACTGTTGTTGTTCCTACTAGTCATGATAATACAAAATACTAAGACAATTGATGGTGAAAAGTGAATCAGACTACATATGCATAACGTTACTGTTGTTGTTAATACTAGTCATGATAATACAAAATACTAACACAATTGATGGTGAAAAGTGAATCAGACTACGTATGCATAACGTTACTGTTGTTGTTCCTACTAGTCATGATAATACAAAATACTAGCACAATTGATGGTGAAAAGTGAATCAGACTACATATGCATAACGTTACTGTTGTTGTTAATACTAGTCATGATAATACAAAATACTAACACAATTGATGGTGAAACGTGAATCAGACTACATATGTATAACGTTACTGTTGTTGTTAATACTAGTCATGATAATACAAAATACTAACACAATTGATGGTGAAACGTGAATCAGACTACATATGCATAACGTCAACAAATATTATCATTATTTTATAAAAATTATGTCAGTTGATTTTGATTCAAATTAAAGGGTACGCATTTTTAAATTGCTGAAATTCTAAATCTTTAATCTTTAGAAAAATAGCCTAGTTTTTAACAATATCGAAATGCTGATCATATGATCGGTATTTACTTTCTTAAACAGGAACTCAAATAGATCAACACGCAGGGTACAGAGCATGCAAATGTCTGGATGGATATCATCGCAAAAATCGCTTTGATCGTTGTGAAAAATGTTCACAGGCCGGTCTCCAGTGCATCAACGAGTCAGTCTCCGTAAAGCCTGGCTTCTATTGGTTCTGGGAATCAAACTCAAGCTTTCACCAATACAAGACTTTTGCTGAGGACCTACGAATCATGAACGATTCTTACCACAGAACCTCGTCACATTTCAATGGTTCTTTCCCTGAATCCTATCCATGCCCTCGTGCCAAATCCTGCCTTGGAGGACTGGGCTCTAACTGTGCTCAGGGATACACAGGGAAACTCTGTGACCAGTGTACCCCTGGGTACTATAGACGAGTGTTGAATTGTAAGCGTTGTCCCTCAAAGACATGGGTCATGGGACAAATTGGAATAATTGCTGGTATCGCAGGTCTTCTTGTAGTGTTCGTCATCGGGGCCGGGAAAAGAGAAAAGAAAAAAGACAACACTAGTCGTCCAATTATTGACATTGTCCTTGCACGACTAAAAATCATAATCGGATTCTACCAAGTCACATCTGGAATTGTGGATGCTTTCACGTACATCAAGTGGCCAGGTGCTTTGTCTGCAATCGGTGACTATGCACAAATCATTCAACTCAACGTGCTGCAAGTCGCTCCTCTACATTGCTTGTTCCCATCATTGAAAAATAACGCTTACATTTCAATGATTATATTGATGGTAACCAATGCTACCGTCGTATTTATTGCCGTGATGTTTTACTTTCTGAGAAAATTCATCCTGAAAATACGAAAGGATTCAGAAAACCACGACAATGACAAAGAAGAGACACTGTCAAATACCAAGGTGTTCCTATACCGTAATGTGTTCCTCTTCCTGTTCATAACCTATCCCAGCACGTGTTCAGCCATTGTACGCATCCTCCCTCTCGCCTGCCACGAACTGTGCTCCGAAAAGACCTGCAATAAGTATTTAAAAAATGACTACAGCCTACGTTGCGATGAGTTGGAATACAAGAAGTACAAAACCATTGCGTTTTCATTTCTCTTCTACATTGCTCTTCTGCCAGGCCTGGCATTGCTCGTCTTAAAGAAGTATCGAGAGAAGAGTGCTGTCAATGTGGGTGAAGATACAGAGAGAGAATTTAACCAACGTATGCGCAAGAGGCATGGTTCTGAAGAAATGCGTGTTCATGTCGTCAAGTTTACTATCGATACTGAAGTCACTGAGCCTTGGAAACCCACTTCGCTGACATACTATGAGGACAAGGAAGTTGGCAATCAGGAGCCTAATGAACCGGAAGTGATCACAGGTATGAGCTTCCTGTATGAGAATTACAAAGACAACGCCTGGTACTGGGAACTAGTGGAGGTACTGCGCAAACTCATCCTGACGACTGGTGTCCTTTTGATTGGTCGAGAAAGCCGTACCTACATTGGTCTTGCTTCTATTGTCAGCGGAATATTCGCCATTTGGTACGCGTACCGTAAGCCAGTTAAGGATCGGTTCGAAGGACATCTCATGTTAACATCTCTCATCGTTACCTTCTTCAACCTTGCAATAGGAGTGATCCTCAAGATCCCTAAAGAGGCTGTCCCGTCCGATGTTGACCAGTACGTCGATTCTTTACTGGTCAATATATTGGTGATAGGACTAAACATCCTTATTATAGTTCTTGTTGTCGGTGAGTAGACATAAAATATAGATTGAGGCAAGCCTAAAAGCGGAACTCCCATTTATCTGATCTGAAGTAACGACTCGAAAATACGATAAATTAAATAAAGAAAACAAAAACACAAAAATAACTGGTAGAATAAAGGGATATCAGCGCAAAAGGTTCAGAAGAAAAGAAGAACATATTTTACAACAACCGACACTTTTCTAGCAATCTGATTGGCTAATTTTCATATGCAATATTTTAACAGACGCGCGGCCGGCTTTCGAAGCGAGCTTTGCAGAGATTTGTGAATTCACATTGTGTAAAAATCCGTTCCAAAAATCAAGAAAATGAGGATTTTAAAAGCATTTCATCACAGTTAATCGGTGAGTCGAACTTCCTTGTGTGGTGCCATTTGTCAAATTCAAGCTTTCTCTCGAGTCGAACAAAGTATTTTCGGCGAATTTGTGATTGGCTTTGTGACATGTTCGACCGATCTTTTAGAACTAGAACTGAGAAGTAGTCTTGAATTATATGCATAATTTTCTGGTTCGTGATTTAAATCTCTTATTCAGGAGACACGTTCAGATACGTTCTTCACTAGAAACAAACAGTTTAGAGTATCTTAGATATTTTTTGGTAGAGTTCGGGAAAGCTTAAAGAAGTGTTTATGTTTTGAACTTTTCGACTCGAAGACAGTTTGAATCTAAAAGTCTGTTAGTTTCTTATGTGTCTGTCAGCCTAATGATATTATATTAGGACAGACCAGAAGTCCATAACTAGAAGTGTTCATCTACCACACTAGATCTTGCCGGGAAATTTTTTTTTTGGGCCCCAGTTCAGATCCATGAACAACTTTACCATGAGGCCTTGCGCGCCCAATCCAAGATGGCGGACAAAGATGGCGGACTTGGGGAAAGGAAATTGTTTTCGGGGTGGTGCTAATAAAATGTTGACAACTGGGTTGACGTAATTCAAGAAACCACGTGATGTTGCCATAATAAAGGGAGGAGTGGGTCAGTAAGAAATAATACGCAGTGGGTGGCTGGCGGCAACTTTGTAGTTCATGTTTCATTTTCGCGGAAGATTACGAATTCGGCACCGGCTTTTGCGCGGGATCGTGGGATTTTCAGTATTATTTAATACTATTGAACCTGGATTTTTCTAACCGCTGGATCCGAATAAGGGTTTGAAAAATCTCGACAACTCTTGTTTCCTGAACAGTGCAATTCAGTACTTGTTCAGACATTTTTGCGTAGTTTCCGGACATCAATCGAAAAGTTGAGAATTTTAAGTTTCCTAATTAAAAATTATAAGACCTTGTAAACTTTAACTACTTATGATTCTTTTCCCGATACAAAAACATTAGGCTTTGTTTTTATAATTTTGTTGGTTGTGCGAAGCGATTATATATATCTCGGTATTTACAGAGAGATGACAAGGGGATCTTCATTCTTCTCAAATATGAAAGGTAAAAAATACCCCTAAGTGCTAATGTAAAATAAACAAATTTCCTTATGCAAGGCACAACGATCAACGCATTACTCTTTCGTGTTCGCCTTTCACGACTTTATGATTTACGCGAACTTAGCGAGACGTTTTCGCGCGCTAATAAATATTTTCTGGACCGCAAGTAGCTCAATATATAAAGGGAAGACACACTTCAGGGGCAGATTCCGACTTCGGAAGAATGGTAGAATCCCCAAAAGGAACAAAGTATATTTTATAAAACAATTGTCGTGATATCATAATAAAATATTTTATTATTAATTTGTAAATTATATTATAATAAAAAGTCCTTTGTTTAGCACTCGCAGAACCCCCCCCCCCCCCCCCCCCCCCCCAATTAGTCTCGCCCATCCGTATTTACTTTGCCAATACATTGTGCAGAGTTATAAAACAACAATTATATATATATATATGTATTTGTTACATTTGTACCAGGTCAGAGAAAGGTACTAATTTATAATTTAAATTTCTTCAGGGAAATTATGGGTTATCCAACAATCTTTTTTTTTTGGTGGTCATTGTCAATCACAATATTGGAGGTGGGGTACTTGTGAATTTTACAGAATTATGAATATATTTTGTATATGGTTTTGGTATTCTTTATGAGGGTGGGGGAGGGAAAGTAGGGTTATATGCAGGTTATATGTTTATAAAGACTACCCTTTCCTAGGTTATACTGATTTGTTTCATTTCCACCCCTTTCCTTAGAGTTGAAGTCTACTTTACAGTAACAATATTTGCAATAAATACAACGAAATATACTTCTTTATTATCCAATATATGCAGGCTTGAACCCATTGTTTGTGCCTGGCCAACAAGAGAATGTACATGATGTCATGCCTTCCTTTATAAATATTAGCTATCCCATGGAGCTTTTCAACTTTTCAGTTGTGATATTGGAAGTAAATTAAAGACTGCATTGATTATGACTATACCACAGGGGGGCAGGTTATTTATTCAGATTACGTCTTTTTTTTATGACTCCCCCCAGAATAAACTGCTTATTTAAATAATTTTAGCAACCCCCCTCCATCCTTTCAAAAAATTAATACACCGCCGTCCCTAGCCCTCCCCCCAGGCCATTTCCAATTTATTTTTATTTTATTTTTTTATTTTTATACAATTGCCTTTATTTATACTACACCCACATAACTTTACAAGTGCAATGGTGCAAAACTAAAAACAATATTAAAGTTAATATAATAAATAAATACGAATACGAATACAAAAACATATTACAATTTACACAGTGCAAATTATCCTTCAGTAATTACATTTTCTCGTTTTAGCCAGTCATATATGGGGTGCCATTTCGTTTGGAATTTTTCATACTTTTGTTTGCTGATAGCAGATTCTCTTTCAATGATTGCTTTTTTGCTTAAGAGGATAAGGAAGCTTTCAAAACAGAAGGGCGTGTTTCTTATAAATGATGTATACATATGAAACTTTGCAATTATCAATACATGGTTTAGCAATTTGCTATTTTCAATAGGATCAACAAGACCATACAGGATATGTGCGGTGTTTAGGTTTAACGTTTGCAATGTGATTTTTAACCACCATTTCTTGAAACATTCCCAGAAAGTTTTGGCTTCAACACATTGGGCGACCATATGTTCTAAAGTGTGTCTCTCAACACAGAACGGGCATTGATCGCTGTCTTTTATTTTTACTTTGAAGAGGAAATGATTTGTAGCAAGAATGTTGTGGTTAATCTTGTATAGAGGTTTTGCACCACCACGTGATGGCAGCCATGTTGGTGGCCAGAACAATAGAATGTTATTCCTTTGAGATTTAATTTTTCACATGATTGAACAAATCTCATTGTTCTGGCCACCAACATGGCTGCCATCACGTGGTGGTGCAAAACCTCTATTGGAATATGCTTAATTTTATCTCTTTTGTAATAGCGAACGGAAGTGTGTAAATTTCCTTTAACTTATTTTCGGGTACCCCTTGGCTTTTTAATTTCCTTTGAGCGGTTGGTGCTTTGAATTGTTGCTCTATGAGTATTCCGCGAGTCTTTTTGGCTGTAATATTTTGCGCGTTTGTGAAACATTCAGGTGGATGTGGTGCGGGTACAGGTAAATTAACTGGTAATTCACGCACATTTACTCGCTTATTCGTTTTTATTGCATTTATGAGCCCTATAAACCGTATAAAAGTTGTTTTAATTTTAAACTTGGTTTGAAATTCATGATAATTAAGCAGTTTGTGGTTATCATTACACAAATCGTCACAGCTGTAGATCCCTTTTTGTAACCATTCTTTGTAAAATACTGGGCTTCCTCCTATTTTGATTTTACTATTGTTCCAGATTATTTCGCTTTCTATGGAAGTTGTAGGGTGTTGTTTAAACCACTCCGATTTTAAATCCTGCCAATATACCAGAATTTGTTTGTAAAACAGTGGAAGCTCTAAAAGCGTTAGATGTTTAACATCGTAGTTGCACTTAAATAGAAAAGCGCCCCCGTATTTTACCAGGGGACTCAAGGGGATTGTTTTCCATGCTGCGACACGTGTGTCTGTCAGCCTCTTTATCCAGCTGATTTTAATTGCTTTTTCAATATCACCAAAATTAATCATACAAAGGCCACCATCTTCTTTACGCACAATTAAAGTTGACTTTTTTATTTTAGGGGGTTTGTTTTTCCAAATAAATTTGTATGTAATTTCATCCACTTGCTTGGAATATTTTTCTGGTATGGGCAAAACAGATGCATTGTAGACTAGCTTCGATAATCCCAAAGTTTTCACTATGTTTATACGGCCATATAACGTGAGATTTCTTTTTTCCCATACCATGAGACAATTTTTAAGATGTTCAAGTTTATCAAGAAAATTGAGCTTGGTCGTTGCATCTGTATCGTAAGAAAAGTATATCCCTAGTGCCAGAATAGGTTTTTGTGGCCAGTTAAAGTCAAACGGTTTTTCACGCGACCTTCGCGCACTGCCTAACCACATTGCTTCCGTCTTAGAATTGTTTATGGTTAAGCCGGAGACACGACTGAAAGAGTTTAAGAGCTCGTTAAGATGTACTACTGACTCTGTGTTCCTAAGAAAACAGGTGGTATCATCGGCATATTGTGTTAGTTTAATCTCTTCTCCAAATACATCAATACCTTTTATGTTTTTGTTACTATTAATCGCAAGTGCGAGTACTTCAATCCATATGCAAACTAGCATTATTTAACAAGAATAATTTTACAGAACTGTCATTTCGGGCCGTGAAACTCTGTTTAATACTACAATATGTAGAAAAGCTAAGAATAAACCATAAAATTAACTGTTATTAACTACCACTAATTTGGTGTCTGTAAAAAGTATTTGTTGCTGCACGGTATTCCAAAACTACACAAGAATATATTGTCCTTTAATAGATATAAAACATTATCATTAATTCCTTACATCAGGCATAATTCCTAGCTGCATGCAACCTTAAGAAAAAGTGTTCTGTGGGGGGGGGGAGGTTTTTAGATTTTAGATTATTGCAAGTGCATTCTCCTGCATTTCTTAAGCTAGCTCTATTTAGTGCATTAATTAGCCATTCTGTGCACCTACCATTTTAAGTGTATATACGTAGGTCTTTGTTTGACAAAGATTAAAAAAAATAACATTAATCCACCCAACCTTTCATAAATAAATTTTAAGATTCTCCCTTCTAAAGCCTGTTAAAACAAATTGGGATCCCCTTAAAAATTATCTGCCCCCCTCCCCCTGTCAGGTATACATATTATGAATACAGCCTAAAGGAATAAAAATAACCCTGTAATTCTTGGGTTCCAATTTTGTTTGTTTTATCAGAAAACCTAACACAGTATTTTTCAAGTGTTTAGAATCAGTATGAATTAAGGCTTAATACCAATTATTTGTAATTGTTGCCATTTACATAAAATTATATATATACTAGCACACTAATTGTTATATAAAAGCTAGCTCAGAATTATGCTTGTACATGCATTTTTATTCGCTTTTGAAACACATTTACAAAATTTTTTGGCTGATTAAAGTTTTTTTCTACAATAAACAGCTAGTGCACAACCTTCTGATTAATTAGTCAATTAATCTTTAATAAATAATAGTGTTATCAGAGTATATAATCTATAAATAATAATGCACATGCATGCATGTCAAGACCTCAGGTATACCTGATTTACTTAATTATATTAATTAAGGGAGCAAATACATACTATATATAATTATATATATATAATTAACTAAGTGAAACAAAATAAAATACCACAGGCAGTAATAGGAAATAAAACAACAATTTGATTAATTACCAATGAATTGATCATTATTATTTAACACAACTTTTAAATTAAAAATGCATGTAAGTGTGTGCTCAGTATATTATAATATTATATATAAATGGGCAACATACATGCATGACTGGCCTACTACTAACACTTGAAAAATACTGTGTTTTAATAGTTAATATGTTTTCTGACAATTACAATTTTACAGTATTACAGCTAGGGTTTTTTATTTCTTTAATCCACCTAATTTACCTTTTACATGTACTTCAAATTCCAATATCACAACTAGAAAAGTTCAAAAGCTCCAAGGGGTAGCTTATTTATGAAGGAAGTCATGAGGTCATGACTACATCCTCTTAATTGTTGGCTGGCACAAAATAATGGGTTCAAGCCTGTGTTGGTTAATAATTAAAGTAAGTACATTTTATTATATTTATTGTAATTATATTGTTACTCAGTAAAGAAATATGAGACTTCAACTAAGGAAAGGGGTTAAACAGAAACAAATCAGCATACCTAGGAAGGGGTAGGGTAGAGTTATGATTAAGTGCAGTCACCCAAAATTACAATCAAAATACCCTTACTCTTTCTCTACCAGGTACATATGTAACAATGTATACATAATACATATATATGAATTTGTTTTTTTTATATAACTCTGCATAAAGTATTGGAAAAGTAATAAAAATATCTAAGAACTAAGGAGGGGGGGGGGTGTACTATACTTTTTAAAATTATATTAATTATATTTAATATACAAATTAAAAATTATATTTTCTTATGAAATTTCGACAAAATGTTTATAAAATATACTGTGTTCCTTTTTTCCTTCGTTTTTTTAACATTCACTTTTTTTAACATTCACTTTGTTTTAGCACTTAATTAGGGTACTTATTACCTTTCATATTTGAGAAGATCCTATTGATCCCTCTGAAGAGAATAATCGCTTTGCACAATCGGGAAAAGAATCATAAGTAATTAAAGATTACAAGGTCTTATAATTTTTAATAAGGAAACTTTAAATTCTCACCTTTCATCAACTTGCAACTTGTCCGGAAACTACGCAAAAATGTCTCAAAGGTATAAACGCTTACGAGCAAGTACTGAATTGCACTTACTTTCATGATCACCGTTCAGGAAACAATTTTCAAACCCTTATTCGGCTCCAGCGGTTAGAAAAATCCAGGTTTAATAGTATTAAAGAATACTGAAAATCCCACGATCCCGTGCAAAAGCCGGTGCCGAATTCGTAATCTTCCGCGAAAATGAAACATGAACTACAAGTTGCCGCCGGCCATCCACTGCGTATTATTTATTACTACCCTTTATTATGGCAACATCACGTGGTTTCTTGAATTAAGTCAACCCAGTTGTCAAAATTTTACTAGCACCACCCCGATAACAATTTCCTTTCCCCAAGTCCGCCATCTTTGTCCTCCATCTTGGATTGGGCGCGCAAGGCCTCATGGTAAAGTTGTTCATGGATCTGAACTGGGGCCCAAAAAAAAAATTGCAGCCAACCTGCAGCCAATCATATTCTTCGAAAAAATTACAGCAGCACCTGATTGACTAAGACAATTATTTCCTTTGTTTGTATATTGTACAACTAATTATATATACGAAAAACAAATTGGCAGACAAAGCGATGCTACTTGCTAGTGTAGAAACTTCTGATGATCAGCTATTCCTCATTTATAACACTGACAATTGGTGAGTATCACATGTTCAGGAAAGACTAGAAGTCCATAACCAGAACTTGTGGTTTCCTTTGTAACCTTTTATTTTCCTGTTTCATCTGCATAATACTTCGTGTTTACAGCAGCGTGTGTTGTATAGAGAATGAAATATAAACGCAGATTTAGATTATCACTAAGTACAGCGATATTTGGCATAAATACAGCGAGTGATAAATATCACATACAAATCATACTATTATTTGGTTATGATATGACCGAAGAAATTTACTGAAAAAGACAATCAGATGTTCTCTCAAGTGCACCGAGTTTGTTAACTAGCTTCTTTGAGTTTGAGCTCGAGGTAAAAAATATAATCCTGTAAGTTTGCGCTTGGTAGTTAATTTAAAAGTAAACTTGGCTTACTTGGATGGCATTTTGTCCGAGGGTACCTATCTTTCGAGTTGGGAACTGAGTTAGGAACTGAATTGGGAACGGAGTTAGGAACCAAGTTAGAAACTGAGTTAGGAACAGGTTAGGAACCGGGTTAGAGTTGGTAACCGAGCACGGTTAGACCTATTTGAATGTTCCCAAGGATCTTTACCGTAATAGCTAAACCGCCGGAGAACACAGGGTACCCAACTACAACCCTTGCCATTTAAGTCGGACCTCTTCAGCAATTTCCGGCTATTTTTAACACAACCCCTCCTCCCCCATTTCAATGTTGGTTTTCGAGAAGACTGAAATGTTGCCTTTCTATCGCAACATTTTGAAGGAGGAGGGGAAAAAAGCCAAGTCATAAAAAGTGCCCGCGATGTGTCGGATGAGCACGTTCAGTGTTCTGAATAGCCTTATTTTGTCGGGCGGTCCGTACTTAATTGGCGAAGGTCGTAGGTCTGGAAGGGCTAGTGCAGTGACCATTAAGCGTTTACAACGAAGAAAGCTGGTTATACGGGAATGGGTATATGTATTAACGGCCAATCTTCTTCGGGGTTTACTAGTGAACACGCGAGAAAAGGTTAAAAATTCAAAAGAAGGAATCTGACGCTATGGTGTTAAATTACAAACATGGTGATTACATGAGTCATGAGCGTCATGATAGACGGAGGACTAATACAGGAGCTAAGGAATATGATATACAATAGATATTTACAGTTCTTGATTTCTATTAATATTAACGTTTGCTGTTTTATTAATTTCTATAACATTTTGGCAAAGCTGCCTTCTAACGATATCAATTGGCCCGCCGAGTTCGGTTGGCAGTGCCAGCCTCTTGTTATACTCAAAATCAGACAGTTGCTATAACAACAAATCCGTGTTTGGATTTTTTTCCGAGAAATGGAAATTAAATCCAAAACAAATACACCCTGAGATGGATTTCTTGGGTTCAAAATCCATTTTTGGATTTGCCAAAAAAAAACAATCCTTTATCGGATTTCGAAATCCGGATTAGGCTTTTGCCAAACAAAAACATTACCTATACAAGTACGACCACGTGGTGCATTGAATATTTTACCGAAATGGAGTAAACTGCAGGGACTGATTTTAATTAATTTAATCTAGTACGATAATTCCCCTCTTGTTATTCCAGTGGTGACCCACCATATATCATCATATCAGGTATTTAGGGTATTCAATGTAAGCCTGATAAGCACTAATTGTCAGAAAATAAAATTCTCGTTTAATGACTTCTTGTATATGTAGTTATGATATTGAATCATGATTTCTTGGCCTGGCCTGGCTTCGCATCGTGGTATTTTAACAGTCAAGTTTTAGGCAAATTTTCGTAAACTCAAAATTTAACAGTTTTGGTGTTTTGTGACAACAACAAGATACTTTATTTGTAACATTCACACACATAAATATACATACTCACATTATAAAAGTACATGAATAGTGTTACGATATGTGTACGTTATGTTAGGCTGACGGTATACCTGTGTTACGTTATTTGTTACGCCCGCGATTGGCCAGCGGAGAGCATAAGAGCGAACACGAAGGCTGGTCGGATCTGGACCTGTATAAGCTACTACTAAAGGAACTTACCAGTTACAAAGACATAACATGGTGTCAGAAGTGGCTGACTTTTACCTGTAGCCGTGTGGATCGCAGGAGAGAAGTTTGATTGCAACACGAACGATAAAAGTTTATTATTTGGACCAGTTGAGTTTACATCGAGCGCCGCCATCTTGGATTTGTAAAAGGAAACATGGCAACGTATAAGATTCCAGCGCCAGATCAGATGAACTGTAACGGAGACGTGTCGAACAACTGGAAAATATTCCATGAGTCACATGAAGACTATCTTGTAGCTACAGGGCTAGACAAAAAAGACAAAACGATCCAAGTAGCCACACTAAAGAGCCTAATGGGCACAGAGTGCAAGAAGATTCTTAAGCGACTTCAACTATCAAACGACGACATGAAAGATCCCAAAATAATCATGGATAGGCTATAGAAGAGCATTTCGTTCCAACAAGGAATATACTATATGAGCGATATCTCTTTCACAACACGGAACAACAAGCCCATGAAACAGTAGACCAGTACCTCATTAACCTTAGGCAACTGGCAGAGCCTTGTAAATTTGGAACACTAGAAGATGAAATGGTAAGAGACCGACTAGTCCTGGGGTGCAAAGACAGTGCTGCGAGAAGCAGACTGTTCAGAGAAAAATAATGCGATCTAAAGAAAGCCGTAGAGTCATTGAGAATAAGTGAAGCAACCGGTGAACAGCTCAAGAGAATTGAGCGAGAGCCAGGAACACAAGATCCTGTCAATTCTGTCAAGAAAGAAATCAAAAGTAGCAAGAAACAACCACAGAAGCAAGGTGAAGCCAGAAGGAAGAGAAACAACCGGGAAAAGGAGACTAAAGAGCAACGCGAGTGTAAGTACTGCGGTGGCCAGCACGAGCGGATTAAGACCAGATGCCCAGCGTATGGCAGAACCTGTCGGAAATGCGGGAAGTTTAACCATTTCCAGTCAGTATGCCAGCAAAAACAGAACGTTCACCAAGTCCAATAAGAAACCGACTCTGAGGATTCATTATACAGCCTAGAAACGGTAGGAGCTATAGACGACCAACAACAAAAGCGGTTCTTTGTACCCCTACGTTTCTGTGATGAAACGGGGAATGCGTGGTTCACTGCCAGCTAGACACAGGCGCAACATGTAATGTCATGTCCTTTGACATCCTGTGCGAAATAAAACAGAGTGGAAAAACCAGCCATGCAGCCTACCACTGCGAAGCTCAGGCTTTATGATAATAGCCTCGTACAAGCCCTCGGCGAATGCAACTTCCAGTGTCAGTTTAAGGGCGAGCAGCATCACCTTAACTTCAAGATTGTTAGTGGTTCCCAGTCCCCACTGCTGTCAGGCGAAACCTGTACCAATATGGGCCTCATAACTGTAGATGTAGTGAACACTGTCAACTTGTCTCCAGCTACAATGCAACAAGATATCTTCACAGAGTACAATGATGTGTTTGAGGGATTGGGATGTCTCCCAGGAGAATACCATCTTCAGGTGGACCCGAACGTTACACCCCACGAAGAGTAGCTGTTCCACTCAAGGCTGAGCTTAAGGAACATATTGAAGAATTAGTGAAGATAGAAGTCCTAACGAAAGTCACAGAACCAACCGACTGGATAAGCAGTGAAGTTGTGGTGTGGAAAGGTAACAAGCTGCGACTGTGTATCGACCCAAAAGATCTGAACAAAGCCCTTAAGCGTTCACACTACCCAATGCCTACGATCGAAGAAATACTACCGGAACTCTCTAAAGCCAAAGTCTTCAGCGTAGCAGATGCAAAAAATGGCTTCTGGCAAGTAAAACTGGACAAGCCTAGCAGCTATCTTACCACCTTCTGGACGCCGTTCGGTCGTTACCGGTGGTTGAGGATGCCATTCGGAATAGCCACAGCGCCGGAGGAATATCAGCGAAGACAACATGAAGTTCTACAGGGTCTACAGGGCATCCACGTCATAGCAGATGACATCCTTATCACGGGACAAGGGGAGACCGAAGAAGAGTCAGTGCGTGATCATGATCAAAACCTGATTGCACTTCTAGATAGAGCCAGAGAAGTTAACTTGAAGTTAAATCCTAAGAAGCTGAAGCTCAGACTGTCGGATGTCCCCTACATAGGTCACCTCTTAACACCAAGTGGAGTAAAGCCAGTCCGGAGAAGGTCCGTGCGGTGCAGGAGATGCCGTGCCCTGATGGGCGCACGAGAGCCGAGAAAGTCAGGGCGGTCCAACATTTTTGGGGATTTGTGAACTTTTTGGCTAAGTTCCTCCCTCATGTCGCAGACGAGTGTGAACCGTTACGACGCCTCACTGACAAGGATGCAGCCTGGGCATGGGAAAAGCATCACCAGGACGCTTTTGACCGTGTTAAACTATTGGTTGTAGATTATCCTGTCTTGCGCTACTATGATGTGAGCCTGCCGGTCACCATCCAATGTGACAGTAGCGAGACTGGAATGGGAGCCGCCCTACTCCAGGAAGGACAGCCCGTAGTTTTTGCATCAAGAACATTGACGCCTACGGAGCGAGGATACGCCCAGATTGAAAAAGAATGCTTGGCAATAGTCTTCGCCTGTGAAATGTTTAACCAATACCTCTATGGTAGGGAAACCATCAGCGTACAGAGCGACCACAAACCGCTATAATCAATATTCACCAAGCCACTGACAGCAGCACCCAAGCGGCTTCAAGGCATGCTACTTCGGTTGCAGAAGTTTAATTTAAAGGTCGGTTACAAGAAAGGGGCAGAAATGTTTCTTGCCGATACTCTGTCTAGAGCACCGCTGCCTAGTGTCAGTCCACCTAACACAGTTTGACTGCGCGGAATACACAACATTTGCAGACGACTGGCAGTTTGAGCATCACACTTCATCACCTTACCATGAACAATCCAACGGGCTGATCGAAGCTGCAGTGAAGACTGCCAAAACACTCCAGAAGAAGGCTGCAAAAGCAAATCAAGATAAATGGATGAGTTTTCTGGAGTATAGAAATACACCTACAGAAGGAATGGACAGCAGCCCAGTTCAGCGACTAATGTCCAAGAGAACCAAGACAACCCTGCCAGTATCCCAGCACCTTCTAGATACTGAAATACAATCAGATGTAGATAGAAAGCTAACAAGAAAGCGACGAATAGCCAATAAATACTTCGACAAGGGCTCTAAAGAACTTCCTGAACTGCAAATTGGTCAACCCATTAGAATGAAGCCTACCCCAACTGACACGAGCAGGAAATGGAGAAGAGGGATCTGCATGAACAAGGTAGCTCCACGTTCCTACATAGTCGAGGTCGACGGTACAATATTTCGCAGGAACAGAAAGTTATTGCGCAATGCAAAGGACAGTGGAACTGAACCTGCTGCAGCAAATCCCGCGACTATGAAGGCACCTAAATCAGATATCCCCACAGCAGCTTTACCTACCACTGAACTGGAGGTACCGATGGATCCACCAACCGAGCAGCCCCATAGCAGCGAGGAAGCATCTAAACAAGTGGAGCAACCCGCGGAGTCTACCCAGTCCTTCACCACAACCACCAGTCAAGATGACTCGCAGTGGAAGGATCATCAAACCACCATTTAAACTGAACATTTAAGCAGCGCTACATAACACACTTAGTAGTTCAGTAGGCACCGTTTTGAACTGATATACGTTGGTTTACCATTTAGGATACTGTTTCATTTAGGAAAGGGAAGATATTACGATATGTGTACGTTATGTTAGGCTGACGGTATACCTGTGTTACGTTATTTGTTACGCCCGCGATAGGCCAGCGGAGAGCATAAGAGCGAACACGAAGGCTGGTCGGATCTGGACCTGTATAAGCTACTACTAAAGGAACTTACCAGTTAGAAAGACATAACAAATAGGTTACTGGCAATCTGAAAATAGATAAACTAATCGAGTCAGATTGCCACAATGAGTAACTTACAATGTTTGGTCAGGATAATGTCAATACACATTCACAAAACACATTCACAAAGTGAATAAGTAATTAAATAAGTAAATTCATATTAATAAAACTATGAAATAAACATAAAACTATGGAATAAACATATGAAACAAACATAAACATGTGATTGGTATCTCTTAGGCCCGGTTCAGATGCCGATCCACTCATGTGCCGAACTAAATACCTTTAAGGCGACTTTGGAGCGACGGCTGGCTTAGACGGGACGAATATGAGACTGCTAGCAGGAAAAACTGTTCCCAGTTCGGTTTCCAGCTCAGTTCCTCATCTCCGGTTCCTAACTAACTCGCTTCCTAACTCGGGTCCCAGGTCGGCTCCTAGTTTATCTCATTTTGGCATTGTATAATGTCAGATGTTCCTGGGCAGTTGTTTGAGCGAAATGAATGTAAAATTTTTTCGGTTCCGTTTTCATTCATTGATTCGAACTTTACTGGTCACTGGTCAACTTGTCACTTGAAGACTTGAAAATCACTTTCTACTTTCTCAAAATTCAAATCACCCAAGATTCCATTCGCAGAGGCACATATGATAAGTCTATACATTTCTTTTCATTTCAATTCCAAAATCTTCAATTTTAACCATCAAAAGCCAGGCATTTGACACCGTAGCTTTGTCGCTTGTAGCACCGCTTGGCGACTTGTATGTACTGAGCTTCAAACGCGGGGGGAGGGCACCGCTTGCATAATAAAGGTAGGTCTGTAAGGTGTCATATTCAGAGCCCAACCCAGTTTGCAAAAAAATGTAGTGAAGGTATTTTTATTGACCAGAATTTCCATGAAATTTACGAAAATCAATCCGAATTGATATACGATTTGCTCCAAAACAATTAAGACTTGGTTTGCCAAATTGGACTCAAACCTGTACCCGGTACCGCCACACATCTGATTTACGTCGTGTACATGAGTGCCCCCCAACCCCCGGAGTCTCAATGTGGTCTTATTTTTACCATTAGCATTTCTAAAAATAGACTACCCTGTAAACTGATGCTACAATAGTACAGATGGACACTTCTAGTTATGGGCTTTTTGACAGACACATAAAAAAACTAACTTCAATTTTATAATCGGAAAATGAAAAAAAATGAAACTTTGAATACGCGCTCGTTCTTCGAAATGACGTGCTCAGATTGCGTCAACAGATCGCGCAAACTAAAATTAGAAACCTTTCACTCGAATCAGACATAATTGTCTGTATTTTCTCATTTTTCTAAGGCTTTCATTATAAAAGATTAGAATACAGGGAAGTCAAATCCTTGGAAACCCTTTGGTTTTGAGATACTTTGTGAAATATTTTGTGCTGCCGTGGTCCGATCACCAAGACATTGACCGCAGCATGGTCTTGCCTGACGCAGAATGATCCGGTCAAGCACAGGCTTACCATCCTCATTTTTTCACTAAATCTTGTTTACATTTCCGGCGTTTTGAACTAGCCACGGACGAGATTTTAGCGGCAAAAAATAATAGTTTCCTACTTTAATCGTGACAGCCAAAGAGATCCCTTTGAAGAGAGAAAGTCGAATTCTCCTTTTCATATTAGTACACGGATTTTCAGTCAAGAGATATCACGATGGGCCATTTATACAGCGTGCAGGATCGTATCTTTTGAAGTTTTCGATCCGTTTGAACCTACATGAAGAAAGCGAAACCGAAACTACATTGATACGAACACAAGTACACATTTAAAGTGTAAAATTACGTACTATAAACAGTTTGTCATGGTTGTTGTTGATCTTCTGCTTCTTCTGGGTATAAACCGAAGATCTACCACTAAAGAACTATCCATCACAGCTACAGCTGTCTTCTCGGAGAAGGCAGTTAAATCGTAGGCCCTTCGTGGATATGCCACTGATTAATCCATTATTATTATTGCAGGCATGTAACGGCCCCTCGAAAGTCAAGGGGAAAGGAAACAAAACTTGCAAACGCAAAATAAATACTTTCCGGTCTGTTTTTGGGAACAAAACTGCTTGGTTAAATTTCTTCATTTTTGATGTTACTCTAAGTTACCTCTGCCATGCATTGTGACACATTCAGTTGTCAGTCAACATCTTCATTATGTGAGCGTTCGTTTGGCACTGGGTTTGGCATTCGCTTGACATTGATCAAATATTTCTTATACAAATATGTCTTTATTGCAGGTCAATACCTTGCAGTCCTGATACGCAACTTTGTCGTCTGGAGGAAGAATCCAGTGTGGTCGATGTCGTGCTGTGTAACTATGCTACTGTCATTAAATGACATCCGCGGTGGTCTGATGGATGTAGCAGGAAAAAGTATGGGACGAAACCTTGGAGTAGGGCACGTTGAACTACCAAGCATTAAAAGCAGTTTGAAGGAAAACGTCATATCCCTAGAAATTGAAGAAACGAAAATCAAGGAAGATGTACTACAAAGGTTTGGGGTTTTGAAGTTTTTGAAAAGGAAAAGAAATAGCTCTGATCCTAAAAATGAATAGATTCGTTGCCTTCAAGGATATGCCATATATATATATATATATATATATATATATATACATATATATATATTTATATATACAGCGAAGTGCAAAAACTTTGACCCCCCGCTCCTCAACTATATCAATATATCGGGTGCATTATGGGTAGGAGTAAAGTCATTAAAATGCAACTACAGCCGATATCCGCGCGCGTTTGCAAATCGTCATAGCGAAGATTTATGCAGTTGATTTAAAGTTCAAGATTTCATCTAGAATACAACATTTTTACTCGGGACAGGCAGGACAGCTTTAATAAACCTGAGTATTTAAATGCACTCTATATATTCGCTGTGAGATCGAATATTTGCAAAACAGAACATATCCCTGGTCGGCGGAAAGAGAACGGGAAATGATCATGCCGAAGTTTCAGGTTCGAAGCGTGAATTCAGAGCTATTTGTGAAGCTGTTAGGATATCTTATGATGACCTAAAATATCGAGATAACCCATGAAGAGGAGACATGACCTGTGGGTTCAGGGCCAATATCAATTCGTTTGAAACTTTGACATTCTACATTTGTTGTCAGTGATTCTAAACCAAAACTGAGAGCGATGAAAACATTCAGCTCGATATCAGCGCAGGTATTCCGTTTTCTGTCTTCTACTTCTGTGAAGACTGAACTGATCAGTGTTATTAGACTGATATAACGTTTCAAAGAGCAGAATGAAAGGATTCATATGTACTGATCGGAGCTGATCGCGGATGCACAGACTGCACAAGAGCCTGGCTTATAGTGGGAAAACGTTCGACAAAGCAAAATAAACACTTTATCGTGTAACGTAAGGAAACCTCTTACCGTTTGAACATCGAATCGTTTTCTTTAACTGTTGTGTAATGTTTATTTTTAGCTGATCCCGATGAGACGAAATTCACAATCTGAGAAAAAAACTGATGTTGTTTGGAGCTGCAATATAATTACAAAATGAAACTTCGAACATTAAATATTCAAAAGTTTGTCGCGGCTCGTTATCTACGAAATTAGGAAACTAGGATTCACAATAAAGTGATATTGTTAAATGGAACCATAGCTGCTAACGTTTTTGGTTTAATGACGAAGCTAAATAAACAGTTTCGTCACAATTATGAGATTTAAATAGCATACAAAATACATTTTAAGAATGAAAGAAAACTGTGCAACAATAATAAGAACATTCAGCGATGCGAATCCAAGAATTATCGAACGTACCTTTCATAAAAGCTTTTACTAAAAAAATTATACCATAAATCAGGATCCCTCCGAACCTTGAATAAAACTGGATAAGAGAATTTCAAGAGGAATAACTAAGAGTTTATTAGAATTTTTTAGAATCGTTTAATACCATAAAATATGGCAATGATATATGGGATACGTTAATTTCTATCCGTTTCTTTATCAAAATAATTAAATGTTTTATGGATTTGTTGTCAATAAATTTATGGAACTGTGTAAACCTTTAATCTCTTCAATTTTCCGCGAAACAGTTTCAAAAATAGCGTTGAAGTATTGCTTAGCAGATGAAATTCGGCATAATTATAGTTCCGTCCGCGTTACGTTCTGCTAACGTAAACATTAATTTACAATATATAATCAGGAAAAATATTTGTCCAAACAGAAAATAGAGAGTGCATTTACTTTACTTTAAACTTTCCCGCCTGTTCCGAGTAAAAGTGTTGTATTCTAGATAAATTCTTGAAATTTAAATCAACTACACTGATCAGTTCAGTCTTTACAGTAGTAGCCGGAACTGATAGAGAACGGATATATGCGCTGATATCGAGCTGATTTTTTTCATCGCTCTCAGTTTTGGTTTAGAATCACTGACAACAAATGTAGAATGTCAAAGTTTCAAACGAATTGATATTGGCCCTGAAGCCAGAGGTCAGGTGTAATCATGTCTCCTCTTCACGGGTTATCTCGATATTTTAGGTCATCATAAGATATCCTAACAGCTTCACAAATAGCTCTGAATTCACGCTTCGAACCTGAAACTTCGGCATGATCATTTCCCGTTCTCTTTCCGCCGACCAGGGATATGTTCTGTTTTGCAAATATTCGATCTCACAGTGAATATATAGAGTGCATTTAAATACTCAGGTTTATTAAAGCTGTCCTGCCTGTACCGAGTAAAAATGTTGTATTCTAGATGAAATCTTGAACTTTAAATCAACTGCATAAATCTTCGCTATGACGATTTGCAAACGCGCGCGGATATCGGCTGTAGTTGCATTTTAATGACTTTACTCCTACCCATAATGCACCCGATATATTGATATAGTTGAGGAGCGGGGGGTCAAAGTTTTTGCACTTCGCTGTATATATATATATAATAATAATAGTGAATAATTGTTTTAGTATATACCATGCTGCAGGTGAATAGCCAGCACCAAATAGTTATTTTATTTGACAGAAAATAAAATAACTATTTGGTGCTGGCTATTCACTTACTCAGTGTTAGTGAATAGTGGTGGATGAAACGGCTCGGTAAATATCCACCATTATTCACTTCCACTTCGGTGAATAATTGTTAAATACTGTAAGTACATTTTCATGGAATATTGCTAATATAAATAATTACAATTATGGGATGTTGTCCAAAATATATTTTTTGATTGGCCTGACCCCCAAGAGATCTAATAAAAATGTTTTAACCAGAATGGCAAATCAGGAAATATATATTAAATATATATATTTGTTCATTAAATTACCATCATAAAATAGACAAATATATGCTTCAGATATATTCCTTATCATATAATTGCGGTCAAAATAAATTTTGCAGATGTCTTGGGGTCAGACCAATCATAAAATACATTTTGGACAACATCCCATATTTTCAAGTGTTGATATTAGCATTATTCCACATATATTAAGTATATAGCCCTATAGGATATTACATGGCCGCGCGGAGATACGGATTTTATCTTCGAGTGTTGATGAAATATCTCACGAGTGAGCGCAGCGACCGGCCATGTAATATTCTTTTTAATATATATTTATCGATGAAATACCAGTTGTCAGAATCTTACTAAAAGGCTAGGAATTTGTAAAATCAAGTCATATTTTCAAAAGTGATATATTCACGCGTATATCACATTTTAGAAAGAAATATACACTGGTGCTTCGTCGATAATTATATATTTAAATATATGATATATGTAGGTCAATTATTTTTGTTAACTGATAGATGTTAGGTTGAGACGATTTTATCGTGGTTAGCTTTGAGTCTCAAATATCAGGGGAAACCATGCTTTCCCGGTAGCAGTATGCCAGTATGCCTTCAGTGTGGCAAAAGGTAAAATGTAGGTGATAATGATTCTTATTACAGGAAAAAATGACTAGGGGATTCCATCTCTCTTAATATCAGTTTGGGGCATGGCTGCTTGTACAGCAATATGTCATTTGCGGTTGCTTAACTAATCAATGACGTCATGCCGTACAGTTCCAGTCGTTAACGTTCTTAGCTCCGAGTTTTGTTAAAGAAGAGGATACGAGATTATGAAAAAATAGTTGTATTTTATTAATATTTGTGTCTTTTCAAAATACACTAGAATTTGAGTGGAGTTTGGGTGCCAAAACAGCTAATGACTTTTCAGATGGTATCAGGAACGAAAAATTTAAATCGATACCCGAGTACAAACACTTATGGTCTTAAAATAATGTTTGCACTCTCCTGAAAACTGAAATCGCAATAAAAACGATTTTCTTTGCAATGCAAGCGTATAGGATGTTTTTTAAAGTGTATTGCACAGTAGTTTTGACGACGTTATTAGTTATTTTATTTATTTGTTTACTTAGGTCATAATAAAAGATACAAAATAGAATAAAGTAAAATATGCAACAAACAAAACATAGAGGCCAGGAGAACCAACACAGCGTTGGCCAATTACGTTGGTTTCTTATGAAAAATAAAATGACAATAAATGTTCTAATTACAATACTTAAGTCAACCTAAAAGCAGCATTTAAGAGCGACTGCCTGTAAATATCGAGAATCGCGGGACAACGGTGAAATTTCGGAATCCCTCATATTTTGCCAGAATATACCCTTGGGTGAACTGTTTTAGGAAATCATATCAAAAAGTTCCAGCACTTTTTTAATTTGGCGATTTTTACAAAAGATTGAAATACGGCGCGAGAGCGGTTTTTGGCTTGTCGAAACGACCGAATCATCACGCAACAACAAAGAGCTAGGGAAGTCTTATAAAAACTCCAATGGAATCATACTTCACACACGTATTAAAACAACTCTTTGAGCTCAACATCCAGCAAGAATATATTCCGATAGTGTAATTTATTCTTTTTTCTCCGCCTTTTTAAACATGCATATTTTGGATGCCAAAACATAAGACAAAATAATGGCCAAGTTTGACAGCCCTAAGCGACTCCTGGTATATGATTTTTTTAAATAAAAACTACACGGCATGAAAGCTGGGTTATTCTAGTTTAATCTAGCAAAGTGCCAACTTTGGAATCCAAACGCTTCCCCTCGGCAAAATAAAACGACCATGTACTCTAAGAGAGACGATTTAACCTCTAATTTTACAGTGCTTATCATAAACACCCATTCAAAAAATAAACAAAACGTCCAAAATCACCTTTCAACTACTCTTAGCTGGTCTTTTAAAGCTCTGAAAGTGAAATGTTACCTTTTGTACCTTTTTATCAGTCGAGATTTTGAGCCTGAGAGCCGTTAATTGAATGGTAGCTATATATAGATTCCCGTGCGAATCCGATCAAACATTGAAACAACAACAGCGTTGTTCCAGTCATCGAATTGGCCGAAATTCACCAGGCTGTGCTCATTAAATGCCTACACTTACATCGGAAGTACATTCTAAACGACAAATATATCAGATTCTGCAGTTATTTCAACGAATACAACTCTAGTTTACAAGTCATGTTATGAGAACTAAAATAAATTCCTGCACCTTCTTTATAAGCCAATAGAATGCTTAATTCAGACACATGGAGATAAACTACTGACTCAACTCTGCATGATAACGATTCCCCTAAACCTGTCTAAAATAGCCCGGTAAATATAATGATGATGATAAACAACTGAGCTGAAAATATACTACTCACCGACAAGAAGGGCCATTTCCACCACTTTTATTTATCCACCCGGACTATCCATTGTGGTGAGGGTCCTAAACGCCAGGCTAAACGATATGCAATAACTTTGTAGTGAGTGATCAAGGTGAACATAACTGATGAAATGTGACACTACTGGAATGTAACGCAACTCGTGCAGCCCCGTTACCCGCATAAATTAAATACTTTCTGTGTGGAGAATAACGTGAACTTAACGGATCCTATTATCGTAATTTTTCATGTATGAATTCTAGCCGAAGCTAAAAAAATTAAAACTACAACAAATATTTCAAATTTGTTTTCTGTTTAGGCCAACCCAATAGAATGTTTAATTTCCCATCGCCCGACCGATCCAATTTTTTTTGGAAAAGTAAAATAAATAAATACAAAGCTCGACACCGACCACCCAATTTTTTGGATAAGTAAAAAAAAAAGGATTGAAGCCCCCTTGAAAACCACTAACAATGCATTATAACAGGAGCCCATTACTAGTATTATAAGCATTGCCTAGGAAAAGAAATTTGCGCCGGGCAGAATTGCTGGAAAAAAAATCATGCACACAGATAGTCCCTAGCCTCCTCTGCAGGCAACTCCTATATGTTTCAGGCTTCGCCGGAAGCCAATCCGAGCGGCGAAGCCGCGAGGGGACATTTGTTTCATCCTCAGACCCTTGCTCGTCTCTCTTATACAACAGGAAGCTCGCCGGTTTCACATCTTTTTTTTAATTAGGAGTTGCCTGCGGAGGAAGCTAGATAGGCCCAAGTCCCATGGTGGCTCTGTTATGCCCTCAAAATGAAAGAAATAGCATTTCCGAGACATTAAAAAATATTTTTTCGGGACATAGCTGATGGACGTCAAGGTTTCACCACTGTGCCGTATTATGTTTGGTAGGGAGGGGGGTCAGATATTATACTTTGGTTCCATATCCAAATGCTCCGACGACCCCCTACTAGCTCCCCCTACCAGCCATACCCCCCAACTGTTCAAATGGTATGCACATATTATCGCATCTACTATATGCATTCGATTGTGCCAGCAAGTGCAGGGAAATACGCATCCGAGAACCAGAAATTCAAAATTTTCCCCGGCCCGCCTAGAAACTCGGTCCTCAGCTGGGCGTCGGATGTAGCTACTCCCAGTACTAGGAAAGTGCGAGGGGAATACGTCGAGGTCCAGGGGGAACGAATCTCTCATACATGGGTCTCGTGCCAATGGTAGTTGTTGAAATATATTTGACATTAACAGGACACAGCTTGGTTATTTTAGGAAATACACCCGATTTGTGCTAAGGAGTGCATGTTTTAGTTATATAACGATGATCTGGGGACCCAGAGGATACATACAATGGGTAACAACTAACGAGGGTAGCCTTCCAGATCGATATAAAAAGAACTCAAATCACGTGTTGTGAAACTAAAAATAGATTTCAAATAGTTATCATGGGGCATGGCGATTCGCTACCTCATCCTCTCTTGGTTCAGGGGATTATATAAGGGTTATCGATCTGGAGCGAGGAGGTATGGGATTTATTCACCGAGGGTTTCGCCCAAGCAAGGGCGACACCCGGGATAAATCAGCTCCGCTTATTTTTCACGTGGCTCGTTTTTCTTTGTACCAGTTTCGGGGGAATATATCGCGAAACCCCCGCCCAGTTCCAAAGGCAGAGGGAATCTCGCAACATATTCCCCTGGACATATTCTCCTGGACATATCCCCCCCAACTTATTCCCCTCACTTTCTTTCATACTAAGTTCTACTTACTCTTTACTTACGGAGAAGTAAATAATTATGTAATGGAACATGGAAAACACGGCATGTGTCCTGAGCGGATCTCTTGGTTTAAGGACGGTGGCCCCTAATACAAGGGCATTTTTTTCTTTTTATGACCATGTGGGCATTTTAGGTCACGTATAGGGCTATCAAAATCCCCCCAAAAAATTGGGGGTAACCGTGCATTTTTCAGAGATAATCAAGGTTAAATGTCGTAAAAAACTGCTGACTCAGCACTTAAAAAAAAAAGAATAATTATTATTTTATTTTCCAAGAATGAAGCGTGATTTATCTAAATATGAGTCAGAAGACTCGAAATGGGGGTGTCCTCACTATAGGTAACAGCTTAATTACCTAAGGCCACGTTAATGGATTATTTAAATAAATATTAATTGCATTAGTGCCATAATCGACTTTGACAGGTATCCAATTTTTGGTTAAAAATTCAATGATAATCAGTTTTCTCTCTAAAATAAAATATATCCAAACGCTAAGCTGTCTTTCTGCTTTAATTTTATAACATAAATAACAGGGGTCACCGTGCGTTTTAAAAAGTTACAAAGGCCGGTTTCTTATGTTTGCCGTCTATTTCTGACGACTTGACAATTTTATACTAAGTATAACTTTTGACTTATTGAGTGTTGCATGCTGGGGAATTCAATATGGCGGCGAACTTCCTTCGTTCTCGTACGACTTCACTCCTGTACAGCAATTATAACTTACATTATAAATTGATTGACAGAGGAAAAGCTCTAAAATGTTAACAATGAGGTTTATTTATATATCCTGACCTCTCTTTTTCTGATATCATTTAAAAATGTGATTTTTCGAACGGCAAGATACAAGTGATTTAGTGAACGAGCCATTACCATTAGCTTCGATTCAGGGCCGGCTTTGAAATTTCTGCTAAGCGCGAAGAAGTGGGAAACAAGTTGAAGAAATGCGACAGTTATGGAATGGAAGTTTGTGCTAAGATACAGTTCCTGAGTCGTCAGCTTTATTTCCAGGTTAAGTTGTATGATGAAGGTGAGTCCCTTATTCTTTGACTTCTTGTTCTTTGGCTTTGCTTCATGCCCAGGGGCGCTTCATACACGTGTTCGAATAAAAAGATGCTATATGTAACCTTGCAACCCTGTTAACTGTTGAGGTTAAACTGCAGGGATCCAACTGCACAATACAACGCCACTTCAGTGCTACTTAAAAAGATCACTTGAAAACTTCGCCAAATTCTCTATCAATATTATATTTATATTTCAGGTCTATGAATGATTTGGAGTTTAAAGGTGCTGTGTCGCGGTAAGACTTTACATTCGTTTTTCCGGGCCGGAAAAAGCTATTTCCACCGAGTTTGATATGAACTAACAAACCTCTCGGCCATGTGGGATGCTTAAAATGAAAGCAAATATGCAAAAATGACTGACAAACAGTGTATATAAACAGTCTCCAGGGAAAATATTCAAAATCCTTTCAATCAAGCATTGAGGGAGGGAAGTTTAACTGTTTGTATCCAACTAACAGCCACTAAACGAGCGATTACTCAATACTTGCACAGTACTATGACGTAGCCCCTTTGAAATGTTTTTATTTTTTTTATTTGGGAGTTAGCAATTTTTTTAGGTTTGTATGAAAATTTGAGAAAATGAATTATTAATGAGCCAAGTGGTGTTGTATTTTGCACTTGCTCCAAAAAAATGGGATATATAAAGGCAAACCCAACCATTGAGTTATTTATATCTAATTGTTTTATAAGCTATCAGATTGCTGTGTACATGTAAGTCATAATCTGAGGCATTGATGATGCAAAACTACAGTGTACATGTAATCTGTACAAATTGAAATGGGTGCTAATTATTAATTATTGGACACATTTTCTTTTTCTTTCTTCTGGCAAATTTTAGCCAGTGATCTCATCCCTCCAGACACGATGTATATGAAGCTGTCAAACACCCAACCCCAAGGCAAACATACCTTGTTTAACTTTGTGTGTTCCCTGTTCCAAAGCAATATTTCACTACTTACTTTGCTACCAATGCATCACTTACTCCACTTCAAAAATGTATACGGAAGCTATCAGGTTTTCATTTATCAGCTATGATTTGATAAAATATGTTCCTTTGCCATGGGAATGGGTTGAATATCAAACAGGAGAGATAGTTTTCCTGTCCCCACCATGTTCAACATAGAGCAAAACAGTCAGAACACTGGGTTGGGATGTGGTTATGTTTTGGCAATTTACGAACCAGGCCCAGGCTTCCACAAGACAAATGCTTGCCCTATATGCGTCACCTGTTGCATACAATGGAACATACTTCAATAGACTTGTCACAGATGACTGAACATTATGCATGTAGCCTATTATTGATTCAATAGATCTTTTCTGTTTGGGTTTATCTGTTGTCCCATTTCAATCATCTTGGGAATAAATTTCTTTGATTTACATTAATCCATATTGATATATATTCTGAGACAAGCATTATGGTAAAAGAAATAAAAGATGACCATCCCTTCATGTAGGACGACAAAAATTGCTACAAAATTGTACTCTATTGTATTGTATTGTGTTGCATTCTATTGTTGTATTGAATTGTATTGTGTTGTATTTTATTGTATTTTTGGTAAAAAATTGTGTCGTCCTACATAAAGGGATTGCCTAAAAGATGCTGAAGGGAAAGACGTGATCTGAAATGGTAAAACATTTTGCCCAAACAGAAAAGGTCTATTGTAATTACAGCAAGTGGGACACATACCACAAGTGGGCTATTGAAAGATACAAACTGACAACAAGAAACAGTGCAACTTTTAGGTAATAACTGAACAGCTATATTATCAGCTAGTATTTTATTACATACAATCATGTACATTGTATGAATCATGATACTTAAAATATTTATAGTTTTTTCATTAGTCCTTGCTAGTAAGCTGATCCTTATGCTAGCATGTTTTTTTTCCTGTGTACTGTTTAAAGGAGGACCATGCATGGGGAATTAATGTCAAATCAGTCTATTTCAAATCAATTTGATCAATACTATCACAATGCTACTGTCGTGCGACGTTAGTCTCACTCTGCATTATACAGTGTCCCACAATGTTTTTTTTCTAAATTCTGGACACTACATGTATTTGACAGTAAACTCAAATATGCACAAAAGCAAAAAGTCTCAGCTTTAAATAGCTATATTTTTGTCAGAAATAAAGAACTAGATAATGATTGCAATAAACCCATGAAACAAAATCGAACAGTCTGTATCTAGCAGTCAAACATAAACGAAAGGTTAATAGAATTAGTGTCTAATAGTGTTTGATTGTCTACTATTTGTTTAACAGGTTTATTGCACTCACTCTACATTATGTCACTTTGTGCTTATAAATTGTACTGATAACAGTGCTCATGATCAACCTTGTGATTTTTCCAGGTGATCAGCTGATTTCCTCAAAATTTTCTTTGAGGCAGTTACACGACATTGGTTTACATGGCATTCCCTGCTCTTTGCACTGAGAACACTTCTGAGGCCATCATAACCACCTCTGGCATGGATAAGCTTAATATGTTGAAACCCTAGTCCAGAACCAGCAATTCGCTGTGCAGTGGATTTCGATATGAATTTTCCAGAGACCAAGTGCCTTAACGAAGGAAGATTAGTAGTGATCCTTGTGTGATGTTGCAGGGACTCACATATGTAGTTCAAGGAGAAGCTGTGTGAGGACAGAACTGTGTTGCTGGGATTCAATTGAAGTAACAGCTTCCTGAGTGCTTTCACATCTTCTAATCCATTATGCGCATCATATTTTTGGCTAAGACAGTCAATTACCAATACCTCTTGTTTGTAGGTCTTTCGTCCAGGAAGGGCTTCACGGAATAATGGTAGGGTGTCGATGAAGCCAACCACAACAGACTGTAACTCTTCAAATAAATTAGAAGCTATTAGTGCTTTGGTTAGAATTCTGGCATCAAATACTTTGCCATTGTGTGCTACCAAAATAACTTTGCTATTTAATGACTTCAGAAAAGTCACAAAACTGGTCAGACATTCTTGCAGGCTTGATGCACGTACAGGTCTGGATTTGTACAGTAACTGGCCAGCAACAACACATAACTGGTTAGCCTGTGAAGCTTTTGGGGAAATGCCATTTTTAGGTAGGGCATATTTGTCAAATGCTGTACCATCTTTTGACCACTCAGCAGCTGACAGCTGGCAAATCTCTGCATTGTTTAAACCTATAAAAGAACAGCAGCCATATACACTTTAATATTAGGTGTGTCAAATGTAGTAATTAAACTCCAGGGGATGGTTTGCTGTAACTGGGTTAAACCCTAACCTAGAGAAACCATTTACAGGTTTGAAAGTTTAACCCTGGGTTAATGCTAACCCACCTTGGAGCAACCAGGACAGGAGCTTCAATGGGTGGCTAACATTTGCCTGGAGTTACATATCACTGGTTACTACACAATATTTCATGTCAACAGCCATAGCTGAACCAGCCACCACAGATACAGAGATGACATCACGGCATAGACATGATAACATCATCTGAACAGCGCATGCCCAAATTATGTTTTCCCTCTGGATTATCAGATTTTTTCACATACTAGAAACCTTGTCTACTATCATAAAAAAAACAAATAGATTACACTTTTCCATGCATATGTTCTCTTACAGATGTACAGAAGATATCATAATATATTACGAGCAACAGTGATGACACTCAACTGCATCTTGTGTATGTGTTTTGCTCTTTACACACTATGATGTCATATGTGCATCTATAATAGAACAGATCCATGGAAAAGTAGAATCTGTGTCTTAACTATAGATTGTAATCCCTTCCATTGTTGCTTCTTTTGTAAATTCTTGATATGTAACTGGTTCACAAAATCCCTGTCTGATTTCTCAGTTAATTTATATACTTAGGCATCCACATAAGCAATCATTCCTGTAAGTGACCTCAACCACTTTTGAGGGTGAGGTTTTAGATTTTTCCTTTCTTTTTAAACTCTCATGAGTGTACTGCTGCTCAGTTCAAAGGATTTCAGACCAGCACCATGCGGTACAAGCTTCCATAAGCGACCATGTACCTCATATTGTGTGTGTGACCATATACAAGAATGCATTCTCATAAGCAACCAGTTCCATTTACAACTGCTTTTTCTTATTCCAGTGGGTGGTTGCTTATGGGAGCTTTCAACTGTATTTGATTGTGGATGTGCATATACTGTAGGAGGGTAGGCCATTCCAGCAACTGAGCACCGATCAATCGACCATGGTCAAGCTATTGATCGACTGTGGTCAGTCGACCGATCGGTTGTTTTACAGTTGACCATGATCGAGCATGGTTGACCATGATTGATCGGTCAGTTGATCGATCGTGACCTGCTTGAATGGCCTACTATGCATATACATGTATGTACTGATAAGTTCACCTATGCTAGAAGTCTCGAGGTCAAATATGACTATGGTTGAAGTCTTGATTGCAGCTTCACTTAGGGGAACGGATTTGGGTGGGAATGATGGCACTGGGATGGATGTTATATCCTGTTCTGGTTGTGTAAACTGCACATCACTCTGATAAGTTGGCCCTTCTAGCACCTCTGCCTGTTCTTTGTCAGTACCCCTGGCTTTCTTCCTTGCAATTATCTTCCTCTTAAACTCCCTTGTGCTCTCTCTCTTTCTGCGTTTGCTATATTGGGTATCTCTACTGGTGTTGAATTGTAAGGTTATAATCCCAGGGGAGAGATTATTAGCTTCATTTATCTATAACAAAATGGTAATTTATTTATTGTCATTATCACATAGTTTCTGTGGATTACTGTAGCCCATTGTACTGTTATACAGATATAGACTACTGTGAATCATTGGGTCTTTACTCCACTCTCTTGGCTCTCCCATCATGACTAAAAATTGTTACATGTTAGGAAATTATGGGATAGCCAATAAGGGTTTATTATAATTTGATTTAAGGTTGCATGTAAGTGCTCAACCACAGTCTCATCTACATGTATTCCATGACAGTTTATACCACCTACCCTTGTTTTCTAGTGGAAAAAGGCATTTTCATATTACACTTCATATAATTAGGCTGATTATAGTTTTTTTTTACTTTGAACAGGTACTAGATTCAATAAGAATTTGTATAAAGTTTGAAAATTTACTTTGCAAATTGGTGATCGTCCCTGGTTTTTTTTGGCCACGGCAAAAGCCACTCTGCCTTCCAGACTTCCAGACCCAGAAAAATGAAGCCGCTTTGGGGCATGGACAGACACTGAGTTGTTGAAAGACTCGTTGCTCTGAGTTGAGCCCAGGGGAGCTAGCTTGTCAGCATAGTTGGAAAACAGGTCAAAAACCTAAAATGAAAACAAGAAGCAGCACAGTGTTTTGGGTCACTGTTACTTGCATTGTTCACATAATCAAAGGGCATATAATAAGGCAAGTGACAACCACAAGGTTGTTACAATATAACATACATTTGGTATTAAATTTCTTTTTTGAACAATGGCAGGAGTTGGACCATAACCAATACATCCTAACAATAATTAAAACCCATATGATAAATCAATCAACATTTGCACCAAATACCATTTATTATAATCATTGATTATAGCGACACAACAAATTGCATTTACCTGCACCAGTTCAGCCTTCAGCTCATCTCCCTCCAGGTCTTTACCACGGGGAAGGGATTGGTGTCGATATTTCTCTGGATCCTTCTGGTAACCACACCAAGGGCCACAAGAGCTGTGGTCACCAAATGCATGGTTTGGTATCACCTTGCAGCCCTTGGCTATGCCATCTGGGTTGCCTTTATTCTGAGTGAGCACATAGCCAAAGCACTTTGTCAGATAATCTACTACACTTTTGCTTAAGGCCTTATGATGCACACCAATCCTGATAAGGTGACCATAAAGAGCTTTCTTGGCATGACCAATGTCAGACCAAACACCTATGTTGTTGTTGACCTACTCACGAATATGAGAAATTGTAGTTGTGTCACCATCCATAACAATGTTTGCCATTTCATATTCAATTTGTTTTGTTCCTCCACTAGCACACTCTACTTCAACATTCCCTGTGATGTTCTTAGTTAATTCAACTCCCATTGAAGGTTCCATGGCCTTGGCTGATCCCACCCAGTTTTTACAGCAGTCATGTTGCTGTGGTTGTTTGTTTTTGTGCTTTGCATTTTGGCAGATTCTGCACTCTTTACACCGAACTGCGTAACTTAATACCTTTCCGGTCCTGCAGCCGATTAATGTTGAATGACCTGAAATAAAAACAAAAAAGAATAACAGATTATAGTTCTTTTCTTCTTCTTTTTAAATAATACATGTTTTATAAGAATGCTATTTATTTAAAAAAATAAAGTAAATTGGCTATTGCCTGGATTTAGAAATTATTGGAAAATTTGGAAAAATATTTTAAAATATTGAAATAATAGCTGAAATACAAAATATCAGCATGACTAGATTTATACAATGTAGGTCATGCAGTCATTAAGAGTACAGACACGGAGTTCAAATGATACCTGATAAACTGTTATAGGCTCTGCCTGATCCTCGTTTCTGCCACCCAGCATCAAAACTAGCATTTATCTTTGCTATATCCCTGGAACAAAGAAAGAGGAAATTAGTTAAAAACAGATAAATATAACATCCACTTTAAACTGATTACATACATAAAGTGTATATTTAGTAATGCACCTATCAATGTTAAGCCTGAGGAGGGGTGGGGTTTTGACAGGCAGGGCTACCCCGAGGGCGGGTTATTTATAGGTAACAAAAGGAATATAGGGCAGATATTTAACCTTTTTGACCGAGTGTGTTGTCCCCAGGGGTGGGGATGTTTTACTTTTTACATTGATAGGTGCATAAGACTAACAATTTTTTTTTAAATCGGTATCTCTCTTGATCTCCTTTAAATCTCGTATCCATTTAATATTTTAGTGTTTTTCCTGGATGGTACAGTAGTTGAGAAATTTTATTTAAAAGTCCTGTCTCGACAACTTCATATTTCGCACGCGACAAATTTTATACACGATATATTTACATGGAGCGAGCGACCCATAACGTATAACAACACAAACAAAACATTCATATGCTTAATCCACAGTATTTGAGATATATGTTAGTGGGTTGCCGTCAATTTAATGCATATTTTCTTACTCCGAGTCTGTCTGTGATTGCACAACCTCTTCCCTCACGGCTTCCCTACACGATTCGTCCGATACTGTTTTTATCCCTTGCCTAGCTTCATCCTCCCGTCGTTTGTAGGCTTTTTTGTCCAGCCAAGGGATGTTCAGCGAGGTAAGAAATACGTTCATTCCTGTTGCACCTAGACCTGCGTTCACCGACCCTAAAAACAATATTTATATAAACTCATAAACTTATATAAACTCAGTCGAGCGCCGGTCGCCATGTTTGTTTACGTTTTCGTAACTACAGTATTCAGTAACATGTAATTGGCTTTCCATGGGAAAATGATAAATAACAGCTGGAAATACTGAAAACTAAGCCAAGAAAAGAAAATGACCTTGAACATACCTGATGCAGCCTTCGTATTTACATCCCATATTGCTCTTCCGACTTGTTTTTTGCAGGGGTTGCGGTGTGTTTTTCCTGTCTTCACGGCATTTAATTGCCCGCAGTGGCACTGGATGTACAGGATACTTCCCAATCCCTGCTTTGTTTCCTTCACTGTATTGTGCAGATTTAGTACTTCTCTACAGTCACAGCAACCTTTTCTAAGTTGATCGGCCAAAAGGCCAAGTTCAACAATTCTCCGACCATTTCTCCAAGATTGATTGTTGTTTTCAGCCGAGTTTTTCGCAAGATTTGCGCGCACATCGCAAGTTGATATTTCCGGCTCCGAAAATGTACGTTGTCGTTTCAGCCAAGTTCGAGAAAATGTACCGTTCCGCTTTCTTTTAAGTCCTTTGGGAGATGTACTCATTTTATACAGCCAGGATAATGTGGGGGAAAAACCAAGGTCCACACATATTTTTCCAAGTAGCCACTCGGCGTGAAAAAAAGTTGCGATTTCTATTTTATGCTTACGTGACTACGGGTCGACTCGCGGGACACCCGTACTGAGGCTTATGCGCAGAAAATGTGCGCACTAGCAATAGGGGCCACCGTCCTTAATACTAGCCTGCTATCCCATCCACTACACCATAAGCTTCATTGGTTGAAAGAACCGAGAGAAACAAATTGTGATAAGCTCTATTGTGTCAGCTTTGCCATAGTCCTTGGACTTCGTATTCTATGAACGGGAATTTTATGCAAAAATATTTCGTGCAACGAAATGAACCTCGCCATTGTGAGGAATTAGCATTTATCTGCCTTTCACTCGGGGTTATGGGATTATTCACCTCGAGTGCTGCCCTCAAGCGAAACCCTAGGTGAATAAATCAGCCATACCCCTCGATCGAGGCCGATACCCCTTTTACAAACCGATAACCCGAGCTGAAGCCAATAAAATGCATTTTTTTTCACTGGCGAGGTTTTGTCCGTTATCAGCTGTACGAAATAACTAAAATTACTGTTCACAAATCTTCTCATTGTTTCTTTTTTCTCGTTGCTTGTAGCGTAGTGGATAGGACTAGTTGTGGATTGACAATAGGCCCTTTGCAGGACCTGGTCACGTGACCTTCTTAGTCTGTCAATAAAAAACAAGTTGGCGCTAGAACAACATGAATGCCAGAAATGGAAAGAGCAAGCCAAAATTAGCCAAAAGCCCAAGTTTTAGGTTCATAACTTTAAAACTGAAGGAATGGCATTGTTTTGAAAACCTTATAATTTAGCTTAATTTAGGCACGGCTTGTCAGACGGTCTGAATGGGGTTAACTGACTATTGACAAACGGCCTTAAAAATAACTGACAACTGACAAATGACGATTTTTTTACTGACAACTGACAACGGAAAAATAACTGACAACTGACAAATTTGGTTTTTGTGGGTCAAACATTGTACATTTTCTATAGTAATGATTAACTAGGGCTAACTGACAACTGACAAATGGCCAAACGGACAACTGACATGTAGGACTCCCTTCCCCCCCCCCCCCCCCCCCCCCCGCCAGTCAGCAAAAATATCCTTACAAACCGAGAGTTTTTCAAAAAATTGCCATTCCTTCAGTTTTAAAGATATGAACCTAAAACTTGTAATTTTTCTAATTTTGGCTTGCTCTTTCCATTTCTGGCATTCATGTTGTTCTTGCGCCATTTTAATTATTGACAGGCTAAAAAGGTCACGTGACCAGGTCCTGCAAAGGGCCTATTTGCACGAGAAAGGCAAGAAACTAATACGTAGAGATCTCGAGCACGGAAAAAGAGGTGTAGTTCAAAAAACATCCGGCTCCAATCCTTTTTTTACTTATCCCAAAAATTGGGTCGGTGTCAAGCTTTTTATTAATTTTTTACTTTTCCAAAAAACAATTGGGTCGGTCGGACGATGGGAAATGAAACATTCTATTGGGATGGCCTAATTTGAAATATTTGTTGTAGTTTTATTTTTTTTTGCTTCGGCTAGAATTGAAACATGAAACACAGAAAGTATTTAATTTATGCGGGTAACGGGGATGCACGAGTTGCGTTACATTCCAGTAGTATCACATTTCATTATGTTCACATTTTGAAAACAATTCGATCAAGTTTAGGACCCTCGGGCAGTTAACTTCTTTTCAAATACTGAGTACCAAATTGGATAGTCCGGGTGGATAAATAAAAGTGGTGGAAATGGCCCTTCTTGTCGGTGAGTAGTATATTTTCAGCTCAGTTGTTTATCATCATCATTATATTTACCGGGCTATTTTAGACAGGTTTAGGGGAATCGTTATTATGCAGAGTTGAGTCAGTAGTTTATCTCCATGTGTCTGAATTAAGCTTTCTATTGGCTTATAAAGAAGGTGCAGGAATTTATTTTAGTTCTCATAACATGACTTGTAAACTAGAGTTGTATTCGTTGAGCCGGCGCTTCGCTAGCGTTACTGATAGGTGACAGGTCAGATCTTTGAGAATGAAAATTTCTTCGTTTGGCTTCAGAAATAACTGCAGAATCTGATATATTTGTCGTTTAGATGTAAGTGTAGGCATTTAATGAGCACAGCCTGGTGAATTTCGGCCAATTCGATGACTGGAACAACGCTGTTGTTGTTTCAATGTTTGATCGGATTCGCACGGGAATCTATATATAGCTACCATTCAATTAACGGCTCTCAGGCTCAAAATCTCGACTGATAAAAAGGTACAAAAGGTAACATTTCACGTTCAGAGCTTTAAAAGACCAGCTAAGAGTAGTTGAAAAGTGATTTTGGACGTTTTGTTTATTTTTTGAATGGGTGTTTATGATAAGCACTGTAAAATTAGAGGTTAAATCGTCTCTCTTACAGTACATGGTCGTTTTATTTTCCCGAGGGAAGCGTTTGGATTCCAAAGTTGGCACTTTGCTAGATTAAACTAGAATAACCAAGCTTTCATGCCGTGTAGTTTTTATTTAAAAAAATCATATACCAGGAGGCGCTTAGGGCTGTCAAACTTGGCCATTATTTTGTCTTATGTTTTGGCATCCAAAATATGCATGTTTAAAAAGGCGGAGAAAAAAGAATAAATTACACTATCGGAATATATTCTTGCTGGATGTTGAGATCAAAGAGTTGTTTTAATACGTGTGTGAAGTATGATTCCATTGGAGTTTTTATAAGACTTCCCTAGCTCTTTGTTGTTGCGTGATGATTCGGTCGTTTCGACAAGCCGAAAACTGCTCTGGGGCCGTATTTTCAATCTTTTGTAAAAATCGCCAAACTAAAAAAGTTCTGGAACTTTTTGATATGATTTCCTAAAACAGTTCACCCAAAGGTATGTTCTGGCAAAATATGAAGGATTCCAAAATTTCACCGTTGTCCCGCGATTCTCGATATTTACAGGCAGTCGCTCTTAAGAGGTGCGGTTAACTGTCTTACCTGGTGACATTTCAGACATTCAGACTTCCAAGACCTAGGGTTCTCGATGTCAAATACAGAAGTGATGGCAGACACGTAATATTTAAATAAACTTCTAAACTTCGGAAAGAGATATCAGATTTACACAGTTCGTGTGGAAATTTATTCCATGTTCGGGAAGCTCTTATAAAATAACTATTTTGGTAACATAGGGTCTTGACATTAGGAATCTGGATAACTCCCTTAATCGTAATATACTTTCAAAAACCTTCTACACGCCTTGCTCGTTTTTATTGCGATTTCAGCTTTCAGCACAGTCCGAATATCATTTTGAAACCATAAGTGTTTTGTACTCGCTTTAAGAGAAACGTTACTGCCGGTAACAATTAAAGTCTGTACCTAATATATGACAATGGTAGACCGAAATACCGGAAACTGGAGAGACGTTGAATACTCTTCCGAGTAGACACATTCTAAAGATGGTGCTCTCAAGCTTGTGTTGTCAGGAAATATTCCATTAGAATAATCACTGAGCAAGGCAAGGCAAATACCGCACACGAAATTACCGAGGACAATTATTCAGGAGATATCGTCCTCCTCCTAACCTAAACCCTAACCCTAACCCTAACCAAGACCAATTCCAAAATGTGGCACGGAAATTTCCAAGTCACACTCGTCACAAAACCAATTCCAAAGTGTGGCATGGGGATTTCTAAGTCTCACCACAAGACCAATCCGACGCTTTTTATCTCTGCTTGATTCTATTTTTCCTTTTTCTTCTCTGATCTACAGTAACAATTTATGAAAGAGAATAATATTTGGACAGACGGCATAAACTGTGGACTACACTCATAGACTTAAACACAAGAGTCCGAAGGTTCTATGTTTTTCTTTTCAATTAAGAGCGAAAATTACCACATGTAGCCTTCGTTTAATGTGAGATTCTACCTAGCATTTCAACTCATGATTCATGTTCTTTAATGTTTGCACGAATAAAACCAGTTCATTGTAGTTTACAAGCAGGCAATTTTCGCAATGAGTTTTTATTTCGATTGATGGCTACTTTCAGAACCAAAATATATCAGTAGAATCTAGCCTGGGAAACCAGCCGACTCTTATCGCTCCCCATTCGCGAAAGAGACGTCTGGGCAACGAGGCAGAAAATTCCATACCGATGACGTAGCAGATAGCCGTTTCTCGATGCATAAATTAGTTGCAATTCTACAACAGATTTCTTTTCAAGGTACACGTATATAACTACCGAGGCTGCTCTGTCCGAGATTGGCCGCTAACGAGGGTGTACATAGAAATTAAGAGTCATTTGTGTTATGATTAGTTTAGCTTGCGAAAATCAAGCAGTGATAATGGACAATGCGCATGTGGCGATGAAACTACATGCCTCCAGAGCGGAAGTGACAAATGTTAGCAAGCCATTAGCAAGAGTATTAGAGATTAAGTGAATAATCTAGGGTGTGCCGAGGGGAGTGATCGGAATGTTGTTTGATTTCTTTTATTCAGAGTTTTAGAGAGAGAACATCGAGAGCGAGAACAGAGAGAGAGAGAGTTTACCGGAGTTTATACGTGAGAGAGTTTATGAGCGAGAAATTATGACAGAGTCAAATCACAAATAAACCGAGACAAAAACAAATTCACAACACAGTGGCGACCACGATGGGACTTATCGTGATTTAGCTCGAACAAGAGTAAAGGACCCTGGATGCGGAAACGAGATTTCAGAGATTGTGTTTTGACATGGAGAAACAGCTTGCGGATTTATCGAACAAGATCAAAACGCTCAACTTTAAACTAAGTAAGACGGACGACGCCCTCTCGAAGCAGGATAAACTCGGGTTGGAGAGACAGCAGACATCATTGAATACCATAGTAGAGGCGATTACAACTATAAAAGAAAACATAGATTACGAGGAACTTCGTAGCTTGGATGTTTTAGGGATTGCAGATAAACCAATGGGAGATCAATATCATGTTCAAAGAGCAGCTAACACGTGACGCGGAGCGCTGGTACGAGACGGGATTGCCGTGGAGGAGAGACCACCCCCTCTGCCAAATAATAAGGAGGTAAGTTTGCGACGACTTAAAAGTTTAACGCGGAAATTTGATCGCCTGGAATTGACGGGCAAATATGGAGAGATTATTGATGAACAGCGAGAAGCACGGATCGTGGAAAGCGCGGTAATGCCGAGTGAAGGGAGAGAGTTCTATATCCCACACAAACCTGTTGTACGGGAATACGCGGAGTTTACATCGTGTATGATGCTTCGGCAAGAGCGAATGACAGTGCACCTTCTCTGAACGATTGTTTATACGCTGGACCGCCATTACAAAACAAACTTTGGGACGTGCTGGTGCGAGGCCGGTTCAATCCGGTGGCTATTTCGGGCGACTTGCAAAAGGCGTTTTTGCAAGTGCGTATTAGGGCGAACGATAGGGACACATTGCGCTTTCATTGGCGCTGAGACGAACAATCTCCAGTAGAGACGTTGAGGTTTACAAGGGCGCTATTCAGGCTAGTCTCTTTCCCATTCCTTCTCGGGGGAGTTATCGAAACGCATCTAAATAGTTGGGGGGGAGAGAGAGTCCAAGGTAGTTGCCCGAGTGAAAAAGGAGCTGTATGTTGATGATTTGATCACTGGATCTACCACTGTAAGCAAGGCGCGGGAATTAAAGCAGACAGCAATAACTATCTTTGAGGATGCTGGTTTCAAGGTGCACAAGTGGCACTCCAACGCGCAGGAGCTGGAATCAGACGACTCAGCGTCGGAGGATCGCACTTATGCTAAGCAGCAATTGGAAACCACAACTGAGAGAGGATAACACAGTCTTCTCGGTCTAGCATGGGACACTAAACGGGATACGCTAAGCGTTGCAGTTCCAGAGGAAAAGGCAGTAGTAACTAACAGGGGCTCCTAGCAAAGCTTGCTAGCATTTACGACCCATTGGATTTGGATTCACCTACAACACTGAGTGGCAAAGTCATATATCGTGGTGTGTGTGAAGAAAAGACTGCTTGGAATGCGCAAATACCGAAACATATAGCTGCGTCGTGGAGGAAATGGGAGAGTGCGCTCCCAAGAAAAGTGGACATTCCGAGAACAATACCTGCCTACCGAGAGGACATACAGAGCATCGAGTTGCACTCATTTGGAGACGCATGCGCACATGGAGTCTCAGCGTGTGTATTCGCCGTTACACGTCAGGTATCGGGGAACAACCAAGGCCTTATCGCAGCAAGGTCCAGGCTTTTCAAGCAAGGTCTGACGATACCACAGCTCGATTTGGTAGCAGGGCACATGGCGGTGAACCTTGCTGCTAACGTGAGAGAGGCTTTAGAGGGTTTACCTATGGTCAGTACAACTTGTTGGCTTGACAGCACTATAACCTTGTTCTGGATCAAGGGACAAGGAGATCACAGATAGTTCGTGGAAAATCGTGTAAGAAAAATCAAGAGCCATCAGGGAGTGACTTGGCGACATGTCCCCACGCGAGAGAACCCGGCGGATCTAGGGAGTCGGGGGGGGGGGGGGGCACACGTGACGGAGGCTCCGCTGTGGTGGAATGGACCCGAGTGGGTTGCAGATACGGAGCGTTGGCCAGCGGACATCGTCGTAGAACCATCCCAAGAGAGCAGAGCTGAGACGAAACCAGTGCGTGAAGTGCTATTAGTTGCAGTGAACGAGGACAACGAGATCGACGCAGTTCTACAGAAGTTTCCGGTGCAGAACGCGGTGCGCGTGGTAGCGTGGATGAGACGATTTCTGAACAATGCCCTACCAAGTCGAGGGACGCAGCTGATCTCTGGACCGTTAACAACTGAAGAAAGAGAACGCCAAAGACTGTTCTGGGCAAAGCAGGCCCAGAATAGCTGTGAGATAGGAGACGATCGTGTCGCTTTGAACCTGAAGCCAAATCAAGATG
The DNA here is from genome assembly GCA_030867875.1 of Actinernus sp. WN-2022. Lineage (NCBI taxonomy): Eukaryota > Metazoa > Cnidaria > Anthozoa > Actiniaria > Actinernidae > Actinernus > Actinernus sp. WN-2022. The sequence goes on from JAOWCC010000019.1 coordinate 58,395,651, forward strand.
GACCACTGGAGTGTCGGGGGAGGCTTCAAGGAGACTACCCAATATATTTGCCAGACGAACACTTGTTCGCGCAGCGTGTCGTGGAGGAAGCACATTTGCAGATGCTGCATGGGGGAGTTGGTCTTACTATCGCCAAAGTCCGAAATAAGTATTGGATCTCGAGGCTGATGGAGGCTCGTGAAGAAAGTACGTGGGAGCTGTCATGGGTGCATACGCTTTCAAGCGATGGCGTACGCAGCTCCACCGCCAGCAAGTCTCCCAACTACACGAACTCAGGGAGTTAACCCATACCAGGTGATAGAATTGATTTCGCTGGTCCTGTAAAATACCGCACTGGTAAGAACCGCGAGGGGAAAGGCTTACGTGCTTCTGTAAGCTTCTAGTTTAACCAGAGTATTCTGGATCTGCTACTCAGCCTTGAAACAAGTGAGTGTCTCGCAAGCCTAAAGAGATTCATCGCGCGCAGGAGGAGATCCGACAGAATATACTCAGACAATGGACGAACCTTTGTCGGCGCCGCGAAATGGGTGAAAGATGTAGCGAGAGACGAGCGGATCCATAATTACTTATCAGTCAACCAGATCTACTGGCGGTTTAACCTGAGCCGTGCGCTCCCTGGAGGGGCAGTCAGATTGAGAGACTGATAGGCCTTGTAAAGTCAGCGCTCTACAAGACGATCGGTCATGGACTGCTACGCTGGAAGGAGTTGGAGGACGATTTTCTCGATGTCGAGGTTGCGCTGAACAACCGGCCTTTGAGCTATGTCGAGAACGATGTACAACTTCTCTATTAACGCCTAACGCCATGTTATTTGAAAACAGCAATGTGATCCCAGAGCCACAGCCAGATAACATCGAAACTTCGATCTTCGAAAACGAGCGAAACACCTAAAGAAATGTAAGGACGCGGTATGGGGACGGTGGACCCGAGAGTACCTACGTGGTCTACGTGAACGACACCGCGCTCTGGCTGGAACTAAGGAAGCCACTCCAAACGTAGGCGACGTAGTCAGAGGAAAAGAACAGGGGCAAGTGGCCCCTCGGGATTGTCGAGAATCTGATCGTTGGGAGAGACGGAGTAGTGAGAGGCGCGAGACACCGGGCAGGAAAGTCGCACATGGAGCGCCCGGTGCAGCAACTGTATCCTTTAGAACTCTCGTGCGATAAGAAAGTGCCAGCACCGGTCCCGCTGAATCCTTCGGGCAGCGAGTTTCAGCCTAGGAGGGATGCCGCCGTAGCAGCAGACCTTCGCGTGCGAGACATTGCAGAGGATGAGTGAACCAGTATACATACACATATATTTTTCGAACAGAACTAGAGACTTCTGAACTGGGATTTTCCAGATATATTGAGAACACTTGTTTCGTTGAAACTGTGTGATTTAGAAAGTGATCATCAGTGATGTGAGGCCACTCTCCTACATACATATACTCCGGGGTAGATATATGGGGGAGTGTGTCGGAGATTGGCCGCTAACGAGGGTGTACATAGAAATTAAGAGAGTCATTTGTGTTATGATTAGTTTAGCTTGCGGAAATCAAGCAGTGATAATTGACAATGTGCATGTGGCGATGAAGCTAAATGTCTCCAGAGCGGAAGTGACAAATGTTAGCAAGCCATTAGCAAGAGTATTAGAGATTAAGTGAATAATCTAGGGTGTGCCGAGGGGAGTCATCGGAATGATGTTTGATTCTTTTATTCAGAGTTTTAGAGAGAGAAACATCGAGAGCGAGAACAGAGAGAGATAGGTTACCGGAGTTTATACGTGAGAGAGTTTATGAGCGAAAAATTGTTACACAGTAAAATCACAAATAAACCGAGACAAAAACCAATTCACAACAGCTCGTTGCTTGGCAGTGGATCACCGTCATGAACAACCATGAAATTCAAGCCTATTTATCGTGTGTCGGTGCTGTTGGTGCTCCTTTGCATAGTTCTTTCTGCGGCTAATAAAGCGAAATGTCGTACTGTCAAAAGTTCTACAATCTGAAGAAGAAGACACATAGTGATGCTGTTGAGTGGGGTTTTGGCACTGAGCCGAAATAACTAGAGAATGATCAATCTAGGGTGCCAGTTAGGAGTCCTCTGATATGATACGCTGCGATTGAAAAAGCAAAGCTTGGCGGTTCTTTGAAGCAATCACAGACTTGACTACAATGCGCACCAATGAGATTTCAGAGCAATTATTGGTGCTACAGGATATATTCATCATATACATGTATGTATATAAACCCGCAAGCAAGATCCAACGGGGGCGCAGATGCTCTCAGCAGGATATTCCTGACTGATGGTGGAAGACTCAAATAAAGGAGAATTGGAAATACTCTGAAATGTCTCCATTCCTCTGTCAGAAGAGAATAAAAAGACGTGAAAGAATGCACAGATTCAGGTGAGGATGGCAGCTATCCTTCCATCAAGGGCCGACATTACTTCAGCTACAGAGATGAGATGATTCTTGTCTACTGTGTTCGACAGACTTGTCTTCAAGAATGTTAAGGCATGGCTTCAAAGCAGAAATCGATTATATTTTCGCGTTTTACTTTATTTTATAACTGAAATGTACGGGTGTGTGGATTAGGCTCGAGCTGTAAAGTCTGTCGGAGTTAGGCAGTCTCAAAATCGAGTTAAGGACGAGTTAAGTCAGTCGAGCCAAACCCATGAGATAAAACTGAACAATTCCAACTACAATTCGACGATTTCCAAGAGCTCCATTGTAATTTTCTAAGCTTTCCTCAAAGTTTAGTTTAACAAGCCTACATTTGGGAGTTTGATACAGCGACTGGTCGAGACAGTTTGCAAAAGCGGGATACGGACTTCGACGGACTAGTTTGGATGCAATTTGAGTTTGCGCTCTGACTTTTAGTGTTTTCCCGCCCATGTAAACAGGCGAACAAAAGGGGAAACTTAGTGAGTTCAAGCAAGACAATAAGATGATTTTCCCACCATTTCCTTTTCTTATTAGAAATGTTTCTGGCCTTTTAGTAGCCTTTGAACATAGATTTTAGGCCGCGCTTGTGTGAAATGAAATCGACAATTTGAACTAATGTAGCGTGCAGAACTGCATGGTCATGGTAGATTGATTTAAAGTGCTCATCATCTCAAGCCAGACATCGTTGATTTGGGTGCAGTAAAGTGTGTTAAATCTTGTTCAACCATTTTTGGGCGATTTATGGTCGTAATATTGCTTTTAAATGCGTTACAAATGCTTGAAATGACGTCATTTACGTCAAATTATGCAAATGAGTTGAACGTAAATTGAGTCATAACATTGAATTTGTTTAGTTGTTTAGTTGTTTTTCAGGCGTCAGACAATTGATCCTTGCAATATTATTGAAATATCTTTTAATGAGTGGAGTTGACATAAAAACGAGCAAAATAAACTAGAATTGGCTTTTGACTTAAATGACGTCATTGATATTTGATTCCTTAATAAACGAAAGTGGCAGACGTTTATATTGTTTCCTATGTCGGTCATTTTGTTTTCCTCTTTGACCTTTAAATCATTTATAACTGGGTGGGGCTCATATGTCGAAAGAATGAAAGTGACGGGAACAAAGTTGCGAATTAGAATCTCCAGAAAATGTATATTAGCTCTTATCATTCCCTACTGAACTCTCTTAAAAAGATTTCAAGAAGTTATTATAATTATTAGGAGAAGTCTTAGCTAGGTGGATACTCGTTTAGCGACTCTAATGATACATAAACACGCGCCATTGTTTTCATTCCTTTAACAGTTTACAAACAAATAAGGCACTATAATAAGGCCAGAAATAAGGCCAGAAACCTGAGTATCAACACACCCAAACTTCTAAACGCTTAACTGAAATTCACTCGAAAACCCTGACAGTTCTTATCAATCTTTCTATATACTACTTATTGTATCAGTACAGATAGTTTGTTTGCGTTGCATTCAATATGAATCGAAATATGAAAGTAACTCGACATTTCCTCGTAAAAATGTCTCGCCATCCTGTTTGACCTTGAGCGCCCTTGAACTTCACGTGAAAGCAAATACATACCCCTTACCCCCTACTCCCTTACCCTTACCCCCATATTAGACCCGCCGTCGATTTCAACATTGAAACCGTACGACAAAATCCAAATCAGGTGACAAAACAAGAACATTTATACAGCTGGAATGCACCGATGAGTTTACAAAAAAAAAGATGTGTTTAAAGCTACAAACTACGGTCAGTGCAACATTCAGTTTACCATGCTTAAATCCTACCTTTTGTTATTAGTGTATTGGTCACGTGACTACCTTTAATATCTAATTAATGAAATGTCAAAGTCATCCATAGCACACTGTTTTGGTTTTCAGGTATACAAGCAAATACTGTCACATACTTGTTTTCATTTTCTTTGATCGATTTGTCGAGACATTTCAAAAGGTATAATTCGTGGGATTGTCACGTTATCAAGCACGTGACTCCTATTTTCAAATCTCAGAATTTCTAAGGACGCTTGATACTCGGTATATTGACGAGTTTCTACGATCCGGATCGTGACCCAAAATGTAAGTAAGCGGGTTAATATTGTTCGTTGGGGTGTAACGAGCCAAGCTCAGCCATACGTTAAGATGATAAAATCTGCATCGACAGATGGTAAACAGAGTTTTCGGTGGTTGAATAATCAAAAGATCGAAGCACATAACACTACGTGGCTTAAGATACATCTCGTGTCTTCCAGCTTAGCGCTTCACGAAACGCCGTTCCTCTCTCTGGGTGATCTTTTTTGATTTGTTTTCTTTCTCTGGAGTCGATATAGTATGTCTGTGAGCACTCTGTTAAACTAAGTCATACTTATCATGACGTCGCTCACATGAGGGCTGCGTGTTTATGCCGTTCCCCATTCGATTCTTTCCGCGGCTTTTGAGGTCGTTCTGGATCGCTTTTCCTCCAAATCTGTAGCTTCAGTGGCTCTTTTAGGCGCGGTGAAAGTTACTGTACTGTGCGGGTTTAGTCGGTTTGAGTGGGCTTCGGCCGGAGAGCAGGAGGTCTTTGGGATTGAATTTTAACCTTCGTAGGTGCAGGAAAGCTTGCAATTGTAATTTTGTAGCACACACGCGTTGTCCTGGTTATTAATAAGTAGAATTTGGTCTAAATTATGGAATAGAAGATGGACTCCCCTAGTAATTTCCCTATGTTAATATGCTAATGAATAATGACCAACTTTGTGTCACTTGATTACTTTCGGTGACGAACACTGAGTTAGAAACTACAGCTACAGACTGAAGCCATACACTAATATCCAACCTAGACAAGTTAGTTTTAAGTAGTAGATACGATATGAGCGTACGAACTGTATGGACATATACAGCGGAGAGCTGTTTGTAAACTAAATTAGAAATTCAATCAATAGCAAGCATATACGACGAGTTACTTTTAAGTAATAGATACCGACTTATACAATATGAGCGGACGAGCTGTATGGACATATACAGTGGAGAGCCGTTTATAAACTAAATTAGAAATGAAATCAACAGTATACATACGATAAGTTACGTTTAAGTAATAGGTACAACTGATACAATACGAGAAGACGTACCGTATGGTTATACAGAGTGAAGAGCCGTTTGTAAACTAAATTAGAAATGAAATCAAAAGTACACATGCGATAAGTTACTTTTAAGTAGTAGTTACAACTGATACAATATCAGTGGACGAACTGTTTGGGCGTTTACATTGGAGGGCCGTTTGTAAATCAGTAAATTTGTTCAGACGCGAAAATTATTTTGTGAAACGAAACGATATAAAAGTTAACAATTTCACGTAATTTTAGCGTCCTCCACAGGCATCTCTAGTTAGTAAGAAAAGTTAGTAAGAAATAATAAAAGTCGGTAACCCTGTGGCCGGATATGTCTTCCCAGTCTATCCAAGTCCACAGGGTTCCCAACCTTACTATTTCTTACTAAACTATTTCTTACTAACTAGGGATGCCTGCGGAGGAGGCTAATGAAATAGTTGGAACACGAGTTCGGTGTTATAGTTTACGTCACGGACATGCGTAGTGTACACTAAAACAGTTCCAATAATAGAGAGACGGTCTGTATGCATCAAGACAAAAGAATATTTACCTTGATGTTTTATCCTGGGATAGGAGAGGTCAGTGATCGATTGTGAGACTACACTATGACGTAGTTAGTACTCTCTAACTGATACTGTATGGGGATTTACAGAGGTATCCATGCCTGTGATTCAAATGCTGCGTTTATCGATTATTACTAAATTTACAAAATGCAGTAAAAGTTGGTAGGTTCTGCAAATAAAAAAAAAAAAAAAAAAAAAAGAGAGAAAAGATATTAGACATTTGGATATATTTAAAACATAACACCTAATTTCCGGATAACTCACTTGAAAGTTTGGTAACACTAGGTTACTGTCCAAAGATGTCCTAAAAATAAGATTTTAGATCATATGTGAGTTTTTCTTTCAAATCTTGTTAGCTTTCTTTAAAGGGATAGTATGATCACTAGATCATAAAGACCCCTACTTGGCCTTTCCTTTAATTTGCCAGGAAAGAACCCAAACAGAAGTACAGTAATTTGGATAAGAAAGAATGGAAGGAAGACTTATACAACTAGTGTATATAACCACCTTATTTATGGCAAATAACAAATCAGACTACATTCAATAACAACAATAAAAAGGTCTGGCGAGGGTAGCGCCGGAGGAGGTACTCTTTATGTGCCTCAGGTAGATTAAGGCATGGGTCAATCCTTATGTTGGCTAAACAAATGTAAGGGGTGCTCAAAGCTAGTTTATAACTTATCCTTAAGATAGATAATTATTTTATAGCAACCATATTGGTAAATGTTTAACAACAGGCGTAGGGTGATCACCTAAACTGTCACGCCTCAATTTTCATATCAAAAAGTCCGAGTTCATTCGATTCTCTTATTATAATCTTCTATTTATAATATAAAAGCATTAAGACTTAGTGCCTCTTTGTATCTACATCTGGATATTAGGAGATATTTTACTCAAACGATAGATTTTAGCGATTTAATGGTCGACCCAGTCCCCTCAAAGTTATAGATAAAATATCTCCGCTAAAACTGATTGAGGTAAAATTATCGAGATGTAGCTTCCAAAAGAACTCTTAATGGCCGAGGTATACCTGCTATACAATAATTTTCATTTCAAACAGGTTTAGAACTCGGACGTTTGAAGTACATATTTTAGCAATCTGGGTTGCGTGACATGAGTACGTGACATGTTACGAAGATCAGATCAAGCATTCTTTTAAGGTTTTCATGGCGTAATTTAAAACTCTGATGAATTTGTTCAAAAAGTATTTCTTAACGAATTCTGGACTAATCCCCCCACCCCTCCCTACGTTCTTAAGCAAAGCAGATGAGACCCTTGCCGTAATCTACCTGGGACGCAATATATCGTATGTGCCGGATTTGTCGAATTCCAGTTTTAGCCAATCATAGTGTTGGTTTTACTAGGTTATAGATAATTCAGAAAAATTAAACGGAGAAAATCCGGGTTTTCGAAAACCGGTACCGATTGTGATCCGCACATACCAGTTATCATACAAATCTCCCCACCTCCGGCAGGGTAGCACTAAATAGTGAACATTACCACCAAACATGTGGCCTAACTACAAGCTAAAAATAGGAAGATGATAATGTACATAACAATTGTATTACAATAGAAAATGCTGATCTAGATAAACCTGCTAAACAGGATAAACTAGCTGATACAAATTGTAGACAAAGGAAAAAGACTAAATCACCTTTATACCAGGACCCAGGTTTTCGAAGTCCAATTAACGCTAATCCTGGATTAAGTTTTAACCCATGGTTTCGGTTCTCTTGGTTCCAAATCGGACAAGACGAGTACTTGTCATTTCTTCTCTTGTAATAAGCTTTTAACGTCAAATTTGTAGTTCACAAATTAGCAAATCGAACTAAATATTGCCCTTCATCATGGATTAGCTTAATCTGGCCTCGAACAACCAGGCCCAGAAGGCGAGAAGGTTAAACTATGTATAGACCATTTTCTCAAGTATGCGCACGCAACAGGCTTGACGGGCCTGTAAATACTTCACGTGGGAATCACGTAATGGTTTCCTATAACCCTCCCTATTATTTCAACCAATACTAAATCCAAGCTTTTTTGCTCTGACGAAGGGCTTATTGAGCCTAACGCTCGAAACGTCAGCTGCTACTCGCTTTCCACGGCGGTTAGCATACCTCGATCGACTTTAATTTAGTTGATTACATACCAGTCTAAATCCAAGCTGCCTACATGAAGTATTTCTTGGCGGGCCGTGAGTTTGTTAGCTTTTGTTACAAATTATCGGCTATTGTTCAAACATTGGCGGCTATTGTTCAAAAAGCAATTTGGCGGGCCAATATTGCTTGCGCATACCTGAGAAAATGGTATATTCAGGTGTTCGTAGTTCGAAGTATAACTGATGCATCTGATGGTTGTCCTGTAATCGCCTTTATACCAAAGGCTAGAAGGTTAAACCTGATGCATCTATGGTTGTCCTGTAATCGCCTTTATACCAAAGGCAAGAAGGTTAAACCTGATGAATCTATGGTTGTCCTGTGATAGCCTTTATACCAAAGGCTAGAAGGTTAAACCTGATGCATCTGATGGTTGTCCTGTGATAGCCTTTATAACAGACGGCTATCTAGAACGTTAAACCATTTGTATAGTAATATTTGTAGAACGAAGCAGAACTGATGCATCTGATGCTTGTCCTGTAATCGCTTTTAACTTTAATCACACTTTCAAGGCACGCAAAGTGAGAGGAGACAAAAATGCGCGTAACCGCTTTAGGAACCGTCTTAGAAAGAAAACAGAAACAGAAAAAAAATGTCATCTTTATCTGCCACGGTTCCAAAGCCGGTATGTGCAAGTCGTAAGGTATGCCGTGACATTTATAAGACACTCCACTTTTAGTGGATAATAGAGGCTTTCTTTTCAGTATGAAAACCAAAGCGTGCAAAACGTTGTCGTTCTTGTTGAAATATTCATGTAGAATTCTTATTAAAGACACATTTATACACCTCATTCATAAGCGCGTGGTCTCTCAGTGTATTTTAACAGTTTAGCTACATCTTCAATGTTTGAAAAACAACATCCTTGCCATGCGAAAGAGCGTACCAACATTGGTGATTCTGTAGAATTTGAGTGTTGTAGCATAAAAGGCTGTAAAGTTACAACGATTTGAAATTAGAGAGATTTGTATGAGAAATACCATGTAGGCCTTTACAGCCTCGCTTTCGTGTATTTTCTACATTTAAAATGCCAATAACTCGACATCGATTTGAAACATTGCTTTCAAACTGTGGTCAATTACTAATTTAGGTACGATCTTTCATGTGGTAGCAATAGTTTCTCTGTACACATTAATCTTCCAATTTATGCAAATTAGGTGGCGGCCATTATGAATGAGGTCTATGTAGCATTAATGTTTTTTAAAGATTTATTCAACTCCAAATATTTATCATCCATCGATAACTGTACAAGCTCAGATAACGGTTTTTGTCTTCGGGGGCAGATAAACTACAGGCAATACTATAATTGTAGTTTTGAGCATGCGGTAGCTAGAGTTTGGCGCATACTCTTTAAATCTCTACTGAGGTAATGTTTCGTATTTTGGTTAGAGGGATACCCGAGTACGCGTACGAGTCGTCCAAATGGTTTTCATCATCAGTCTTCTAAATCTTCTCTCACAATCTTGTCTTCGTCATATAATTATCTGTTGTAGTAAAAAATGGCTCTGCCATATCGATGAAAATCTACTTTAATTGCGAGCGTGTGAAAATCCTACCAACAAAACAAATCACCACAAGTAGCTACGATCGAGACGTCGATATAGGTCGAAGTGACGTCACTTTCGTAAATGTAAACAAGATGGCGGCGCCCAGGTCTTAGCGGGGCCAACTTTGAGGTGCTCGTTATCAATACTAGAAAAGTTTTATCAAATTTTGATACATTTTCTGAACAAAGGACGTGTTTTTCACTCAGGTATCCCTTTAAATACAAGTTAATTAAAAGTACAACGAATTTAAGTAGGATGGTTTGACTTTGTTACACATTGTTATGACTATAATAGTATGAATTATTAAACTTCAGTATCAACAAACTGAACTAATAATGAAGTATTTAAAAAAACATCGTTGATAACTGTCACTAAGTTAAAAAAAAGCCAATAAAATCTGAGGCGGATGTTATGTTGGACTTTATTTGTGTTACCGGAGGAGCCTTCTTTCTTTCTACCAGCACAAGTGTGAGGAAGGCAAAGAACACTCTTCCCCTCTCGCCATTAAACACTTTACGAAAGCCAATAGCATCTGAGGCGGATGTTATGTTGGACTTGATTTGTGTTACCGGAGGAGCCTTCTTTCTTTCTACCAGCACAAGTGTGAGGAAGGAAAAGAACACTCTTCCCCTCTCGCCATTAAACACTTTACCATGCCTGTGAACGTTTGAGCCACCCGCTGGCATTAGACGTGAGGGAGATACGAGCGTGTACTTAAAATCACGTGACCGATACACCCTATTCCAAAATGGTGAATCTTGTTTGAATAGTATAGCGAGCAGTAAATAACAGTTGAATGCTACAACGTTAAAGAATATGCCAAGGTTAGGAATACTCTGAATTTTAGGGATGATAGCATAAAATGGTACTAAGTTATCGAGATTTCAATATATAGAGTTTTGTATGGGTTTGAGCCAGTTATACCTACTAGCCTCGTTTTCGTGATTTACACTGTATTTAAATGTCAATAACTTTGTAACAATGAAAGACCAAACTCTCAAACTTCTCAGTATTATTTACATTTGCATGCTTTAATAAAGACGGCATTAACTTCGCCTAATATCCTACGTTTTTTGGCATTATGCAAATAAGAGCAGCCATATTGGAATAAGGTGTATGATGTCATCGGTACGACATCACCACTAAGGGGGCTTTCATTTATTAGAGCAGGGGAGGTTGGCAAAATTGCTAGGTGTGCTCAAATATATATCCAACATCCCTCCATGATACTTAAAACATTTCACAACCCCCCCTTGTCATCATCTGAGATTTTGTAAAACCCTCCCCCCTTCTTTCCATTACAGAGAAGTATACTGGGGTAGAATTATGGTGGTGGTGAGCTGCAATGAGCAAAGTTTTAATTCATGCTATTAAAACATGTATAAAGTCTTCAATATTAGTAGTACTAAATAACCTCTCCCCCATAAGCCTTCTGTAAATTTCAAAACCCCCACTAACAAGCTTCTAAAAATAACATCACCACCAAGTGAATCATGATGATCAATACCATGTCTGTCAAAGTTAGAGCCACTTACCATTAATATTAAGTGAGTCAGGCATAAAAACGTACAAGGGTTTTACGTCACTATTGGAGGGGCTCATGTACGACACATCTCCCGTATGCGCAGCTGAACGATCAGCATACACATCTCCCACATGGTTAACACAGCTGCTCGCGAAAGTACATAAATACGCTTTCGGTAACTCGAGAGGGGAACCGGTGATGAGAACTTGATCAACGTCAATTCCAACAGCAATTAAGTAATGATCCGTGTTAAAATACGATAAAATCCATTGTTTCGCGGCATGAGCCTCCCTCACATAGGATTCGTCTGTATTTTAGACTACGAAATGACTGGTTGATAATTATGAATATTCTGAAATAAAATTAGTAAAAAGTCTTAGTTTGATTACAATTTTATGAACAAATAATAGGAACAGCCAAAAACAATAGCTACGAAACAGGCACGATTGTTAAGGTTCCGAAGATACAATTTGCTTTATAAAGGACATTTGGAACCGCAGTGCAAATCGTAGTTTTAATATTTTGAAAAATTGGAGGAAATTAGACGACTTGCTAACCTGTAGGATGATTTTCATGTTTCAACCAATGAGATCAAGAATTTTCACAATACCAAATGAACACGTTGCTCTATCTGAATGTGGTGCCGTACGTACTTCTTACACGAATCATTACTTAATGTTCCACATCCACATTCAATTAGTAATTAAATAAAATATCAATTACTATTATCAATTTGCATTCCAGGTATTCTATTCCGCTAACATCTTTGTGAGTGAGCGAGTGAGTGACACGATTCCCCCAACCATCCCAACAACTCAAATTTCTGAAATATTCACAGTCTGCAAGATACTAGGTAAAAATTTGAGGGATGTAGCTGGGCTGGGAAACGTGCAATCGTGTTTTCAGTTTTCCTAACCTGAATATCAGGCTCTCAAGAAGGGAAGACGGGTTAGAGGAAAGAGAAGAGAGCAGGCCTTCCTTTCTTTTCCCTCTCTCCCCATTCTCCCTCTCCTTCCCTCCCCCACTAGGCCTGATACTTAGGTTGCAGTTTTCCACAGTCACGTTTGTCTGTAAATTTTCCCGCGGACTTTGACTCGTTCTTACAACCAAATGACAATGACAATGCTTTATTGATCACCACAGCACGCTGTGCGCTGAGATGGAATATTAAACGTTAAAGACTTTGTTTGTTTATTGACAAACACAGGCACTTGCTGACTCCGTCGGTGCGATGACAAAATATATTCATACTTCATTCGGCCTTCGATCTCAAGCAGTATTTATTATTTTTCGTCCATCGTATAGTCAGCGCATGCCTGTATTTGTAGAGGAAATCGTAAGTACGCCGGACAGCCGGGTGCTATTCGTATTTTATGGGCACTGAGTGATATTTTGAAAGTTCTGATAATGGCCTTTTGCAGGAATGCAATAACGTCGTTGTATTCGGTAGCAAAAACATCCTAATTTCATATATTCTCTGATTTTATTTTCTAACGAGACCTGAAATAACCCGCATAGGGATGATCAAAGTCTCATAAATTCGAAGAAAAAAGTAACGTCTGCTTATCCGAGCGCTTAATTAGTTTCAATATACACACCTCATTGTGTTATGGACCAATCAGATTTTACCTTACATATCCTGGAAAGTGACGTAATGTTGAATTTAAAAGGATTCAGACAATACATTTGCCATTGACCAATCATAGGAGAGTGTTCACTGGCGCGCCAATTCACTAAAATCCTAACAATGGCTTTGATTGAGCAGTAAAAAAAACGTGCTGACGTTGTGCTTGCATATTGGAAACTAATTAAGCGCTCGGGTAAGCAGACGTTACTTATTTCTTCGAACTTATAAGAGTGAAAAAATACGTCTGCATGGCAGGCTAATCAAAGTCAGGTCCCGGCTAAATTTAGCGTGTTGGCTTTTGTGGAGGGAGAAAAACCGGAGAACCCAGAGAAAATCCCTCGAAGCAAGGACGAGATACCAATAAACTCAACTTACATATGGCGTCGCGTCCGGGGATCGAACCTGGTCCACAGAGGTGAGAGGCGAAGCGCTTAAAGTGCATATCAGCCCTGGCTAATTATATTTCTTGAAGAGACTGTTTTGAAACCTGCTGTCACTTTTGAAATTGTAACTATGTTGATTTATTTGACTTTATCGAAGGTAATATAATACCATTTATTTATTTGTTGCTGATTATAAGAGGAGATATCTTGCTCTTTGGAAAATAATCATATGCGCCGAAACTATCAAACTATACGCTAACACCGAGTCCGTAAATCGCTATATTTCGCTATAAATCAGTTATTCAGTATACCTGTATAACGCGGTACACAGAGAGATCGTACAAGATCGGTAAACCAGCCAAAAACGCGGTGTTTGCGCTGGTATGTATTGTGACCGAGAGTAAAATGAAATGTGGCATAAAACCTACGAAACGTACCTCAAACAAGCTGATAGCGTCCGAAGAAGATAGCGACCGGATAAATCTATTAGCGTCAACAATTAATGCATAATTTAACGCATGCGCAGACATTTTGTTGCACTGAACAAGGCAACCCGAGTAATGAAATACTCTAGAAATCTGTAATCAGGTGGTAATCATGTGTCTTAACATGTTAGGTTTGCTATTTTGGTATTTCGAAGGTCACGTAACCTTGAGTCAATCATTCCAAACGGGAGGTTTAGAGAAACCAGAAATGTAATCAGATAAGCAAGAAATCGTTACTTTAAAAACGCAATTTGAGATGAAATTTCGACGTTTTGTGGTCACGTGATATACAATTTTACAACGAAATCTGTTCAAACGACTGAGAAAGCTGAGATTATTGATAACCACTATTTTTGTAGAATTCGAGCAAATATAAGCCACTCTAGTCAATCAAATAACTTTAGCTTCGATTTCATGTGCAAGCCATGTCTTATTTAACGCTTGGGATATTTTATTGGTTAGGAAACTTCACATCAAAATATGAAGCTTGCCTAATAAGGAGTGCTAGCACTGAAGGAGTTGTGTTAAAAATACGATCACAATTTATTTACACTCGCTGTAGTAAACGCTCAGTTTGCATTATAGTGCGCGCGCATTGATTTTTTGTCCTTGCACACGACCACAATGCACTGCGCTAGCATTGCGCCAAAAAACGGTTCAACTGCAGAAATTAGTACTGCTGCATTGCTCGCTCGCTGAGACAGCAAATATAAATCTCATTTTAGAACAGTAAACTGAAATTAAGTTTCCTACTATAAAAACAAGAACGGCATTATATTTTAAAATAAGATATCTGTTCTCAATTAAAATCGCAGTTTTTAGAGTATTCGCTATTTCAAATACATCTGTAATAGTCTTTCGACATCTGCTTCACTTACCACACACAGGTTTCAATATGAGGCTCACGGGTAAATTAAATGTATTCAATTCTTTTCTCCTACATTGATCCCGAAGCCTCGTATTGAAACGTTTGTGGTGACAAGTGAAGCATATATCGAGAGTACATGTAGACTAAAAGTGATCAACAGGCAATTGGAATATTTCTCTTCTTTGCAGTTTGAAATGGAAACAAACGAGTGCTGAACAATTCAAATCCGATCAAAAAAATCATCCAAAATTCATCCTACTGGGAGTAAATTCACAAATCGTCTTCACTTTTAACTTACCTTTGATTCTGTGGTCGGTTTTTGTAGAAATATTAGGTCAGAGACCTAACCGACCGTTTACTTACTTTAACGCAGGCAGGATCTGTTTTTTTTAATCCAACGTCTAGCAGGATTGATTGTACACGGTTATTGCTGTGGTTTTCAAACCTTAACTATTTATCCAATTTGAGAGATCTCTCGTTATGACGTATTGTCGAACTACAGTCAACCCTCTCTAATACGGACACCCTCGGGACTGTATCACTCGGATATGTAATAATCAACACGAAATGTAATACTAACCGGATATGTAATAAAAATCAACAGGATCTGTAATAACAACAGGATATGTAATAAAAATCAACAGGATTTGTAATAAAAAGTTAACAGGAAATGTAGTACATTTTTAACCGGAAATGTAATAAAATAGTTAACAGGAAATGTAATAACAATCAACAGGAAAAGTAATAACACTACTTGGTCGAGGTAGTGTATCATCAATCACTCTAGCAGTGAACAAACAACACCTACCAATGAATGATGTCATCAGTCATGTGAGTCATTTAGTGATCACAATCAGCTTCTCAACCTGCACGTCAAAGATCACGTGATCAGCGCTGCAAACGACAATTGAGTAATTCCGTGAGCACAGATATCTACCCTTGGAACAAACCAAGCAAATTATATGACGTCATAGAACACACGTCACATAGGCTTATCCTTAATTATAGCACATAACCTTTTTTACCTTTTTTGTTCTTCACGCAAAAAGACTCCTGGTTTCACCAAAATATTATGTAGGCCGACTTCAAACGTCCCTTGACATAGGCTGTAGATCGTGTCATAAGTTTCGTCTTCCAGGAGACAGATTTGCTTTTTTCCGCTGTCATGTTTTGCCGCTATAATTAGCGTTAGGAGGAAGAGAAAAACCGAAATGAAGAGAGTCTTAGCCATAGTGGTACGACTGCAAAACTGGAGACGTAAGACAGAGGATAACTCACATGACGTTCGCAGCGCTGATCCCGTGATCTGTGACGTTGTGCAGGTTGATAAGCTTATTGTGATCACTGACTAAATGATTCACATGACTGATGACGTCATTCAGGTAATTGGTAGGTGTTGTTTGTTCACTGCTAGAGTGATTAATAACGATACCTCGACCAAGTAGTGTTATTACATTTCTTGTTGATTGTTATTACATTTCCTGTTGATTGTTATTACATTTCCTGTTAACTATTTTATTACATTTCCGGTTTAAAATGTATTACATTTCCGGTTTAAAATGTATTACATTTCCTGTTAACTTTTTATTACAAATCCTGTTGATTTTTATTACATATCCTGTTGTTATTACAGATCCTGTTGATTTTTATTACATATCCGGTTAGTATTACGTTTCCTGTTGATTATTGCGTGTCCGGGTGATGCGGGGACCAGCTCGATCTAGCTCATTACTGTCCTCCTTAGAGAGGTATCCGCCTTAAGAAGGGTTGGTGTGGCCTGACGCCAGGGATCCATGACGTCAGAATTGTGGCAAAAGCGTAGCAGCCATGGAGCTTATTCACACGGCGGCCATGTTTAATCCCAGTAGTATAAAAACCTTTGTTTTGCACGTGTGAACTCGTTCTGAAACTACTCAGTACGAGGCTACAAGTGGGAAATCTATTGTTTCAAGCCAACATGGCCGCCGTGTGACAAAAGCCCATGTTGTTTGGTATAATAAAAGTAGCTAATGATGCATCTTTTTTTTTCGCCACGGTGCAACCATTAATTGACGGGGAAAATAATCTAAAAATAGCCCAACTTGTAAAAACGCTGTGACAACTATATAGGACATATGGACGCTCCTGGTTATGGGCTCCTGACAGTACGTATACCGAGAAAAAATCTGTAATAGTTGATAAATAGTGTTTGTTCTTCTAATCAGATTAACAAATCGCATACGTTTTTCCATTGTCTGTACTCGTATTGATCATAAAAATGACGTCATAAAATGTTCAAAACTCTGAAAAGTTGTGGACATTTTATGGCGTAATTTCTATGATCAATACGAGCATAGTCAATGGTAAAATGTGTGCGATTTGTTTTTTACAACTTGAAGCACTTAGCTTCCAATGAGTGCGTAATAAACTGCTTTCGAGTCGAAAAAGTCCATTCAAAGTCAAAACGGAAACACTTCTAATTACCGGTGCCGAGAGAAAGCTTTCTTTGACAAATGGCATTTGGTTCACCGATTAACTTCTGTCATTGATGGAATGCTTGTGAAATCCTTTCTTGTTTTGTCTTCTGGATCAGAAAAGTTATTGTTATAATTCAAGACTTCTGACCTCTGAGAGCCATCTCGCTACATATGGTGAGAATAGACACTGGTGCATGAGGCAAACAAAGGATATGATTGAACTGATACTTTGGTACAAACGAACCTTGACTTCATCTCAGCTCTGCCGGTACGACGAATATATTCTAGTACTGAAATCTAGGACATTAAGATAGGTTTTGAGGTCGGTTTAAACTTCCCAACTAGTAAGTTACTGAATCGTGATATTGGACAGGTTCTGATCATGATCTTGAAGTTAAATCTAAAGTGCACAAAGTCTGCACTCTTTTAGCAGATGTTAATGCACAAAGCATTACTGTCTTAAATGAAGTTGTTCGGACGGGAACAATATCGTGAAATAATTGGTGACTATTGACACATATCCGAGGGACTGGTATCCTAAGATTGAAGACCATCTTGAGAAGCCTTGTAATGAGAGGATGTGAACCAACAGATACATTATGAGCGGTATGTATTTACAGTACTATAGCTTTTTTTACCGTCAGCATAGCATTGTGCCAGGGAAGATAATTGCCAACTCACTGATTTATAGGAGGCTGAAGTACATTGATCTCTTTCTGATCATACCAGGTAGACTTCGTTGTACTTGTGATCTTGAATAATTTCCAGATCATTTCTAAACAGCTAGCCAGTGGTTGGAATTCCTGGCTGTAGGGACGGGTTAGAAGGTCGTCCTATTGTGGTAGGAAAACTAGATGGTCTATCAAGCCGCAGTAAATGAGGTACTAAGCTTGGATGATCCACCCTGAAGCAATGAGAAACACTAGGACTCTGTCGTGACGTATTTACACGGCCAAAATGCTGAAAGAGGTAGCCCAGCAACTATTAAAGGCGTCAAAGGCACGTCGCACCGGGTTCCGAATGTCAACAAATATATTGACTAGTCGTGTCATTAAACCTCGAGGCAAACAATTTATTTCTGAAATAAATGTAATGCTAGCGAGCTATTGAAACAATGAGGTGTCTAGAGATGCAGATTGGGTGAAACATCTCTATATTAAAGTGATAGGGAACAAAAAATTGTTATATTTCCAAAGCAAGTGGGCAAAAATTATTTAATTGCAGTTTATCTCTGTTGTAGTCACCTCGAACTGTCCTTTTTTCTATCGTCATTCCTTTATTTTCGTTTCTGTATTGTTGTAAAATTGGAATGTTGTTGCGTAAATTGTAAGTGTAATATTAAAATAATAATAATAATAAAAATAAATAAAAATAAAATAAAAAAAGTGATAGGGGTGATCAGCCGGAGCTTCAAAATTGACCCCTAAAAGTACGCATAAATTAAAAGAGTTTAGAAAACCAAAATGATTTTGACCTACGACAATATAACGTCTCATAAAATAATTGTGTTTAATCACAAGCACGTCTAACTACATCTAACTTGTCAATCAGTTTGAGAAATAAAATAACACCCTAAAAGGTACGGACTTGTGTTGAATAATTAGCTTTTATCAAAGGACGCCCAAATGGTACGGGAGCCACGGAGACCCACGGAGACCCCTCAGGTCATTTCTTCTAGGCAGAAACAAAAATATTCCTTCCACAATATTTTGCTACATAATCTATACAAGGCGATATCTTGCCTCCCATCTTATTGATGTAAACAACAGCAGTGGAGTTGTCTAGCTTAAGTCTAAACCTGAACATTGTGCAAATTGAGAACAAAAGCTGCTAATACATGGTCTTTTCAGTACTTTTAAAAAGAGAATCCAACTCTATGTTTAAATGAGAAATAAATGATGTTGCTTTTGTAACAGTGGTGCCGCCGGCAACTCTCGGATATAAGACATACTCAAGAACACACTTTTCGAGAAAATGAAAGATGTTCAAAAATTCATATCTCGATCACGTTCTACTCAACAGATTTCGTTAAAAAGAAAAATTATCAGCAAAGTAAGGAGAAGAACATTGATTTAATTTGATATAATTTTGTTTTGCCGAAATCCCCTTTAGTTTAGTTCTAGCCGTGATACTATGAATTTCCTGCGGCACCACCTGGCGCAGCAGAATTTACTTCTTAAAGACGAGGCATCACTACTGATACAATTTTATACAAAACAAAATCCTTTACAATTTCATGGCTTTAGGTTTAGTATTTTGTTCTAATTACATGAAGATTTTCAAATTTCAAATTCCACTCCTGTCTTCTTCGTATAGCCGTTCAAAGGGTCGTCACGTAACGCTAGCGTTACTAAAGCAAAGGAAAAAAATTCACATGGCCTATAAAAAAATTGTAGAAATTTCGATACAACATCTTTAACACCTTCACAACCGCGTTCTTTACCGACTAAACCACTGTATAAATTTGTTTTGATTATCAAACAGTTTGTTTCGAAGTCTGCTAATATTTTTGAAACCGATAAGATGCCTCAGATTTGCTTTATTATTTTGAAATTTTACAACAAATGTAATTTCAAACTGTTTGTGATATCGTAGAATAGCACGTCGGTGTCTTGATATCGCAGAATATCGGACAGTAGATCTGGCTTATTTTTTGGTCATTATTGAACCACAAGGGCATACCTGGATTATATCGCGAATAGCCTATCTCTGATGTCTAGTTTTAAATCGCTAAGAAACGACACTGGAAGCAGTTGTAATAGGGGGAAAAAAGCAGCCGATTTTTTCCGCGCGATTGAAGCGTTCTTCGCTCAGTACAATAGCACATTTAAATAGAATGTAATATTTATTAATCTAATTAACTAACCAGATGCATCACACTTCTGTTTTTTTCTGATGACGATTCTTATTTCCCATTTTGTGTCCCGCTTAGCGCTTACGCTTTCAAAGTTGACATTAATCTTTGTATTTCATGGTTTGAAATCACTTTTCTTAGCTAGAGCTACGAGCAATAATACGATGTGAGTGAATGTTGAGTGCAGAGAATACGTGAATGTAGTAAGGTGAGTCCCGGTACATTAGCATATCTTACTAGAGGCCTAATCAGACTCATTCATCCCTGGTAAACAAACATGGTGGTCCCTTCATGTAGGCATCAGATGAATTGCTATCAAAATACAATATAATTAACACAATACAAAACAATAGAACGAAATACACAGTACAATAGAACACAATACACAATACAATTTGGTAGTAATTCATGTATGCCTACATGAAGGGAGAACGAACAAATATATATTCTTATTTTTTATTAGATATTTTACTGTAATTACGCACCTTCTTGGAATACAATGTTAACTATGCATCTATCTACACTGTAAAAAATGACTAGTTAAAATAACCATTAATTTTGGTTGCGACTATTTTAAAGGTTTGTATTGACCATTTTATAAATGGTCAAAATCACAACTATTTATAAAAGTTATAACAACCTTTATTTTAGGTTAATTTCACCTTTTCTTTATTGGTTATCACAAGTTGTAACTATTTTGATTGGTCGTAACAATTACAATAGGTTGAAATAACTATTACTTTTGGTTGTAGCTATTGATAATGGTTATACTGACCATTTTACAAACGGCGAGGAACACGAACTATAAACAAGAGTAATAACAACATTTATTCTGGATTAATCTCACCAACAACAACAACAATTTTTTCATTTGTACTTACAGTGGCAGATTACATGGGTCGGATGAAAGTAAACAAGTTATAAAGTAACCGGGCACCCGAAATAACTATAAGGAGCTAATCTAGTCGGGTGCCCATTAAATGATAGAGTAAATTTTACAATTCAGAAAAAGGCGAAAAATCAGCAAGCACATAACATTAAATACGTTGAATAACTAATTAAGGTGATAATAAATACACACGCAACACACAATATACACACTAACAAACAAAGTTACTATTATTGGTCATCACAAGTATTGACTATCGAACTGATACAATACAGGTAGTGTCCAATGTATAAATGTATGATGTATAAAAAGTTCATTCAGTAATTTAACCCCCTATGAAGTCTAGTGTCATGAGTTGATTCCTTTGCCGTAGACTGCAGCGAGTGGGTAAAACATAAAGCAGAGCGGTACGGAAATTGTCTCAGATGCCGATAACTATTTAAATATAGTCTCTAATTTGTGAGGAAGTTAGCCTGTAAATTGCTTATGCATTAGTAAATGAAAAATAATACTATAGTACTAAATAATATTATGAAAATAGTCCGGAAGATCAATCGATCTAGTCCGCAGTTGTTCCACGAGTACGAGTACAGCCGCGTCTCTAGAGACTGGTAACTACAGTACTGTAAATCGGTCAGCGGCAACGCTCATGAGCATATCAGGTTTCGGCGGCGTGGCTTCATCGTGAAACCGTTGAAGTTCTTCCTCTGCTCGATCAATGGCTTTACAGATAAGAGTTTTGGAACCAAGCTAAGAACTCATCAAGACGTCGTTTGGACCCTAAGTGGCTATTTATGGGCTGGTATCCTTGGAGGAAAACGAAACAATAAAACAGTTTGAAGATGATAGACCGGTAAGCTCACAAGTAGTTAGGGAGCTCACTATGGGGCAAATACCGCCTCCTGATTGGTCGAGAAAAGGGGGCGGGGCGATGACGTCACAAGGGGGGCGATGATGGACGGGTACTTTATAGGGCAAATACGGGGCGCTGATTGGCCGGCACATTTATAGGGCAAATACGGGGCGCTGATTGGCCGAACCATTTATAGGGCAAATACGGGGCGCTGATTGGCCGGCACATTTATAGGGCAAATACGGGCTCGGGATTGGCCGCCATGATAGGGCAAACCCAGGCTCGGGATTGGCCGCGCGGGGAACTACCGAGGCGTATAAAAAAGTGACCCTTCCTTGTAATTTTAGTGAGAACGATGCCCCCTACTTGCTTTTGTGGGTGTTACGCCAAAGTCGTAAAAGGATTGGCCGGGACGCCAGAGTGTGTGTACAAGTGTGGACAAACGGCAAACTACAAGTCGAAACCCCAAGTTTTACCGTGTAGTTTTTATTTTACGGAGCAAGAACTTCCTTTGGTGAAAGCGGTTATCCCGTACGGAACTTTGTATAACACGTTTTCAAAGTGTGGCCACAATTTGTGGATGAAAGTTGGCATAAGCCGAAGCGAGAAAAATCCGAACCGCGTGTTCTTCACGTGCACGGCCCCGGCGCCCAACCCGAAGTGTGAGTGGCCTCTTGGATTTATGTGGGCTGACCCTACCGCACAACCTGTCGTAATTGCGGACGGACCCTCACCCCCCAAGAAAGCCCAATTCTACGCTTCGCCATGGACGTCACAGGCCCCCCAAGGTCCGCCGCCCGTCGCTTGGACCAGTCCCCACGCCACTATGCCCTTTACGGTTCCACCCGCGGAGATACCACAGGGACCCCCACCGGGGACACCCCTGCGGGTACCCCTGGGGGTACCACTAGAGACTACAACGCTCCCGACACCCCTGATTCCCTACGTATCCCCTGTTGGTACAGTGGCCGTGGGTCCCCCACCATCCCCACCCCCTATAAACATCCCGACGTCCCCCGCCATCCCCACCCCCTATAAACACACCGACCACCCTACTACCAGGGACAAGCAGTATGACGTCAGAGAGTCCAGAAGACCTAGATTTGGAGGACATGTCGGTCAACCGGGATTTACCCACCATAAAAGCCGGATGGGCTTTGTATAAAACGCTCTACGTCATGGCGTGCATCCGGGAAAGCATGAGAGAACGTGGTCGGAACTGTGAGGGGTGTATTTATAGTACCCAGGGACAACAACTCGAACAGTACCATTCCTGTTTATGGACTTTTTCCGAGGAAAGTTTTACCGCGTGTGTGACGGAGTTCCGGTCACATATTACCCTAGAGGCTCTACGGGCTACGGGTCTACGGGCTTTGCGGAGTTTGCACCTCACGGGGATTATTGCTCCCCTTACTTATACCGTGTTTGAGCGGCTGCAAAAATTAAAGGAGGCCGAAATTTACAAGTATTATAAACTGTATTATAAGAATGCGAAGACCCACTCATTACCTACAAGGGTCGAATTTGGCACGCGTTAGGGCAAGCTTTGATCTACGAAGACAATCCCCAGGCCTATATGGAAACTGGAGTAGCGACCCTTTTGGCTTTATTTGAGTCAGCCAATTATATGTAAGAATCTTGAGACAATAAAAGAGACTTGTGCTTAGTAACAACAACTTTGTTTCAATAAATAAATAAATAAAATTACATTCCAAAGTAAGAAAATAAGAGAAAACAAATTACATAGGGTTGGGCCCATTTCAGGCCCAACAGAGCGAGAGAGAATTAGTACATGTATTTGAAAATAGGCCTTCGCCCGATTTTAATAGGCTACCGCCCAATTTGTTTATCAGAAAAATGTAATGTCGAATAGGCTACCGCCCAATTTGTTTATCAGAAAAATGTAAAATGTAATAGGCTACCGCCCAATTTTGATATAATTTGAAAAGGCTATCGCCCAATTTGTGTACAAGTAAAAGTAAACATTTCCCATGGTACAAAATCTATCAGTATATCATCTCATGGGTAAATTTATTAGACCAAAGGTCTGGCCGTGCCGAAAAACTATAACGGTTCCAGAGCTAACGTAAAAGTAATGTTGAATCTTGGTATCACAATAAAAGCAGCAAGGCCAAGGGTCATCGTTTCTACTTAATACTTCGGATACCACCACGATAAAGCACGAGGGGCACATCGTTTCCCCACAACAAGGGAGCGGTGGCAGTTGATTTTCTGGTAAAAGATTACATTTTAGACACTAAAAGAAAAAAGAAAAAAGAAAAAAGACTCAATACCTGATATGATAATAAACTTTGCGCCACGGGAAACGGCCCCACCCCTCATCCCACACTTCATCATGAACGGGGTGGTGCCGGCACCGAAAATAAACGATCCCACAATCGCAATGACGGACACAAATTGTCATATTGGTACAACACCAATAACACCAGCGAAACTGAAACTCAGTTATAGGTTCCATGTAGAGAGCACAACGTGAAATAGGGAGGGTCCAAAACGCTAGGCGATGAGGCAGCTCCTGCCATGACTCGTTCCAACAGTAGGTGGCCTTGAGATTGTTGGATTGGAGGTGGCTAATGAGAAATAAGGTTGGAAAAAAGACTTTCTCATGTTTTTTACGCTGGCGTTCCACCTTCAATTGACCGCATACGTATTCCCCTATCCTGGTCAGTACTTCAACGGGTAATGGGAGCTGGCGTAAGATAGCCGCATGGCTATAAAAAAATTCTGAATCTAGAGGGGATAGACGTGCAAAAACCTGTTTGGAAAGCAAAATAAAAGTTTAAAAAAAAGAAGAAAAAAAAGAAAAGAATGAAAAGTAAGAATGTTTTAGAGAAATTGCTTCTGTAAAGGCGCTCTTACTAGAGCGGAGGTCCTAGGAGAGGGGCTCGAAAAATCCTCTAAAAAAATAATCAAAATTGAACTTCCTAAAGTGGGGAAAATTTGCCAATAAAAATGAACGGTGTGTAAAGCACCACCCGAACGCTACACTGTCTTTTAGGGGGAGAGGAGAAAAAACAACTTACATGGGTCAGGTTCAAGTTGTTGACGCCTCGGATATTCTAGAAAAACAAAAGAAAAAAATAGAGGTTGTGTAGTCAAAGACACAAAAAACTTCAGCGGGATCAGCACCTCTCTCGCTTTGTAGGGCCCGCGGCCAGCCATTGTTGGTGAAGTAGATGGTATTGGGGCGCTTCTGTGGAGAAATAAAAAGGAAACCAAAGAATAAAAGATTAGTACAGCAATGTGTTGAATTTCAAGAGATAATTTCGTGTCCACTTACCCGGCTGAGTGTTTGGTTTGAAGGCAACGAAGTTCATTTATTCTGCAGTAGTTATAGACCATATACTGGCTCCTGATTGGTGCACGAAAGGTATCCTTGGAGCCCCGAAACCTGTATGACCTTTGGGAAACCAGTTGGAAGTTACCTGTTTTTGATTGACCAATCACAAGGCGTTACGTAGTTTGTTTACGCGCCTTATTCTTACTCTGGGTCAACTTTGTTTACCAACCTTTTCGTGGGAAGACCAAGAAGCTCAAATTCATCCTGAAAACATCGGTGAAATTTTCTAAAATTTTCTGGAGGACTTCTTCCCACGTCCCCCTTAGTTTTCCCCCTTTTTGTGTGTTTTTCCCTTTCACACTTTCCCGGAAAGGGATCCTTGACCGTCTGAAAACCCAACGCATCCCTCGGGAAACCAGTTGAAAGTTGGCGCGAACCTTAAACGGAACCTAAACCCTCCAATCACGAGCCGAGGCTTATACGCAGTCAATATTTTCGCGCCTTTTTCTTACTCCGGGTCAACTTTGTTTATTTAGTTTCGGAGGGCGGTTTTGGGAAGGCTTTTTCGATAGTTTCCTTGGCGCGAAAGAGAGGGCGGAATTTGCATGACCTGTATGCGTGACCTGTATGTACTGTATGGACACTCTGGTAATGGGCTCCCTGCGAAAGTCCATTACCAGAGTGTCCATACAGTACATACCATATCCATAATTCAGCATATGACTTGATTGAGCTATTTTTAGAATATGTTTCCTGGGTAACTGTCTTCTGACTCTGCTGTGGTCTGTACATGCTTGCCACTACTATCAAGATAGAGAATGATTTGTGGTTCTTGAGGTAATTTACCAACACTGTATTTTGTCCTGACTATGGTTTGATTGGATTCTCAAAGTGAGGGCACGAGAACTCCCACTGCGAGATATATGTTCTAAATATAGCTCAATCTGGTCACAGACCTAGCGATGGACACTCCTAGTGATGGGCTCCTGGCTTTGGCATGATATCAAAATTGTCAAGACCTTAATTGGTCTGTGTTATCATCATCAGCCTTTCAGGCCACCCAATAATATTGGTTAATATTAATATACATAAACTCCATGGGCATTTTATGCTGTGATTTTAATTAGAAAGTGCATGCAAGATACTATTACAGTACAACCATGCCAACCAAGGACCCCAAGCACATTTAAAAACAAATTAGCCAATTATATGCAAGTATTCAAAGAATGAAATGATCACAAAATTAAAAATATCATAGTGCAGGGTTGTTGGAAATCGTACAGATTCTATTATATGTTGTATTTTTACTAAGCTGACCTTGATTTAGCTAGAATTCAAAGATAAAACTGCATACATTTTAACAAAATTAACTTCAATCTCTTCGGGTGTCTGCTTAAGTACTGTTTAAAACACGAACAGCAGTGTTTTATCAAGTTTAAAAATTCGAGGGCGAAGCCCGAGAATTTTTAGACTTGATAAAACACGTGCTGTGAGTGTTTTAAACGGCTTCAAAAACGCTTTAAGAATGCAATGAAAGAAAGACACACATCTTAAGGGAATGGTTACTTAATGAACCATTGAACCGTTGTATTCACAACGCCATGCAAAATATTCGAGTAATCACCGCCTGCAATTACGAACATCTCAAGGGAATGACATGAAGAAATTACCATACTATGTTGTTTGAAACGGCGTTTCGCAATGCAAGAAGAATCTGCACTTGAAGGATTTGGTGTCGTGGTTTACCTCGATAAAGTTCAAGACTTGGAAAGCGATGTGACTGACATGACGGCAGACTCTAAATGTTTGACTCCGACACAAAATATGTAAGTTTAATGCACGTTTTTATAATTTTACGGCTTTGAGTTTGGTTTAATAATTGGAACTAAACAGTGGCTCGGTAAACAAGTAATGGTAGTTGGATAACTTCATTTTAAAAATATTATCTGTGTATCTCGGTAGTCTGCTGATATTAGGAAATTTAGTGCAAAATTTATTATCTAGGTACCTTATGTTCCGTGTACTATTTGCTATCTTTGGGTCTTTATCAGTGAATTCTTAATTAGGATGAAACTTTATATAAAATTTCATGTTCATTGGTATTCTTTATATAAAACGTTCATCCTAATTAGCAATTCAGTGAGAAAGCTGAAACATCAATAGAAATTCCATTGTCTCGATCATTAACCCTGTTTCCCTCTGGGACAGAATTCAAATCCCTCCGCGGGCCTTTTAGAATGATGAGATTTTATCAGGTATAAAGGAGCATGCACGTGACTGATTTGCTTCATCTGATTGGAGAAAATGCTCATTAACTATTCATGAGTTTTTGAAGAGAAGTTAATGTTGGCTATTTTTGCTCATGCGGACCTTGAGATAGGTGCCCGCATCCGCTTACGAGAGGTGTCTGCTTACAGGAGGTGGCAAATGTAGTGTTTTGTTAGAGAAATGGTCAGGACCGTGGAATTGTGTCTGCTTACAGGAGGTGTCCACTTATGGGACGTGTCCGTTAGCAGAGGTTCGACTGTATATACATGCTGTTTTCTTTAAAACAGAGTTATCAACTTGTCAATCTCAAATTTCAAGGCATCATTTTAATAGCTATTATGTGGGATTAGTTTCAGAATATGGTCCCCCTCCACTCAAAATATCACTTGAAAACTGCACCAAGGTCAGGTGTATTTAGACCCCATTTAGACTTGTTGTTTGAATGATTTGAGGTCGAAAATGGTTAAGCATTTTAAATTTGGAGTTATGTTTTTAGAAGGTTTGTATGAAAAGTTTGTGAAATGAATTATTAATGAACCATTGTAGGAGGTATTCTGCAATTTAGTCACACTTCTAGAGCCTTTAAACTCCTGAAATATTAAACTCCAACAACCTCATTAACACCCAGATGGTTGAGTAATCCGTTGTAGATCATGGGAATCTTTTTGATTCATTGGGAGAGAGTTAATTCATTAGTGTCGCGTAACATTCGCAACCAGTAAACATGCACATGTAGGAAGTTATTGAAATTTTGATCAAAAGGCCGTTTGGTTCATTGAATTACAAAGATAAATATGAAATTAACTACATGAGTCATGAGTATAAACTAAACACTCAATTACATGTACTATATCGATAAAATGGTCTCCCTTTTAGCTTGAAATTATTGCATTTATCATTAAGTAATGTCCCCCAAAAGAGTATATTTGGGAAGTGGGAATAAACATTTGGTAGCAATAATATAAGTAAGATTTAGTACTCCCGCGAAATATCAAATTTCCAACTACCGCAAATAGCCTAATCGGATATTGTCGGAATGTCAATCTCACTGAGAGTTGAGCAAAGAAAAACGTTGGAAGCTGTACAACTTATGCCAAATGGTTAACGAGAGTAGCTGCTGAGAAATTCAGGAAAACTTTTAAGTACGCAAAAACTTTCTTCTGCCATGAACTCCGAATCTCAATGGTCGGAATCGGCGGTTCTTAAAATCTAAATACCGGCAAAAACGGTAGTCATTTAAAGTCTAGAAACCCCAGTAAGAAACCCTGGAAAAGATACAGATTTTATCGATGTAGAAGAATTATATTCCAAAAATTAGCCACAATTTTGAACGTTCAGACAATAAACAAAGTTAAGGTTGTTGATTTCTCGGTCGAAGTACTTACTTACTACAAATGTAAACACTGACATGTAAATGATGCTCAAAACAGCAAATGTAGTAAAGTTAAAGCTACCACGGAAATTTTTTTAATGGGTCTTAGGCCTTATTTAGTATCTGACACCACAGATTAAATAAATTTCGACGTAAATAGCCGTAACTTTACGCTGACCTGAGGTAGTGTTGTGAGAAGGATATTATTGAAAATGGTTTCTTTGACTTTGAGCACAAATTATATCATAGTCATACCTTTTTCACCGTAACTAGTAGTCTCTTAATCATAACAGAGTCTGCTATAATAAGGACTCTTGTCACGGCTGACAGAAGTGCTCTGGCTGCTCGATCGGACCATTCCAGTTTTCTCGTAAGAAATTCCATCGTGCGTGCTCGGAGTCGGAGTAGACGAGGCCAGCCGAGAAATTACGTCCCCGGCTTTCCTCGCTTCTTCACAAGCTTCCTGCATTTCCACAGCCACATCTTCATTTTCCCTTGAAATGTGTTCCCCGACAGTGACAAACTTCATAACGGCATTTTTAACGACTTGATGAATCGCTTGTCTTGCTTTCTCTGATCGGTTGCTTCGTTCTTTGTGCCATTGTGGTTTACCAGAGTTGTAATCTAAATGAGAACCCAAAAACCTTAGAGACCTTCGCAAATTTAGATTCACACAACATCAAAATGCTTTGGTATTTTATGAGATTGGGTATGAATATTGTAGACATGAAAAATTCCAGAAGAATAGCACGAATTGTTGGACAGAAAAATCAAGGCTTGAGTAATGTCCTCCAACTCAAGGTCAAAACTCTCCGTTCAACACAAAACCTACCTGAGTAACCAAAGGAATTAGCGTCTGTTCGACAGACTTGCTTCGAATTTCAAAATTTTAGAGTCCCACTTTGCCATACTTATAAAGATGAAATATCCGAGTTAGAGGAAGAAACCAGGTTAAACTTCCTTCATCTTGCTTGTGTACAATCATGGCAACCTCGTTCCCAGGGGTCTTTACGCGCCTAATCAAAAATGGCGTCGAAAGTACCCCTGGTACAGGCTGGTTGGATTCGGCCACCGATTGGCTAGACGTTAAGCGCGCGCTGATTGGAGAATTTCAAATAGCGCGTGCATTTTTGCTTTGAAAAATAAACTGATGATGTCGTCTTTCGCATTGCGCGTTCAAAATTCGTTGAAAACAACTACAAATGCATCAGAACTTAGCGTTTTTGCCTTTTATTATACTCACTTCGCAACTGGGTACAAGTAGAATAATGTACGGTTGGAATTCATTGGGATCACACTTTAACCGCTAACCGTTTTTCAGCGATGATGAATCCAAGATGGCGGATGCTCATCAAATTTTTGGGTCACATGACCAGCCTGTACCAGGGGTACTTTCGACGCCATCTTTGATTAGGCGCGTAAAGACCCCTGGGAACGAGGTTGCAATCATGGTACAATCGCCCGCTCAAAAACCCAATCAACGGCACTGCTTGTCAATCAATAATTACATGGGTGAGTGATTTTGATATTTACGCGAAAATATATCACCCTACTTTTAATTAACTCTTTACTTGTAGAAATGAAAATGAAAATATTGCTTCGCAATTAAAATAGACTTCACAAGCTAGTTTATTGAATGCTTTTTTCTTCATTTTTGTTTTGTTTACTTTCTCGGATTTACACTCAAATGAGAATTTCAAAAAGAAATGATCCAACGATTCATGATTCAATCAGCTCAGTGAAGGAAACGTAATAGCTAAGAAACTCCGTTGGGCTAGATTATAATTTATATAAATGTTTGGAACTATCGTATCACTTTACAGTAACGATAATTTCTTAATTTCTTCCGGTTTTGATTTCAGACGTTCAGACCTGAATTCATAAAATATTCATCATCGCAAAAGGTTATTTTGCAATCCTGATGATACCGTTAAAACAATTGAAGTAATTAACATAAACAAAAATACAGTCCAATGTTATTCCATCCACAATCCAAGGAATATACAGCGTTCAGGAAACTAGGTATAGCTCCTCAGAAGTGTGTTGTGCTCAATCACTGGCATGGTTTAAGCCCCATTTTATACACGCTACGATTTGGCGGCCCGATTCAGGCCCCATCATCGGCTCAGTGTATCGGGACGCAAATCTTAAGTGTGTATTTGTACACCCGATTTGAATCGTGATGACGAAAAATAAATAGACCCCATTCAAAAAATCTGTGGTACTGTCCGATTATCATGGAATCGGCCCGATTTTCTCAAAGAAACCGCCCTGTACAACGAGATAAAGGGTTTTCAAGATGGCGGTGGACGAAAATACAACACCAAAGAAGAGAAAGGCTCGTTTTTTTCGGAGTGGATAAAATACTTGTCTTTCGGCCGACTGCACGTTCTTAAGGTTGGGGTGTTTTGTATTGGTGGGTACGGCCAATGCCGTGGCGGACGTCCACCGCGGCAAAACGTTACGCGCATGCGTATTTGCTGTTTCTTGTCGGCGCGCGGCCGCCCCGAGTTTCCCGCGAAAACTGAAATGAAACAACTGGCACATGCCGTGATTTTAAAATTTCTGCTTAAAAGTATCCATTTGTGAACTGTTTTGTCAAAAAAATAAGAAAACTACTTAAAAGATAAGCCTAAGCCTTTAACAAGTTGAAGTTTTCTTAATTTGTAATTCACTGTGAGTTCACTAAGTTATAAAATTATTTACTAAAAAAGTTTAAACCCTCGGTAATTTGTATTTGATACCAGAGCCTTCGTTCTTTCGGCCAGCGGAGCATAGCATTTTGCCGCGGTGTGGGCTGACGTACGTTTCGAGCGATACAAATGTGGGACTTTTGGAACACCTTTCCTTTTTTCAACAAAGTCGGCCTAAAAATCATTAACTTGAAGCCGATGCAACTGATTCTTTTCTTTGAAGTAAAAAGTACAATCCAATGAATTAAAGGAACAGCCAACTCCCAAATTTGAGAGGTTTATCGCATTTAAGCTAGGGGGCAAATCATTCCAATCAATTTACCATGTGCGTGCCTCACTGATATATATGTATACCTTTTTACAACAACATCCAATTTTCTCGCTAGCTCCCAATTAAAATATTACCATATAAAGATACCGTAAGCAAAGTCTCCACATTTCCCCTGCAAACGGTAGTATCGTCGCGGTTTAATACGTGGCCGGAATTCGAATCACACCAGCTCGCGCGTTCGGAACGTTGTCGTACCACTTATCGGTATATATTATTATACGACTATGACGTAATTTTACCATATTAGGTCACAAAAACGGACTGATATGCCAGCGTATTACCCACTAGATTGTCGTATTACCCGCTAGTAAACCAGGGGGCCCGACCACATAAATCCAATAGAGAACTCACACTTGGGATTAGGCGATGGTGCGGCACACGTAAAAAACACACGGTTAGGATTTTTCTCGCTTCGGCTAACCCCTACTTTCATCCACAAATTATGACCACACTTGGGAAATGTGGTATGCGAAACACCGTCCGGGATAACCGCTTTCACCAAAGGAATGTCCTTGCCCGAAAAATAAAAGCCACACCCCAATACCGGTGGTTGAGACTTGTAATTGATCGTTTGCCCCTAAATACCTCGACAAAGCTCCTAACCGGTTGGCCTCGACCAATCATTGGATTGTACTTTTTACTTCAAAGAAAAGAATCAGTTGCATCGGCTTCAAGTTAATGATTTTTAGGCCGACTTTGTTGAAAAAAGGAAAGGTGTTCCAAAAGTCCCACATTTGTATCGCTCGAAACGTACGTCAGCCCACACCGCGGCAAAACGCTATGCTCCGCTGGCCGAAAGAACGAAGGCTCTGGTATCAAATACAAATACAAATTTTAGTAAATAATTTTATAACTTAGTGAACTCACAGTGAATTACAAATTAAGAAAACTTCAACTTGTTAAAGGCTTAGGCTTTTCTTTTAAGTAGTTTTCTTATTTTTTTGACAAAACAGTTCACAAATGGATACTTTTAAGCAGAAATTTTAAAATCACGGCATGTGCCAGTTGTTTCATTTCAGTTTTCGCGGGAAACTGGGGGCGGCCGCGCGCCGACAAGAAACAGCAAATACGCATGCGCGTAACGTTTTGCCGCGGTGGACGTCCGCCACGGCATTGGCCGTACCCACCAATACAAAACACCCCAACCTTAAGAACGTGCAGTCGGCCGAAAGACAAGTATTTTATCCACTCCGAAAAAAACGAGCCTTTCTCTTCTTTGGTGTTGTATTTTCGTCCACCGCCATCTTGAAAACCCTTTATCTCGTTGTACAGGGCGGTTTCTTTGAGAAAATCGGGCCGATTCCATGATAATCGGACAGTACCACAGATTTTTTGAATGGGGTCTATTTATTTTTCGTCATCACGATTCAAATCGGGTGTACAAATACACACTTAAGATTTGCGTCCCGATACACTGAGCCGATGATGGGGCCTGAATCGGGCCGCCAAATCGTAGCGTGTATAAAATGGGGCTTAAACCATGCCAGTGATTGAGCACAACACACTTCTGAGGAGCTATACCTAGTTTCCTGAACGCTGTATATTCCTTGGATTGTGGATGGAATAACATTGGACTGTATTTTTGTTTATGTTAATTACTTCAATTGTTTTAACGGTATCATCAGGATTGCAAAATAACCTTTTGCGATGATGAATATTTTATGAATTCAGGTCTGAACGTCTGAAATCAAAACCGGAAGAAATTAAGAAATTATCGTTACTGTAAAGTGATACGATAGTTCCAAACATTTATATAAATTATAATCTAGCCCAACGGAGTTTCTTAGCTATTACGTTTCCTTCACTGAGCTGATTGAATCATGAATCGTTGGATCATTTCTTTTTGAAATTCTCATTTGAGTGTAAATCCGAGAAAGTAAACAAAACAAAAATGAAGAAAAAAGCATTCAATAAACTAGCTTGTGAAGTCTATTTTAATTGCGAAGCAATATTTTCATTTTCATTTCTACAAGTAAAGAGTTAATTAAAAGTAGGGTGATATATTTTCGCGTAAATATCAAAATCACTCACCCATGTAATTATTGATTGACAAGCAGTGCCGTTGATTGGGTTTTTGAGCGGGCGATTGTACCATGATTGCAACCTCGTTCCCAGGGGTCTTTACGCGCCTAATCAAAGATGGCGTCGAAAGTACCCCTGGTACAGGCTGGTCATGTGACCCAAAAATTTGATGAGCATCCGCCATCTTGGATTCATCATCGCTGAAAAACGGTTAGCGGTTAAAGTGTGATCCCAATGAATTCCAACCGTACATTATTCTACTTGTACCCAGTTGCGAAGTGAGTATAATAAAAGGCAAAAACGCTAAGTTCTGATGCATTTGTAGTTGTTTTCAACGAATTTTGAACGCGCAATGCGAAAGACGACATCATCAGTTTATTTTTCAAAGCAAAAATGCACGCGCTATTTGAAATTCTCCAATCAGCGCGCGCTTAACGTCTAGCCAATCGGTGGCCGAATCCAACCAGCCTGTACCAGGGGTACTTTCGACGCCATTTTTGATTAGGCGCGTAAAGACCCCTGGGAACGAGGTTGCCATGATTGTACACAAGCAAGATGAAGGAAGTTTAACCTGGTTTCTTCCTCTAACTCGGATATTTCATCTTTATAAGTATGGCAAAGTGGGACTCTAAAATTTTGAAATTCGAAGCAAGTCTGTCGAACAGACGCTAATTCCTTTGGTTACTCAGGTAGGTTTTGTGTTGAACGGAGAGTTTTGACCTTGAGTTGGAGGACATTACTCAAGCCTTGATTTTTCTGTCCAACAATTCGTGCTATTCTTCTGGAATTTTTCATGTCTACAATATTCATACCCAATCTCATAAAATACCAAAGCATTTTGATGTTGTGTGAATCTAAATTTGCGAAGGTCTCTAAGGTTTTTGGGTTCTCATTTAGATTACAACTCTGGTAAACCACAATGGCACAAAGAACGAAGCAACCGATCAGAGAAAGCAAGACAAGCGATTCATCAAGTCGTTAAAAATGCCGTTATGAAGTTTGTCACTGTCGGGGAACACATTTCAAGGGAAAATGAAGATGTGGCTGTGGAAATGCAGGAAGCTTGTGAAGAAGCGAGGAAAGCCGGGGACGTAATTTCTCGGCTGGCCTCGTCTACTCCGACTCCGAGCACGCACGATGGAATTTCTTACGAGAAAACTGGAATGGTCCGATCGAGCAGCCAGAGCACTTCTGTCAGCCGTGACAAGAGTCCTTATTATAGCAGACTCTGTTATGATTAAGAGACTACTAGTTACGGTGAAAAAGGTATGACTATGATATAATTTGTGCTCAAAGTCAAAGAAACCATTTTCAATAATATCCTTCTCACAACACTACCTCAGGTCAGCGTAAAGTTACGGCTATTTACGTCGAAATTTATTTAATCTGTGGTGTCAGATACTAAATAAGGCCTAAGACCCATTAAAAAAATTTCCGTGGTAGCTTTAACTTTACTACATTTGCTGTTTTGAGCATCATTTACATGTCAGTGTTTACATTTGTAGTAAGTAAGTACTTCGACCGAGAAATCAACAACCTTAACTTTGTTTATTGTCTGAACGTTCAAAATTGTGGCTAATTTTTGGAATATAATTCTTCTACATCGATAAAATCTGTATCTTTTCCAGGGTTTCTTACTGGGGTTTCTAGACTTTAAATGACTACCGTTTTTGCCGGTATTTAGATTTTAAGAACCGCCGATTCCGACCATTGAGATTCGGAGTTCATGGCAGAAGAAAGTTTTTGCGTACTTAAAAGTTTTCCTGAATTTCTCAGCAGCTACTCTCGTTAACCATTTGGCATAAGTTGTACAGCTTCCAACGTTTTTCTTTGCTCAACTCTCAGTGAGATTGACATTCCGACAATATCCGATTAGGCTATTTGCGGTAGTTGGAAATTTGATATTTCGCGGGAGTACTAAATCTTACTTATATTATTGCTACCAAATGTTTATTCCCACTTCCCAAATATACTCTTTTGGGGGACATTACTTAATGATAAATGCAATAATTTCAAGCTAAAAGGGAGACCATTTTATCGATATAGTACATGTAATTGAGTGTTTAGTTTATACTCATGACTCATGTAGTTAATTTCATATTTATCTTTGTAATTCAATGAACCAAACGGCCTTTTGATCAAAATTTCAATAACTTCCTACATGTGCATGTTTACTGGTTGCGAATGTTACGCGACACTAATGAATTAACTCTCTCCCAATGAATCAAAAAGATTCCCATGATCTACAACGGATTACTCAACCATCTGGGTGTTAATGAGGTTGTTGGAGTTTAATATTTCAGGAGTTTAAAGGCTCTAGAAGTGTGACTAAATTGCAGAATACCTCCTACAATGGTTCATTAATAATTCATTTCACAAACTTTTCATACAAACCTTCTAAAAACATAACTCCAAATTTAAAATGCTTAACCATTTTCGACCTCAAATCATTCAAACAACAAGTCTAAATGGGGTCTAAATACACCTGACCTTGGTGCAGTTTTCAAGTGATATTTTGAGTGGAGGGGGACCATATTCTGAAACTAATCCCACATAATAGCTATTAAAATGATGCCTTGAAATTTGAGATTGACAAGTTGATAACTCTGTTTTAAAGAAAACAGCATGTATATACAGTCGAACCTCTGCTAACGGACACGTCCCATAAGTGGACACCTCCTGTAAGCAGACACAATTCCACGGTCCTGACCATTTCTCTAACAAAACACTACATTTGCCACCTCCTGTAAGCAGACACCTCTCGTAAGCGGATGCGGGCACCTATCTCAAGGTCCGCATGAGCAAAAATAGCCAACATTAACTTCTCTTCAAAAACTCATGAATAGTTAATGAGCATTTTCAAATCAGTCACGTGCATGCTCCTTTATACCTGATAAAATCTCATCATTCTAAAAGGCCCGCGGAGGGATTTGAATTCTGTCCCAGAGGGAAACAGGGTTAATGATCGAGACAATGGAATTTCTATTGATGTTTCAGCTTTCTCACTGAATTGCTAATTAGGATGAACGTTTTATATAAAGAATACCAATGAACATGAAATTTTATATAAAGTTTCATCCTAATTAAGAATTCACTGATAAAGACCCAAAGATAGCAAATAGTACACGGAACATAAGGTACCTAGATAATAAATTTTGCACTAAATTTCCTAATATCAGCAGACTACCGAGATACACAGATAATATTTTTAAAATGAAGTTATCCAACTACCATTACTTGTTTACCGAGCCACTGTTTAGTTCCAATTATTAAACCAAACTCAAAGCCGTAAAATTATAAAAACGTGCATTAAACTTACATATTTTGTGTCGGAGTCAAACATTTAGAGTCTGCCGTCATGTCAGTCACATCGCTTTCCAAGTCTTGAACTTTATCGAGGTAAACCACGACACCAAATCCTTCAAGTGCAGATTCTTCTTGCATTGCGAAACGCCGTTTCAAACAACATAGTATGGTAATTTCTTCATGTCATTCCCTTGAGATGTTCGTAATTGCAGGCGGTGATTACTCGAATATTTTGCATGGCGTTGTGAATACAACGGTTCAATGGTTCATTAAGTAACCATTCCCTTAAGATGTGTGTCTTTCTTTCATTGCATTCTTAAAGCGTTTTTGAAGCCGTTTAAAACACTCACAGCACGTGTTTTATCAAGTCTAAAAATTCTCGGGCTTCGCCCTCGAATTTTTAAACTTGATAAAACACTGCTGTTCGTGTTTTAAACAGTACTTAAGCAGACACCCGAAGAGATTGAAGTTAATTTTGTTAAAATGTATGCAGTTTTATCTTTGAATTCTAGCTAAATCAAGGTCAGCTTAGTAAAAATACAACATATAATAGAATCTGTACGATTTCCAACAACCCTGCACTATGATATTTTTAATTTTGTGATCATTTCATTCTTTGAATACTTGCATATAATTGGCTAATTTGTTTTTAAATGTGCTTGGGGTCCTTGGTTGGCATGGTTGTACTGTAATAGTATCTTGCATGCACTTTCTAATTAAAATCACAGCATAAAATGCCCATGGAGTTTATGTATATTAATATTAACCAATATTATTGGGTGGCCTGAAAGGCTGATGATGATAACACAGACCAATTAAGGTCTTGACAATTTTGATATCATGCCAAAGCCAGGAGCCCATCACTAGGAGTGTCCATCGCTAGGTCTGTGACCAGATTGAGCTATATTTAGAACATATATCTCGCAGTGGGAGTTCTCGTGCCCTCACTTTGAGAATCCAATCAAACCATAGTCAGGACAAAATACAGTGTTGGTAAATTACCTCAAGAACCACAAATCATTCTCTATCTTGATAGTAGTGGCAAGCATGTACAGACCACAGCAGAGTCAGAAGACAGTTACCCAGGAAACATATTCTAAAAATAGCTCAATCAAGTCATATGCTGAATTATGGATATGGTATGTACTGTATGGACACTCTGGTAATGGACTTTCGCAGGGAGCCCATTACCAGAGTGTCCATACAGTACATACAGGTCACGCATACAGGTCATGCAAATTCCGCCCTCTCTTTCGCGCCAAGGAAACTATCGAAAAAGCCTTCCCAAAACCGCCCTCCGAAACTAAATAAACAAAGTTGACCCGGAGTAAGAAAAAGGCGCGAAAATATTGACTGCGTATAAGCCTCGGCTCGTGATTGGAGGGTTTAGGTTCCGTTTAAGGTTCGCGCCAACTTTCAACTGGTTTCCCGAGGGATGCGTTGGGTTTTCAGACGGTCAAGGATCCCTTTCCGGGAAAGTGTGAAAGGGAAAAACACACAAAAAGGGGGAAAACTAAGGGGGACGTGGGAAGAAGTCCTCCAGAAAATTTTAGAAAATTTCACCGATGTTTTCAGGATGAATTTGAGCTTCTTGGTCTTCCCACGAAAAGGTTGGTAAACAAAGTTGACCCAGAGTAAGAATAAGGCGCGTAAACAAACTACGTAACGCCTTGTGATTGGTCAATCAAAAACAGGTAACTTCCAACTGGTTTCCCAAAGGTCATACAGGTTTCGGGGCTCCAAGGATACCTTTCGTGCACCAATCAGGAGCCAGTATATGGTCTATAACTACTGCAGAATAAATGAACTTCGTTGCCTTCAAACCAAACACTCAGCCGGGTAAGTGGACACGAAATTATCTCTTGAAATTCAACACATTGCTGTACTAATCTTTTATTCTTTGGTTTCCTTTTTATTTCTCCACAGAAGCGCCCCAATACCATCTACTTCACCAACAATGGCTGGCCGCGGGCCCTACAAAGCGAGAGAGGTGCTGATCCCGCTGAAGTTTTTTGTGTCTTTGACTACACAACCTCTATTTTTTTCTTTTGTTTTTCTAGAATATCCGAGGCGTCAACAACTTGAACCTGACCCATGTAAGTTGTTTTTTCTCCTCTCCCCCTAAAAGACAGTGTAGCGTTCGGGTGGTGCTTTACACACCGTTCATTTTTATTGGCAAATTTTCCCCACTTTAGGAAGTTCAATTTTGATTATTTTTTTAGAGGATTTTTCGAGCCCCTCTCCTAGGACCTCCGCTCTAGTAAGAGCGCCTTTACAGAAGCAATTTCTCTAAAACATTCTTACTTTTCATTCTTTTCTTTTTTTTCTTCTTTTTTTTAACTTTTATTTTGCTTTCCAAACAGGTTTTTGCACGTCTATCCCCTCTAGATTCAGAATTTTTTTATAGCCATGCGGCTATCTTACGCCAGCTCCCATTACCCGTTGAAGTACTGACCAGGATAGGGGAATACGTATGCGGTCAATTGAAGGTGGAACGCCAGCGTAAAAAACATGAGAAAGTCTTTTTTCCAACCTTATTTCTCATTAGCCACCTCCAATCCAACAATCTCAAGGCCACCTACTGTTGGAACGAGTCATGGCAGGAGCTGCCTCATCGCCTAGCGTTTTGGACCCTCCCTATTTCACGTTGTGCTCTCTACATGGAACCTATAACTGAGTTTCAGTTTCGCTGGTGTTATTGGTGTTGTACCAATATGACAATTTGTGTCCGTCATTGCGATTGTGGGATCGTTTATTTTCGGTGCCGGCACCACCCCGTTCATGTTGAGGGGTGGGGCCGTTTCCCGTGGCGCAAAGTTTATTATCATATCAGGTATTGAGATTGAGTATGCGTGGCTTGGGATAGCACGTTTTTTCTGGGGCTCCGCTTGTCATATTTCTAAATGTGAAGAAAATATCTACTCTGTGCCTATAATGCTATAAATTGAACCAGCCAGAATGAGTGCCAACAATAATAGTGGAAACAAATGTCATATAGAGAAGAAAAGGCCTCGAATTAGCAGTTCTACTTCAAACGAAGGGAAGGAAGACGCCGCCATTGTGAAGCTAACTCTTATCGAGTATCAAGAACTTATCTCCAAGCTACTTATAATCGAAGACGAAGCAAATAATCGCGAAAAACGCATTCTACAACTCGAAAGTAGACTCGATGAAGCTCAACATGAAATCCACCAGTTAAAAGCAAACGCGGCTGAGTTTAAAACCTCCCTTGAGTTCACTCAGAGCGAGCACGATGAGATTAAAGACCGAATGACCTCATGCGAAGAAGAACAAGCAAATCAAGATAACGAGATAATTAAACAAGACATATACAGTCGTAGATGGAATATGTTGTTCTACAAGATTGCAGAACGCCCAGATGAAGATTGCTCAACTCTGATTAGAAATGTTATAATCCACGAGTTTAACATGGATGAATCAGCGGTCAACGATATAAAATTTTGCGGCATCCATCGCTTGGGAAAGCAAAGCCGAGGAAGATCAAGGCCTATAATTGCTCGATTCACTTGCCGCTCGGACAGGGAGAGAGTGTGGAATTTGCGATACAGGCTAAAAAACTCTCATGTCAGTATTGGGGAAGATCTACCGAAACGGATTCAAGAGATTAGACGAAATGTATTAGTCCCCGCGATGAAACGAGCAAGAAGAAACCCGCTAACCAAAGCAATGGTGACAGGAGACAAGCTAATTGTTAACGGTAGAGTATACTATCACTACAATATCCCCAGTAAATGGCTACAGGAAGATTTATCACGCCGTGAAGACCAGAGAACCTCAAGAGAAGAGAATGAACTAGAACCGGCACACTCTGTTGCTGCCAACGTGTGAGTAGAACTGCGACTTAAGAAGACGACTCTTTCATTACCTGAATTTGCTGAAAGTTTGTTACATGCACTTAAATATCTAACACAATTTAGCATTAGTCTTAAATGTTTTATTTAGAACTGTTATTCTAACAAGCGGAAAACCAACCTAAGTTAAAAACCTACAAGTTAAAAACCAGTTTAGCTCAGTCAATAAATACGCAGACTATATTTTCAATGTCTTGCGTTCCGGCCATAAGAGCCTTTTTTAGTATTGTAACCTTTGCGTTTTTTCTTACATTTTCGTTGCGCCAAACATGTTTATTTAAGTTTTGTTGTACTGCTTTCTGTACAGTAATTTATGCAATGTTTTCTTCACGTTTAGATAAGAAATGTTCGCTTTGTTGTATGTTAAATGAAAAACTTCTACTTCTAAGAAACAAAAGCAAATATTTTTTAAAGAAATTCTCATTTGCCCATCTTTTATAAAGATAACTTGTGAAAGAGACATACGACATAGGATTTTAACAAAAAGAAAGCCGTCAAAACAACATATTTGCTTTTGTGATAACACATACCCAGAATGAATGCAATTAATTCCTTAAACCTAAAGTGCCTATCGGTGAATACAAGAGGATTAAATAAATCGATTAAAAGGCGAGCGCTCTTTAGGTGGCTGCATCAGCAAAACCAAGACTTTATATTTGTTCAAGAAACATATAGTACAAAGGAATGCGCTAATGTTTGGGAAATTGAATGGGGCGGTAAAGCGTTATATAGTCACGGAACCAATCACAGTAAAGGTGTTATGACTTTAATAAATCCTAAATTAGACTACAAATTAGAAAAGTCAATACATGATAAAAATGGTAGGTTCGTGATTGCAGATATTATCCTGGATGATGAGCACGTTATATTAGTTAATATATACGCTCCAAATGATATTAATCAACAAATCGCTTTTTTTAAAGAACTCCAGGAACAACTGCAAGAATTTTCGCAAGAGAAAATTATAATCGGCGGGGATTTTAATTGCGCACTAACGCAAATTGACAAAGAAGGAGGGAATCCAATTACCCGCAAATCTTCAGTGATAAACGAGATTAATAGGCTGTGTAAATCATACAATCTATGTGATGTATGGCGCTCTTTAAACCCAAATGCGCAAAAATACACATGGAGAAACAAATCGTTTAAAGTTCAATGCCGTTTAGACTATTACTTAATCTCAAAAGATTTAATTAATCTTACAAATGAATGTAAAATTCATTACGCACCTAACACAGATCATTCCGCTATACAAATATATTTAAAATCTGATGAATTAAAACAAAAAAGAGGGCCTGGATTTTGGAAATTTAACACTTCCTTACTAACAGATGAAAATTACATCTCTATTCTGCGTGAAAACTTGACCGTTTTTAAAAACAAATATAAAGATATTATAGACTTTGGATTAAAATGGGACCTAATTAAAATGGAGATTAGAGGCTTCACGGTTAAATTCACTAAAAACAAAGCGAGGAAAAAAGAGACAAAGAAAAAGCCCTTTTAAAGAAAGTAAATGAACTAATGTTGGAAGCTGAAAAAAATCCAAACCATAAACAAACCTTAGAAGAACTTAATTCTACAAAAATGCGTCTTGAAAATATTATGCTACATAAAACACGTGGAACAATTCTCAGGAGTAAAGCCAGATGGCACGAACATGGAGAACGCAACACAAGATACTTCTACAACCTAGAAAAAAGAAATCATACCAGAAAATCTATCACAAAACTAAGATTACCTGATAACACGACAACAAGCAACCAATTTGAAATTTTAAAAGAAGAAAAACGTTTTTATGAAGTCCTCTACAAATCCAAAAACGTCAACATTGACGATTATGAAAATACAGATTTCTTTAACCCTGAAAACATAACTCCTTTAGAACAAAATGACCAAGCAGCTTGTGAAGGCCTTATCACTGAAAACGAAGCCCTCAAAGCCCTTAAAGATTTCGGGACAGAAAAATCACCTGGTACAGATGGACTGCCTGCCGAGTTCTATAAATATTTTTGGCCAGAACTTCGTACCGCATTAACTGATAGTTTTAATTACGCATTTCGAACAGGTACTCTATCGATATCACAAAGGCGCGGTATAATATCTTTAATACCAAAAAAAACAAAGACAAAACCCTGCTAGAAAATCTAAGACCGATATCTTTGCTAAATGTCGATTATAAAATTCTTACTAAAGCCATTGCAAAACGCTTAGAAAAAGTACTACCTAGGATCATAAATCCAGATCAAACAGGATATGTAAAAGGGCGTTATATTGGAGAAAATATCAGGCTCATACAAGACATTATGTATTATACTACAAAACAGAATATTCCAGGGATCGCTGTTTTCATTGACTTTCGAAAAGCTTTTGATACTATTGAATGGCACTATCTAGAAAAAGCTCTCAAACTATTTAATTTTGGCCCAGACTTATTAAACTGGTTTAAGATTTTTTGTAACAATATTTCAAGCTGTGTACTAAACAATGGTCATGCATCGTCGTTTTTTCGTTTAGAACGAGGAGTAAGACAAGGCTGCCCATTATCAGGTCTACTATTTATAATTGGTCTCGAGCTTCTTGCCAAAACTCTCAAAAATGATAACCTCATTAAAGGAATTAAGGTTGGCGACAAAGAAATAAAAATTTCACAGTATGCGGACGATACTACTGTATCCGTCCGTGATCAAAATTCAATTATTCACCTTCTAAAAGTTTTAGAAGAATTTAAGTTTTGTTCAGGTTTAGAAATAAACTCAACCAAAACAGAAGCAATGTGGCTAGGTTGTTGGCAAAACAGCTGCGATACCCCTTTCGGATTTAAATGGCCACAGGAACCAATATGTGCTTTAGGTGTCTTTTTTTCATATGACACAGATCATGCTAACAAACTAAATTTTGATGATAAAATACACAACATCGAAAAAACGTTAAACGCTTGGAAAAGAAGAAAACTTACTTTAATTGGAAGGATTAATATAGTAAAAACATTAGCCTTATCCAAGTTAATTTATAATGCATCAGTTCTCACTATTTCCCAACATACAATAAATGAAATTAATACGCTAATATTTAGCTTTATATGGGAAAATAAACCACCAAAGATAAAAAGAACCACAATAATAGGAGAAAAAAAAAACGGTGGTTTAAAAATGATAGACTTCCAGATAATGGAAAAGGCGCTCAAGATCGCCTGGGTAAATAGGTTACAACAAAATAATGAAGCCGCCTGGAAATTTATACCTGAACTTGCACTAAGAAAACACGGTGGTCTCTCACTCTTAACTCAGTGCCAATATGATGTCAATTTGCTCCAATTAGACAATCTTCCACCTTTCTATTGTAATATACTAAAATATTGGCAAGATTATAAACATTTAATCCTTGAAGATGTAACGGACATAAGGAAATAAATTCTATGGAACAACAAAAATATTTTAATTGACAGAAATATGATCTTTTATATAGATTGGTATTCAAAAAACATATTTCGTATCCAAGACTTATTAAATGAAAATTTAATTTTTTTATCTCTTTCCGAATTTCAACATAAATTCAACTTTGTAGTACCGTTTACATTATATTACGGACTTATAAGTGCCATCCCATCAAATTGGAAAATTATTATAAAAACCACACTTACTCCTTTAAGGCAGACTGGAATTAAACCGCCACTCAAAACAAAAATTACTACACGAATTGCTTATGCAGCCATTCTTACTAGTAGTTTTGTCCCCCCAACAGCTGAAGGTAAAATCTTGCGATTTGGTTTTTCCAAAGAAGACATTTACAAAGTCTATAAATTTCCTTTCTTAATTACTAAAGAAGTAAAACTATCAATGTTTCAATACAAAATAATTCATAATATTCTCCCAACCCAGGTTATGCTATTTCGAGCAAATTTGTGTGAAAGTGACATTTGTCAGCTGTGCGGTAAAGACAAGCATACCTTACTCCATATGTTTATA
Source organism: Actinernus sp. WN-2022 (assembly GCA_030867875.1). Taxonomy (NCBI): domain Eukaryota; kingdom Metazoa; phylum Cnidaria; class Anthozoa; order Actiniaria; family Actinernidae; genus Actinernus; species Actinernus sp. WN-2022. The sequence continues at coordinate 58,440,509 of JAOWCC010000019.1, forward strand.
CAATGCGAGGTTTCAGCTTCATTCTGGGTAACATTTAAAACGTGGTGGCATATCAAATGGCAACAACAGGTAAATTTAACTGAAGGTTTAATACTATATGGACAGCACGAAAATACAAAACACGAAAATATCTTAAATTATGTTATCCTTGTTGCAAAATATTTTATCTTTATCACAAATATAAATAATGGTAGCTTACGTTTTGACAGCTTTCTTGCTTTTTTCCAAAACAAATTAGAAGTTCTACGAGAAATATCCATAAGGAACACAAAATTGTTATATTTCCAAAACAAGTGGGCAAAAATTATTTAATTGCAGTTTATCTCTGTTGTAGTTTCTATCGTCATTCCTTTATTTTCGTTTCTGTATTGTTGTAAAATTGGAATGTTGTTGCGTAAATTGTAAGTGTAATATTAAAATAATAATAATAATAAAGAATAAATTGAAAAAAATAATAATAAAAAAAATATATATATCAGGTATTGAGTCTTTTTTCTTTTTTCTTTTTTCTTTTAGTGTCTAAAATGTAATCTTTTACCAGAAAATCAACTGCCACCGCTCCCTTGTTGTGGGGAAACGATGTGCCCCTCGTGCTTTATCGTGGTGGTATCCGAAGTATTAAGTAGAAACGATGACCCTTGGCCTTGCTGCTTTTATTGTGATACCAAGATTCAACATTACTTTTACGTTAGCTCTGGAACCGTTATAGTTTTTCGGCACGGCCAGACCTTTGGTCTAATAAATTTACCCATGAGATGATATACTGATAGATTTTGTACCATGGGAAATGTTTACTTTTACTTGTACACAAATTGGGCGATAGCCTTTTCAAATTATATCAAAATTGGGCGGTAGCCTATTACATTTTACATTTTTCTGATAAACAAATTGGGCGGTAGCCTATTCGACATTACATTTTTCTGATAAACAAATTGGGCGGTAGCCTATTAAAATCGGGCGAAGGCCTATTTTCAAATACATGTACTAATTCTCTCTCGCTCTGTTGGGCCTGAAAGGGGTCCAACCCCATGGCCATGTAATTATTTTTTTCTTATTTTCTTACTTTGGAAATAGCCTATTCAATATTACATTTTTCTGATAAACAAATTGGGCGGTAGCCTATTAAAATCGGGCGAAGGCCTATTTTCAAATACATGTACTAATTCTCTCTCGCTCTGTTGGGCCTGAAATGGGCCCAACCCTATGTAATTTGTTTTCTCTTATTTTCTTACTTTGGAATGTAATTTTATTTATTTATTTATTGAAACAAAGTTGTTGTTACTAAGCACAAGTCTCTTTTATTGTCTCAAGATTCTTACATATAATTGGCTGACTCAAATAAAGCCAAAAGGGTCGCTACTCCAGTTTCCATATAGGCCTGGGGATTGTCTTCGTAGATCAAAGCTTGCCCTAACGCGTGCCAAATTCGACCCTTGTAGGTAATGAGTGGGTCTTCGCATTCTTATAATACAGTTTATAATACTTGTAAATTTCGGCCTCCTTTAATTTTTGCAGCCGCTCAAACACGGTATAAGTAAGGGGAGCAATAATCCCCGTGAGGTGCAAACTCCGCAAAGCCCGTAGACCCGTAGCCCGTAGAGCCTCTAGAGTAATATGTGACCGGAACTCCGTCACACACGCGGTAAAACTTTCCTCGGAAAAAGTCCATAAACAGGAATGGTACTGTTAGAGTTGTTGTCCCTGGGTACTATAAATACACCCCTCACAGTTCCGACCACGTTCTCTCATGCTTTCCCGGATGCACGCCATGACGTAGAGCGTTTTATACAAAGTCCATCCGGCTTTTATGGTGGGTAAATCCCGGTTGACCGACATGTCCTCCAAATCTAGGTCTTCTTGACTCTCTGACGTCATACTGCTTGTCCCTGGTAGTAGGGTGGTCGGTGTGTTTATAGGGGGTGGGGATGGCGGGGGACGTCGGGATGTTTATAGGGGGTGGGGATGGTGGGGGACCCACGGCCACTGTACCAACAGGGGATACGTAGGGAATCAGGGGTGTCGGGAGCGTTGTAGTCTCTAGTGGTACCCCCAGGGGTACCCGCAGGGGTGTCCCCGGTTGGGGTCCCTGTGGTATCTCCGCGGGTGGAACCGTAAAGGGCATAGTGGCGTGGGGACTGGTCCAAGCGACGGGCGGCGGACCTTGGGGGGCCTGTGACGTCCATGGCGAAGCGTAGAATTGGGCTTTCTTGGGGGGTGAGGGTCCGTCCGCAATTACGACAGGTTGTGCGGTAGGGTCAGCCCACATAAATCCAAGAGGCCACTCACACTTCGGGTTGGGCGCCGGGGCCGTGCACGTGAAGAACACGCGGTTCGGATTTTTCTCGCTTCGGCTTATGCCAACTTTCATCCACAAATTGTGGCCACACTTTGAAAACGTGTTATACAAAGTTCCGTACGGGATAACCGCTTTCACCAAAGGAAGTTCTTGCTCCGTAAAATAAAAACTACACGGTAAAACTTGGGGTTTCGACTTGTAGTTGCCGTTTGTCCACACTTGTGCACACACTCTGGCGTCCCGGCCAATCCTTTTACGACTTTGGCGTAACACCCACAAAAGCAAGTAGGGGGCATCGTTCTCACTAAAATTACAAGGAAGGGTCACTTTTTTATACGGCTCGGTAGTTCCCCGCGCGGCCAATCCCGAGCCTGGGTTTGCCCTATCATGGCGGCCAATCCCGAGCCCGTATTTGCCCTATAGATGTGCCGGCCAATCAGCGCCCCGTATTTGCCCTATAAATGGTTCGGCCAATCAGCGCCCCGTATTTGCCCTATAAATGTGCCGGCCAATCAGCGCCCCGTATTTGCCCTATAAAGTACCCGTCCATCATCGCCCCCCTTGTGACGTTATCGCCCCGCCCCCTTTTCTCGACCAATCAGGGGGCAGTATTTGCCCCATAGTGAGCTCCCTAACTACTCTCACAGTACATCGATTTTAAAGTAATTGACTAGTTCCTAATTTACGTACAACTAAGATATGTTGATCAGTAGGTCCCTTAATAATACTCCCGAAAAGTAAATGAGTATTTCATGGACGAACTAACTATGCAAAAAACAATGTACATATGCATGTGGCCCAACTGCTGGGTTTGCTCTCTCACCTTGTTTGATGAGCAGAGTGAAAACATGAAGTCTCATTGCAACTTAAATACATATCGGCGACTCGAATTAACCATCTAGTTACAAGGTTTAGGACATTGCGTTGTGTTTGAGTATATTTCTAAGTTAACAAGGAGTTTCTAACTTATAACTATAAGCGAGTAAATAATGATAAGAATAACACAAAATAATAGACTGAACCTCGTGTCAGCTCTATCCAGAAGTCTTCGAGGGCACCACTATGCTAATCATATGATAATTTCCGGCCCATTACTTCCGGTAAGCTACTAAAATTAATTGTCAAAATAACAATGTTACGGACAATGGCCACATGCATATAAACTTAATATACATTTTTCTACAACTGTTGGGGTCTCAAAGGACCAAGTAAAAATCACTTGCAAATCAAACATTTTAGAACAACAAAATTCAGCATGATCTTTCTATCAGAACCTTTCTATCTCCTACATGTATGTAATATGAGTTTAGGGAATGTTGTTGTTTTAAGATGTTTGTTAATTTTCAAATGGATTCCTAAACTAAACTTTTATTTGAATGGCCCATTTTCATGCCAACATTTTGCGAATTTGTAAACCAGCCATTGGGCCTTCGTGAATCCATATACAGTACATGTATTTTCGGGGTAGTGCTTTGTCTCTCACCTCTGTGGCCCCGGTTTAGATTATCGGAACGATTGCAGAATACCCCACCACTTGGTTCATTAATAATACATTTTCTCAAATTCTCATACGAACCTTCTATCTTACCCATTTTCAACCACAAATCATTCATAGAACGAGTCTAAATACACGTGAGCTAAATGGATAATTTTGCACAATTTGTAAGGGCTTTTCAAGTGATCTTTCGAAGTGGTGGCGTATTCTGCAATTTAACCGTTTCTCCCTCCATAAAAAACCAACATGCTAAATTCCAATTCAATCTGTGATTTAGCCAGGTCCTGGCTAAGATCAGCTCCATGGTTGTTCCAGTTCCTGTTACAAATTCAATGTTATTTTTATCTGTCGACGTGTATATCTGTAGTTTTTCGCATGGTCTGTTTTTTGGATGAACAGGTAAATGTCGAAGACTTCTTTTGTGTAGGCTGGACTGCTTTGAGGATTTCAGTTGGCCAGCATTGATTAAAAATATTCTTGGCTTCATGTTCAGTCCTGATATATAATAGCTACATGTACATGTACAGTGTATGTTGTGGCTTAAGGTTACCATAGACCTTTGCAGCCTGTTTTCTCCCAAACCATTTTTTTCATTCCTTGTGAAGTTTATTAATATTGTACTTGATATCCCTGAAAATTTAATTTAAAAAAATTAAAACATCGGGATATTTGGAAAACTGTATTTCAAAGTGAAGTAAATAGATAGCTTAGGCTAGCTCGCTGTAGATGTTTGCGGGAAACTACATCCGGGACATCCAAAAGCCCTATCTCAATGCATATCACATGTGCTTTAGTGTTCACATGTTAGCAGACTGCAGTACTGCTATCTTTCATCGTTCTTTGAGGTTTCATTAGGAATATTGTTTCAGCTCACTTACATGTATGGATAAACCAAAATGGAATCCCAGTCCTTTGGATGCCCTATGACCACATCTACAGCCAGAGTTGTGCTGGTTTGCTGGATTTATCCTTAGCTTTCGCCTTCCCCTCTACTTGTCCTTGATATCTCAGGCTGCTTTTTGGTCTTACATCGCTTGATAACACTTTTCTTTTTGCTAGGTTTCTTAATTTTTGCCAATGATGCACTTGTAGCTAGCAGTCTAACCAGGTCGTTCGGTGAAACTAGCAAAACAGTACTTGATATGTATGAATGTAAACCCAGGTAATACATGTACAAAGCATTTCATTGCCCGCAAATTCGTGGTTCGTTCACAACAACCCCAGGGCTCCTGTACTTCATTGGCATGTTGGGTTAACATGTTGACAGAACCTTTGATGTTAGTGTGAACTCGCTGTAAAACTTTCGAAGCTAAAAACTCTGAGTTTATTTATATACTTGCTTATGCCCTGTCTCTGAGGGAATTGCATGTGTCTTTATAGTAATTATTGGATACTTGCAAAACTTGGCCAAATGATAGATCTATGTACATGTACTACAATATGTACATGTACTACAATATGTACTACACTATGTACATGTACTACACTATGTACATGTACTACACTATGTACATGTACTACACTATGTACATGTACTGCACTATGTACATGTACTACAATATGTACATGTACTACAATATGTACATGTACTACAATATATACATTTACTACAATATATACATTTACTACAATATGTACATGTACTACAATATGTACATGTACTACAATATGTACATGTACTACAATATGTACATATACATGTACTACAATATGTACATGTACTACAATATGTACATGTACTACAATATGTACATGTACTACAATATGTACATGTACTACAATATGTACATGTATCAAGGAACCAAAGTGTGTCTGGCTTTAGCAATATTTTTGTTATTTCTTTTTTTATGTGGCTTTGCATCATATATCGAATTTCAAGAAGGATTTGCATATGAACAAAGTAAAATATTAAAAATCCCAACACACTTTAGGAGGCTGTCATCTGCTGATTGACATACAGCGTAGTGCAATTGAATGGATTGTATGCCCAAATGCGTACGCACGTAATTCACTGATCTAAACCTCAACTTTTTTTGCGTTTGTAGGTTTAGTACTGCTTTCCAATGAAATCTTTATTTTAAAAAGTAATCCCATCAGATACCTTATTTCATAAGCTTTACAGCGATGTATAGGTTTCTATGGTTTCTCTTAAAGCATAGCGCAGGTCTACGGTAACCTTAATATTGGTTGATTGTCTTAAATTTGTCTATTGGTTGTTTGTCAGTAATTATTTATTTATTTAGAAAAAGGTTTAACTTCAGGCCATTTCATGAATTGAAGAAACCAAAGTAATCCTTAGAATTTGAATTTTTGTTTTAATTTCGTAATTAAAATAACATTGGATACTTTCTTTGTTAGTGGGGCTTCCAATGGAAACACAAACAACTTGAAAAACAAAAACAAAGTATTTATTTTTGCCCAAAATAATGTAAATTAAGTGGCTAGAACATTGCTAACAGTTGTACTATTCCTTTTTTCAGCAGTTTGGAAAGCACTTACATGTACATGTAGCAACAACATCGCTGGTTGGCTGAGTACATATGGGAGTACACCACAGATAAGACTGATAAAAAACATTAAGCCAGGCTATGTTAGGATAATTACTCATGTTTAAAAAATACCTCTCCAGCTAAGGTATAATTTAAAAAAAATATGCTTACAATATTTTCTGGAATATTAATGCCAGGTATCTGTATGTCTTGAGCAGGATGATTTTAAATAAATGTCCAGGGCATTTACATGTATATTTAAGATGAGGCCTTGGTTTTTATTCGAGATCTGGCCAGGAACTGATTGTCACAGTATATGTACAGTGTACGAATTTACAAGTACATGGTACTACTCTTCCCAGTAAACTGAGACAGCCCAATTTTTTTATGGCCCCCGTGTTGTGAATGATGTGTACCACGTGATCACTGTTTGGCATACTGCCGGTAGAGTTTTTTGTGTGGCTGTGTGAGAAAAGCGACATGTTGTTCTACATTGTAGATAAAGAATGTCTTGTTGTAGACAGTAGAATGACACATTGTGGACAAGTTTGACATTTCAAAACTGCAGAACGACTGACTACAAGATCTTAAAATATGAACTACATTTACCATCTTAAATCTTAAAATATCTCAGATGAATTTGCAAAATATTTCCTCCATTTACCTTAAAAGTTAAGCCACATTATGTGTTTATTCAAATACATTTAGTAAAAACTCCAGAAGAGCGAGAAGCAAATTTTTCCCAGCGATTTATAGACTTTGAAATCAACAAGGCAGTCAAAAACTTGTCTACAGTAATCCGTGATACAGAATATTCACATCACGTGGGCCGTAAAAAAACTTGGGGTGTTGCAATTTACTGGGAAGAGTAGTATACTAGTTTAATTTCTGCTGCTCCATTGGTCACATTCGATCAACTAACCAGCTGTAGTGTGGTCATAATTGAGAAGTTGAGGTCTATTCACTATATAGTTAGCCCCAGAATATTATGCCAAGCCAACCTCTTTGCTGAGACTGAGGGTGGTCACTGCCAGATATTTTATGTCTTTAATGGTTATTTTACATTCCCATCACTGGATATATCAATACAAAAGCCGTGATTACTGAAAATTTGATTGGCTGATGAAGGCTTTTTTTCTTAACTGGGGGTTCTTTTCTTTCAATATTATTGATTGATAAACACATGCGACACCTTTTGGCCTGTCCTGAGTAATAACAAGTGAAGTGAGTTTCTTGAACAATAAAATTGTGTTTTGTGTTCATGTTGTTTGATATTTGACACTAACCCGGTTTTTCTGTGGGATATAATGCACATTACAATTTATTCCACTATTTTGACAAAAATGTTTGCCTTCTATGCTATTAACAAGTAATTGCATGGGTCCCCATAAAATAATTATTAAAATCGCATGGATCCTCATAAAATAATTATTAAAGGAACCTTGGCTGAAAACAATGTTTGTTCTCAAGTGTTTGTTTATAGATGCCTAAATACATTGTTGTGTTTGTCTCCAGTAAATTGTACACTAGATGTTTGTGTTAACTTAATTAATCTTTAATTTTACTGTTTCACAGTAAAATTGAAAGTGTTATCCACAAACTTAATTGAACAATAACCTTGATTTGTAGTCAATCTAAAACTTGAGCTGAATAAGTCAACACATGATAGCTACAATGTATTAGTGCGCTGAGTGAAAATGAATGAGATTGTAGAAGTGATTTTTTGCCTGAATACGTCTACAATGTAGTTAGCAAATACTACTACTTATATATATATATATAGTTACAAACGTGGCAAAAAATAACTAGTTAGAGGAAAAATTACCTGCAACATATACATTGTGTGTACCGTACAAGTCATGTACTTTTGAGGAATTATACATCAATATTAATTTTAAAGTAGGCTGCTGCTTGTTGCATTGCTGTTAGTAGTCATGGTCAAGCTAATGCACCTTAATGGTGCTTATTAGCAAATCGTGCGAGTGACGAGTAATCAAGCGCTTGCTGACGGTTGGCCATTGCAAAGACAGGATGCCCTGAAGCCATAATATAAAGCCATAATATAAAGAGTTTGATTCTGGTTTGATGAATGCTACATGTATATGTTGCAGTTAATTTTTGTTTTCAGTTGATATTTTTCTAACTAGTTATTTTGTTCTTATTAAAGAACCCATTGCTGACCGTTAGGATTTTTTAATGTAGGGTTAGGCTTTGAATTAGGATCATTGAAGAGGCATTATATTTATCTGTTGTTTATATAGTGACTTAGCCCTAAAAAATCTTAAATTAGTGAGCGCCTGTTGTTGACAGGTAGGGTTTTGGGTAGGCTTTGGATTAGTTCACATTTTTCTTACTGGTTATTTTTTTTCGGTTTATAATCCTTATTATCCTTATTACTTCGTGAACCCTAGCCGTAGGCCAGTGAAAACTCTTTGTTTACCTGTGAACCCAAAACCATTGTAAATCATTAATGACTTTGTAGCCCTAAAAACCCTAAATTAGTGAGAACCTGTTGTAGATGGATTTTTTTAATGTAGGGTTAGGTTTTGAATTATATCACATTGCAATTGAAGAAGCTTTATATTTGTCTGTTGTTTATATATATAGTGACTTAGCCCTTAAAACCCTAAATTAGTGAGAACCTGATGTAGATGTTAAGGCTGGTTCACACTAGTGATATAACTGTAAGCATAAGCAACATACGCAGACTTGGTAATAACATCTGAGTAGAACAAGCACCGCTAATGATCAGTGCATTCACTGCATCTGGATGTACATATATGTTGCCTGTGCTTATACAAATTAGTCAACATTCAAATTTAAGGCACAAAATCAGTACAAACATATATCTATTCATGCACGTGTATAGGTTGTTAAAGTTTTTGTGAAATAAAGGAAATTTGAAAAAGCTTTTTGTGTGATCAATGGAAGTTAATATAAAAATGTAACTTAAGGTATATGTGCATTCTATGTTTTAAAAACGTCATATCAGCTTTTACAAAAGGCTGATGAAACTATTTGTTTGGGTTAAAATAACCATATTATCAACCATTTGAAAAAGGTTAAATTAGCCAAAGTTAACTAAAAAATGGGTTCTCTCAGATGCATCCCAAGTACCATTTTAAATAGTCAATTTGACTAAATAAATGATTATTTCAACCTATTAAATAAGGTTATTACCAATTTTGAATAGGTTAAAATAACCAACGGAAAAAGGTCAAAGTAACCAAATCTGAAGGTTACTATTACTGATGAATAATGGATGAAACAACCACTAGAGAAATGTTAAACTAACTAAATCTAAAGGTTATAATTACCAAACGAATTGGTTAAATCAAACTCATATTAATTGGTGAAAATGAATTTTAAAAAGGGTTCTCTCAGATGCATTTAATGACCAATTTTTAAAGGTTATTTCAACTGGTCATTTTTTACAGAGTATGTATCTACCTCTCTATCTATCTAAATAATTGTACTAGATTTCATGAAATAAAAAAAACCCAAGGATTGTTCTATCGAACACGTAAATGACGTAGGGCGCGCCGTTGTTAACGTCACAACGGTGTGGCTGCTTGCAAACGTTTCATTATCATTGAACAGTTGTTCAGATATTTTAGTTGACCAACCCTTTCCTAATTTGTCAGTTGAACACTGCCGGTTCTAACATTTCACCATTGCAAAACGATGCCTGTTCGTCTATGGACGGTCGAACGTTTTAAGGAATTAACCGTTCATCAGATATTTCTCAGCGCATTGTTTTTCATTGTGTTTCCTTCGGAACGGAAAGAAAATCGGATTTTTTTTTACGAATGGCGGGCCATATTATTGTACACAACCGGCAGCTTTCTTGGTTGAATTATGGTCATATATAAGATATGAACTTGCAATTGAAAATTGAATGTTAGATCGGTTAGCTATCTATCCGGTCTTTACCTAAAGTGATGGACATTTAAGGGACTGGAAAAGTTCACCGATTTCCCTTCATTTAACACCGCTAGCATAGCAGGATCGCCAGATCCTAACACATTTGGATACAAAATTCACTGCAAGCGATATTTGCCAGTTTTCCGGGAGCGTATACTGCAAATATTGTTGACCTTCCAGTATTTTGCCATGTTTGAGCTTTAATATTCTTTATAACTCGTCATTTGACATTGGTTTTTATCCTTTTGTTTTGTAGCTCATTTTCAAAATGAAGATCTTCCCAAAACCCCGTTAATTTCTATTCACGTTTGTGGAATTAATTTTGTTTACATAACGAAATCCATTTTCCAAACCTATTACCGCCTCACTGATTAGCTCAGTTGGTAGAGCACGGTCTAGAGTGCGGGAGGTCGGGGGTTCGAACCCGGCCGCGTCCTTGGGCAGGGACGTTTATAAGCCGTTGGCCTTGTCTCCTTCTACTTCTAATCAGTATTTGAAGGGGACGTGAAAGAACCTGTTGTACTACTCGAAAAAGAGAAGGGGATTGTCACCCGGTACAGCAGCCTGGCCATTGCACTAACCAAACACTCAACATTGTAAACTGCGTGGTTGCCATTGGCGCCGAAATAGCAGTCCGAAAAATTCACTGACGGGATATGTCAGTAAAATGAGACTGTGGTGATATGGCGCTATATAAATATGGCCTATTACTTGGCTGCCTGTGGCAGCACCGAGTCTAAATCTGCAGGCCGTTATTACTCGGGCCGGGCCTTTGGCCGGCTCGAGTCAGAAATCGCAAGTGTTTTATTATTTGTTATTTTTTGTGTCGCTGATTTGCGCCGGTAACCAATCAGATTACACAGGAGCCCATTGTTCGATTCCCAACACGTGACATGATCAACCAATCAGATTCGACACCCGCCCGATCTTGGTTGTGGTCTGCTGCCAAGTCAGCAACGGAGCGAAGATTAACCATTATTTTGCTGAAACCAAAGGTTTCTTCGAATGAAATACCAAGTGGTTAACTTTCCTCCCTTCCTCCGTTGTCATGTTCAGTTATTCTAGGGCTGACAGGACTTTTAGGGGCTTTCAATGGAAAATTCTCACATTTACGAAAGGGATGTGGCGATCCAAATATCGCACAGCAACTGAGCAAGCTACGTCTTCTACTGCCGGCCGGATGAGTGATGGTTTTCGTCCAATAATCCACGGAAACTGAAAGAAAATGCCTGTACTGCTGCATCTAAGTGCCATACGATTGCAGTGTTGCGTTGTTGATTAATTGTTGAAATGCTCTACCATCACACACTGTGAGGAGGTCAATGAGGGATTTTGATTGTTTGCAATGTTGGCTGTGTGTTTACCCCGCCAATTACTCTCCTGAAATACTCTTGAGATTATACAACTGGGAAGTCTTGACTAAACCAGTCAACCATTGCCGAGCTTTACAAAGACTTCAACTCAAGAGTCACAAAACCTGGAAGTGAATAGTGATTGACCCTTGTCTTTGAACGCGAACGGAAATCAGAACTGGTGAGGTTGAAATATTTGTGTTTATAATTATATACGCACACAAATCTTACTTGTTCCCTACTTTTAGAATTATATTAAGTGTAATGGTGACAGTAATTCGAACTGGAAATGAAATCGTCCATAAGTTGAACTGTATGTGACGTTATAGAGACCAAAAAAAAAAGTTAAAATCGTCAAAAGAATAACAGAACTCAGAAGATAGAATTGACCACGAATTATACCCATAAACAGAACTGGATCCGAGAATACCGTATTAAAATTGAATTGGATCTGTCGAAAGATTAGCAGGATTTGTCGTGGAAAGCCGTAACTAGAAACCGAACTGTCATAAAACAAGAACTGGAGAGTATAAATTATGGCTCTGCCCACAGTATTATATTATGTCGTCACGCAGTTTTTTGTTTGCCGACGATTGATACGAACGGGCTTCAAACTCCGGCTTTGTTTTCTCATTTTGCTGCTGCACAGAAGACCTTGAAATATAAACCGTTCAATAAATCTACCTTAATTTATCCTAAAGAAAGCTTTGATTTATACCCTCGAAGAAGGAAATGCATTTGATTTTCTCCACTTCGCCTTCCCTTGCCGTTAACAATAGGAAATGGATAATCTGAAATCTACATTGAATCTGTAATGTTTACCGTCTCGTTTTTCTCGGCCAATGGAAATCGAGATACCGTGGCGCATGTAATCGTTTCCTCTTGGCGGCAGGAAAGGGGCCAGGTGGAACTTCTCGAAACAAGCGATAGTATTGGCCTACGCAGCAATAGAAAACACCCTAACCCATTAGAAAGTGCAGTACAAAAACCATAGAAGTATAGTATTATGGGTGCAATCAGCATACAGGTCTTGAGAGGTTCCATGCTACTTGGAGGAAAGGCAAAGAGATGAGAAACCTGCTCGCAGGGTAGGAGGGCCACACACTTCTCTGTGTATACTAGTTAGTGTTACTCTAATGTTATTTCCCAAGTGGTGTACATGCATGAAATCAATGCACACAATATTTTATTAAACATTAGGGACTAGTCAAAAATTTGCAGGGGAAATGCAAGGGGGGGGGGGGGGGGGGTTGAGAATGCAATCAAAAAGTCTAAACAATATATACGGTAACCCTCCCTGGACAATGAGTATGAAATCTTTTGACCCTTTCTCCCCTATTATCACCCCTTTTTTCAGTTCCCATGATTTATGACCCTCCATTTTTGGGGATTCAAAAAAATCTCAACCTCCTCCCCATGCTAATTTCTGACCAGTCCCTTCAGTGACAACCCTCATGAAGCCTCAATTTAATTATCAGTAAAACTTTGTAATTAGAAGCTCCCATATGTGATTGCAATGTAAATTATCACAAGCATGAGTAGTGAATCAATTATCCTGCTCCCCTAGCACAAACCATGTATGACACAAAAATATGCTAGAACTCCATGTATTAATTAAAAGTGGCCCAAGTTAAGGTTGTATTTATTCGTTATGCTCTTTTGACATTAAGAATAATTCTTCAATTCTTCAATAAATTCTTCAATAAATTCTTCAATAAATTTTTTTATTTCTACTACATGTTTAATAACACAATTCTCTGCTGTACAAAAATTATTAGAACATTGTATTGACGATTTCCTGTCTTAAAGTTTGGAAACGTAACACATGCATTTAATGTCAAGTGCCATTTTTAATGTTTTCACAAAGTCATCAATTCTTTACATGAATTGTTTTAGAAAATTTTGCCTTCTCCCTAACTGAAAGCCCGAGTATAATGCCCAACGGGCATCTTGTTATTATTATTTTTGTTCGATGCAACAAAATTTCTGCGCATGAGTTAAATTTCAAGTTCACCATCAATCAGATTGCACTGTGCTGGTCACGTAACAATTGCATGTGTTACGAGCACTGGGGTGACTAGATAGATTGCCTGTGTTAAGAGCACTTGGGTGACTAGATAGATTGCCTGTGTTAAGAGCACTGGGGTGACTAGTTAGATTGCCTGTGTTAAGAGCACTGGGGTGACTAGATAGATTGCCTGCATGTGTTACGAGCACTGGGGTGACTAGATAGATTGCCTGCATGTGTTACAACACTGGGGTGACTAGATAGATTGCCTGCATGTGTTACAGCACTGGGGTGACTAGATAGATTGCCTGTGTTAAGAGCACTGGGGTGACTAGATAGATTGCCTGCATGTGTTACGAGCACTGGGGTGACTAGATAGATTGCCTGCATGTGTTACAACACTGGGGTGACTAGATAGATTGCCTGCATGTGTTACGAGCACTGGGGTGACTAGATAGATTGCCTGTGTTAAGAGCACTGGGGTGACTAGATAAATTGCCTGTGTTACGAGCACTGGGGTGACTAGATAGATTTCCTGTGTTAAGAGTGGAGTTATTTTTACTCTGCCTCGGAGTAAACATCAATGAGTTAATACTACTCCTTTTGATCGAGTTACTTTTCAAGGAGTTAGTTAGACTCCCATGTAGTAGTTAAATGGGGTAACAGATTACTAAATAAATACGATGGGGCTGTTATTGATGGCTCTCCATTTATATTAATCACATGCACAGGGTTGGACCCAAGTTGTTATTGCCCCAAACACCTGGCCTAACTAAGGCCCTCCCAATAAAATGTTTTGTTTACCATCGCTCTCTCTGTCAACCTAAACGACTCGTACAAAATTCCATTTATTCCTCAACTACTATTTACTGTACTAGTAGTGGATTGACAATTTGTGTGAGACAGGCAAGAAATTAAAACGTAGAGAGCTCGGAAAAGAGGTGTAGTTTTAAAAAGAATCTTCAATATTTTTTATTCCTTTTTCTCAAAAAATGGCTTAAAGCATTTTTTTGCGTTTCCAAGAAAAAAAGTGGGTCGGTCGGGTGATGGTAAACATAGTGGAGTTGACAGAGTCCCCGGCGTTACTCTTTGTCGGAGCTAGTCATCCGACACTTTTATAAACTAAAACAACCCTTCTGCAGCACTTCGAGGAAAGTCGGTGGAATGCTTCAAATTAGAAATATTTTGTTACTTAATTTAAAGAGCTAAGTTCAGACAGTTCAGCGCTACGGTTAGCGGGCGCATATTCTGAAGTTTTGAGCAGTATACAACTGTATTCAAGATATATACAAGATATGCCAAATGTAAAACTGTATATAGATAGATGGATTTTGCTATTTCTGGGGATTTTGAAATGTTATATAGTTCTAAAATTGTTTTTGCGAAATATACTTGAAAGTGAACTACCTGTGGTTTTTAGTGGGCTACCTGTGGTACTACAATGATCGAGTCCTAAAACGTCATTCTGACGTAAACTTAGACCCAGTCCCTCTTGTGGTTGTATATTTCAAGATGGCGGACCAACTCAAGCCAAAACATGAAGAAACCAACTCAAAATGGCCAGTTTTGGCAACCAGCTACTTCAGCTGTTTTCATCGGTTTTAGATCCAAAAGTGCCGGACTTTATTAAAGATTGATTGTCAAACGAACTAACGGGAATCGTCAAACACTCTTCCAACTACAACTTACGATTTTCGCACTTTGACCAGCTACAACTGACATGGAACTACAAGCTCAATACTTTGGCTATGTACGGCAAATGTTGCATATTTGCACACGATTATATACAGCTCAGCGTTCAGGACTTCAACACAGTTTTGCCGGAGTTTATACTGTTTAAACGTACGAAAAAAGGACACCAAACGCTGGAACGAGCCAACGCGAAGCTTTTGGGATTTACGCACCCGGTACATCTATAAAGTAAGATACTTTTATTTGGCTTTTTTGTGCTTTCTCACTCATTGTGTGCCTAGGACTCCATTATTTATGAGCGTACTGCGCATACTCAGTGTAACTTGGCAGCCATGCTGTCCTCGATTCTTGGCCATGTCGGGAGCGCGCTAACTATACGCGGGCCCTAATACATCTCGCATATTTTGAGTCAATACGGTATTGAAAGAAAGTATCTGATTCATACCAATTGTGTAGGAAAGTTATAGTAAAAACTCTCCTGATCCCGAAAGGTGTACCTACTTAATAGTCCGAGTGAGACTAAACCGAGTTAACCCATATTTGGAATCAAATAATAATAATAATAATAATAACCGTTCTTAGAACGCATTATGCAAGCCTCAATGCGTTTACAATATGAATATAAATTTAACAGTACTTAGTTTAAAAAGATTCGAGATTTACATTTTTCTTAAAATATATAATAATGAATAAATTGTTCCACGAAGCAATAAATAAACACACTATTCTAAATTATAATTGAAAAGGTGTGTCTTAAGACACGACTTAAAATTAGTTATTGAATTTGCCCATGATCTCAAATCTGTTAGTTTTGGCGCCCAGCTTCGAACGTGGTGGTGTTTTATCTGAGAAAAATATCCGAAGTTCTGCCCTTTCATCGCCACTAATAGAACAAGATTATCTTGATAGAAAGGCTAGACTAACTGCTTCAGTTGTGAGGGACATCAGTTCTGGATGACATGAGATAATTACGGAGAAATCGACGAAGAAGGTATGAATGTGTCATGTAAAGCTACATGTAAATTACATGTACATGTAACATGCACTACGCTGAAAAAAAACACTCAACCTAAGTTGTTCTTGTAGTTTGCTAATTCTGCTCCAATTTCGTCGACGACATTGCCGAGTTACATTGCTAGGAACTATTTTTAAACATACAATGGGGCATAACGTTCTTCAAATGTGCGTGATTAATAGATGCTCGGTTGGATCACACTTTACTGCACCATCAATCGAATTGAAACTACACGTTTCTTTAAAACATAACTACAAAAATAACACCATGAGATAGAAGAGAAATACCATGTGAATGTCCTGTTATGCTTTTCAAACTTTTTCGACAGAGGATGGCAAATATTAAAGTGGATTACTAAAGCTTATTTGTTGAGACTTGATTTCAGTTACAGTGAAGTGATTTCAAGTTGCTCTAAATATCTCATAAGTATTTAGTTTGAGCCCTCGGCATCAAAATTGTCACAGATTTTCTCCAGTACATCTTAAAAACATATTCTGTTATTCTGAGTAGTTATTTTTGTCTTTTTTTATTGGAAAATTTGTAATTTGAGGATTGAAAGTGCCCCTTTTAATAAGGCATGGTCTGATCCACTAGCAACAGTTGATTCCATCTTGTTTGCATTTCTAAAAACATCTAGTGCATGTACTTGCATTTGTGTACAAGCCTAACTTCCACCTCTGATTAAAAAATTACCTAAAAGCCATCAATGTCTTCAATATATTAAACATGCTGAGTGGAGTTGCAAACTAAACTAAGCCAACTTGCCCTGTAATTATAGATTTGGGGTCATGTAAAATATACATGTGTGGTGCATCAGTGATTTGATGCTATGACATAACACATAACCTACATATGCATTTTGAAATATAGTACTTATTATGAAATTCTGCCAATAGCCTACATGTACATGTAGATGGCTGACAATATTGGTAGTTTTTGTGAGAAGACTATGGCTGCAGCCGAGGGTATTTTCTGAATTGCCACCATCTTCGCCAAGCTGGACACTTGCACCCAGATCGTATCTCACAGCTTGGCCAAGATGGCAACCATTCAAAAATACCCCTGGCCACGGCCCGATCTTCTTGCAAAAACTACCAATACCACGAGCTATGCAGGCTACTCTGGCAAGAACACAAAAAATATGCACAAGAGTAACAGTGAAATGCTTCCAATCACTGTTTCTCAAGCATGCAATATATGTATCATTTTGTTAGTAAGGAAAGAAAATTCCATTTCTTGGCAGGATTTATATAATATATTAGCATAACCTAGCTGCCATCGATTGACAAACTCGTCATCTGATTGGTAGCCAGGTGCCATCTTTCAATCAACAGTCAACCGTGCATGTGCTGCCGAAAAAAAAATTCAGTTTTCTCTATCCCAGGGAAGATAAATACTGGACAGTGTTCGACATTAAAGTGCATATAAGCCCTGGTCAATTACGCTTTTTTTTTAAGCCTAGACCTTAAAAACGTAGAGAAAAAAAAAAATCCGTTTTAATGTTTTCATAATTATTTTAGCGACTAAACTTCCAAATGTAGAATAATTTGATAAGGCTTGGAATAGCTAGGAATTCCTAGGAATTCCCAATATTTATAAGTCATGCAATTTAATTTAGGAAAGGTGTTAACTTTAAAGCATGGAATACCTGGGAATTTCTTGGATTTCAAATTTATGAATGCTGGACAGCTTGGAATAGTTTGGAATTCCTAGGAAATACCAACTTACTATCACAAAGGACAAATTACTCCATAATTTCAACACGAAATATCACTGCAAGCCAATGCTAAAATTAATCTAGACCATAATTTGCCCTCTAAAACATTTGTAATCTTTCAAAGTATCCAAATTAGAAGGCTCGATAAATCACTCGATCACAAGAAATCACTCAAAATCAATCATTTAAGGTCTCGATAAAGGTTCGACGTGTCATTTTGGAAAAACGCTCTTGCAACGTCGGAATTAAAGCCACATAGACGTACTATATGCCGTTTTAAAGGTCTTGTATTGAAGAAAGTATATATTTAATCCGTTTTGAACAAAAGTTAAAAGCGTAGATGTTGTATATATTTCTACGCGAAATGACTCCGTCTGCCAGAAGGAGTTCAGCCCTTCAGGTTTTGAAACAATGTTTTTCTTAATTAGCCCTTTCGAATCCCAACTAAATTGACTCAAAGACTGTGTCGGGCATTTTTGATATATTACGTATTACAGATTGTATCCCTTTTCAAAGTCGAAAAAGTAGATTTTCATCCCATTTTGATACAAACCAGGTCATAAAACCTAAACTAAAAATAATTTCACAATTCTCCGACACTGTATTTGAGAAACGGCTGTTTTCTACGACTCGTGAAAATTTTAGGCAAATTGGACAAAACGCTAGAAGGCTGGACTTCAACAAAGTTCTGTTTTTGCCCGGAAAAAAGAGCTGAGAAACAGCCCGATAAAGGTTTTCGAATCATTTCACGGTTGACCAAGAAGTCCCGCCTCCAAGGGTAAGCTCATTAACATTAGCCAATCAGAGCGATTCATGTTGTGTTCAGTCTCGGCCGATTACAAAGTTCAGAAGAGCCGCAGAACAGAGAAAGCTACACAGTTTACCGATAGCTGTAGTGTCGATTCCAGCTTAATTTCAAGAAGAAACACTCTTTTAGGAGTACAGAAAAATGGCACCACAGTGAGCAAACAATTAATATCATGCAGGGAAAACCACTGAAGCGCAGCTCGATCCACACCATGTACACGGTACACTGTTTATGTCATTCTAAAAAAAATCATCGCGCTGAAACAAAACCGGCAAACCTTAGCTTCCTGCATTGAATTCCGTTTAAATTTTTGGCCGATTGAAGATAACAAAACTTTATTGCTTCATTCTTTGTGGACTTTCAGTCTTCGATGATTCTAACTTCTTGGAACTTGAGTATAATCCCTCCGAATCCCTCCAGCCATTGTTTGTCCTAAGAACTTTACACCCGCTTCCAAATTTACTCACAAACTAAATTATAACAAACTAAATTGTGCTGTGTTTTTTCTTCTTCTTCTTTTTTGAATACGGCACCAAGAAATATCTACTTTTACACTTTTGGGCATTGAATTATAAACGCAGTAAATCTTTACGAACGAAAAGTACCGCAGAAAATCACAGAATAGCGAGAATGAAATAACATGCACTGTGAATGACAGCAGCTGTCAATCATTTTTCGCGCCTTTTTTAGCGGGAAATCAGAAAGTCGCATTTTCAAGGCTTTAAATAATTTTTTTGAGTTTGAATTTTTTTGTGATGCTAGATTAGGGCTTTTAGATTTAGAAATTGCGAAAAAACGCATTTTCGAAACTTTTCCATTTTGAACCTTTATCGAGACCTTAAGGTTACCGGATACCTTCGCGGGTCTCTCTCGTTAATAATTTTGTACGCGCGTTGTTTTAAAGAAAACTATAGAAACCTATATACCTCTGTAAAGCTTATGAAGTGCAGAATACGATGAATGGATTTGTTTTTAAAAAAAATAATTGTAAAGCAATGCTAAGCCAACAAACGCAAAACTGACAAGGTTTATAAAAGTGAATTAGCAGCCTTCGGGTTAACGCTTAAAAACAATTCAACTGCACAATGTCAATCAGCACATGACAGCCTAAAAAAGGGTGTGAGCATTTGTTGATATTTTACTTAATTCAAATGCAATTCATTCCTAAAGTTTTTTGTCTTCAATAATGTCCGAGTCACATTACGCGGGATACTCTACGAGGAAAAATACTTTGAATATTGCTAAACGCTCACACACTTTTCTTTGTCAGTAGCTTATCTGTCTTTTCGCCGAGTTTTATCAAAATCTGGCAAGTCTGCATACCCTAGTAATTCATTCAAAGAGAGGGGATACGAAGAAAAACCTAGTCGGAGATTTGGCGTGTAAAGTTTTGTGAACACTTCACACCTCATCAAAGCAAATGTCAACACTTCGAACCAACTAGCCAATGACTACGCAAGGACCCCTGGAGCCTCAAAGCAGTAATGAAATTCAGGGGAAAGGTAGGTCATATTTCATAAGAAACATTTCGCTCTCACAACAATTCAACAGTTTCGCTCAGTTCGAGAGCCGTTAAGTTTCATTCCCAAAGTTCCACAACAACTGCAAGTTGATGTCCTCTCAAGCTCACGATTGAGAAAGTCGAGGATTGACAACGGCCCAGGAGTGAAACTAGGATCTGAATCAGACTCCGATGTGAACTCATCCCTGCTCGCGTCCGCTCGCGTCCTCAGTCTCTACAAATGACTTGCTGGTTCCTGGTAAGCCAAACGACAGTTTAAGCCTGCTAGCACTGCTTACATTTGGAGTTGACCCTGAAGTTGAAGGTTGTTCTTCGCTGCCTTTCGCACGTTCTTCGAACCACCAGCCTTTGTCGCTGTCCGCGAGCCCAATCGTCGTCTTACCGAATTCCTCCTTATCGCCGGTTTCCTTACTTTTTCGGTCCAGAGTTCGCTTCACGTTTTACCCTAGAACTTTGCTTTTTCTTTTGGATTTCCCCATACAAACGATTGATAAAAGACTCTAAATGCATGTTTGTTATTTCGAAGAAGGGATGCTACAACAACAGTATGCAAATTACTCGGATAACAGCTCCCGCTAAAAGTCCACGGGGTACCCGTGGCACGTAAAGGGATTCAGAGAGGGATTATAACACCTCGGTGATTTATTTAGTTTCCTTCTTAATACGTTTTTTCTAAATATCTCGCAAGCTTTTATATCTTTTGAAATAATTGTTTTTCTAAATTGTAGAACAATCCATAAACTTTCCAAATAATCAAATTTTTTTTTTTTTAAACATACCTTGAAGGTATCCGGTAACCTTAACCATATGATTTATTTCTATGCAACACACTAAATTTATTTCCAATTCGTTCTAATGTTCCATTAACAAATCAGAGTTCAGAGTCGGGTATTAAAATGGCTTTACGTGCTTTCTCAGGCAGACTTGGCAAAACAGTTGAAGACGGAGTTGGTTGACATTAGCGTATTAGATTCCTCGGATATAGACACAACATTTGCCAAATTAATCCTCAGATGAAGCCGGGATGAAGCACTCTAAATCTGCACTCAAAACATGGCGGCTTTGAACTAACAGATCCCAAGATGCATTGCTTTAATATGAAGACCGCTGACGAAAATTGTGCGGGCGCACTCAAACTGCGCGCCATTTCGCCGTTCAAAAGCTAACGGCTTCTTGACGGCGGCAGGACATGGAATCGCTTATAACATCAAAGGAGTTTTCAAACCACTCAGGAGATTAGAAAACTATAAAGGTAAGATGCGATCATAAATTGTTGTGAATTGTAACTAGAAAAGGGAATTCAATGATGCCTTCACTAAGTTCAGTTTCAATCTTTCATCAATCAATCAATCTGAGACAGCTTATAAAGTTATAAGCTTATGCTCTTCACAGGAAACCAAACTCTGTCCCTGTTTGTGTTTACTAGAAAATAACAAGAGATTTATGAATATAATTCATTTAACCTTGCTTCCATAGTGTATTTAACTACATGTAGGTTGAAGCGATCTCCTTAAAGACTAAAGTATTAAAATTTACATATCTGTTATATAGGCACTGAGCTCAGCCGCCAGATGACCTTGCTCACTTGATGACTCGCATTTGTTGTAACTGATTGAACAAGAAGAGGTATATCAGTTGCAGATCAGATCAAGTTCATGAGCTGGAAATTATTGGTGGATAATTTCAGTGTTGGTGACTCAAGCTCCCACTCAATTGCAATGTAATGGACATTCATAACAGTACAGTTAATTTGCAATTGTTTTATTTTGTGTCGTGTTTTGTCGTAGGGATTAGTAATTGGATTGTATGTTACCTCTTTATTCAACATACCAAGTCATTTATGTTGTCTTAAATAAAGGCAGTATAAAACATATGTTGAGATAATTATTGTTTCATATGAACACCAGTTCATTTAATAAGTAACGTATTTTCTCCCATTCCTTGAATACCAAGAAACGCCTAGGAATTCAAGTCACCCTGCAGGCAACAATAATATTCCTAGGAATTCCTAGGAATTTTTCCATGCTCCTCAGAAGATCAAGTAATCCTTGGAATTCCTAGGAATTCCTAGGAATTCCATGTTCCAATTTACCGTGAAAATTAACACCTCCATTCCTAGGAATTCCTAGGAATTCTCAGCTTCATTTCGCAGGGGGGCCCTCTAGTCCCTTCGTAAGAAATATAATTATTCAGGGCTTATTCCACCTTACCAAAATTTTAATATGGCCCATATATGGGCCAAATATGGAAATAATATGGAACAAAATATGGGCAAAATATGGCTATTATATGGATATTATGTGGCCACATTAAACCCACATGTGGCCACATTAAACCCACATATCCCAAATTCAGTAGAATTTATGAGACCCATATAAAGGCCACATATTTTACATATATGGCCCATATAACCCATGTATGGGCCTACTACGTATTTGGTTGATTCCCGTAGTAGGCCCATATAAGGGCAAATATGGCCCATATATGGCCCGTATATTAATTATATGTGGGCCATACATGGGTAAGATAATAAATGATATGTGGAAATCACCCAAAACACATTAGGCCCATATTAAATTATATGGCCCACATATAAAAATATATGTGGCCCATGAATTTTCTAGTTAAAGTATACTGCAAGAAGTATACTTTAAGTATTCTTCAATCATACTAAAAGTATACCTTAAGTGTATACTGAAAGTATACTTTAAGTTTACTTTAAACCTGCCTGATATTGGCCCACTCTAAAAGTATACTTTTAGTAGCATTATGTTGCAGAAAATGTACTACTGGTTTGCAGTATACTTAAAGTATACACCACATTTAACAGTGATGTGTGTGTTAAGCATACCCTTAAAGTATACTTATTAAATAATAATGAGATTTAGTGACTAATAAAGTATAACAGTCAGCAGAGTTTTAATAACAGCTAGCTTACTGTAGCTGCACAATATTAAAATCTTACTAAATTAGGTGTAGAAAACAACAATGGTTGTCTTACAAATGTATATTGCTAGGGTATACAGAGTTGATTATCCAGAATAAAATTATATAATAGCTACATCCATGCACGGCTGCATAATCCTAGTTTGAGTACTTCTCAAGTCACTGGCTAAAATATAGCTACACTGTAAATTAACTGCTGAGTGCTATGTTGAAGGAGCTCGCTGGGCTTTTGTATGTTTTCATAGTTCTCGCATGTAATTAATGTTATCCAGAATAAATTTCATAGTAGCTGTAAAGAAATGGTAATTAAGTGAACAATCATGCGATTGTTCACTATTACCCTTTAAAGCATCAGAGTTATGGGCATTTTTACTGTACTACTACATTCCTAGCCTGGATTTCAGCTGCCTCCTCGCGCTCGAAATTCACTCGCCGAGAGACCTGTGGGGACTTTTAGAAGAAGCCTATTTTAAGCACTTCCTGCTATTAGTTCATGCCATTTATTTGCTTTTAGAAGATTCGGTATCACTCAGTGATATTGATAGCAGTGCTTTAATTCTCATGCATTTCTGTGCAAGAATGGAGGCACTCTATGGGAGACGATATGAGACCTACAATGTACATATGGCCTGGCCAGAGTTGTGAGGATAACATCCCTGCCCATGCCAGTCAGACCAGGAGTAGTATAGTAGGGCAAGTATGGAGCACGGGTACTTGACTATGCATGAGCTATGCCCATATATGGTCATAAAAAATAATCATTCATGAGCATATGCCCATATATGGGCATACCGGAAGTGAACCAACGAAACGGTTCCGCAAAACCGGAAGTGAAACAACGAAACCAGAAGCGAAACAACGAAACGGTTTCGCAAAACCGGAAGTGAAACAACGAAACGGGCGAAAAACCGGAACTACGTCAGAATCTTACCCTGGGCTGAAAAACGGAACTACGTCAGATTATATAGTGGCCTATAAATATAGAAGCGCCAAGGCTTGTTTTACCATTCCTTCTGAGAAAGAAACAAATGGCTACCTCCATGGACGCTCCCCTTTCCAGCGAAATGGTGGAGGTGTATCGGATCGACGAGTGTGGTTTGAAGAAAGTGGAGGCCCGCCTTAGTAATTTTGGGGTGTTGGAGGGCTGTATAGAGCCTATGAGGTATTTGTGGAGAATATCACCCCGCGATGAAGAGTTCGAGGAGAAAGAGAAAGACAACCTAGCAGACATGACAAACAGGCAAGAGCGCGAATTCAGCTCCACCTCCTTGAACGCGCAAGAGGCCTATGAGGATTACATGGTGCGTATGCCTTGTTCTACAGAATGTGGGGTATGTACCTACAAGGATAAGCAAGGATACACGTACACCAACTGGATGGAACGTCTTCCCAGTGGTTTGCTCAGGTCTCTCAACAAGATGATGTATACCTATAAGGTGCAGTCCAGACAGCCTGAATTAATAAAATACACTCATCGGTATGGCCATGAAACACAACATTTCACAAGCCCCGAGTGGGATCTGCATATAGCACACGTTCAGTTCGGTAAGAAATGCGAGATTATGAGGGATCTAGACCTGGAGAAGAAAGAAGAATACTCACGGAGACTTAGAAATGAAGAGATCATCCACTACTTGGAGACCCGTCTGGAGATTCATCCCGAGGGACAGGCATGTTGTTGGGATCGTTCTATCGCTCCCATCACCAAGATCCAACAATCGCTGGGGGCTATGGATGCCGAAGAAGCGGCATAGCTGGGGAGGCATTTAACCTATCCTTTGAGAGAAGTGGTGTTTCATGTACAACCGACGTTTAAACAACTTTTGAACTGTGTTGAATACCTGGGAACAGAAAAAGAAGAAGTCGAATCCTACGATGTGTTTTTTGAGTGTTATACACATCTCGTGGATTTCCAGAAGAAGTACAGTATCAAAGACGACGAGGTCATTCTATGCCACCGCACTTGGATGGTAGAAGAGGAAGAGTTAAAGAATGTCTACAGTCGCCCACTCCAGACCGGTAGAAGCAGAGAAGAGGTACAGTTTCGCAATAAAAGGCATGAAAAATGGGTCGAGCAGGCTCGAGCTGTGGAGAAGAAGAGTCAACAACAATACGCCCAAATATCCGTCGAAGTAAGACGTGTGCGTCTGAATTCCGTATCGTCCATGAAGTAGAAGAATGATAAAGAAGAAGAAGAAGAACCCCAGAAGTCACAATAGCCGCTGCAACCCATGGCCACATGCTATAGACGGAGGCAGCGTGTGTATGCAGAATGGAGCAAGAACCATTGGTTTCTAGGCTACGTTCAGTTGGTGGTCGGTAAGACGGTGATGGTGAAGTTTGACGATGGAGACACTAAAAGCTACACGTGTTCTAAAAACGAATTTCATCATCCCAAGGTTGAAGACATCTCCCAGTTGACGATGGCGAAGCCCTACGTGTACGATGGCAATAACTACCTGGGCGACAAGGTTGTGGCGCGTTGGGAAGATCGCCGCTACTATCCTGGAAAGATAGCAGAGTACGACAACGAGGCTGTGACGGTCGAGTTTGACGACGGGTTTGAGGAAATGTACAAACACCCTGTCCCTAAAGAGTGGTTTCTGAATTCTATAGGCGGCACCTCTCTCTTCTCATCTTTTGAGGAGCTGGCGAACCAATCCCCACAGAAAAGGATAAAGCTCGCTCCGGCGTTAGACACCCTTCAGTAGCGCTATGATGTTTTGACACCGGAACTACGTCAGAATCTTACCTCTGGCATGGGTGTAAAAACGGAACTACGTCAGATGTTATAGTCGCTTATAAATAGAGTAGTGCACCAAGTCTTGTTTTATTATTATTAATCATGGACCTGGACATGGACATAGACGATACATGGTTCGAAGAGAACAGGAGTCACCCTGGTTATATACCTTTAATGAAGTATATCAGATCCGGGGGTGATGAAAAGACCCTAGTTTGCAGTACCTTTCGCTACATTGTAAAATGTATGAATGACACATTACTTCATGGGGAGGAGGTTCGATTGCTAGTGGCCCTGACCGATTTTCAATTGGATTATGGCATTATGAGCGAAGTCAACAACTCAGTGCTTTTGGCAGCATTGTGTATAAAATGGGATGTGCTTAAAGACAATGATGATGAGGATGATGATGAGGATGATGATGAGGATGATGATTGATTGATTGAATGAGATGTAGCGTCATGTCCTTTCTACACTGCAGTTCGCCGTCGAGAGGTCGGACCTCCTCGGAAAGACTAACTCGTGTATTTGCCCCGAAAGGGGGTATAGAAAGAAGAAGAAATGTGCAAGAATTTTGCCGTTTACGCGGTGAACTGTCTAGTATCGCCCTGAAACTTTTACTGGACAATGCCGAGAGGCATTCTATTAGCATGCAAGGCGACGTTGTAAATAAAGCCTTATTAAAGTGGATGTTTCACGCCTGTGAGGCAGAACGGATCTTGTTGGCCCGAGAGAAAGACTGGCAAGAGTTTGAGCAAAACGTTAAAGCACAAGGTATAGAAGTGGTCGATGGAGAGGCGAACTAGAAAGCTCCTTGGTATAGTGGTAGGCTTGATCCTATTTTTGCTCCATCAGTTTTTTACCGGAAGTTAGAGGGAGGAGGAGGAACTACGGCGGAAGTACGTCAGATGCTGGATACGGTCTTGGATTTGACATATTTAGAACCATCCTATTCTTGCAATCATTCGACCTCGACTGCGGAGCTGTGAACATCCTCCAGAGATAAAGATAAAGAAAGAAAGAGAGAGAGAGATGGCAAGTCACGAGGAGGGTATGAAGTTGCGGCCTATTATGACCTTAAAACGGGTGAATGCCCCCGAACGTGCTGTGTTTGAGTACGACCACCCCATGCATCTTCTGGTGGGCAAAGCCAAACCCATGGTCTTATTGTTGCGTAAGATGACCAGGGAATTGGACGAGATCCTAGAATACTTGGAGGCGGTGTCCAAACCCGATGTGTCGGCCAAGGACCTAGACAGGCTAAGTCTGACCCAAAGAAAACTGCCCAATTGGGTGGAGTGAGAGTTTCTGGAACCCGGTTTTTCTCTCCATGGAAATATGATGGATGAATACCACATGAAAGTGTACGTGGGCGATGTGGACAGAATAGCCCGTGAGATGTTGAAGGTGGGCATGGGGAAGTTGTTGGACGCTCATCTTAGTCACGGGGTGTTCTCCGACGATGTGGAACCCGACACCGTAAGACCTAGGACGGTGACCAAGAAGGTGCGTAGGCAGTTGGCCACCTCCACTCGGAAGTACGCCAAAGCAAAAAAATGTATTCCAGAGACTCCAGAAAAAAAGAACGAGGTTGCCAAGCAGGAAAAGAAGAAGAAGAAGAAGGAGAAGGAGACGAAGTA
Organism: Actinernus sp. WN-2022; assembly: GCA_030867875.1. Taxonomy (NCBI): domain Eukaryota; kingdom Metazoa; phylum Cnidaria; class Anthozoa; order Actiniaria; family Actinernidae; genus Actinernus; species Actinernus sp. WN-2022. Next base: position 58,468,156 of record JAOWCC010000019.1, read on the forward strand.
TGTGGATCTAGTGCCCTACCCAACAACAACAACAACAATAACAGACAGCGGTTACTGTCCTCTTCCTCCCCCTCCTTCTACCTCCGTTCCAGCCAGTGTTGCCCCTCTCGTGTTCACCCCCGAGAACATACCACCGCCCCCTCTAGCCCCTATAAAGAAGAAGAAGAAGAAGAATAAGCCGAGAAAAAAGCTGCATCTCAACATCCCCCCACGTAGTCTTATGGACGAAATCATGTCTGAAGTACCTCCCACGCCTATTGTCCAGGACAAGCCTTGGGACTTTGAAGTTCCGTTACTACCGCCAGAGCAAGTGTTGGTCGATCAGCCCGAGCCAGGTTTTAGCAATTATATTATGGCCGGCATCAAGCAAAGGGAAGCGGACTTGCTACAACGCCTGATGAATGGCGAGACTCTTACTGCTGTAAATTTTTAAGAAAGCAAAACGGAAAAAAAACATGTATGCTAAAGTGTCAGAAATAAAAAAAGACAGTAGACGATTCAGGTGTCCTGGTGTTTATTTATTTATTTTTTAAATGATACACTCAACCAAGGGTTAATAATACTGTTAGGGAGTGTTTTCCTAATCTGTGGGGTTCTTCGCAGAGCTTGTGGACGACAACAACCAAGGTTGGATCTTACGTACTTTATTACTGGTCTCAATGACTGGCCATGACTAAGCCATTGAGGCTGATCATGAAGAATCATGAACGCAACATGACTTCTGGTTCTTCTCTATATTCTCTCTCTTCTCTATGTTCTCTTCTCCCTTCTGTTACAAGATATTCGTTCTGTATTTATGTAATTTACAAACAATAGTTATTGGGAACCAAACAGGTGTTTACATGGACCCTTATTGTAAGTAAGGTCGTTGTTCAAACAAAGGAAAACTGACCTTGAAAGAAAAGTACTTCAACCGATCGACAACATAAATAAGATATGTCAAAGGTGAAACTAGAAATCAAATATCATAGCTTGAGCGTAAAACATTATACGAGTCTTTAGATATGTTCCATAGAAATCCAACTTGAAGTTGGTGACTAATCTGCATTGACGGAAAGTTCAATGGATTTAGTACTTGACAAGTACGGAACTGTAATTAGGAATACTCAATTCTTATTGGCTTGTTGTCGGGATCGCTTGGTACCGATAGCTTAAGATATAATCAATACTTAATTAGTTTCCTGTAACAACACAGGTTGTTGGTAAATGAGTTCTATTCAATGTTGTCAATGGGTCGAAAGCTACCTTAGTAATTACAGGCTCGTGATCCAAACCGAGATTAACAAAAGAACGTTTTAATTAAAGTAACTCATCTTTGGGGCTAAACTAGAATTTGTTAATATGTTTCTCCTTGAGTAGGATTTTGTCTAAAATCGTAAGATCCTTTATCTTAACATACGTCCCTTCTCAAATTCGAGCTCCTGTGAGAAAGAAAGTAGTAGCTATATTTTTAGATATATATAACATGTAAACCATAATAGGATAAATCTATTTAGCTTTTTGCGAAATAGTAAAATGTTGTACAATTACGTTTTTTGTTTTTGTTTTGTTGATTAGAGATTAAATACTTATCATGAATGTGAATAATGTAATAGCTAAAATTGAAATTTTGGATAATACAAGTGTAAGGTTAGAGAAGTACAAGTAAAAATAATTACCTTTTTACGTTCTTGCGTGATCCTAAATTCCATGGTTGAATAATAATATATAATTGAATAACTGGTTAATAGTAAATACTTCTGGGAACACGTCCTCTTCCTTTCGTTTTCGTTTTCTTTTTAATCTGTATCGTCGACGAGGGCGATGTCTGCGGTGGGTCGGGTCCTAGATACTTGGTCTTTTTGGGGCGTGTCATGATGTTGTAGTGCGTTTTCGTTTTAGGAACATGAGGTGTGGAAGGGGGCAGTGTAGGCGCTTCCACCGTCTTCTTCTTCTTTTTAGGCGGACCAGGGGTTCCTACGGGTGGCGACGGCAGAGGGGGAAGCGACGAATCTTGTTCTTGTTGTTGTTGTTGTTGTGGGATGCCGGCGGTCGCGGTATTATTTTTCTGCCAGTCGCGTGAGTCGGCCATAAGTTTACGATAACGTTTGAGCATGTTTTCAAACATGTTGATCTTGATTTCAGGATTGATCTTGCTGTTTAAAATACGATGGATGTTGTCGTTGGTGTCCACCAGATTGCTGGTGTAAGGCGTTTGTCGTTCTTCTTGTAGAATAGCAGCTACTTTGGCCATACCGCTGGCATTCGCTCCACCGCCTGATTGGTCCAGAGGAGTCTCGACAGACTGTACATCCCCCATATTTTTTCAGGGACTACGTAGGCACGCTCATTGTACTTCATCTCTCGAGTACTGAAGAGAAATTCGAATCCCACGCCGTATTTATCTATTTTTTCTTGGGTGAAGGGGGAAAGGTCTCTTTTTCTATTTCTGTCTGGATTTATCGATTTTAGCCTTGATGGTTTTGAAAATGGGTTTAAAAATCATAGGAAGAATGGAAGAGGCCAGCATGCCTACAACAGCCCCCACACCCCCGCCACGTTGTCGGAGGGCACGTTGACGACGCTGGGCCGATTGATTGGGATTCCCCAAGATGCGTAAGGCCTTGGTAATGTGAGGTTTGTTCTTGATGTCATCGAGGATGCTGCGATGGACCGCAGGGGTGTTGCCTCCAAGAAAGTGGTGCACCACTTCACCACAGGCTGTAATTTGTTCGGGCGAGGCATGCAGGGCTAGCTTATGACACTGATGCTTGTTTCCACGGGCCATGGCCTCTAAAAAGACCCGGTGCTTGTACAAACGTTTGGACCTATGCGTTTTTATCCGAGGCATTTTTTCAAGGTCTCTTTTTCGTCTTCTTCTTTCTTTCCAACTTGTTTAGATAGACGGGTCTTCCCGCGACGGTGATGAATGGCGGTGGGCTGCGTAGACTACCTCCCACATGGTGGGGGAACACGTCTTTTAAACCATCGTAGCGTGGAGGTCCATGTTTCGAAAATAAAGAGCTGCCTTTTGTTTGACGACGGCTTTTCCTTCTTCTTCTTCTTCCTCCTCTCGCCATGCTGTTGAGATATGTGTTTTTTTAGAGACCCTGCAGGTCTTTTTATAGTCTAGCCTATAATATATCCCCTAGAATAGGGATGCCTCGAAAGGGCGACTTGTTTCCAAAAATAAGTCCACCTCCTTTTCGACTTCTTCTTTTTCTTCCTCTTTTCTTTCGACCCCCTACAGTACGACGTCGTTTAAGAAGACTTTTTTTCTTTCTCGGACGATGGCCACCGGATTGACGACGGACCATGATGGTGGAGGTGGTGGTGAATAATGTGGACTAGAGGTGGGTGTGTGCGGGTTTTTATATTTTTTTGAAGAGACGGTATAGGGCTTTATACTTGGCTATATTTTTACGTCCTTTCTTAAAAGTCTTTAACCCCTCTTCCACGACGTCGACGTTTCCTTCTTCTTCTTTTTCCACCCATCACACTTTTACGTCGACCGCCTCGAGTGTTAACCATAGCGACACTGGGGAGGCTAGGCGGGAATGGCGGTCTATTTATATCCTAGTTGTCTTTCTAAATCCGCTTGTCTCTTCGCACTCTTTTTGACAGCATTTCCAAACCGTTTCAGTTTATTTTTGTTGTCCCTTATCTTACGTATAACGCCATCCACCCAAGTGTGACCGCGCCCCCTACGGGCATTGCTTCCTGTGACGGTGGCGGAGCCCTCGCTACTGGTGCTCCTCCTCCTGGCTCGTCTTCTGCGGCGGCGGGCAGAAGACCTGTTGCTCGGTCCAGGCATGGACAAGCTTTCCGATTGACGTTCCACGACCGGTGACTGTACTTTCCGCACCGTCGTCCAGTCTTGGGTTGGTGTTGAGAATCATTCTATTGAGGTCATCCGATTGTTCTATCAGGGCGTTTAAGGACAGGGTGTTGGTAGGATCGCCCGAGGTATCCAAAGGCTACTGCTGATCGAGGAAACCGGTCACCAGCCGACGCACCTGGGTATCGGCGGCGGTGTCGGCGGACGGTGCTGGCAAGGTCTGTTGTTGTTGTTGTTGTTGTTGTTGTCTTAGAGGAGGAAGAGGTCGCGGGGAAGTCGCCGGCAAGGAAGCGTACGTGTCATTGATCAGGTCTGCCAAGGGCTGTGTCGGCGATCGAGCCGGCTGCGGTGTACTGGTGGCGGCTGTGGCGGTGGGTAGTCTCGCATTCGCGACGACCCGTTCAAAATCTCTTTGGAGTTGGGCCGTCTGCGGATCGGTATCTTGTGTGATAGGGGACAAGGCGTCTTCATAATTGGAGATGGTGATGGGAGAAGGGGTAGCGGCGGCAGTGGTGGCGGCAATAGAGGGCGAGGTGGGGTTGGAGCGGATGATGGTTTGTAGAGTATCCTGAACGTCACCCACCAGTTGGTTGGCGACAGATACCCGTCCGCTGAGCATAGCCTCTTGCGAGGACATCAGCCGCTCCACCGCATCGTTCAGCAGAGTCGGTACGATCTCTCCAGCATCCCATCCTGAAGGAGCGCTCATTTGTTTTTTCCCTTAGGCAGCCAAATAACCTGGTAGTCGGGGTCGGAAGGTAATATGTTCCCGCGAAGTCGGTAGGCATCGTCTGTATGTTGTGTAAAGTCAAACAACATGTACTTATACTCTGCACTCTGGGACCCCCCTTTCGTAGCGTCGTGAAAAGCTTCTTGCACGCGAGCTTGTTCTCGGGGGAACGCTTGCCGGATCAGATTGGTCAATTGCAGCCTGTCAAGAGGGTTATTGGACATGATGACATACTGCGTGTTGAGACTCATGGTCCGCGAATGTTTTCCTCGGGGAAACATGTTTTGCGTTAATAAAATAGTGGTAATGTTCCGATGATGGGTCCCGCCTGTAAACAATTTTTCTATCATACCGCTGCTTCCGCTTTCTTGCATGAGATCGTCTAGGACGAGTAAGGTGCCCTCTCTGCGACCGGTATCACCCCCCGTGTAATCGTAAATGTTTTCAGGAAGTCCCTCGACCATCGTCACACCTTGTTTTTTCAACCCCTCAAAACCAGGCTGCCTTTCGCCATAACAGTAGACGACATGAGGTATGTATTTTTGAAACGCATCTTTACGCTGACGTATCAGCTCTAGCTTGAGCGTCGTCTTACCGCTCATCGTCGGGCCCACGATCGTGATGTTCGAGGGGACGTGGAAGCGGGGATCAAAGCGGGGTGACTTTAGAGGTTCTCCCATAACGACTGACACAGGATGGAAGTGTTCACAGACTTTTATTCGTTTTTTTCGACCACCCTAAGACTAAGTTATTTAACAAACACGACGTGCACAAGCACGGCTCTGACAAACTTGACTTAACAATTGTCTCCGTCGTTTTATTTTACGGATGCGTTCTTTAATCATGCGACGGCATACATAAGAACATACTTTAAAGTCATTGTCTTTATGCCCTCTTCCGGGGTAGGAATCGATAATGTCTTGCATCGGTCTTTTCTTCTGCATGCGTTGGTCCAGGTAGAAAAGACAATGGTGTCCACATACGGCCGAGGTGTTGGCTTGAAGTCTGCGGTCGTTGTAGAGAATGTCTCCATTGCCGAGGGTCTTCATGCATTGTACAAAACCACTACCGTAATGTCCGGGTAATTCCCAAAAACTGTCGAAGAACTCCACAGGGTGGTGGGAATTCTTAAAAAACATGGCGATCCAATGCACCCCCGGACCTTCAGACGTGTCTGTGTTGCTAATCAGACCGGCAGGGTAGTTACGTATTTGTTTCGGCATCGTGTCTATGGAGAAAACACCTAGAAATCGGCGTTGGAACAGGCGAGGCTGTGCTCGGCCGATAGTGTTCAGGTCGCTGTCCGACAATCCCTTAAACAGGTCGGCCCCCAATAGCTTGTTAACGGGGGTCGTGGTGGTGGCCATGTTGTGTGATGGGGGAAGCTCAGTAGTTGGTGCGGAGCGTCACTTGTTTTCTACCGTCAATGTCCACCACGTTTTTATACATGAGGAGCCGCAGGCCTTAGATACCGCTAACGTGGTCATCTGAAATGACCACGTTCCAGCCAAAGGGAAGCTTAAAGACAATAACAGTGTTGACAGAGTGCTCCCTTGGAGTCCCAATAATGTGACACGCAAAATTTCATCACCTCAGTTTAACACCACTTTTTCCCCTTAGTATCAGTTATTAACACATACACGTGTGTAGATTTATGACTCTATCCTTCCGCTTCGCGGCTCGCTTTCTTCCCTAGAAAAAACCTGAGACCAGAACGAAATTATCTTGCAAACGTATCCGTGAAAACCTTTAAAATAACTACATATAATCATCTAACTGGAAATAATACAAGACTCAGAAGGGACTCAGAACTACTCGGCTGTAAAAGGGTCGCACGTGAATGACTGAAACATGTTTGTCAAGTTGAACATGCAAGTATCCTAGCTGTACAAAATGTAAAGCTCATTGATATAACTCAATGCACTTAGTGTAACTTAGCCCGCGACTGGCAAGCGTTTGATATTCTCAGGCCATTTCTTTTTCATTTTTTTAGTTTCTGTCAGTCGGCAGTAACGGCATTATAAGGACGTCGGCACGGTTAGAGTATTTGAATACTTTAGATAAAGACCTTTAAACACAACTGACTACGGAAATATCAACAGAATTGATAAACATAACTACCGTATTTTGACACAGTCAGTTAAGTTAAAATATTTCAACTCCAAACTTCCTCTCGCATTAACGCGTCCGACGTAAAGCCGTCGCAATCAGTATATGGAAGGCCAGCCGTAATAGAGATTCTGCTAGCAGGGAAGGACACGGATATATTTCTGAGAAAACAAAAATGATTTCCATGCAGCTACTTAAAAGCGCATATGGATTATACGGTTCCATTTTACGCGTTCATCTTGTCGTTCCCCTTTTCTTCAAACGTTCAACCGTGATAGTAAATTACTTGTATCTATTTAATCACAAGAAAGCTTTATAAATTCATTCTCGATGCTAATAAACACAGACATCAATTACACCACAATGATTTTTCTTTGTTGAAAGTCATAAGTTTACGTGCATCGATAGTCAATTATGAGCGCATGCACTGAAAACGAACACTTATTGGGTTCAATGTCGATAAAACCGTGGTTTGTCGTTCATGCTAACGAAAATTTCGTCACCTTGTTGTGATATTAACTACAACAACTAACTAAGTAGTTGTTTACGGGCTGGCCTCGGCTTCTGGGATTACTGTGAAGAGCGCAACTCTTCGCCATTCTCTTCGAAGGAAAAAACGTCACTCGCAACGCTTCTTGGCCCAGTGCCGCTTAAACATTCTTCATTGCTAAGGCTATTCGCTCGAGCGGCTTTCGAAAGAGTGACACTTCGCTTTTTCCCATGTAATTGAACGATAATTTTGGGTTGCTGGACAGTTTGAACTCCAAAAAGAAGAGGAAGTCCTGGGCGGTCTCCAAGGCGGGTTATCACTGAAGCCTCGTGTAGTACTTCTTTTCTCAACCTTTCGTCATCGAGGCCTTCGTTATTATTTACGAACTCTTCAGGCAGTAAGCTGTTGAATTCAGCTTACGGATTACCCAAGAAAGTAACAGAAATATAAACAGGCATGCATTAAGGGGAGTTCTGCCCAATTGTTCAGCTGTGGAATTCTGGTAACGGATTACCCAAGAAAACAACAGAAATATAAACAGGCAGTGAGGGGCCGGAGGTTCTGTCCCAGTTCAGCTGTTGAATTCAGGTAATGCCTTACCCAAGAAACAACAGAAATATAAACAGGCATGCAGTAAGGTGAGTTCTGCTCCTGCGTGTTCAGCTGTTGAATTCAGGTAACGGATTACCCAAGAAAACAACAGACATAAACAGCCGTAAGGCCGGGTGGTGGCTAATTTCTGCCCCTGTTCAGCTGTGGAATTCAGGTAACGGATTACCCAAGAAAACAACAGACATAAACAGGCCGTAAGGGGGATGGCTAATTTCTTCCCCTGTTCAGCTGTGGAATTCAGGTAACGGATTACCCATGAAAACAACAGACATAAACAGCCGTAAGGGTGGTGGCTAATTTCTCTCCATGTTCAGCTGTGGAATTCAGGTAACAGATTACCCAAGAAAACAACAGACATAAACAGGCCGTAAGGGGGATGGCTAATTTCTGCCCATGTTCAGCTGTTGAATTCAGGTAACGGATTACCCAAGAAAACAAAAGACATAAACAGGCAGTAAGGGGGATGGCTAATTTCTGCCCCTGTTCAGCTGTGGAATTCAGGTAACGGATTACCCAAGAAAACAACAGACATAAACAGCCGTAAGGGGGATGGCTAATTTCTGCCCATGTTCAGCTGTGGAATTCAGGTAACGGATTACCCAAGAAAACAACAGACATAAACAGGCAGTAAGGGGGATGGCTAATTTCTGCCCATGTTCAGCTGTTTAATTCAGGTAACGGATTACCCAAGAAAACAAAAGACATAAACAGGCAGTAAGGGGGATGGCTAATTTCTGTCCCTGTTCAGCTGTGGAATTCAGGTAACGGATTACCCAAGAAAACAACAGACATAAACAGGCAGTAAGGGGGATGGCTAATTTCTGCCCCTGTTCAGCTGTTGAATTCAGGTAACGGATTACCCAAGAAAACAACAGACATAAACAGGCAGTAAGGGGGATGGCTAATTTCTGCCCCTGTTCAGCTGTGGAATTCAGGTAACAGATTACCCAAGAAAACAACAGACATAAACAGGCCGTAAGGGGGATGGCTAATTTCTGCCCCTGTTCAGCTGTGGAATTCAGGTAACGGATTACCCAAGAAAACAACAAACATAAACAGGCCGTAAGGGTGGTGGCTAATTTCTGCCCATGTTCAGCTGTGGAATTCAGGTAACGGATTACCCAAGAAAACAACAGACATAAACAGGCAGTAAGGGGGATGGCTAATTTCTGCCCCTGTTCAGCTGTGGAATTCAGGTAACAGAATACCCAAGAAAACAACAGACTTAAACAGGCCGTAAGGGGGATGGCTAATTTCTGCCCCTGTTCAGCTGTGGAATTCAGGTAACGGATTACCCAAGAAAACAACAGACATAAACAGCCGTAAGGGGGATGGCTAATTTCTGCCCATGTTCAGCTGTGGAATTCAGGTAACGGATTACCCAAGAAAACAACAAACATAAACAGGCCGTAAGGGTGGTGGCTAATTTCTGCCCCTGTTCAGCTGTGGAATTCAGGTAACGGATTACCCAAGAAAACAACAAACATAAACAGGCCGTAAGGGTGGTGGCTAATTTCTGCCCCTGTTCAGCTGTGGAATTCAGGTAACGGATTACCCAAGAAAACGACAGACATAAACAGACAGTAAGGGGGGTGGCTAATTTATGCTCATGTTCAGCTGTGGAATTCAGGTAACGTATTACCCAAGAAAACAATAGACCGCATAAATAGGCTGTAAGGGGGATGGCTAATTTCTGACCCTGTTCAGCTGTGGAATTCAGGTTACGGATTACCCAAGAAAACAACAGAAATATAAACAGGCAGTAAGGGGCCGGGGGTTCTGTCCCAGGCAGTTCAGCTGTGAAATTCAGGTAAATGATTTCAGGTAACGGTTTACCCATGAAAACAATAGACATAAACAGGCAGTAAGGGGGGTTATTTCTTGGTTTGCATGTTATTTGTAAGATTTATCCCCACTTGCAAATTAACTTCTAATCTAGCATAAGCGGCTTGCGAAGTATGTGCAGCTCCTTGTATTTCTATGTTAGATTGTTGACAGCCAGAGAGCCCTGAATAATGATTCCTCGTATAACTCCAACACCACAGCTTCCTGAACCATCACCTGATATCCTATATCTGTTTGGTAGAAAATGAAGGCTTGATCTGCAATCTACAACAGAAATATATAAAAACACAAACACAAAATAGAGATACACATGCAATGACACATATTGATCTATGCATGACAGTACATTTACATGTACATGATTGTGAGAGTTTGAGAGGAAATTGAAAAGATTATAAGTAAATTTGAATGATTGTGGAAACAATGATAATCCCGAATGGTTTATTCAACAGGCCGGTTTTAAATCAACACTGACGTAATCACTTAATAATAAATTAAATAACTTCAAACAAAATAAATTGTAACACACTAGCAGCGATAGCTGCTTTCGTTTCCTTTACCTTCTCCCAGTTAAAACGACAGCTCGTTTCCTAAAACTTGAATGCGACGAGTCTTCTGGGTTACCTTTTTCGTAAGACCGATCACAGCGGACCGCGTGAGGTCGAAGGAGTTCATCGCGTCAATTACTTGCTTGAACTCTGATCAGAGGCCAAAAATCCTTGATATGATCTCTCAACTGAAGATTGCCGCTGCTTTAGCAGCCCACAAAAGAGTCCAAACATAGTAACAGCGTACATACAGCCCTCTTCTTCGGCGTTTCTTCTTTCCGCCAGAACCATTCGAATGGAGCGCATTCACCATTTTCCCGCCACAAATCTGATACTTTCACTTGAGAACCGTTCTAAAGCCTTGTTCTTAACAAATCTTTTCACTTTACAATCGCAACGGCTGTTTGACAGAGCGTACCACTTCAGTCTTACGTTTGTCAAGTGAAGCTCCTAAAACCCTAGTTAAGTAGAAAGGTCTCAGCGTTCGCGTCCTCCATGATCGCATGCAAATATCCTTGAAGTTTTGGGCATATAATTTCTGCCTCCAATTTCATCTCTCCACAGGAATTATACCTTCGAAAGTGTTTACTGGTTATATTAAATAAAGTGGTGACAACACTGAAGCCACAAAATGTCAAAATCGTAATTCGATTTTGGGGAGTGGGATGGAGTCGTTGGTAACCTCTTATCGGTATATAGTATAATTTTATACTAGCAATAAAAAAAGTCGATTTGCCTTTTGGTATAAAGTTCAGTTACTCGGTCGCTTGAACCCAGGGCCAACTTTGGCTCCTTGCAAGCGGCATAGTGAAATATATATTGAATTCGGTTTACAACAAAGCGACCATAACAATGATTTCCGCCCAACCCCGGGTTTATTTCGTTTAAAGGAGTAAATGCTTCTCTTATGGCTTCTCTGAGGACATGTTAGCAATTGCAGGTAAAGCACAAATGAGTAATAATCGACACTAGTTTGAGAGTCGAGGGTAAACTTTCCGTTTAGACTCGCGAGGCCGGACGCCGCGCCTCTAGATCAACAAGCAAGCCCGTTAGTTATTGATACGAATTTGAATTTCTGATGAAAAGCCGCATGATTATTTGAGGAACGACCGTGCCCATCAAGTTCTGAAGGCTCAGGAATAAATACAGTCGTTATAGAGCGGACCAGGGAATCACATACGGAATCACATATATACAGTAGTGCTATTAAGTTGGCTCTCAACCGCCGGGCGCAAATTAAATTGTTCAAAAATCTGATTGAGGAGCAAGTTGACACGCAATATACTGTTCTTTCAAATCACATGCACGGCCGAATACCAAAAGAAAAATAAAGTTCTTTAAAGTTCCGCCACAATTCAGTAATCATTTTTCTGAATTTTAACATGACAAGGCAAACTAATGGTAGTGGCTGTTTTTTTCAACAGTGATATGACAAGCAAATTACCGGTGCTGACACATGTAGGTGTTTTACTAAGTCAGATTACCAGAGCGTCTCTAGCAACCATGAATTCACGCTGGGTCAAAAAATCGGGCGATGCGGCTCCTCATGTCGGGAAGGAAGATCACTTTTATATTCTCGGTCAGAGGAGTTTTGAATTTTATGAGGCAGTCGATGATCCCGTTATTATTGCCGTACACGTACTTGTTGTACCCGCCACCATCACGGCTGAAGTCGACCTGGATGATGCAGAATCCCCTCTTGATGTCTTCGATCCTGATACCATTACTCGGACCGTACCACAGATTGCCCGTGGCGCGGTACATCATGGCCAGAATTTCGGCCAGAGCAGGGTCTTTGAAGGTGATGCGGGGCAGGGGTTCCTCACGGTTGTCTCTCATAAACTGTACGGATTGGATGTCGTGATGTTTGAAATTGCAATAGTTTTTTTGTAGGCCCCGCTGTAGGCATCTTGAGCGACAAGCACCATAGTCACTTTTTGTGGAGAACCTCCTAGAAACACATTGTTGAGCCTCAATTCATTCAACCCCACCATGCCGACACGGACCACGGGTTTGATGGTGGTGAGGGGGGAATGAATGGTCTCATGGTTCTGATACTGTCTGGCTTCGATTCTTGTGTGTAGTATTTCGCTCAGTTCGACTTCGCGAATCCAAATTTCAGCATTGGACCGTACGATTTTCGCATCCTTTTCGGCCCCGTAGTCTCGCCATTCATCAAACAAAAGGCGTCGCTATTAAATCGTACGTGGATGCTGATGCCCACTCCGGGGGGCAGGAGACGGTTGGATCCCAGAATGTCCAGACAGGGTTGAAATTCCACATGCACATTGGGGCTGTTGTTAGTAAACTTGGCACGTTTGGCCAGAGTGGGACTGACGTTAGGATCGGTGATAGGATCCGATTCGTCCATGGCGGATGGGGTATCGCCATACCACCCCTCCAAGGCCAGACCGCTCTTCTTCTGGGCTTTGGTGAAGTTCAACAGGTTTCTCAAATAGGCCTTCTCAAGCATGTTAAGGCATGGTTTGAACATGAAAACGAGGCTAGAGCTATTTTCTTGAATAGAGTCACTTGAATTTACTCAAATCCTAGAACAATGGTGGTTAGAACTAATCTCAGCGTTTTTAATCGCCCTAATATAAAATTTTGGTAAAATGTCTATCACGTGACCAACCACGTGATCACAAAAAGATGAAAATTAAACTAAAAACGGGGTGGTGCATTTTATATTTTAAGTAACGATTTTGTGTTTATCTGATTACACTTGTGGTTGAATTTAAAGATCAGTCCGGAATGGTTGACCCTGATAGACTGTTAAGGCGAAAATATAGAAAACAGGTCACGTGACCTATTCTTGGAACCATTTTTCGCCATTTATATCCTCTTCAGTGATAAAAAGTCAACCATTCCGGACATAGTCTCATTTCCCATAACAAGCTTAACATTTCGAATCGAAAATCTGAAACAAAACAATAACTTCCGCCACCCCATTTTGATTTCTTTGTTTTATCAGCCTTAAGGTCACGTGACCTTCAAAACACCAAAATACCGATCCTTAAATGTTAAGACACACGATTACCGTATTATTCCAAAGTTATAGGGTATTTCATACGTAAATGACAAAGATAGCGAATTTTGAATGTTTTATCAGAACGGTTAAAAAACCATGCCTTAACATGCTTGAGTTGTACGCATAGCAGTCTGTTATTTCCTCGACGCTGGTCCCATTCAACTGAAAGTCGATGGAGGCGATTTGGGCATGGGCAAAGTTATTGACCAAAGCTACTTTTTTACCCGCCATAGGTTGCCACGCAGAGTCCACCACTTTAAAGTCCATATGCATTTCCAGTAGAGTCAGATCGCGGAAATCGTTGGAGGGGTCGATGACGAAGGACAGAGGAGTCCAGGAGTCGTTGTGAGGCGTGTAGGGTCTCAGCCGAGAATTCTTGTACGTCGTTTCCACAGGTTCTTCATTGAACAGCTCGATGACTTGTGGAAGACTGACGTATTCGGTCTTTTGCTTTTCCACCACGGGAGGTGTGGTAGACACTTCGACATCGCTGTCACCATCGTCATGGCATGGTGGTCTCGAGTGTTTTTTTCTAACGCACCGTGGGTTGAGGTGGGTATGATGGGACTCCTCTACTCTAATCCGAGTCGCTATCGAAAATGTCCTGTTGCTTGTGTATCTTCTTCTTCTTCTTTTTTTACCGCGAGGTTTGAGTTTTTTTTTCTTACCCGAAGGTAAAGTACGCACCGTTCCATTTTTTTTCTTTTTTTTTAAGGATCTTCTTCTTTTTGGTTAAATTTTGTTTCTTCTTCTTAAAAGACGGTCGGGTATAGGCGTCCACACTGTGGAGGGCTTTTCTCTTCAATTCTTCGGCCGCCGTCATGGTGCCATCGCGTACGGCTTCCTCTACATCTTTATCCTCCAGCATAGATTTTCCTTCCCCCCGCGGCTTTTTCCAGCAAGGTTCCCGCCACCATAGGAATACCTTTTTTGGCATTCTGGGCCATACGACGGACCAACACAGATCCGAAGCCGGAGCCGAACCGTCTTCCGGGAACCCCGCCTCTATAGATGGGAAAATTAGGCAGTGGTTTCATCGTTTTTTTCTCCCCTTCACTTCAGACCGCGTTTTCTTCGTTTTCTCAAGTGCAGCTTGATGTTGTCCACGCCGTCCTTCTTGAACTGAATGTACCTGCCTTTACCGTCTATTATATAGATGCTGAAGCCATTGAAGCTGTTCAGAGCCAATGGCACATAGCGAGGATGGATGAATTCGACGGCTCTTTGCTGTTCGTAGGACTGTACGGCGGGAATGACATCCAGGATGGGGGCTAATACATTGCCTATAGGCGAACTCTGGACTTGAGGACAATAGATGAAGAGATCGTCGTACACCGACGTAAATTTGTCGTAGAAATGAAGCGTGTAGGGCTGTGAGCCGGTGATGGCCTGTTGGGTGCTCTTGCCATAGCCTACAGGACCGACTTGTATCATTCTGGTTTTGGCAATGGGAGGATTGTTGTATTGCTCCGATTCAAAAGGTTTGTTGGGCAAGACCCAAGCCGTCATCTTGGGACGTTTTCCCACCGCAGGCAAGTCCACTTCAAACCATTGATTGTCACTGCAGGACCAATGGGGTTTCATCAGACCCAACCCGTGACGCAATTCGTCAGACAGGTACAGACAATACCGTCCGGCCTGATGGATGAGACACTGGTGGTGGGTGTTGTGACCGACCCGAACGTACCCCATGAGATTATTTGACGAGAGTTGACTTCCGACGAAATGATAGTCTCTATGTTGTGGGGCGGAGGGGTCGTCGGCCACCCCTAAAGCGGCCCTCATCTGTTTGGACTGGGCATAGGTGCTTTGTTGAACGAACCCGCGGCGGGCGCCTGCATACGTGTACACCAGGGTGCTGTGGTCCACATCTCCTCCTACCAACCAAAACTTCATTCGCGCGTACCAGTTCATAGGAGGGTCCGCCATAGAATTTTGCTCTGGATCCGCCCGAAAGATGTATTTGGTGACATCCGTATTCGGAAATTGGGCTCGAAACGAGGTCCATTCCGCCTGCACGGCGGCGGCTTTGGTGGTATACATTAAAGGCGATTTGTCTTCCACCCCTTCTGAAAACCCGACAAGTTTTAATAGGCTGTGGCTGTCGATCTTAATGCCCTCCACATAGTCCGAAGCGATGCTGTAGGTGCACTTGTACTGATTGCCGGACGAGGGATAGGCATTCTGCATACGAAAGTGGATCGCCACTTGGGAGTTAATCCAGTCCCCAATTTCCTCCATCATGTAACTGCCCGGAGTCATGTGGGCGACCACCCAATGTCGGTCCACATCGAAGCGTTTGTACGTGAGACGGTTGTTGCTCGTGGTGACATTGTAGCGGATGACAGTGTCGATCTGTGTTTGAATGTCTATCAACAGTTCTTCAGGATCGTGGTAGACTTCTTTGGTCAAGGTCAGACGGTGGTCGGTCACGTTTCTCTTGAGCTCCCATTCCGGGGTGCCCCATCCTGACGTGGGACTGCTCATGGCATTCCAGGCATACCCGATACCCATAGCCACGTCGGACGCCGTCGGCGCCCACTCTAGAATTCCAAAGGCTCTCAACAGTTGTTCCGCCTCAATTTTAAAAAGGATCGGAGGGAGACTGACGACTTGAGCGGCTACTTCCATGCTGCCTGCTTTCACATCGTATTCTATGGGAAAGTCGCTGGTGAATCGGGCCGGGTCATTGTCTGGATGAGCCCTTAGACTGTCTGTGTTAGAAATCACAATCACACGGCCTGGCGAACCCATACTTCCACCCCGTTGCAAATCCAAGGATAGCACCGTACGTCCTGCCGTAAATTTTAACAAGTCTCCTTTATGATCTTTCAAAGATATACGTATCTTGTTGAAGCCTCCGGTCGTCAAGCGGTGGTAGACGGGATGAAGGGGTTCTTTATAGATAATGCCGCGTCGGTCTAAGGTGAGAAGAGAGGTCGGGGGTGCAGGATGATCTGTGGGCTCTTGCTCCCCGGTCACATAGTAGAGGCTGTAAGGTGCCGTGGATCAGGGATGGTTTGACGATATCCGCAAAGACGCTGATCACATGGGTTCGTGGCAATGGAGTGAGGTCTACGTTTTTGTTTTTAGAAGACACATTGATTTTAGTGCCTAGCATACGGCTCTGATAGCGGGGTCTATTTTCCGCGGTCGATCCATCCGACACGTTCGTGGAACACACCGTCAGGGTTAGAGGTTGACCCTCGTGGGCATCGAAGGGAAGGGAATAGGGTTTGGCGACGAATGTCAGCGGTGGTATTTTGCATTCGATCTTGTGAGACCTCAAATCCAATACGGGAGGGGACAAGCCTAACACCGTTGCCAGAGGTAGCGAGAAGAGAAGAGCTTCATTGTCGGCCGGAATTCCGTACTCGGGCATGCCCTTCCCGCTACCACAGTAGCGTAATTCGACGTTGTCTGTGTCGTCCCAGTAGCGAAGGAAGATTTCACGTAAAGGATGGCGTAAATGGTTAATGGCCTTCAGAGGTCCTTTTTGAATGTAGTCCACCAACTCTGGAAGGGTGGCGAAACGCTCCAAGGGGATAAGGTCGAGGGTCTTGATGACGGCGTGGGGGTTTCACGCACACGGGTCTCGTAAGCCATAAAATATGGGATATCCTTTTCAATGAGCGGATGCGTCTTGGGAGGATGAAAGGCGGGCGTCATGATGGACGATAGGCGCACCAGCCATAATTCAGGTTCCTTTAACAGGATCGGATCGTCCACGTCTACAATATAGTCCCCCGGTTGGTTGTCAGGATGTAGAGCGTTGCTCGCATCGCTCGGCAGCCACACCGTCACGTGGTCTCTCGTCTTTAGCGAAAAGGACATTTTTTTACTTCTTCTTCTACTTCTTCTTCTCACGGTAGGGTGGATTATTGCATGTCCTCACGCCTCATCCAACTGTTGAAGGAAGCAAGCCAGCCAAACCATTTAATAAGCAATAGTTGTTTAGCGCCTGGTCTTCCTTTCCGGGCTAGAATTGTTTCCACTCCAAACGTTTGGTCGGCTCTGCTGGTGATACGTTGTAGTTCCTGTTCGTAAAACCGTCCTTTTATAGTTTCCCCCTTCATGTCTTGAATACGAAACGACGGCGGACGTCCAGGAATGCGCGAGACCACCTCAAAGATTTCTTCCGTCCAATTCGGTAGGTAGCCTTTTTTAAACTGTCGAAAAGCTTTGCTGATGCGGACCGCATGACCAGGGTAGAATTTTTGCTGCCTTCTAGAAGGACGCCCCAAGGCCTTGTCATAAAGACGATGCCACACCTTCTGGTCGTTGGTGAGGTTCACCTCGGCAGGGGTCATGGCTATACTGCGGTGCCATCGATGGTTGTAGTTGTCTACCAATTTTGGGAGTACCACGATGTAGTTGTGATTGCCTGCCTTGTAGAAATAGCGCAACTTTAAGTTCTTAAACGTTCTATTGAAACGTTCCGCCACGGCCGCTTTGTGAGGGGAGTCGCTGGTGAAGAAGTGCACCTCCATTTTCTTTAAGTAGTTTTGAACGGTCGTGTTGAGAAATTCCATACCCTTGTCCGTCTGTAACTTTGTGGGGATACGTCCTTGAGCAAAAATCGTTTCCAAACCGCGTTTCACTTCGGCGCCTGTCTTGTTCTTCAGAGGTTCCACCCAGGCATACTTCGACAACACATCGATGCATACCAACAAATACTTGTAGCCTTTGTTCTCGGAAGACAAAGGCTGTAGATCCGCCAGATCCGCCTGCCATTGATGGTCCATCCCTTGAACCACGGTCTTGCCCGAGGGGAAACGCCGACGTATGGGTTTGTGCATGGTGTAGGTAGGCTGTGTTCTTAACCACGTCCGTACTTGGTTCTTGGAAATCCCATAGGAAAAACGTGCAGACCGTGTTAAGGCATCCACGCCCCCATAGGCTCCTGGGTCGCGTGGGTCGTAATACAGATATTCTAGAACTTCAGACACGCTACGCACTTTGTCCTCCTCCTCCTTTTTCTTCTTCTTCGTCCTCTTTTTGAGATCAGTCTTTTTTCTCTCGGGCGGGTCCTTCTTCTTCTTCTTCATCTTCTTTGTCTGTGGGATTAGGGAGTGCCACCATCGTTTTTATGCTGTGGAATATCCCGATGACCGTGCGGTAGCGTTCGATAGTCGTGTAATAACACCCGTTTGTCGTACACCAACTTAAATACCTTTTCTTCCGAGACGGTGTGTAGGGTACGTTTGCGTGTGTCGCGACGTATCTCCAGAGGATGAGTGATAATTTTCTTCTGACATACCCCCGTCACCAATTCCAGCATACTTTCAAAGTTGACCAGTTTGGAGGAGAACACATTCAGACGAATGCCTTTACATTTTACCACCACCTCACGGGTGAGGGACGTCTTGTAAGAGTAGGACTTGGAACCGGTCGAAACAAATTCCACAATGTGGTCGTCCGGCTCTAGTTCCGAGGTGAGATCTCCAAGACCGTTCCCCAGCGGAGGGTCCACATCTCCAGGTCTCGAGATGAAAATGGCCGAGTCTGTATCGACGTACAGCAGACGTTCAGGCCCTAGAAAGTCCATCAGATCGTACAGCTTCAAACGGGCCATGGCCGTGACAAAGGAGGCGGTGACACAGTTCATGTCTGAACTCTCGCTCATAAATTCCTTTCTGGATCTGTGTTGCACTTGCACAAGGAATTCATTCAACAACACCACGTTGGATACTTCGATGGAATCGTCGAACATCAAGGCAAAAAAACGGGCAGGGTCTTTCACGTACTCTGTGGAAACCATATCTTGGTTTTGTCTGAATTTCCCCCACAAACTGTTGAGCAACAGTTTGAAAAGAAAATGCAGTCCGGGGTTCTTTAGAATATAGTCCGCTTCCAACTGTATCCCTTCCTTGTCCAAGTACTCCTGCAGGTACCGACGTTTCTGTTATTCCGTCTCGCAACCGGGAGGCCATCCCGAGGCTTCTTGCTTCTTCTTCAAATTACGGCGGATGTAATCGGAAAACAGAACGCGGCTTGTTTCGGGATAATGGTACACTTCGTAAGTTTCTAACATACGATAGCCTTTCTCGACCGCCTTTCTCAACTCGGGGGTGGTCCACACACCCTTCAGGGATCTCTTTTCGATCCTCCCTTCTTGGCGCATTCGGTACACAGTACAAACATCAATTTTCCATGAATCTTGGTCGGCAGTACCGGCAAGTTCAAATCCCGTGGGGCCAGCACGCGGACCTTGTTCAATCCATAGTAGGCCGTGGTGATGTCTGGATCAAAATTCTCCGTGATGACGGTAGGGTGGCCGATAGGATGGGGAAAATTATCAGCCTGCTTGACCAACATCACGTAGGGGTAGAGAGAGGTGAAGTCGAAGTAGTGGATCTTTTCACCCGGTTGGACGCTATAGAGAAGACAGAAAGCCTCCACACGACCGCCCAACAGAGCGTGTCTGATTTTCAACGGCTCGAAGCGCTCCACCCAAGTAGGGTAGAGGTAGTCTTCTTTGGCCTTCAGTTCCAGTTTAGCCTTCACTTCATGCTCCCATACTTCCGTCACGGCATACCCGGCATTTCTCAACGCCTGTGTGCGCGCCACCGTCTTGGTATGTAAATCATTCATGGTGCAATGACATAGCGGGTTGTACACCTCTCCTTGAAGCAGGAGGGACACCCATGGAAAAAACAGCCATGGATCTGGCCCACTTCTTTCGTTCTTGTGCAGTACCCATCCACTTTAGCCCCGATAATCTTTTTTTCCCCGTCCCAGGAAGAGGCTTTCCGATAGTATTGGCCCGATTCTTTCTCCATCAAATGGAGGACTTTGAGTGCCATATAGGATTGCACATCTAGGGCTCGATACCCCATGGGAGGTATTCTACCAATATAATTTTCTGGAAGAAAATGCTTCAGGTAGGTGCGTAGACAGGTGGAGGCGATGGTGCAACAGTCTGTAAAGGGGTCCACTTGAAATTCCTTGACAAAGGTGCGTCGAAAGGATAAACAGCCCATCATCAAGACCACCACATCTTGGATGCAGTAATCGCGCATGTCTTTCTGGAAATCAAACACGTAGCCTTCCGCACGCTTCTGGGCATGCCAGGCGGTCAATGCCTCAGCCTTCTTAACCGGTAGGATGTCGATGCCGTAATACTTTAAATCCGGCAAGGGACCTACATAATTCTGATAGCTTTGTCCGCTGTCTGGCTCTATGCCTGTACGGTTGAAAAAAACTGGGAAATGCGTCTTGGCTTGGGTCAGGTCGAAGGTCTTTCCAAAAGCGTCTAAGGGAATGGGCAGGAAACACACACTGTTCTTAAAGCAAATATTCAAATCCTTTAATTGTAAATAGATTGTTTTGGCCCCTTGGTAGATAACGTTGGGACGTTGACCATTTTCGATTAAATATTGTAAAATAGGATACGAGTCATAGCCTTTAAAATTATGCGCCATCATGATATACCCACTATGTTCAGGAACCAGTGCGTAGGTGTAGAATTCTTTCACGCCATGTCCGATGCGTTGAGGTATTCCGCATTGAGGACATGCTTTCGACACGGGCTCCTTCTCACACTGTTCGCACACCTTGATCCAGACGAATAGATTGACGGTGTGATGGTCCTCAAACGGCATGGTTTCAAAGTCAAAGAACAGATATCGAAAACATTCTTTAGTGTCTTGCTCTTCCACACCCTCCTTGTTTTTCTTCTTCTTTTCCACATAAGGCTGTAAGTAGCACAGATGGCCGTACTCGACAAGACGGTCGCAGCCCGTGCATATGTATTCCCCACAACGATGTTCGTGTAATTTCCTCCATATACCTGTCTTACGGTATTTTTTAGAAATTCTCATGTCCAGTGTTTTTTTGCATCGAAGACAGCGTTGATACCGTCGACAGGTACTGTAACATTCCTCTTGCTTCGTCGAAACATTGATTTTCAGATGGTTTTGGAAACAAGCTTCTGTGGGGAAAGATATGTGACAAGAGGACAGGCTCTTCTCCAGTGACCCCTAAGGTGATGTAGGAAGGATTGTCATCCTTTTCATAACTCAGCACAACAAGCCGAATACCTTTTTCGGCCAACATGAATCCGCTCAAGGAATCCATTTTTTCACGCCAACTCGCGTTCCCTTCAGGGGGTTCTGCCAGACGTTGCAGTCCTACGATACGTGGAAGCATTGTGGAATCGCGTGTTTTTGCGTAAGGAACGCCATCGGTCATGATTTTCTACCCTTGGGTGACCGCCTCGTACATACTATCCTCCCCCACATACAAACGGCTAAGAGTAAACGTATTATTACACTGCAACTTACCAAACCATCGTGTGACCTCGGTCTGCTTCATCGTGTTAAAGCCACGTCTTTGGGCTCGGCCTACTTTACCGCCTCCAACAGGATTTCGTACATGGCTCAAGTCAATCTCCATGACTCCATCCAAAATAAATTTATTGGTGGACTGCATGACTTTCTCGATCTCATCCATCATACGGTCCGCCGTCACTTCATGGGGCGAAAGATAAGGTAGGGTAATGTTGTTGTTTAATCCAGTGCCTGTTATAGACAGTTGTAGGCGGTCTCCTTCTGCACACCCCACATCGTCTTTCACGTGATCAATAACTCTAGCCAAAACCTTTCGCGCTTTCTCGACCGCTTCTTTAGCCTCGGAGACAGGTTTCATATGAATTTTACTACGGTAAAAAGCCTTCGTCATGCGAAAGGTTCTGCTATGTTTGCCGTCCATCTTTTCGATGTGGAAGTGATCTTCCTCCTCCTCCTCCCCCTCCTTCTCCTCTTCTTCTTCCTCTTTTTTTTCTATTTTTCTCCTCTTCGTTTCCCGTCTACAACCCGTCTGATGATGGCAGGGGATGAGCGGCGACCGCCCTACTGTGTCCATTAAATCTTCTACTGCGGAGCGCAACTCCCCGTTCTCCCCCTCCTCCTCCTCCTCCTCCTCCTCCTCCTGGTTAGGGCCCCCTTGTGGAAAGCAAGGGCTTTACCGCGCGCCTGGGCTTTACCCTCCTCTGTAAAGGAAACGGATACCGTATGGGGACTGCGACCATCCACATACTTTTCCTCTAAAAGTGTCACATCCCATCCTTTGTGCCAGTCGTATCCATTCGCCTCATGATCGCGTGCACGATCGTCTTCGATAGCCGGGTAAGCACGTTCCTTCTCCTCCTCCTCCTCTACAGAATAGGTGGCGGAAGACACAAACTGGTCCATATCGAACTCGGCAGAGGACTCCTCGTGTTCTATTGTTTCACCCTCTTTGTTCTCCTATCGTTCTTTCTTCTTCTTCTTCTCAATCGCAGGTCCCAATAGAGAGAAGGAATATTCTGAGCCTAGAGTGCTGTCCTCTCCCTCCAAGGTCTCATGAGCTTCCTCAGAAGTGGGGACCGAACCCCATGCTTTTTTCCACTTGATGGAGGAGATGGAGGAGGAGGAGGCTCGTGAGTCATTCTCCTCCTCCCCCTCATCACTCTCCTCCTCCTCCTCCTCTTCTTCTTCTTCTTCTGCTTCTTCCATCATCCACGACATATGTTGAGCCTGCGGAACCATCCACGGTTGGGGTGACATATATCCGAACTCCTCCTCTTCTCCTCCTCCTCATCCCCCTCGGTATCGGTAAAATATTCCGGCGAGGGGGTGAGGACTGTATGGAACAAACTTCTGCGTACTTAGCCCCTATCTCGGCGTCTTCCTTCGCCATGGAATCTTCATCTTCATCATCATCGTCATCCTCATCATCCCCCTCGATATCAGTAAAATATTCCGGCACGGGGGGTGGGGACAGTATGGTATGGACTTCATCTATCTCGACTTCTTCCTTCTTCATGGAATTTTCATCATCATCATCCTCGGAATGCCACTCGTACAAGTCTTCCTCACAAGCACAGGTCAATTCATAAGCGTCATACACAGCATCCAATAAGGAATCGCTTAATTCTTCTTCTTCTTTTTTTCCTTGTTTGGACCACTCCATGACTAGACTTGACTCGATGTCGACTGACTGAAATAGTTCCAATGTCGCGCTACATATAGTATTTTCAAGACAATGAATCCGCATAATTTAGATTTAGATTCTGACGTAGTTCCGTCGGAATCGCGGTCATGAATAATGGAGAATGTTCTAGAACAGGCTGAGTCATGCTCCAGAAGAATAGAGAATGTTCTAGAACATGACGTCATGGGTTAAAAGGGTTTTCGAGAAAATGCTGAGTCATGTTCTTGAATAATAGAGAACGTTCTAGAACAAGGCCTCGACAGAATACGTCACCCACAATAGAATAGGGGGTCCCCCCCTCCCCCTAGGATGTCATGTCCTAGGGGGTCCCCGCCTCCCCCTAGGATGTCATTCTATTGTGTCGGGTTTTCTATAAAAGAACACGGTTTGACTAGGATCTCGCTACTCTATAGTACACTCGCTCAGACCTAGTCAACAAGGAAAAAAAACAAGTTTGGAACAAGTCGAAAAAAACAAAGTAAGTCAGTCCGTCCTTATGAATATGAATGCGTCCGAAGTGACTTCCTACATCTTCAGGAGTGTGAAGGAGCTCACCCTACTCTTTATTGGCAAAGACGACTCCTATGCCGTTTTGCTAGAATCTATTAGAGCCGAGCTAGGGTTGGAGGTCATGGACAACCCTCCTATTTTTTATGCACCCTTGGAGGCCCGGTCTGTCTTTATGCTTGGGCGGTGGCATTTGCAGTGTTGGGGAACGGGTATTTACAAGCCGGATGATTGGGACAAAACACGAACGCCCTACATGCCCCACAAGGGTCCTCTGGTGGAGTATCTCTTGATTTCACCCCAGGCTACCGCCGAAATCACGCCCCCGATGTCCCGTCTGCATGTCTACTACAATGACAGTAGGGCCAATCATCTGATCCTAAAAATCCGTCCTTTAGATTTTTATGCGTCGCAGCTGATGGCCCCCGACAATGCGACGGTCGCCTTTGCTTCTAACCACACCCCACCGCCACCACCCCCATCATCACCCTTACCCTCTTCCTCATCCACGTCGTCGTCCTAAACCTTTTCTATTTTTAAAAATAGACTATGGATCGTCAGAACAAACGACGGAAGCAAGTCCTGAAGCCTAGGGGCGATGACAGCGTGGGGGTGGACCAGGCCTCGAGCGCGGCAGAGGCCCTCTACCGAAAAGCCTTGGACCAGGCTTTAACGCCCGCCATACCTCTACTGACAAACAGATCGGACCTGGATGGGGTGCTGACCGAGGAGCAAGAAGGAATTGTCGCCAAGCTTCTCTCCAGCTATGTTCAGTCCCGAAGTTTTTGGTTTCACGGGACCAATACCGAGAGACTGCTGTATATGATGCGCCCTCTTCTAGTGGTGGAGGAACTACGTTGCATGGTGGGAACGAACTTGATCAAGGACAAACTCTCCCGATTTCTTACCGATCACCGTAGGAAGTTCTTACCGAGTCTCCTCCTAATTCGAGAGCAACACTCGAACTTTGGTTGCTTTGCTCATGTGAACCATGATATCAACCAAGAACGTTTAAGGTTAGGGACCTTCTATACATCCACATTTAAGGCCTTAAGGTATTATGGCCCTCGCGAGGAACGTCGTTGTCAACGATGTAACTGTTGCGAAAAATGCGATAGGTACGGCGATAATTGCAACTGCCCTATTTGCGCCTCTCTCATGCCTGAAACTTTTCCAAATCTTCGGGTCCTTGTTTATAATATAAGCCTTTCAACATTGGGTGAAACCTATCAATTCATTATACCCGATTTCGGGGATCCTGTTAAATTAGAATCGCAACGTCGGTTACTTATTCGGTTTGTCCATTGTGAAGATCTGATCCATAATAGACCAGACCGAAATCATTTTAAGCATTTTTTGTGTTACGAGACACATACGATTAATCTTATCATCAGTCATTTAAAACGCTGTAAAGACTGTCGCCATAATATTATATTTCATTATAGCTCTGAATGGTAATAACAATGTTGAAGACAAAATTAGACTTTTTTCTGTCCTCTAGGGTGGTGCTGTCGGATACGTTAGACTGCCGAGACGATCCAAACGCTTGCCCCAACTTTTGTTTGGGGAGTTCTTATAACGTGTTTAACTACGATTGTGAATCTATCAACCGTAAATTACTTCTCGTCAGTCATGCCATCGGACGATACAATTGTTTTGCCATATATATAGATAAAGACGATGAGGATACTGACGATGTCGTACACTATTACAATTTCAAAGACATAAATAAACGTATCCGACAAATCCTTCGGTATAGAAAACCCTTTGGCTGGTAGATAGATATGGCGTTTTTTTCTAATCTAGGAATTTTGTTTTCCCCTAGGGTTGTCATGGCCTCTGTGGCGTATTATAAGTATTGCGGCTGCAGTTTTTGCCATTGTTTCCTTGCATTTAGAAGATTTATCTCATGAGAATTATAAAATCCTTCTCATTAGTCCTACTGTAGAAAGTCGTTGTTGTTTACTTGTCTGTGCGAATAACAACCTGATCCTGAGTTCGACTTAAAGCAAACTAATCTACGCATCCATCAGATCATTAATCACAATACGCACAGTCTAGGACCGCTTAGTTTGCGCGGGTATCGATGGATAGATTTGAGTAATTAGATTTGTTTCTCCTTAGGGTTGTAGAGAATGTAGAGGGGTCCACTAAAACATTGAAATAAAACTGTGTAGTATTTTATTTTCATTTGTTTTTTTGCATGCTCCATTATGACGGTACAAGCCCTCTACCATGAAGACTGCCCCTGTCCACTCTGTCAATGGGTCTTTCCAAACCATTTGTTACCAAATTATTTTAAAATGATCGCCATATCGATAGAGCCTCCCACAAATAATGTCTATCTCATTTTTAACTTTCCCAAGGGACCCCTTGAATACGAATTGACCCCCTTTGCAGACTTTAAGGACATACTCCTATTTATTGCGCTTCTTCTCGGACCTAAAGAAGATTATCAGGAAATCATAGACTTTGTGATCCAACTCCATTTTTCCTAATGATAATCTCACTCTCTCTCTATTTTACATCCTCTCCAGTGTCTACCCCACCATCGACCTAAAACATCAACGCTGGTGCTCTGAATGCAAAGCATGGAACTTAGAAATTACTGTCACAAGATTAGGGGTAGTCGCTAGAGAATGTAATTGTCTCTTTTGTCGTTATTGGCGTCAACATTTAGACCCTTGGGAAATGTCCAGGCGCCTCTCTTCGTACGCCACCATTGCCAAACGAAATGTTATACAATATAGTGTCTGTCCTCATGATAGACCCCGTCTATCGTCCATGTATTTTATCCCGATTCACTATACGGATCGTTTAGACAGATACCTGTGTGAATCCTTTTTAGGACGATTGCCCCCTAGATCCTACAGGACGGAATCCGCCCTATGGCGTCATTCCAATTACAGCGCCCCCACCGCTATTACTTATTTCTTTGCCGATACCTGTCAAGGGTGTTATGCCATCTACCGTAACTTTACCTATAGACCAAGAACAACTTCTTATTCACCAACTCTGTATTATTTATTAGGGTAAACATGTATAAAAAAGTTATAAGTATATACAAAAAATACAATAAAATGAAGAGAAAATCATGTAACACTAAGTATATTCAGTAAACTAAGACAAAATCATGTCCTGTAAGCCTAGCCTGTAATAAACAAATGTTTTTTGAAAAATCAGTTCTTTTCTTTCTTTCTTTTCTTTCTTTCACTGAGGGGGTGGCATCATTGGGTTGTAAGGCGCTGCAGGATAGATAGGGGATGACATTCCCGCGTAACCAGGAGCCGTAACAGGCTGTTCTTGGTGGTACTGCGAGGGTCCCTGGAAAGCAAGCTGCGGGGGTGGTGTGTTGTTGTTGTTGTTGCATCCCTCCACAGTATAGACATAGTGTTGGGAGGTAACGGACGAGGAAGTCTCTGCAATCCATTCAAACTGACAACTTGAGTTCGGTGGCGAGGGGGCCGCACAACTGGCGTACATCTTCTCGGGGTTGTTTTGGGAATGAGAAATCCCTACTTTCAAATAGAGGGCGTGACCCTTGCATTTTGGCATGACCTTAGACAACACCTCCTCGGGGCTACAGGCGAGGCCTGCGTCCATCACCTTCTGCGCCCACCACTGGTTCAGACGCCTCCCGTCCTTATAATTCCCTGCGTAAAAACGACAGCCGCTCTTGTCCCCAGTCTCGCGTCCACATTTGTAAGTCTCGTAGGGGATCCCTTCCTTGGTCTTTGCCCTATGCGTCTTGCAAGGTACACGCGAGGGGGCGTTGCCCATCCCCACCGTCCAGCAAAAAACAATAGACGGGACAGCCGGTACTCCTTGAACGCTTGCCATCTCTCTAAAGACTAAATTTCTAATGGGTGTCTCTCTTTTTATATTCTCCAAACAGGAACTACGTCAGATGCAAAAGCTAAGCTTCCTTGGCTAGGACCAAGCCTTCAAGATCTTTATTCAACCTCTTCACTTCCTCTTCTGCAGACCTCCTAAGGCTCTCTTTGTCCTTCTTCTTCTTCTCATTCTTCTTCTTATTCTTATTCTCCTCCTCCCTTTCTTTCATAGCTCGAAGGTAGACGTCACGAATAGCGACCACAGCCGCCGTCTTCAACCAGACGGTCTCGCGTTCCAACAACTTACAACCATAACTTTTCCCTCCTTTCTCCACATGCTGCCTGTATTCTTCACGCATCTTCTGAATCGCTTCCTCGATAAGGTTCGTGTGGTCCAGGATGTACTCTAAATTCCCGTGGCTGGCGGTTGTACTTAACAGATTGTGGTGGCGTTCCAGGACCCGTTGAAGGATCTCGTCGACACAGGCTTTCATCATGCGACGTTCAGCCTGGCGGTAATCTTCCGTCTTGGATAGCTCCACAAGATGATCTGCCTGTAGAATGGTATACCACTGTCTCTCTAGAAATCCCACTTGGACTTGCACTACACTCACGGTTTGACTTTGTTGTTCATCACATCGTAAACAAAAATCGAGCATATCCTGTAGCTCGTGAGTCAGTCTTTCTATCGTGGCCGACGTGCTCATGTCGGTCATCTGCAGCTTCAAGGTTTGGATACAATCTCTACATTTCAGAAGCGCCGCCCATAAAATTTGAACTTCCTCGGCTAAACTCTCTATCTTTAACTGTTCCACATGCGTTCCACTCACAGGGACTTCTACTTCTTTTTCTACCGACGACATCTTGTAACGAAAAATAGAATAAGTGATCTAGGGAAGGAGAGAGCGTGTCTTTTATACAAAAGTCTTCTTCGGGTTTTCATCTGACGTACTTCCGGGAGGAGGAGGAGGAGGACAGACGGTATGATAGACACAACACATCTCGCACCATTCCCTGGGCATTTGAGCCACAATGTGATGGACCTCACATAGGTGACACCACATGCGTCCGTCCTTTATAAAAAAAGGGACTGTCTTCGCCTCATCCATGCTAAAAGATATTGTGATTTCTGAAAAGAAAGAAAGTCTTTTATACAGAAGTTTCCTTCTGTTTTGCAGCTGACGTACTTCCGGGATCAAGTCGATGGTAGCGCTGACAATGCTCACACCATCGCACATGATAGCGAATGTAGGGTGTTTTATCAGACACGATCTCGGTCCTAGGGCGATTCCACTACAACCTCAGTAGTCTTCTTCTTCTCCATCCCCAAAGGCTTTGAATGAGTATAATCCCCCACATCTTTTAAAGTGCTCCCGAGCATCTTGTTCGAGTCCGTCATCGCAATGGTGTGGCCTCTACAGAAATGTCTATCTTGCTATATAGGATAAGATTCTGACGTAGTTCCGGTTTTTCGCCCGTTTCGCTGTTTCACTTCCGGTTTTGCGAAACCGTTTCTTTGTTTCGCTTCCGGATTGTTGCTTCACTTCCGGTTTTGCGAAACCGTTTCGTTGTTTCACTTCCGGTATGCCCATATATGGGCATAGCTCATGCATAGTCAAGTACCCGTGCTCCATACTTGCCCTACTATACTACTACCAGGGTAACTCCGGCCTGGCCAGAGTTAGTATGTACAGCTAAGCTCAAAATATTCTGCATGTATACAATAATTATTCTGAAGCAGCTATAACTGTTTGCTAAACTGCAGCATACAATGCCACTGCAGTGCCACTAAAAAGATCACTTGGAAACTTTGCTAAATTCGCCATTATAGTTCAGGTGCATTTTGACTAATATTCTATGAATGATTTGAGGTTTAAAATGGTTATGCTTTTTTTATTTGGGGGTTAGGTTTTTAGAAGGTTAATTGTATGAAAATGTGAGAAAATGAATTATTAATGACCAAGTGGCATTGTATTCTGCATCCAGACTTATTTTTTCCCTATATTATTTTGATCTACCGGTACAATTGTATAGTTTAATAAGTGCTTTCTTAAAGTGCCTGTCAACGATTTATTTTTATTTTAGATATCAATTCTACATCAAGTGAATAGTAGAATGGTAAAATATATTTTGCTCTGAATACTGTGCCGCTGAGTTAAGGTTTTAATATTCAAAATGCTAATTACATGACGTCAGGGGAGGTAGCTGCATTCACTTCTTAGTGGTTTGTGAATGGGCGTTTCTACTGATATAGGAAAACAAATTTCTAACATTGTTTTATTTCAACCATGGGTATAACACTGATAATTTGAAAAAAATGTTTAATTGTAGCAAAAACATTTGCATAATAATTGATGCCTCCCCTGACGTCATGTAGTTAGCATTTTGGATATTAAAACCTCCTTAACTCAACGGCACAGCATTCAAAGCAAGATATATTCACTTGATGTAGAATTGATATCTAAAATAAAAAAATAGGTTCATAGGCACTTTAAAGGATAAAATCCACAGATAATAGAGACCAAGAAACATTTTTTATTGTATAATTAACTGTATATTGTACAAAATGCCTTTGTGGATAACTGGTCAGTGTTAACAAACTAAACATGTATTATTAGCATACACTTATCATAAAAAAAGTGGTATAATTATTACACTTTACCAGGGATTGAGCCAGAAATTGAGCCAGAGGGGACAATTTAGCCCTGGCATTTAATTTCCTTTGGAAGAGGCCAAAGCAGGTCAATTTAACCATTATTGTATTTTTTCAAGGGAGAAATGTAATTTTAAAGTGGGAATGGCGCAATGGCGCATAAAAAGCGATGACCTAGCTTATTGCATGGAAAACTGTCCAGGTGATTACAATGTGTAAAAAGTTTCCTTTTATATTCTTTGACAGGATATCATTATTTCTTGGTAATCCTTCCTGAAAGGAAAGTAACACAATGGCATGCAAATATACAGTGTACATGTATAAACTCTTATTTTATAAAAAAAAATCAATTCAAATCGGAACTAACAGCACAGGTAGCCCAAGCTTGCTATGTGTCAATTATAATAATTACAGAGCTTGTATGGGAATTTACTGTGTTCGATTTTCAATGTAAATCTTTAATAAAATTCAACATAACTTACAGTGTGTCTTCTTGTAGTTATTGTCTGTGCCTGCAGTGATTTTCAGCGAATTTAATCAAAATTTGCCTACATTTCAACCATTGACGTTGTCTCCAAAAACACAACGTGAAAACCCCAAATTTTACGTTTTAGAGAGAACATGAATGTGGTAAGGAAGATAATCAATCCGTTTTTCGTTCGGCTATGCTCATCATATTTTTCGAAAATCTGGTTGGATCAATTAAAGGCGAACAAAGGAAAAGAGTAAACACCAAATTTCGGCAGAAAACACTTCTCTACGTCCCGTCGTCACTGCCGTCGCCGTCTTGGTTCCCTACGAACTGACCAACGCCAGCACTTGAGATTTATACGTCTCGGTATCCCAGGGTAAACTTTATGGTTTGAAACACTACTTCAAGTAGCTATAAACTGAGTTTAGTGTCATCCATTTTCGATTATTTAAGTAGAGATTAGATTCCAACAATAAGAAAATCCATTCTACTGAGCCTGAGTGATCGAGGCCTGGCACATTATTCGTGGTTATTCAAGTCAACAAAAGTTTTTTGGGGCAAAAAACATATACCAAGACACAATAAACAGCCTGGTGTACTTCTTACCTTTTTCTAGGTTTACAGAATGCTTTATGTTCTCCATTTTGTAGACAAACTCGGGCACACAGCAGAAATGGCCGCCCATTATTCTTTCGGAAGGAAGAACTGAAAAAAGGCGCGAAAAACGCTCAGCATTGAAACGAGGCTCTACTTTAGGCATTCTGGGAAATCCTCAAACAAACAAGATGGCGGATCGCAGACTTGTTAGATTATTGGCATCAGAAATAGCTCCATGAAAACATTTTACAACCGGCTATATTCTCTGTAATTCTCCCATTGCATGAATAATACTCGAGAGAAGTGAGCGCTTTCTTTCGATCTGTGGATTTATAGCGGGGGATCTGATCAGCCCCATGGTTGTTTCAGGTCTCGTTTTAAATTCAGAATTTTCCTGTATAATTAAGTGCTAACAACTGAGCGATCATAACAAGAAAGACGATGTAGGAGAAACTTCATTTTTTGCCTAATGGGTAAGAAAGAGTACTAAGGGGAAATAGGGAGGCAGCTTGTGGATTTTGATTGTGATTATCGTCTAATTTGCATCTGAGAGGACAAGGTTCACTACTTTGATAATTGTATTTGTGTACTATAATTGCATGCTAATATTTTCTACCGATCAATCAGGATGTTTATGTAAATTAATTATTTTTTGTGTATTAGTAAATTTTCTTAAACTCACTATTCTGGCTTGTCTTTATATAACTTATTCATGTAATTTTTTTATAATTGGAGATTTACATTTGGGTAATTTACATCTAACGGCTAGGAAGGTCGTTCAAGGTCATATGTTAGGATGTTAACATCCATCCCTGATAGGCCGTTTGAGTATGGTTTTATAACTCAGAACTCAACACTTGTAATAAATTATTGAAGTTCATTTAAATGCTGAATTCACGTAAAAACTGAAAATAATACAATCAATAAGGATATAACTAACTAGAAGCACATAAACAATACAAACGTGTCAAACTACTACTTAAAACTGAATACACACATAATATACATAAACTACACCTAAATACAATCATAAAAGACTAATCATCCATCTGGAATTCCACTGGACTCCGGAGCTCTGAGTATCAGCCATCTGGAATTCCGCTGGACTCCAGAACTCCGGCCCGGAATCCCGCTGGACACCGGAGTCCATGTTTCACCGGCTTCCACCGGAATTCCAGATCTATTTTCACTAGGATAAGCGGGTATTATATGCATGACTGAGATATACAGTATGGGATAGATTAGTTGCACGCCCATATAATAACATTTTCCACATTAACCCTAGGCCTATTATATGTGGGTATTATGGGTCACTGAAATATTTAACAATTATTCACTGAAGTCGAAGTGACTATTGGTGAATATTTAGCGAGACGAATGAGACTGAAGTGAATAATTGTTTTAGTATAATTTCATCAGTGAATATCAGAAAAAATTAAAACTAGACAATATTAGCCTGATTTCCAACTCTTTTATAAGTTTTACAAGCGCGCGTGACAGGATAGTGTTGTGATTGACATTTGCATAATCACGTGCCGCTACGGTTCACTGCACAAACCGACTTGACACGAGACTTGCAGGTACTACAAGAATGGATTTGCTAAAGATATACCGAAAAGCAGTCTAAATGCACACTAGAATTCAAGTTGAAGCAGCAGTCCTCACTTTTGAGACCTCGAACTGTGTTACAATGAGAGGAAATGCAGCTAAAATGAGTGGAAATGGGCAAATCTGAAAATCTGCCACGGCGAGTGCAAATTTATCGAAAAGAACCGCTTTCATGAGTTTACTTCAAAGGACAAATTTGCTGGAAACTACAAACTGTTTTGTGGATTATAGCCATCACAGAATCAAAGACTGGTAAATCAAGAGACAAATGATTTCGGTATGAGATCAAACTTGAAAACACACCGAGAGCGGCGAGAGAAGAGCATAACTATTACCAGCAACCGGCTCCCTGAATGAAACTAGAACTTGTCGTTTTTCTATCAAGAATCACGAGGAAAAAAACTCAAGTAAGTACACTCTTTTTAAGTCGAACAGGCCCAAATCTGTAGGACAAAGTCTCGTCGTGTTATTTATTGCTCTAAGTAGACGTTATTTCAGTCGTGAAAGTTTGTGATTCATGACTCATGAGGACCGAATAAACTCAACCCAAAACTCGTAAGTAATCTTTGTTTGTGACGGCTTGTGGATTAAAAAAAGCTTCAAGTTTAGCCATACTTATTTAGTTGCTTCTTTAGTGGGTTTTGGAAAAGATTGTTCTCTCATATTATTTATTTGTTCGTGAGAAACATCAGTAAATATGCGAGCGGCCATTTTGGTAAATGCCTTGTATGTTATATTCACCTCCAGGCGCTCTGCAGGTGAATATAGCGACGTATGACGTAATTCTCGACCAATCAGAGCACGGGGATCTCTATATTCACTGATGAAATTATACTAAATGGTAATTATATGGGACATCAGTTACCTGTATATTTCCCACATTAAATCACATTATGTGGGTATTATATGGGTCACTGATATATATGGTAATTACATGGGATAGCAGTTACCCATATATTTCCCACATTAAACTTCATTATGTGGGTATTATATGGGTCACTGAAATATGGTAATTATATGGGATAGCAGTTGCCCATATATTTCCCACATTAAACTTCATTATGTGGGTATTATATGGGTCACTGAAATATATGGTAATTATATGGGATAGCAGTGGCCCATATATTTCCCATATTTGGATAGCAGTTTCATTGTTATCCCACATAAAACCCATATTTAAAACAGGGGAAAATTATTGCCCATGTTTTGTCCATATATCTATTCCACCATCCCGTACAATGTCCATAGACGGGCCATATATGGCCCACATAAAACCCATATTATACCCATACTAAAATTTTGGTAAGGGGACTCACATATACACACACTCCCTTTACAGGCTAGACTGCATGAGGAATGAGGAATTCTGGGATATTTTCAAGGTATTGACAAGGTATTCTTACTAATGATCAATCCCCCAAATACGGTGCAAAAAATGATGGCAAAATATATTTACGAAAGTCTCGAAGTCAGGAACAAATAATTGAACACGTGTGGTATTTATCATATAGCTATTTTAACTGAACTTAATTAAGGCAATATAAGTATTATTGTTACTTGAATACATTCCGATGTACATGTAGTTCAATCTACCAGGTCCAAATAAAGTTATGTCTAAAAAGTTAAGTGTTTTCATTCATGGAGGGGGAAGGGGAAATGATGAATTATGGGTCGACATCTTCATTGGTGACTTTTGTCACTCTGTCTTCCGGGACTGTGCAGAAGGGGTAAATTAACCTTCCCAACCCACGCCTCCCTATGCCACTGCAGTAGCCAGTGGAAGCTATCATGTTTTATTTGTTTCAATAAGGTGTCCCCTTTTTAAAGACCTAAAAGGAAAAATACAATCAGTGTTGTATACCATATTTCAAAAAGTCAAAAACAAAATATTACGACGATGTTGGGGAAACGTTTTGAATGGGAGTTGGCTTTTATACATGCATGTATTTTGTAAATGCAGGTAATCAAACAACTGAGATGCATAATTGTAACAGAGTATGTCAAGTTTTAACTAGCAGCAATGCCTTTAATAATTGCTTCCTATATGTATATTAACAAAGACAATATACAGTCATGCAAAGAAAGCCATAACTTACTAATAATATAATAATAAAAATTGTATTGTGGATGAACCATGATGAAAGTTTGAACAAATTCAACAGATCACATAGCAATTAATGTCACAATTGCACATACCTGGCCTGTAGGTATAATTCTGGCAATAGTGACGCATCTTTGTGCACAGGCCTGATGTGTGTAGGCAGGATATTTGCTTGACCAACTGGGGTACGTGCTGGCTGCAGCTAGCGGACAAATACTTATAACAGCAAAAACCGTAGATACTGTTGAAAAGAGCATCTCGAAGTTAGTCAAAATCCCAGATTTGAGAGTTATATCTTGAATAGGAGCAAAGGTACAGTCCCACGAATCGGATTTTTTTACAGACGTTTGTATGGAAATTTGAGGGGGGGCGGATACATTGCTTCCAAAAGAGAAAAAAAGCACTGCCTTAGATAGATTTCCGTATTTTTTATCCAGTCTATTATTATTATTAGACTCCCACTCATATTTTTTTACAAAGTGCTAATAAACAATCGCTGTCTGTCTGTCATACAAACGTTTGTAAACTGTTCCGAGAATGCGGGCCTACAAATTTGCCCCTATTCAAGATATAACTCTCAAATTTGGGATTTGGACTAACCTCGAGGTGTTCTTTTCAGCGGTATCGACGGTTTTGCTGTTATACGTGTATATCAAAAGTTTAAAAAAAAACATGGCAGGGTCTATATATATTAACATAACCGCGCCATCAGTCATTGCTGTACGTAATTTGTCCCATCCATACGAAATCTGCCCTATAAATTGTTACTGCAGAGTCCGTTAAAAAGTAGACTTTTTGAAGCTGGCATTCAAAAAGTCTAAACTCTAACCCTAACACAAATATGTAAGCTTAGCATACTCAGGTATATTAAGGCCTGGGTCAAGAATGACCACACCCCTTAGAAGTAAAGGGGTGGTCTACTTTCGTTTGGTTGTACCCGATAAGATGGAGTTTAGTATGTCTCGTGTAGAGTCCACATTTTAACGTTCTGGCAAATATGGTTGCCATAGCGACGGACCCTGTGACCTTTGATCTCATTTTGAAGAGAATATGATAGAAGGCTTCGGGAGGAAAGTAGAGCGCACAAAGGTCAGAATTAAAACCGGTGGAACTAATGCAGTTTATCATGTAGTTTTTCAGTCCAACTAGACATCGTGGAAAAGTGTGTTAAATTCGTTGAAACTTGAGGGTATCATATTTCACATTTACCTTAATCGGCCTTCCTCTTAAAATTTCCAACCGTTCTAGTTGGACCAAGAAAGTATGCACTAACCCTGAATGAATTACATTAAAACTCTCTACCTTCCTCCCAGAGGCTTTTCTCAAATTTCCTTAAATTAAAGTTCAAAGGTCACATTACATGTTTCCATGGAAACTGTAACTAGAAATTGTTAGCCTCGTGCCTTTATCGAGTCTGTCAAAGTGCCATGAAAACAACTTACAAGCACGAAGAGATAGACCACCCCCTCTTGATTTGTGGCGGCCATTTTGGAAAAGATTGAGACCCAGGCCTTAATGTACCTGAGTAAGTATTTGCGAGCGAATGAATGCCTTACCTCGGCTCTCTGTCATGATCAGTCCCTTGCAACTACCAACTTGTACGGGCGATTATTCGCAAATTTTGTGTTGCTTTCGCACGAAGTTCCTCTCTGCTCTGTGAACGTTGCAAATCACCAGCTTTCTGAAGCCTTGTAGCCATTGAGCGCAACTGGCCTGGGCAATGACGTGAACATCATTGTATTGCGGAGCCGCTGAGCGAAACACGCACTTGACGGCATATGCAAGAGCACTACAATGGTTGCTTATCGTAGCGTCATTCAAGCCACGCGTTCCCTAAAAACGAAAAAGATACAGACATATCGCTGTCGGCCGAGTCCTCTTCGTCATCCGTGGAATCGTAGCGGCGAAAGAAACCGGGTAGAGTTGCCATGTGCTCTGAAATAACTCCGGCAAAAATAGGCAGCTTTGTAATAGACAGATGTGAGAGCAAGAGAGTTCGTGAATGATTTGCTGATTATAGCACGGAGTCTCTAGGGACTTGAGCGATATTGTCTGTTAGCCAATGAAAGAGAAAGCGGCGTTTAATTCACGTTGTTTAGTAACGGATGATTGAAAGTTATTATAAAAGGCTTCAATGAAAATGGTGTTTTTATATCAGCTGCATTGTTGTTTAACATGCAACCTTTAGAATCAATATATGATCCATTTCGACAAGTTTAACTGTACTTTTAGCAACGATCGTTTGGAATTGGTTGTCGGTCGGTATACATAGAGAACGAAGGAAGTGACAATAACTTAACAGCAATTTATTTCACTCACTCAATAGTGAGATTTGACGTGCAGTTGAGGTGAAATACTGTAACTCGTATATAAAATATATAGTCAATAACCATAGCAAGGACGACTTAATACAATAATAGAGCGGGCTATCTCCGCCGTATGAGTGCGTATGCTAACCCGTACTGTAATTTACCATTGTACTACTGAACCGTGCCGTAACTTGCCCACCCGTAAGATTAAGCCGCTCTACGTACTGACTAACCTCAAACAATGTGCGCAGGTTTGGTGGACAAAGTAGCACTGATCAAAATCGTATACTAATTAAGTGATCAAAATCAGGCCTCTGAGCTAGCGAAGGCGCACAGTTTCAAGTAAATTACGGATGCCTCTTCCAAACGATTTCCCTATTTTTTCCCAACTGTCTCATACGGGTCAGACTCTCGGTATGAAAGTTTGTTGCCAAAAGAGTGTCTTTTACAACAACTGGAGCTTAAACAAGGCAGATAAATAGGGTTTCCTTGAAGTTTCAATTGATAATTTTAGTTTGGAAAAGCCGAGAAAGAGTTTGTTTGGAAGATGTTTTCGGTGGAGATACGGAATTTATCTTCTCGTGTTTAACTTAATAACTCCGTCGCTCGTTCGCTGCCGGCATGAGCTGAGCCGCGGCTGTTATCAAGAGACGTACACTCGAAGATAAGTTGCGTGTCTCCGCGCGGCCATGTCAACATCCTATGTTTCTTTAGGTAATGTTCAATTGTTGCTTTGGGGCCAAGGACTTTATGCGTGCATAAAGCCAAGTGAAGCCTTGTATGTGACACCAGATGCTTTGGTTTCAGTTGCAGGCAATTTCAGTGTGTCTCCGGCGGTGCCAATTTCGATTTCAGTTTCAGTAGCGCGCATGGAATGTGCTACTTCCCAGAACAATTGTTGACCATCCCATCTGTCCAGAATGGTGCACTGTTCTTCGTCGCACTCCTCGCCAGACCGCGCAATGTTCAGCTTCAGCCACCCAAGAGAAAGGTAAAAGCACCCGACGTCGAGTTGCCTGCAAACCGCCCTACTAAACATTCCTATGCGTTCCCAAAACTTTCCGAAACCGCGGTCCAACGAAAGTTTCTCCAGCGCCGGACAGAAGCTAATCAAGCGTCCACAAGCCCTGATGCGAGCGAGCAGTTCGCTTTCGCAGTCAAGAATTATCTGCAAGTAGTCTTTGCCGGTTCTGCTAAATTCGGAGCCGATTCCTTGCGCCAACTCGCAAGCGTCCAGCAAGGTTGAGACGGGAAGCGCCAACAACATGCGCCGAGTGAAAGAGCGCGCAACACTTCTGCATATAACGAGATGTGCATCTTTCCTTGTGGCGCGCTCTTTGAGGGCGCTAAAGAACTCGCATGGAAAGCATTGCTGGCTTGCACAAGCGGCGACGCTCTCTTCGAGGGGGTTTCCTCCGGCACCCATGGCTTTGAACGGACAGGAAACTCTGGGTATCGCCGTCTTCCGCAAGGGGACTTCCCTCGAGGCACGTGCACTCTGTCCTGCAATGTTCCCACAGTACTTCTACTATGGTCGTGGAGTTCGTATCCACGGACGCCATCCGCTCTGTGTGCTCCTGCTACGGTAGACACAAAGGTAAAAGAGACGGTTCAGTTCACTTCGCACGATCTAACAGTATATTTGTGCTTCACCGGTTAGCGATTTTACTTTTCCGTCGCATTGTCACGGCGACACCAAAAAGTCGGTATACGTAACGCTAGTCG
Organism: Actinernus sp. WN-2022; assembly: GCA_030867875.1. Taxonomy (NCBI): domain Eukaryota; kingdom Metazoa; phylum Cnidaria; class Anthozoa; order Actiniaria; family Actinernidae; genus Actinernus; species Actinernus sp. WN-2022. Next base: position 58,507,118 of record JAOWCC010000019.1, read on the forward strand.
TGAGCGCAAGTCTGTCTGAAATCATACGATTGCGTGCGTTCGAAAACCAAACACAAACAACAGCCAAAGCGAAGTAGTGTGTATATATAGCGGCAATTTCAGCCCAAAATTGCCAAACTCTACCAGCACTTCATAAATAGACACTGTCGCAGACTTTCAATGTCCCAAGGCTATTATTCCCCAGCTGGGACCCTCGGAACTTAATATACATCTTTAGCCGAAACTTCGCGTTAGGCCGCGTGTTTAAACCAATGCTTTTGTAGTTGTGTAGGCGCCTGCCAGTACTGTGAATCGCATTTGGTACCTCAACGTTTTAAGTCTACTCATCTATGTGTTGTTGTTTTTTGTTTTTCTTTTCTTTTGTCGGGAACTCGCCCTATTTATTTCAGGTACGTCGAAGAGTTGCGCTACATACCTGGGCAGGACAGGGTACAGTGTCAAGCAGAAACGCCCGGGTGGCCTCGACTTGTAAGCGACTTGGCAGGCAATCGAAGTAAAACCGGGCAGCTATCTCCTGGAACAGTTGTCGTGGCAGACGTCGTTGCATTTCCCTGCGTTGGTCGTTTGCGTCCCTTAGGCTTGTCAGGGCCATGTTGCCTCCCCTAGAACGCTTCGTACCGGCCGAGCTGGATGATTCTTTGCGGCGCTTTCGCCTGGCGCGGCCACCTGCTCTCGGTTCTGGGTATGGTATAATAAACGATTCCCGGGTTGACGGCACAAAGAACTATTTTACCATTCAACCGTTCATTTGACACGTAGAATCAACCGAGCGGTTTTCCATTGAATATCGACAGCAAACATGTGATCTATTGCCTGAGAAAACGTTCTTAGCTAAAACGAATCACGTTTTGGGCAAGTTATCAATCGCTGAGTTTTACACTTCCTTCCGTTTGGTTTCTGGTTTTACTTGCACCTGCGATTGGCTCTGCAATTACTTTGGTTGTGGTTTTACTATAGACACTCGATTGAAAACCGCTCTATTTGTGAGAACTAAATAAACGTTAGGTGCACTTTAAACTATACATATAAACTATATAAACAAATGAATGCACAGAACGTGAAAGAAAGCGTTGCCTTTCACAAACGATATTGGCACACACGCGCCGTTAGAGTTTGTTTCAATTTTAAGCGCGTTTGACATGGTTCGAACCAAATTAAACTGCCCCCTTCCCCTCGGCCACCACCCCGGCCGTTTAGTTCATACGGTATGCTATAAAGCAAGCTGGGTGGGGTATATCGCGACTCCATGTCAACTGGCCCTTTCTATTTTTGAACACTTGTATAATCCAGTCAGTCAAATCGATTAAGGTGTGCAAACCTCTTTGGGAAGCGAGTAGGAGCTGACGTTTCGAGCGCTAACTCAGAGTAAAAAGGCCCTTTTGACGAAGGGCTGCATGGCGCTCGAAACGTCAGCCGCTATTCGCTTCCCACAAGAGGTTGACATACCTTAATCAATCGGCTCGAGTTGATTGTTTCCCGCCGATGAAGATCAACGCTAGTTTTTACAGGAACTAATGAGTCGCCCTTCCTATTTTTGACGTGCCATTGTTAGTTTATTGAAAAGAAGAACTGATGCTAACCTGACTCGCGGAAGAGTTGTTCTTTATCGATGCTGGCTTCACGGCTGTCGTCCTCTTCAGGTGAGTTTGGGGTAAAGCCATCTAAAAACGCTTGAATGTAGCCGTCCAGATCTTGAAATGTGGAAAACTCTCTAGGTTCGAAGCAACAAATCGTTTTATTATATTTGGAGGTAAAGTACAGTTGATCTTTGTCTTTCCGTTGATCTTTGTACATGTCTCGCGATCTGCCGTTCGAATCGACACAGCTACGAGATATTACCTATGTAAATGATGCAACAGAAAAGTAGAACAAACATGAAAGGATAATGGAGAATTTTCGAAGAAATACGAAGTCTCTTGCGGGAAAGAACAATTCCTTGAAGTAGCGACATTCTTTACCACTTGCGAGTGTGAACAAATAATCGATTATCAACAATCCCGCGGACGGGAGGCGATAAAATGTACATGTTTACAGGACAGTCGGCTGGTTATTGTGCAGGACACTTTCAATCCATTTCCAGATGTTTTCCTTACGAATTCAAGGTCTTTGTCAAAGACAATCACTCCACTGAAACTCAACGATCAACAATCGCGAGTCCAAAGTGAATCCTGCCGACTTCTCGGCTGATAATTATGATAATTATGCGAAATTATAGAATATGAACCAATCAAAGATCACTACCAGGTATTCTGGTAGTGACGTCACTGGACGGCATTATCAGCTATTGGATTCAAACGCTCAGCACTATTAAGGCATGGCTTTTTGTTGAAAATGGCCAAAAATTGAGAAAGAAAATTATTAAAATTATTTACATGCATCCGATTTACGTGATATTCAGCACAAATGTCATATGTGGTATAAGCTTTATAGTGGCAAGTTTGGTTTCCATAGAAACGATCACGTGACGAAAAATGTAGTCTATCTTTAAGCACTTTGAAGCCATACTTTTCACGGTGAAATATGGTTATAAAAGCTATAGTGCAATTAAACAAACACTGAAATTACACAAGCTAATTGCAAAACAAGAATTTGATTAAGAATTAGAGAAATAAAGTCGAGTTAAGCTCGGAAAAGCGTTTATATCGCATTTAGTGATAATTTTCTCAATTAAAAATGATTATTTCCAACCTTCCCTTGTAGAATCAGACACTATTTGAATGCTATTTTATTTATATTTGTTTGCTATTTGTAATACCTATTTGTTCCATATTTTTATTATATTTGTATACTATTTTTTAACTATTTGTAATCTATTTGCGCAATGTATTTGTTTAGTATTTGTATATTATTTTGTTTTGTATTTGAATACTATTTTTTTCCTATTTAAATGAAACATTTTTTTATTAGGAAAGGCAACGTAAAGAACAGTCAAATAGCATAAAAATAGAGAGCAAATAGGGAACAAATAGGGGAAGCAAATACCAAACAAATAGGCTATAAATAGTGGACAAATAGCGTGTAAAATAGGAGGCAAATAGGGAAACGTAAATACCCTACAAATAGCATACAAATATGAAACAATTAAAATAAAATTCCATACAAATTCACAACAAATAGTGGGATACAAATAGAGAACAAATACGAGTAAATACCATACAAATAGGTATCAAATATATAACAAATAGAGAAAAAGTAGTTGCGCTTCGGACACTATTTGAATACTATTTACTATATTTGTATCCTATTTGTCATACATATTTGTTTCATATTTGTTTCCTATTGGTATACTATTTTGTTAATCTATTTGTACTCGATTTGTGCTCTAGATATTTGTATAGTATTTAGTAGTATAGTAACTAGCGGTTCTGGCACACATTCCTGAAATTCCTCAAATTCGTAAGACCAATTAGTAAAATTGTTGCATTTTTTTTTTTTTTCATCTAATGGACTATCCTCACTTCGTTCGGCCCTCACTTCGTTCGGGGTCCATTAGATGAAAAAAAACAACGAAAATGCAACAATTTTACAAATTGATCTTACGAATTTGAGGAAATTCAGGAATGTGTCCCAAAACACGCTAGTTAGTATTCTACTATAGTTTATTTATTGTATTTATACATTATATTAATAGACCGGTTTCTACCGCTTTTTTCCGGATTGGAGCAGTTTTGTTGTACTATTTTTTTCATTGATTTTTTTACATTTTAACATCTATTAAAGGAATGATTAGTTTACAGTATATCCATCCATGGTACTGCATATGTTAACATTTATTCGAACACTTGGTTTATAGTGAATTTATTGTATTCTAACACCCTATTAGAGGAGTGTTGTTATAAGGTATTATATCATGGCTGAGCATATACTAACATTTATCCGAGTACGTCCTTTAAAGAATTATTTACGAGGATGGAGGATGGATGTTCCCGATGATAATCCTCTAGGAGCGGATCCAGCTGTTTTACTTTCTAGTGTACGTAAACAAACTACCGAAAAGTTTAAGGAAGAGCTCCAAGACCATAATACCTTTAAGGCCCAATTAGCTTTAAACATAACTTTCGTACTTGATAAACCTGATGGTTACGTATACGAGACAGCTACATTTTATAGCAAACAATCTGTTTTGATCAATGATGCCGGTATCCGTGAGGTAATAGTAGAAGCACATGCTCAGATATACAACCAAATTGAGAAGTGGATCAGTCGTGGATCAAATTGGGTCATAGATAGAGTCAATATTCTATGGTTAAACATCGCTCAATATCAACCACTACGTGGAGGTTCATATTTACCACTACCTGAAGAAATAGCGAATAAGAAAGCTGTGATCAATGTAAACAACAAAGACGATCACTGTGCACTTTGGTCGATATGTGCAGCAATGTTTCCAGTTAAAACAAATTCTCAAAGGACATCAAAGTATCGAATAGATATGGTGAAATCCAATGGGGTTGACTCACCAACAACAATCTCACAAATACCACTTCTAGAGAAGCAAAACAACATTTCTATTAATGTATATGGATGGGATCCAAAGGAAAAGTGCTTAATCATATATCATATCTCAAAGAAGACTTTTTCGAAGTACGTCCATCTACTACTTATAGAAGACCCAAAGAGTGGTAAACAACACTATTGCTGTATAAAGGACTTCAACAAACTCCTATTCGATCAGACAAAGTACGAACATAGGAAACACTTCTGTGAACGATGTCTACATGGATATTCCAATGAAGCTCTTCTTACGAAACACATTCCAGAGTGTAATGGTATCAATGACAGGGCCATACGCATTGAAATGCCTACCAATAAGAACGACAAAGTTTCGTTTCAGAATGTACACAAACAGCTTAAAGTACCGTACATTATCTATGCAGATCTCGAGGCATTGACCACAAAGATCGAAGGACCTGCTCAAGATCCAAAGAAGAGCAACACACTTAAAACAGAAGAACACATTCCTTGTGGATTTTGCTATATAGTCGTACGTTCTGATGGTCATAGCGAACCACCAGTACTATATAGAGGCAGGGATACTATCGAACGTTTTCTACGATGTATACAAGAGGAAGAGGTGAAGATCAAAGCCCAAAAGGCTAAACCACTACGCATGTCATGGAAAAACTATGAGGCTTACAATAACGCAACGATTTGTCATATCTGTCAGAAGCCCTTGGTTGGTAAAGATAGAGTACGTGATCATTGCCACATCACAGGCGAGTTTCGAGGTGCCGCACACAATACCTGTAATCTAAAATTACGTGTTTTTTTCTACCATCCCAGTCGTATTCCATAATCTTCGTGGATATGATGCTCACCTAATAATGCAATCCATATCCATAACATTAGGTAAGATATCTTGTATTCCAAACAATATGGAGAAATACATTTCATTCTCACTTGGTAACCTAAGATTCATCGATAGCTTTCAATTTCTACCATCATCTCTTAGTACATTGGTATCAAGTTCAGAATCAGACACATTCCAACAAATTGTAAAATATACATCTAATCAAGAGAAAGCCAATCTATTAACTCGTAAAGGAGTATATCCATATGAGTACATGGATTCGTGGGATAGATTTGCAGAGATTTCTCTACCACCGAAAGATGCGTTCTATAGTAAACTAACTCTAGAGGCCATATCCGATGAAGATTACGAACATGCAATAAAAGTTTGGAACGTATTTGATTGTAAGACATTAGGTGATTATCATGATCTTTATCTACAAACTGATGTACTTCTTCTAGCAGATGTGTTCGAGGACTTTCGTACAACATGTATGCAAAACTATGGATTAGATCCCGCACATTATTATACGAGTCCAGGACTTTCATGGGACGCTTTATTAAAGAAAACAGGAGTGGAACTTGAACTATTAACTGACTACGACACGTATTTATTCATTGAGAAAGGTCTACGCGGTGGTATATCCATGGTATCACAGCGTTATGCCAAAGCAAATAACCAAAGTATACCCGATTTTGATCCCAATAAGCCAAATAGCCACATACTCTATCTTGACGCCAATAATCTATATGGTTGGGCCATGAGTCAATATCTACCAACAGGAGGATTTGAGTGGTATACACCAACAGAAGAACGAATAACCAATCACACAATCGATTCAGATAAAGGTTATATCCTTGAAGTCGATCTTGAATATCCTCGAGAACTTCATGATACACACAACGACTATCCACTAGCTCCCGAGAGAATTCAGGTGAATAAAGATTTGTTCTCAGAGTATCAGACCAATCTATTTGAGGAACTAAATAAAGGTAATGGATCTTTGAAAGTGGAAAAACTCGTACCTAACCTATATAACAAAAAACGATATGTGCTACACTACCGCAACCTACAACTGTATCTATCTCTTGGTATGCGCTTGAAAAAGATCCACAGGGCATTACGATTCGACCAATCACCATGGATGGAACCATATATACAAATGAATACAGAGTTACGAAAACAAGCGAAGAGCATCTTCAAGCAGGATCTATACAAACTGATGAACAATAGCGTATTTGGAAAAACAATGGAGAATCTACGTAAGCGTGTAGATATCCAATTAGTGCGCGCATCAGAAGGAAACAAGCTACAACGTCTATTGAATAAACCTAGTTATGCTCGATCCACAATTTTCGATGATGATCTTGCCGCGGTACATAACTACAAAAGTAGGCTATTGCTAAACCGCCCCATATATGTTGGAATGTCAATTCTAGATCTATCAAAGCATCTGATGTATGACTTCTACTACAATGAGATCAAGAAGCAATATGGACAACTCTGTAATCTACTTTATACCGATACCGATAGCCTACTACTACACATTAAAACTGAAGATATCTATACAGACATGGCAACTCATAAACATCTATATGATACTAGTAACTACAGCAAAGACCATCCGCTGCATGTATAGTATCGACAACAAGAAAGTACTTGGTAAAATGAAAGACGAATGTGGAGGTATTCCAATAGTCGAATATGTTGGACTACGATCGAAGCTCTATTCTATATTGAAAGTAGATGGTGGCGAGATTCGTAAAGCCAAAGGCACCAAGAAGGCAGTAGTGAAACATCGTATTCGTCATGATCAATATAAAGAGTGCTTAATGGATAAGAAAGTATTCAAGCATGGAATGAATATGCTTCGAAGTGAAGGTCATAAGATGTATGGTATGCATATGAACAAAGTATCTCTATCACCATTCGATAGTAAGAGATGGATTTCAGCAAACGGAATAGATACAATAGCCTACGGTCATGGAGACGTTTTTCCAGAGGATGAAGAATTAGATGGTTTTATTAGCAATATACTATCAAACGTAGTTGATACACTATCCTACAACAGTAAAAACGTCATTACAGAGGATGAAGATATAGACGACTTTATTTGTGAGTTGCTTCTATCTTAGAATACCTTTTGGTGGTAGTTCTGTATCTGGTGGTATCACTTGTATCTCTTCACGAACGAACCCTCGCTTTGGTGCATCTTTTCCTAAATAGTATAGAACTGGTTGATTTGAAGATACCACATTTCGAGAAATATAATATGTCTGTAAACTCCATACAGGATCAGTTGCTCGTTTTACTCCACCTTCCGATTCTCCCGGTGAGTATAGATATCGAACTAAAACATCGAATGGTAGTCGCTTTTCTTTCAATCCAATAATTCTAGAATATGTAGGAGTCTTTATGTTTACTTGTTGTGCCTCTATAGAATTTGAAGGCTCCTTACCTGTTAGTCGAGTAACTTCATTGTTCATAGCCTTGATAACATCAGGAAGCCTCAATACCCATTCTCTACTACGCGCATCCGATCCTTCAGATGTAAGTACCATCTCTTTTGCATATTGATATCCAAATAATCTTTCAGCTATCGTTCTATTTGCTCGTTCAACAAAACTTTGTGCCCTATGATGACCGGCTTCACCTCGTTGAACTTTCGTACCACGTAGTTCTAATGTTTCAGACATACGTCCCATGAATTCTCTACCAGGATCAACTTGCAATGTTTTTGGCCATTCTAGTGGACTACGTTTGTAGATCCGATCAAATGCTGCAGACACTTCACCACTATCTTTCGATGCTAAAGGTTCAGCCTCTTTATATCTAGAAGCTACATCGATTACCACTAAAGCATACTTATATAGTTTCCTTCCACGTCCAGGTCGATCGTGAGGTAGAAAGATCAAATCAGCTTGATGAACTTCATTAGGTTTCGATACAGTCCAATGTGGTCGTGGAATATAGTGTGGTGGTGATAGATATATTTGCCACATGGCTTGTTTCTCTAACCAACTCTTAGTTTCATCTTCCGATACCTTTGCAGCCACCGATAACTTACCAATTGCAGCATAACCTTTCCAATAGCCCATAGGACCATAGAAGATATTCGCAAGTTTAGCATCCATTATATATCTATGTATTCTAACCTTCAACAAGCAGGAAAAAAAAGAATAAGAACTCATCCAACCAACTAGTTCTTATTCTTTTTTTTTCTTAGTATCTCGTCAATCGTAAAAAATCTCGTTTTTTAAAAAGCATATCGACTAATAGCATATCCAGCAGCTAGCGTTCCACCACCAACGAAAATCAACTCACCAGTCTTCTGATTTCTTGAGGGTTGATAGTAGTCAGAGAAACGAGGTTCTTTCATTGCTTCGAGTCGTTTCAGTGCCTGACGTAACTTATCGGATTGCACGAAAGCTCGGTTGCTATTGAATTGATTATTATGAGCATCTAGTTCAGCAACTTCCTGTTTGTGCGTCCAATCGGACAATTTTTGACGTTCTTCGATATATGCCTCCCTAGCAGCATCGAATTTTGCCATTGCCCTATCATGTCTCTCTCGTTCTATATTAGCAGTTTCATCTTTTCCACCAAACATCCTAGCAAGCACTCCACCACCAGTGAATGCCGCTGCGTTTACAATCGCCGTGAAGAGCATCATTGCGCCAGCTGCAGCCATTATGGTTTGGCCTTTTGTTTCTCGAGATATTGTTTTGCATATATGCTACCAGCTATTACTGCAGTCCACTTCACGTAATTTATAATAGAAATAGAAGGATCACTAAGCATAGATTCCTTGGCAAACTTTTTTACGATCCACCAATACCAGTAGCTATTCCAGTTATCATAGCAGCATCGGTTGCTGTTTTCATCAATTCTTTATCCATCCTAATATATATCGTATATCTCCAGTCTTTAATTGTTACTCCATATCTGGTACCGTAGTCTTTACAGGACTCGCGGGTTGTCGTATCGTACTAACGTTCTTATGAGTGTCATCTCTGTATCTTTTGTATTGATAGTATGCGCCAAACAATGCAGCACCCGTACCAATAACTGCGATAGTAGTATTAGTAGATATGTTTTTAGTCCAACTTTCATCTACATCGGTTTCTTTAGATAATTCACTTTCACGCGAAATCTCTCTCTTTTGAGCCTCTCTAGCAAGTTTATTACTTAGTGCTAATGCTTTCCCAGCAGCTACCCTCTTTGGATCCTTTACTTTAGTTGGTGTTGTCCTTGGTGGATTCGCAGTTATCTGATCCGTCTGTTCCTCCATCTTGATTCGATATAGTAATTACTTGCGAAGGTTCAATAGGTGTACCAGGAATGACTATGTGATCAGCTACATTGAACAAAACACTAGCTAGAGCTACAAATCGACCGTGTTTAAGTGCTAATCGACCAGCTGCCATAGATATCTGATGACGGGCTAATTGGTTTTCTTGTAGATCCTTAAACAGTGCTTGTTGGTTGTCTAGTGTAGCTACGTGTGAGAGCGTAGCTACGTATGAGACTGCGCGAGTAACTTGACGTAGTACACCATCTACTAAGTGTACTGTTATTTGATTTGCTACTACAGCCTGGTATCTACTATATAAACGTTTTACGTCCTTCTCAGATAGTTTAGTTATATCTGTTAGGGAGAAATTCTGTCCTAGACATTCTTTCGTTTTACCCAATACAGCTAAGGTCTTAAGTTCTTCCCGACATTCTTCGATATCCTCCAATTCAGTTGAAAATTCCAATTTGGTTGTAGGACAAGTAATAGCGCACTCATCTTTCAGTTCTTTGGTGTATTCATCCATGATAATATGTTATAGGTGCGGGTAGCTCTAACACTACTGCAAAAGGATGTCGCAAACAGAAACATATGCGAGCAAACTTATGAGATCGAAGTATCATTCGTAATTCATTACATTCTTGTGAGTCTCCGTAATCTTCAAATATCCTTTTACAATCCATAGTCGATGCGGTATGAAATGCAACTACGATAGCTACGTTCTCACGAAATGGTTTACATATACTCGTTAATTGTTGGGATAGTACCCAAATAGATAGTCCTATATGTCTAGCAGAGAATGCTAAATCTACTAGTTTGTCAGTTCTTCGTTTTACATCTTTTGATGCGGCACAATCATCTAGAATCAATAATGTATTGGTACCTGACCAAAAGGTTGCACAAATATTTAATGTGGTATCGATAGCATCCTGAGATGGTGATATAACATAAAAATGCGGATCTCGATTAGCAAATCCATGATATGTTTTGTTGTGGGCATACGTAGGACAAATTAATACTATATAATCGAACTTACCACGAAATGGTCCACGAAGTTGTTCTATGAGAAATGCAGTCTTTCCACAATTCGTTGGACCTACTATGAGTGAGTTGAATGGGATGTGTTCTACCAAGGAATCCATCAGTATGTTATACTATGTAAAGATCTGTTCAATATCTTAAGCTGAGCATCCGCAAGGACATAGATATGCATGTTTACGTTTCTACTTCCTTTTAAAGTTCTTTGTATACGAATATCGATATCTTTTCCACCACCAGTTTGTGCCATTCCATCGCCATGAGCAGAGGAATCTTTTGCTGTACGACAATCGACTAGGATGGCAAATCTGAGTCATAGAGGTATTGGATGTACCAAACCATCCTTTTGCGGACTCCCAAAAATCTGGTGTTAACATACCTCCTGGAAAGAATCTATTTGGAACTCCATTTACGTCTATCTCTATCTTTGAAATATCAGGATTTACGAATGCTTCGCTATCTCGTGAACCGGCGGTGGGAGGATCTACGAATAGAAAGAGTAATCCAGCGAATGATCGTCGTGGAACATTTATATTCTGAGATATCAAAGTATCTGATGCCTTAGCGATAGGTACTAACTTGAAGTGAACTGCGTGATCGTATAGGAATGCAGTACCTTTTTCATATGCGTGAAATGCCTTCCTAGCTAGCGTTTCATTCTTGATTGCTTCGTATTCTAACTGGATGTTGGTAAGCTTGTACGTACCTATCTTTGTCGAATCTGATCCAACGATTATATCGATAGAGCGGGCTAGAGTTAATTCGAATGAAATAGTGTCTTCTAATGCATGTGGATATAGAACTCCATGTTGTGTAAGAATATCAACGTCTAACGGAATTCTATATTTTGAACCATATGCAGCTAACAATGCGTTCTCACCAACATCTGAAGTACCTGCATCACCAGCCTTAGATCGTAGCTTATTTGTGTTATCTGATTGGATACCTTGTTGTACTCTCGATTCTCTCTCTTGTGTAGATAGATAGATATCGGAATATGTTTGTAATAGATCCGATCGAACAATGTCTTCTACTATTTCAGCTCCTATCTTACAAACTCGATGTATAACTAAGCAACGTCCAACATTTGCAACGACTCTATTATTAGCGTGTGCCCCAGACAATACGATATCACCCAATAATGCCAAACTACCAGGTACTAATACGATATCTTCTCCTAGTGTTGGTACTTCCACATATAGAGTCTCACCTGGATTGGCAGATGATGGAGTGAAAGTTTTTCTATATAAGGTTCGTTGAGCTTTGAGTGTGAGTGGCACTCTTAGTGCTTCTATAGGAATTAACTTCGGCGATATCATGTTGAATATACCAAGATATATAGTTATGTTCAATATGGAAGATAGGGTCGACGTTGATGTGAGACCTGAGGATAATACCGATAGATATGAAGAACGACAACGAGATGAAGAAAACCGACGAGAACGAGATGAAGAAGACCGACAACGAGAACGAGAAGCAAATGAAAGATACGTGGCTTACTTATTGAGTGGCAATCAAGATGAAGCTGGGGGTAGTGAGACAATTACCATGGATAATTTGCATGACTAAGCTATAGAAGGTGACCCACTTCGAGGATTCACATTCGAACAAACCATATCAGATTTGTCAAAAGAAATGCTGGTTGACAAAGTAAAAGGGCAATATCCGGATGCTGGTGTTCGATATAATATCGAAATATACTTAGTAGACGAACAAGTCAAAGTTCGCGAACTTGGAAGCAAAAAACCCTTTACACGTCTATTTGTAGGTGATGAGAGAAAAAAGAAATTACGTGTGCAGATGAGGAAAGATCTCAAAGATGCTTTAGGTCCAAATAATGAAGAGGCTGCTAATGAAGTAATATTTGCAGAACGACAACTCGCTGATCGGGAAGCAAATAACGAATCTATTCTTGAAGACTCCGAATCGACCGACGCTCAGAAAGAAATAGCTAAGAAAGAGTTAATATCCATCCATAAGGCAAGAGAATTACTTGAACGTCAAGAAGAAGCCATACTAGAACGTATATCGCTACGTGAAAGGGTCAAATACATTTTCAGGAAGTATGGAATGACTGTTCTTGCGGTGGTAACTGCTATTGGTGCTATCGTTAGTGTAATAGTTTCCCAGCTATCGAAATCCGTACCGAAACCAGTAAAAGATGGTATCGACAAAGTGACAGATACAGTAAAGAAGGGATTAAAAACGACGGGTGATTTGTTAAAGGAAATGGGAAAGAAACTTGGACAGATACTACCTGGAATGATTGGATCAATTGCGAATTTCATATTTACTATGGCCGGTAAAGCTCTAGGAGTATTAGCAGAGAACGTTTGGTTATTCATCGTAGCTATAGTGGTGATCACAATAGAGCAATACAAACGACGTTAACTAAACAACGCCCATGCAATTCCAGCCCCTACGATAGATACCATCACTAGATTGGTCTCATGTTGTGGAGTAGGATTCGGTAAGATACTATGTGAAACTCGTTGTGGAACTTGTTGTGGTAATTGTTGTGGAACTTGATGTGGTAATTGTTTCTTTTGTTTCTTCCCTTTCATATCTGGTGGGGATTTGGTTTCAAGAACATCTGTATTAATATCGTTTTTCCCTAACACCATACCTTCTGTGGCGTTCGGGATTGGATTTTTATTACCATCCTTCTTGCCGAGGTAGTACTCAAGATTGCTTGGTAGTAATCGTACCCCTATGGCTATTGCTAGGTCTAATCTCTTATGTGTGTGTAGTATAGCTGTAAGATAGTTTTTATAGCTTACCACTAAACCGTTTTCGAGAATAGCGTCTTCGACTAATCTCTTAAATTTTTCTTTGACATTGAAACTATCTATGATGGATTGGTTAAGATCATTCTGAGCAGCTAGAACGCAATATCCAAAAGCTTCGACGGATCGATTCAATCTACCTAATCCAGCATTAGTTAAACCCTTTCCGATTGGTGGTGTAAACCAATTGTATTGTTTTCCTTCATGTTCATCGTTCCGAATGAATGCCACAAGATCACCCTGATCCTCCTTACCTCCTTGGTCTGCAAATAAATTATATTTCTGAGGCCATGTGGTTGCACCTTTGTCATAGCTTCGGACTCCATGGACGTTTACGAATCCTGTCGGACCCGGGTATAAAAGGAATATATCTCCTAATCCGTTATTCCTACCTCCGTGCCATCGGAAATCTGGTGTTCGAGATATACCAAATTCGATGCATAATTTCTCAAGAGCTGATTTGCTATAGAGGTTATCCATTTGCTTGAAAGCAGAGTCACCAGGTAGAGGAACTCCATGAGCACCACCAAGTTCATGTAGAATTCTTCGTATTGTGAAATAAACGTGAAATCGTAGTAGTCCTTGAACAATAGGAGGATACGTTTTAAAAATAGGATCAAACAATGACACTCCACATCCAGAAGTCGCACACCACGTTGCGAAATTCAATTGTTGAGGCCAATATTTGAAATCCGGACCATGTAACCAATGGTAGGACTCATTTGCTGTCATATGCTTTATAACGGTCTCCTTGAATATGTTGGGTACACCTGCTTTGAACTTTTTCGTAGGCGTGACGTATATCCATAGATTAATGAGATCGATATCTTGGGCTTTTTCGTGAAAAGGAACTGCTGCGATGGGATATTTCACGCTTTTATCTAGTGTTAACGTAGATGGGAAACCACCAACCATCCCGCGTAACGCTTCGTGTAGATGATTTCGTACATCTACTGGTATGAGACTACTTATATTCCGATGTTGTCCATTATCGTAAAACATGATTCTAGTCTCGTATGTAGACTCATCATGTATGTCGGATGCCGTTGTCCTAGCTGAGAACTTATCGAAGTCCGCGTGAGGATAATTTTTCTTAAAGGACGCGAAAGCCTTTGCATTGCGAGGTGCGATATAGTCGCCCCAATCTCCTTCGAAATGAACTTTATGAGACATATTAAAGCTATACATACATACAGTTTATACCTTTAATATATAATGGTTATCTTAAATGTCACATGTCCTACGGCTGACCATACTGTCTACTTCGATAACCCTATTCTTATCAATAATATTTCGCTAGTTGAGGTCACTATTAGTCACAATTGGTGGAACCTAGCAGAGAAAGGGAGCTTTAAGTGGGATAATAATAGTGTAGTGTTTCCATACGAAATTAAGCCGGGACATTATAAGATAGAAACTTTGATAACCTACTTCGATCCCGCAGTCACGGCTGGTTTCTTGGAATTCATAGACTACTCATTTAGGAAATATTGGCTTATGAAGGTCAAGAAACCAATCCAGTTCACTAAGAATGTCTGCGATTTGTTTGGTATCGAAGTAAATGAAGATGTGACAGATTATGTGACTATCAATAAAGGAAAATACGTCCTGGTACCAAAAGATATTAATCACATATATATCTACTGTGATGTGGTGGATTCAGATTTCTCACTTCTTGATGGGAAGCCATCTAAAATCCTACATACTTTAAAAATGACATCACACGTTTTTGGTGAAACAACTTACTTTCCACCAACCCTCATACCCATTCGAGCCCTAGGAACGATACGGAACTACATTCGCCTCACAGTTTGCGATGAGCA
Source organism: Actinernus sp. WN-2022 (assembly GCA_030867875.1). Classification (NCBI taxonomy): domain Eukaryota; kingdom Metazoa; phylum Cnidaria; class Anthozoa; order Actiniaria; family Actinernidae; genus Actinernus; species Actinernus sp. WN-2022. The sequence continues at coordinate 58,522,349 of JAOWCC010000019.1, forward strand.
AGGCAATCTCATAGACTTCAACAAGCAGCCTCTACGTTTCGTATTGAAGCTTGAGTAAATCATACGTATATACAATGGATGGCGATTCGATTCAACCGTTTCCAACAGCACCAGGTATCTATCCATCGGGAGCTATAAAGGAACTTAGCGATATAAATGGATCGAGTTTTAGACTGCAAAAAGTCTGTGATACGCTTGCCGAGCTAGAACAACAAGCAAAGCACTACGAAGTTGTTCGCAAAAAATATGCTCGAGCGCGTGGTATCGTTCATGGGATTGCTGTGGCCACAGGTAGCCTGAGTGGCGTTTTATCAGCTTCTGCGTTAGGTTCATCATTTACGGGAATTGGGATACCTGTGGGTATTTCCTTAGGTTCAGCGGGGTTCCTGTGTGCCGTCATATCGGCTTCGATGACTGTTGTTAGTAAAAAACTTGGCGTTTGCGTCTCGAAGCATGAAAAGACTGTTATGTTAGCAAAAGCTAAGGCGAATTCCGTGGAAGTCAAAGTCTCAAAAGGTCTAGCCGATGGTAACATTTCAGAAGCCGAGTTCGGAAGCGTTATTGATGAGAAAAGGAAATATGAGACGCTTAAACTCGAAATACGGCAAAAAAACAGACAAGAAAGAGGGTCAAAAAACGTAGAACAACTTCGATCCGAGATCCGAAAGGAGATGAGAGCAAAACTTGGCAGTCTAGTGGGATAAGAATCAATATCTCCTTCGAAAGAAACCGGTATGGATTTCATTTTAACTTCGCTAAATGCATCTGCACTTAATCCGTATAAATTACCGTGTTGTTTTGGTTCATATGCTAATTTCGAGACAACGCGTGGGTGACGCTAATTAACATACGTCAACTGCTGAAAACATAAGTATTATATTTTATCACTGAATACTTCGTCTAGCACACATAGCCCAACGGGTTTGTCGCTGGGACTTGTGATCGAGATGGGAGCCGTTCACGAGTTCTGCCCAACATAAGTCGTAGCGCGTCTGTCGATGTGGCAGAAGTTAAAGTAAGTTAAAGTAATACAGTAGAAATCAGCGGCCAGAGTACAAGATACCTGTGTGAGAACCGAATGTGGTCAGAAGCTGAACTACAGTAGAACGAATACAGTGAAAAGCCGGGCCCGGCAAGTGAATAAAAACCTCTCTAGGAACAAAAAGGAGAAAGAAGGAAAAAGGTGAAAGTGGGTTCCTAGAGAGGTTCTGGTGACACCAGTTTTGGTATTTTGTTTTTTTGTTTTTTTTCATTATTAATTTTTTTTCTTCTTACGGTCTTAGACTAAATTCTTGAATGAGTACATATCAACGGATGTCGTTCTCACGAATTAGCCGTTTTGGTTAAATAGGAAATGAGTCGTTAAACTTTTGGTTAAATAATCGCACATATGTTATTCGAAGTACATACTGAGAAAAAAACATAAATTAAACTTTATCACTATTTAGACCGTGTCTCATATAGATGGGCGCAAAGTGGGAATTGTAAGCAATCAACTCATTGATAAAACGCACGACCGAACCCTTATGTATACCACACCGTTTAACAACATCAATAAGAGACATACGAGATCCCGAACGATGTAGTACCTCGTAACTCGCTCCAACGACTTTAGTTCGAAGTATAGAGCTGGTACCTATATTGTTTTCTATTGCCGTATGAACAATCTCATAGACTATTTGTTGGACATTCTTAGGTACTCCTTGGGGGTCGAGTTTAACAAAAGTCGTTGTAATATGAGGAGCTATTCGATCGGTATTTAAATCTATATCGATCTTATCGTCATCATGTAGAGAACGTATAAAGACATTTCCACGACATATGCTTTTATCGTTTAGTTGCATAAAACGAGCGACCTCTCCTTTAGATCTAACGAACCCACATTGTATACATGCTTGATAAAGTATAGCAGCTAAAATAGTTCGTTTCGCATAGCTACGTTTGATACAAACTTTCTGTACTTGAATGAATGCATCGGCTACGATTACTAATACATTTGTGGGGAACGAGAGGTCGTAATTTTGTTTATAAATAGTGTTGTATGCCTTTAGTTCTCGCATTATCGTTCGTAGTTGCAATTCTTTATTATCGCTTTGCTTTGGGATTGTGCGGTCTAGATCATGTTGATACCGAAAGCTATCCGGCCCTACTATGCGTAACCGAGTAGTAAGATCGATAGTTGTTTCTTCACATGATTCAGTCTCGGAAACAAGACCACAGGTGGGACATATGAATTCCGTTCCTTGCATTTCCATCGGGCATAGACATTCGGAACATGTTTCACCAGTGTTAATATGTAACCGTGGTTCGATACGTAGGCTTGCACAAATTTCTGAACCAAGTAATCTAATAAGGTCATCCATACTAGTTGTATACCATATGCCTGTCAATTGTCCAATTGTTTGTTAAAAAAAAATGAAGAGAGGTCGCATAACAATTTCTCTTCATTCTTTTTATTTATTTTTCGTATCGTGATTTCTACTTATCCTCCGATCCTACCACATTTAGATCTTTCTCACTGATGGAGAGGTCATCCAATGCATTATCGAGATCGTGAATGTCCACCACATTTTGATCTTTTTCCGATTCCACTACATTTAGATCTTTCTCCGATTCTACTACATTTGAACACGTGATATTCGCCGACTCGTTAGCTCGTTTCTTATCAAGGTTCTTCTTATTGCGAATGGTACGGCGTTGAGGTGCACCACATTTTGCACAAAGTTCGTGAATAGTACGACAGCCTCGACCACACGTCAAACATGGAACGAATATAGCACATCCTCTTCCTATCTGGAAGTTATGTTGAGAGCAATACTCTGACGTCTTTGAACACTTACTTATACATTTCGTGGTCTTTCCTCGCATCAACCAATCACAAGTTCTTGTCTCAATCATCGTGCAATATACCTATATATGTTATATGTCTAATTGGTATCTTAGTTGTGACGTCTACGTTGAGGTTCTTCAATTATACGCACTTGTCTAATCTGTGTGGTATTAATACGTACTAAGATAACAGCATACGTTAATATCGTGAAGTAGAGAATGTATGTTAGTACCATGGATGGATATACTGTAAACTAATCATTCCTTTAATAGGTGTTAAAATGTAAAAAATACAATGAAAAAAATAGTACAACAAAACTGCTCCAATCCGGAAAAAAGCGGTAGAAACCGGTCTATTAATATAATGTATAAATACAATAAATAAACTATAGTAGAATACTAACTAGCGTGTTTTGGCACACATTCCTGAAATTCCTCAAATTCGTAAGATCAATTTGTAAAATTGTTGCATTTTCGTTGTTTTTTTCATCTAATGGACTATCCTCACTTCGTTCGGCCCTCACTTCGTTCGGGGTCCATTAGATGAAAAAAAAAAACGAAAATGCAACAATTTTACTAATTGGTCTTACGAATTTGAGGAATTTCAGGAATGTGTGCCAGAACCGCTAGTTACTATACTACTTATTTGTTTGCTATTTGTTTGCTATTTGAATTCTATTTTTTTCCTATTTAAATGAAACAATTTTGGGAAGGTATATTTTAGGATATATGAGATAAGATGAATCAAATACCCCCAAAATAGTTTTCAAATATAAAACAAATATACATGGGCATGCATGCTCAAAATAGTTACAAATAGTGTACAAATAGCAATAGGATAGGGTACCAAATAGCATTAAAATACACTGTAGTTTACAAATATGAAACAAATAATAGCAAATACCCTACAAAATAAAATATACCTCACAAATATAATACAAATAGGGATGATTTAATTGATAGATTTGTAGGAGACAATTCGCGAGAAAAGCCTTTCGTAATAAGTGAAAATTAAACTTAACGTTCATGGCAAAACTTAATTAATATTATGCCATTTGCTTGAAGGACGTTACGTGTTTGATAAAAAAGCTATATATATATATATTTCATTATATACATTCAATTAATTGGCAGTGCCCCTGCAATGTATTTATTTAAAACTTTAACGAAGAAAACAATTAAATGATACTATTAAAGGGCCCATCTCAACCAGGGTCCTTTGATTGCAAGCCGGCCCCTTTAAAGGATTGAATACAAATGTTATTAATATATATTTATATATTTTACGGCTATCTATTAGCGATCTGCGTCCGTGCTCTTGCTCTTGGCCTTTCCTTTCTTCTGCCTGGCACGATCTTGTAAATTAAATAAATGAAGAAGTATTAATTAATTCAGCATAGTCTTTAAATAAATATATTATATATGCCCTGCTCTTTTAAAACTGAACTAACTTTGCCATCATTCAACACTATTAATGTGTTGTGATGGCTTTGTGCTAGTCCTGCCAAGGCTTACAACAACAACTAAATCGTCCCCTCCAACCACTTGCCAACAAAACCCTCACCGAATACAATATAATCATCAGTGGTACAATTACAGATCGTATTTCCAAAGGTCATAAGATTTTTTTAACGGATATGGAACCTTTAAAAAGGATGATCGAAACTTTCATATAATACACATAGCTAGTTCGTAAAAAAACTTACCTTGATTATAGGAAGGGTTCCGGCCCATGTAACACATGTAATTAAGTTTAACCCTGACCGCTTGTTTAATAGAAGAACGACTCTCCTTCTTATCAGGCGCACCAACCTTGGCAATCACTGCGAAATCTGGAACAGAATAGGATTTCAAAACGTTCTTATTGTAAAGTAGACGTTATTATATAATACGTACTTTAATGATATGTCAGTTATTTATTTCTCATTTATGACAAGTCCATGTTTTTGTTTTACCAATTCTGAAACTCTGGCCGCCAACACTCAATTTTCTCGGCGAACAGTTGGTTTCAATTATGACCCCTGTAAGAGTTATAATTTGCAATTGCTATAATTCTTCATACCAATAATTGCCTCGATAACATCGTTGTCGAGGTCTTTTATTCGTTTCCCTTTTAAAACCTCTCGGGGGTAAAAATCTGAGCAATAACGCTACTGCGAGGGCCTTTTTCGTCGTAGTAGTAGCGACACACGCATTGATGGCCAGGGCGTCAATGTACACACCTCGTCCCAACTCCTTCCACTGTTGAGGAAAAAGAGTGTTAAGATTAGATAACTATAGTTTGCATGGATGATTACTGACGTTAATTAATAACCCAATAAAAGTTGCTGTAGTTTATGAAATATTGAAATCTTCGTATCTTTTCATAATAGAGTGGACGTCATACGGTTTTCAATCATGACGTTACTTGTGTTTGGCCCGTTGTGCCGATTGCTCTCATGTGGGGTGCCGAGGTAGCGCAGTGGTAATGAAGCGCATTGCCTCTCCTGCTCACCACTGTGGCCAGGGTTCGGTAACATGCGAGTTGAGTTTGTTGGTATTGCCGCCGAGCTTTCTCTCTGAGTTATCTTGTTTTCTAGTTCCCACCAACCTAAATTCCAATTCGATCGGCAATTTATCGATACTTAATAAAACGCCCATGGCTATATAGGGATACCCGTTCACGGTTCCCTGTATATATATTCAACGTATGATAACGTTTGACTTTTTTCCTGGCTTGGCAATTATACTAAAGCCTGGTTCACACTAGCGACAGAAACATAAGCACAAGCAACATACGCAGACGTAGTGCATAACTGTGATATAAGAACAAGCGCCCTAATGATCAATGCGTGACTGAGTCTGCATATATTGTTTGTGCTTATGCACATGTCGCTGATGTGACTGTATTGTCCATAATCCGAAAGCGCACTGGATACACCTTTTTTGTTAATTCATAAACTTTAAAGTGAAAATACTTACTTGTTTCAGTAGGGCAAGTTTAGGAGGAATCTTTCCAAACTTTAAAGCCGCCAATTGTTGACTCTCCGCCTCAGTCATGCTACAATCAGGAGCTGAAAAAATAAAACTTATGAAAAGAAACATAAGAAGTGTATATATATTGATTTAAAGAGTAGTTTATGATAGGCAATCATTTGACTAATAAAATTGGGATCGAAACCTTATGTATATAAAGAAATCGTAAATTTCGTCCTATATTTCACTTGCCAATTTCATGAAATCAACACTACCTGTTAGTACGTACTGTAGCATGTGGCTTTTCTGCTGTAGATTCGAATAGTACCACATGCATACAGAACATAAAACAATTTGAAAATATATTTGCATTTTATGTCGTTCGAGCCTTTTTGCCTGACAAATGGACGTGATAAAGTGCCACAGTACAAAAGTAATTGCTAAAATCATATGATCTATGAAGAGCAGAATGACTGCAGAAAAAAAAACATTTTTGACAAAAAAGTGACCATATCTTAATTGTTCATCTTATTTGACGTTTTATTCTTTAACGTACGCCAGCAGATATAAAATTAATGATTAATCAGGCATACATCCAAATCATCCCCTATCATGCATGGTTCCTAACTTTCGTGGTCATATTTGTAATCGGGCCCTTGCATCAAAATCACGTCAATTTCTTGAAACTGACATTTATTTTTTAGGAATGATATGTATAGCGCTTCACGTCAAGAATACAATTAATTAAATCTTCAATATGTTATTATATACGGCGCACACTATGAATTATTATAAAATAACCCAGAGGAAACTCCCGCGCTGATTGCCTGAAAGCCGTGTTTATATGAGAGTCTTTAGACATGGAAAACATTCGCTGGCATCTCGCTGTGGTGATGGCACGTACGCGATTGTGAATGAAATAAAAAAAAGTCAAACGACAATGGAAGAATGTATTCGACAAACGTTGACTTTCAATATGATTTTAACCAAATGTGCTAACCATCCAGGCCGAGGTATTTTATTCGCGGATTCAAGAAACAAAAGTCAAAACCACTTCTCTTTTAATTTATTTTGAACGGTAAAACTAAAACCCACAAACGGCTAACAAGTCTAGTTTTTAAACAATCCTGACAGACAAATAGAGTGAGGAATCGAGCTAGAGACAAGAGTAGAAGAGAGGGAAAAGCAACACTCTTTTTTTCCATGTCTTTTCTATCTCAAACTAAAAGTACGCTTAATGTTCAAGTCCGACATTTTGCCCATGTTTACATAGCCTCATGCTAACACTGTTTAAGCTTTCAACCAATCAGAACGCGCGTTCTCTTTGGGTTATTTTATAAAGAATATAATAGAATATTATTTTTATCAGAACAACAACTGAATGCATTATAATTATACTTACTCTGGCCCTGTCGGTCTTCTTGAGAGGCAATTTGTTTTTCAAGCTCAGAAATTTTGTTCCTGAGTTGTTCTTTCTCTTTCCTGCACTTTTCGTTAATGCAGTTGTTCTTGGGCGTCTTCTCCCCAAAGTGCGGATGACGCATCAGGTTTTCTGCCCTTCTAGCCTCTGTTACAGTTTTTGGTTTTGTAGGAGGCGAGATAGTGAAATCAGTAAAACTTTCACTAGAACTCTCACTGGAATTGTCATCTATAGGTATCTGATCAATTCCAGGAGCTGCGTTAATTGTCAATGGTGTCAATATCTGGTTCACCACATCAACCAGATGCTCGGCATTTGCTTTACCTATATAAGAAAGATAAATTTGTTACTTAATTATACTACTTAAATTCATTTATTTACATATAAAATCGATGTGTATTTAGTTGGATATCTATCGATTATTTGCTTTTTTTTATTTTTTTATTTTTATTTACATATCGATTAACAGTAACTATGGGGTTATGGAACTATGAATTACTTCATAAGCATCACTCAAGTGCGTATTTACTGAAGGGGCCATAATGCCCATCGGTAGCGGCCACACTTTTGCTGCCAAAAAGACGGCCGTGAATTTTGAATCTGTTATTAGCTCCAATAAGCCCGAACTACTAATATCCAGATTAGATATACTGAGAATAAGTAACTAAAATAGACAAGCTCGAATAGAGCAGATTTCGTATGAGTGGGACAAACTACAGCACTGACTACAGCACGGTTATCGTACGACATGCCGTGACGTTGAAATGGTTTCCCATTGTTTTTGTCCTGCTGATCCAATCAAATCACAGAACTAAGGCACAGCACATCTACAGCACGGTTACGGACATGCCGTAGTTTGTCACACTCATACGAAATCTGCTCTATGCCATTTGCAGGATACAGTCACGTGCTGATACAATACTTCACTAACGAATGAATTGAGCTCGTGATCCCATGGGAAAGGCGTTGCCATGGATGCTGGAGAGCAAGCTATCTTTAAAAACGCAGTGTAAAATAGCATTTACAAACAGGGTTTTCTAATTACACTACCGATCTCGTACAAGGCCTTTGTATTTAAATAAATAAATTATTGTTTTGCTATCCAGTACGACCACGTGATTTGTATCCTGTACAGGGCCTATCACGCTGCTTTATAGGGCAAGTATGCAAGACGAACGCACCTGGCTTAATTATAGGAAGTGTTTATTTAGGCAGACTTGGGCCTACAATACATAACCGGAGGCTTATAACCGGAATTTTACGGTACGACAACTGCAACACGAAACTGCAAACAGGTCATTGCGAACGATTTATCATGTCATAGTATTCAAGTATCATTAATTAGTACCTGCAGAAGTTTCTTTGGCTTTAGTAGTTTTCTTGTTTTTTTGGTGGCACTGAAGATTTTGATAGCATATTGTTATAATAAATATACAAAGTGATCTTCATTTATATGAAGTGCTTTGAATATAGGTCTTGTGCAAACAGATCATTGCGATCGATTTATCATGTCATAGCATTCAAGTATCATTAATTAGTACCTGCAGAAGTTTCTTTGGCTTTAGTAGTTTTCTTGTTTTTTGGTGGCACTGAAGATTTTGATAGCATATTGTTATAATAAATATACAAAGTGATCTTCATTTATATGAAGTGCTTTGAATATAGGTCTTGTGCAAACAGATCATTGCGATCGATTTATCATGTCATAGCATTCAAGTATCATTAATTAGTACCTGCAGAAGTTTCTTTGGCTTTAGTAGTTTTCTTGTTTTTTGGTGGCACTGAAGATTTTGATAGCATATTGTTATAATAAATATACAAAGTGATCTTCATTTATATGAAGTGCTTTGAATATAGGTCTTGTGCAAACAGATCATTGCGATCGATTTATCATGTCATAGCATTCAAGTATCATTAATTAGTACCTGCAGAAGTTTCTTTGGCTTTAGTAGTTTTCTTGTTTTTTGGTGGCACTGAAGATTTTGATAGCATATTGTTATAATAAATATACAAAGTGATATTCATTTATATGAAGTGCTTTGAATATAGCTCTTGTGCAGATGCGTCGACCACATGACTTAATCTAGTGCTAGCACAAAGACTGGTAAAACATTCCCAAGCGCAAATGTAAGCGCACTTGAGTACGTGTAAATCGACGTAAAGCAAGTGAAGATTTTTTTATGACAAATATATAACACAAAGTTCTTTGCCACTGGTGTAATCAACTAAAGTCGATTAGAGTATGCTAACCGTCGTGGGAAGCGAGTAGCCAGCTCTAGCAAAAGAGGAAATTGTGGGTGGGGGAAGGGTATATAAATTATTGTTGAGTATATGATTAGCGTTGAGGAAACATTTACCGGCTCGGATCAATTGAAATTAAAATTGCTCCAATATTAACAATACAAATGCTAATAGCTGTAATAGAACCAATAAAGAGTGGCGATGAATAAACTAATTAAACATACTGATCTAAGTATGAGCAGGAGTAATGGCTCTTGGTATGAGTGAATATGTGAATCCTGAAATGAAATGAACGAAAAGAGTTCATTAATACCGTGAGGTGCCAAAGTGCCTAATTTGAAAATAAAGTTCTGTTCTTGCATTTACGGGGCCCATTTACGGGTGTCGGTAGTACCTTGATGAAGACAAATATAGTGATGGGGTTAATTGAATGCCTGTTGGCCAGGAAGGTTGAAGTGGCGAGCTACAGGTTTGGCGAGATCCTAGCTGTTAGTTCTAAAATTTAGCAAGTGTTCGCGGAATTGATCTCCTAATCTTCGCCCTGTTTCTAGTTCTTTGCCGTTGTATTCTCATTGATCGTCATCTGAAACCCTGTTTTTTTTTCTGTCGATCCTTTCCTTGAACAACAGAAAAAGACGCAGCATTTCCGGCGACATCTATATATATAAACTGATGTACATGCAGCATGTATATATTATATACGTACCTGTGCGACTTTTCTTGGTAGAACGTCCGACGTCATCTCCCTTTTTCCTTTTATTGACAGCCGGATCCCTCGAAGATATTGACATCCCAACTGTGTGCGCATCAGCAAAAAAACAAATAAAGAATATCTCATAATTTTATTGACAAATTGAATGAACCATAATAAAAGAGAGAGAGAGAGCAAGAAATGATGTTGCAAAATTAAGAAACACATGTTATTTTTGGTGATATTTTCTTTAATTTGATACGTACCTTTCGCCGTCGATTCCATGATCGGTGCATAGCCGTCATCGTCGTCAACACCTTCTCCTTCAAGCTCTTTGCTAGCCTCCGTTCGATTATCTTGTAAAAATAAAAATATAAAAAAACACTTATGGATCCTCTACATCAGTCTAATTCAATCTGAAGTTTTGCTAAAAAGCAAAGCTATACTACACCTGCAGCAACTCCAAAAGCTATCGGAAACTGGCTATATATTTCCCTTAGGTTAATGAGCACGGCGTTTCATTCACTCTATCATTTTCAACTTTTTTAATAACCTTACCCGCATTCTTTCCGATGACCGCGAACATGCAATGGGTCCAAATCGAGGTTGGAGAGGACCGCAAAAACAGAAATGTATGTAAATATCTACGCCATCCTCTACTTGAAATCACTGTTCGCAGGCTTTAGAGAAAGGTGTATTCGAGGCAAATATATGAATTAAGAGGATATGTATTATAAAACAGTGTATTAGGCGACAAAAACTAACGCGGCTACAGATTGGGCTTTATTTGTGCCGAGCTAAAATGGCTTTTTATAGCAAAGAGTTCGCGATATTTGTGTTGCCTTTTAAATTAAGGTAAATTAACCCCTTTAGCAGAGCGTCTAGATCCGCCACGGCGTTTATTGTTTGTGATATAAACAAAGTACAAGGGGACAACATTATTTGCCTGTGTTAATTATAGAATAATTTAGTGAAATAAGCTTATTTTCCACAAATTAGAAATAACCCGCTAAGTTTGTGTCACTTACCGTGGACGGAAGTGATGGTGCCCTCATAAAATGAACGTGGAGAATAGTAGGTTACCCGTTCTCCAGGGCTTACTACTTCAGGTTTATCCGGGAAACCTATTTTACTGTCCTTCAGAGAAAGCACTTCTCACTCTTTGTAAGGCAGTTGGCTTCCATTTAATTTGTCCCATCCGATAACGGCGAATTCCTTTGGCAGTTCAGGAGCCATCTTACAATGTAATTAAAAACAATCATAAACTTGGGACGTTTTACAAACAACTCTTAGTTTTGCTCCATCCAGGAAACTGGGCTTGATCAAATTTATTTCGTAAGGGTCGTCCTGCACGTCAATCCACGGGAGTATGAATTCTCCTTTTAAAAATATCATGCTAATGAGTAATGTCTGTGTAGGATTCGAAGAAAGAATGACTTTATGCGCTAAATCTGTTACTGGTAATTAATCTATACGGTTTTATTAAATAAAGACATGTATTAAACCTTGAGTTAATGCCGGAATTCTGCTTCAAACAAGCACTACGCCATCTTGTGTTTGCGATCTGGTGTCCGTAAGATGATTTGATTTCAAGTATGCAAAGCATTTCCCTCCCTACATGTTAACAATACGATACAATACAATACAATACAATATTTATTTATTGGAACCTTGATACAAACAACGTGTACATCGGTATAAACCCAATAAAATAAAATAAAAATAATAACAGAGATCAGTTAACAGAGATCTCTCTCTCTCTCTACGAAGGCAGTGAGAGATCTCTGCTAGCAGGGAAGCAAAGTATGCATCCGCTACAATAAAGCCTCAGTTAGCGCCCTATTACTACATTACCCGCCTGTTCGACTTTTCGTATAATGCTTGACTGTAGTATTAAACGCGCACGGATACAACTCAGAACATGTAACTGAGTTTATAGTCCCATAAGTATCCTATTACCTGCTCGTGATCGATGAGTCAAATAATTTTGAAACACCCTCTGATCAAATATAAAATAAATAACCGATGTTGTATCACGTTCCTCTATCACTTCAAAGCATACTCATATATAGCTGTTAATCTAAGTAATTATTTTTGTCTTTTGTCATGAAAAAGTTTATCATTTTGGGTTTGTCGGTTATGCGCTAAAATGCAGTTTGGAGTTGAACTGGCGGTTGTAGAAATGAAATGCGCTTTGATAGCTACCACACACGTACGTTAACGTTTTAAAAAGCTATTCATTGAAATGAGTGTCAGTATATACGTAAATGCAATAAGATTGAGGCATTCACTCTTTATCTTACATTATTCAATATGTGAGTATTATTGATAATGAGCTGAGCATTACGTACCTGAGTTCACTGTTCAGTAGTCGGTTGATTTCCCTTTGAATTGTGGTCGGGTAAGCGGCAAATTTGAATTCAGAAATCCTTCTCTATAGTACGTACATATCGATTTTCAAACGCAGAGATGGAACCAACCAAAGTATACTTTCATTAAAATGACTAAAAAAGAACACGGAGCAAATCCTAATTAAGCGTATATTAACTTAAATGTGAGGTTGTAAAACTGTTGTTCGAGTTGACCGTTGAATTCAGCGTAGAAAGCGAATGAATAATATGCGGTTAAAAATGTATCCTGTATCATATCAGTGTCAGTGGAATACACGCCCCTTTATTTGACGATATTCGATCAGATCAAATATATCGCGCGGTTTTGCGCGCGAAAAGTTACAGCGAAGTCAATTGCGTCGTGTCGGAATATTGGTTTAGTTTAGATTATTCGCTTTGGAGATATGGATGAAGGGAGTAAGCGTCCAAGATCACGAACACAAGGTGCTGGATATTCAAGAACGTCGAAATGGCGATATAAGAAGTATTCTCGGCAGGATACTGACAAGAGTGAAGTAGAAGCTGAAGGCGATACGAATATTGGTATCTGCCCACGCCGAAGTACATGTACTAGCTTAAACGAAATTCGTCAAAGCCGTCAACTAAGCGATATGCGGCTCTTAGCTACATGTAGTAAGGAAGAAATCCAATCAAGCAACCTTGAAACGGAATCGGATATCCCTGAACTGGTTATGGAGAACACAGACGCGTGTATACGTATGGAAATAGAGGAAGTCGAAAGCGACTTTGAAGCGAGCATAATTGAACCCGAAGATCTTTCAATTTGGGAAGGGGCATTTTCTGCAGATGGCCAGGACGGGGACGGAAAAACAGAGGAGGTGACAGAGTTAGATACTCTATATACAGTAAGACATAAGCCAGTATCCTATGATGAAACAGAGGAATGGTTTCTTAGTTCCTGTAATGATGCTGAGCCAGAAACTCAGCCTGAAGGTGACGAAAATGCCAAGTTGTACGAGGGCGCAACAATATCTCAGGGCGAAAGTGCTTTACTGGTCATGGCGTTCATAATTCGCCATAAGTTATCTAGAGTCGCAGCTGAGGACTTGTTAGATATCATTCGTGTCCACAGTCCCAAACAAAATAAGTGTTTCTCTAGCATAGGCGAATTCCACAAGTACTTTAGGAAGCTTCGACATCCGGTGACAAGACATTTCTATTGCCCGAATAGTAAGTGCCAGAAATATGTTGGAACTGAATTACCTGAAGACAGCCCCCATCAATGCAGCCTCTGTCAAACAATGTTGGATAAACAATCTTTCTTCTTGGAACTCTCAGTGGCTGAGCAACTAAAATCTATTCTCTTAAGTAAGTATATATAGAAGTTATATTTATTTATTTATTTAGCTTCGCCATATTCATACAATACTGAAAATTACAAGGCCAAATATAGGAAAAGTGATAATTACATGCAGCTCGCGCAGGGATACCGCAACAGTTTTCAACAATAATCTGAATCAATCTGTCCAACGGCCGCAATGTTTTTCACTGTAAAGTTATGGATTCAATAATTTGGAATCGGACAGACGGTAAATAGTCCAAGAGATCGTCATTGCCTCTTGTGCAAGAAGCATTGTCTTATTTCCTTCGATGTGTGTTGTTTTTCCTTCGTATTTTAAAAGAATTTACACTCACTGCGACAGGGATTATTTTCGTTTTGGGCTTCCTATGGCAAATTAAGTGATTTTGTAAAAGAGGAGACTGATAACGAGTTTCTCGTGTACTCTTGCAGACGGCTCAAATCTCGACAAGTGTCGTCGTTATCGCTTTGAGCGTACGAAGATTATCAAAAGCAACATCGAAGATGTGTACGATGGAGAACTGTACAAGATGCACTTTGAGAACGGGGGATTTTTATCAGATCCAAACAATGTTTCCTTTCTCGGAAACACGGATGGAGTTGCCCTTATCACAAGAAAGGTAAGCAGTTTCAGGTTACACTTACATTTAAGCTTAATGGTATTTGGAGTTGATGGGGGAAGAAGGGTGACTATATAATGCACTTATCAGCGGCCACATGTAATATGGAGGAATACAAGGGGTTGAATAATGTATAAAGTTTCGCCCTTGGCTTGGCCTTGGGTACCCCTGGTACATGTATGCTGATCTTGGGAGATGTTTAATACGGCAAAGACTAATGAATCGAGATGACAATTTTGTTTTTCAAAATTGAGTTCACATGTACATCCAACCTGATCTTACAGTTAAACTAACTTAGGTTATGCCAGATTACATCAAAATTAAATTTTATTAAGAAGCTAGCTAATTAACTTTAAGGCAATTGGCTTAATATATCCATTCTGAACCTGTCTAGTCTCCCACCACAAGCCCAAGGCATTTATTAGGCTTTTGATATTTTTTAATCAGATATGGTCACAGATAATGCCCCAGTCCATGGGTTAATTATTTAAGCTACATGCTATATAAATGCCCCACTGTAGGGCTTTGTAACAAGAGCAAAGCTCTTAATTATAAATGCACCACATACTGGGCCAGGACAGGAATAAATGCACCACAAACTGTTTGGAATGGATAGACCAAACAGTGTTGTGAGTAAATATCAACACATGATGTATGTCATTGTAATGTACTTAAGGTTATTAAAGTAATTTGTGTATGTAAATGTAATATTAACAGCTGTAAATTAATTGTACACTGTAAAGTACTGTACATATATATGTACCATATACCAAGTTTGTTTATATGCTCTGATTATGTACATGTACAAGAAATTGGTTTCACCATGTCACAACCTTACTAAATGAAATATAATACCTCCTGTTTTAAACTGTCATAATAAAATAAGACTCTCAGCATTTAAGCTAAAACAGAATACAATATATATTTTGTAGCATATACATGTACATGTACGATGTATATAGAGCAGATTTTGTATGAGTGGGACAAACTACAGCAATGACTACAGAACAGTTACCGTATGGCATACCGTGACGTTGAAATGGTTTCCCATTGTTTTTGCCCTGCTGATCCAGTCAAATTACAGAAATATGGCACAGCACAGTTACGGCAAGGCTGTGTGACATGCTGTAGTTCGTCACACTCATACAAAATCTGCTCTATACTGTATAAATGTATTGGTGCTTTAATTTTAGATTCTCCAGAGCCAACAGGATGTTTGCAGGATTGTGGTTTGGTAAAGGGAAACCCAAATTTCAGACCTTTCTCCAGCCATATGCCTTGTCAATAAGAAGTTTGTATTCAGATGGTAAGTAATAAACCATTAAAAACAAATAAGGTGGTGATGCATGTATACACATGTAAATGTATTTGTAGCTGCAGTGTATACAACAATACTGTTTGAAAATATTACAACAGCATTGTCTTTTAGGGGAAATGTAATATCTTCGAAAAGTACTGCATACCACTGCCTTCCTGTCCATCTCTTTCAACTACTGAACCATTATAAAGCAAAACAACCGTTAATAGACACTGTACATGTACACTGTAGGATGTTTGTTTGTTGTGCATGCATTGGATTACCTGCATGTACTGTACATTGTACCTATATGTACATGTAGTACCCTTGTCATAATCCCGCATGACTTTGACTGTGGGCTCAAAAAGTGATAGCGACATAATTCGATCATGCTTGCACACCACTGCATGCACACAAAATTTTCAGTAGAAGTCAATTTCAAAACCTGTTTGGTTTGCCCATGATTGTGTATGGCATTATATGTGTATCGAAGAAAACATTCTACACTCACTGGTAGAGGTCTAGTTCCTTTCCCTCTACATTGTACATGTATGTATCTTGCCATTGGGAAGGAAGAGATCTCTCTGCCAGAAGGAAAGATAAATGCCAAAGTGAAAGAAAACACATGTATATACTTTGGTTATGACAGTCAGGGCTCCCATTAGTTTCAAGTATTAGAGAGTCCTGGGGACTCTCCCTGCAATATTTTAGAGGGGTCATTCAAGAGTTTAGGAGGTCCATATAAGACACACATGAAATGTTCTGACCGTATTCAATGTTGTGATAGTGGTTGGCATGACCTGAAAAGACAAAAATAATATTGTGAAGGTTTTTGTTCTCCAAAATCTTTGTGCCTCCTACAGGACTCTTGAAATGCAGGTTTTGTGTTTCCCTTTGAACTTTAGTGTGGCTCTGACCTACATTTGTGCATTAATGGGAGCCCTGGACAGTTGAGCATATTTTGTTTTAATATATAAAATTATTTTTAAAATACGTATGTACTTGTAGGTGTTAACTTGCATGAAGGAGATGATCTGGTTAATGTGAAGGCAATCTTTTTTTTAAATTCATAATCTTTTTATTTTCAACAATTATACAATTTGACAAACATTTACAAGATACATTTTTGTCATTTTTTTTACAACACTACACTACAATTATATTATCTCCATACACTCTTCAGTACACCATACACAATATACATATAGTTGTTACAAGGCCATGTTGAATGCTAATATTTTTTACAATGCAATTTATAGCTGACATGGAGGGAGGGAAGTTTTAGAGTATAGTGAACAGAAAGGAAAGAAAATCTTCCCACTTTTGAAAATGCATATCAAGCTTGTTATTCTGGGTTGCAATAGAGAGTTCAAGTTGTAAACTAACTTGATTCATTTGTGCATTAATGGGAACCCTGGACAGTTGACAGTTGACAGTTATTTTGTTTTAATATATAAATTATTTTTAAAATACATGTACTTGTACATTGTAGGTGTTAACTTGCATGAAGGAGATGATCTGGTTAATGTGAAGGCAATCTTCTTAGATTGTTCTTTAGATGCCCCAGCAAAAGCACTCTTCCTGTCAATGAAGCAATTTAATGGGTATCATGGATGTGGTAAATGCAAAGCCAAAGGCGAGCAGCTATGTATAGGTTTGGGAAAGAACAACTGTAAGAGGCAATGTCACATTTAGCCATTCTGTGAAGAAGCTGCAGTTGGTTCTGGTCATGCACAAGAACGAACTCATGAGGAATTTAAACAACAAGCCCTTACTGTTATGGAAGACCATATAAAAGGGAAGAACAAGGTATTATGAAATCAATGAAGACTACATTCTATACAGTACATGTCTAATATGGTCTTAAAATTAAGCGTTGCTCTGGAAACTGTAGGTTATTGTTTATATATCATGTAGTCAAATGTTGTAAGCTACATGTTGATCTATGTACATGTACAAATGTATTATTAGCTGCAGGTATGCAAAGTTTTGCAGGCACTGTTAAAAACTTTTCTGATATATACATGTATATATAAAATGCATATGTTGTGGCTCAATTTTAATTCTGGTTAAAAAATTTAATTGAACTGGTTCAATTTATTTTGAACAAGTACAATTCTTACTTACAATTGTGATTTTGTAGTTTGGGGTTACCTTTCCATGTAAGAAAATAGAATATATAGTGAGTTCTCTGAAGTACTTTGGAATAAAAATACCTTTACACCTTGTTTGTTTTGTTCATATTTATTTTATAGCTAAAATGTACTGGTAATACAGTTACTGTGTGCAGTGATGTACTTTCAAGAGGAATATAAACAACAAATTATGCAACTAACACCCTAAATTAGTGACCACCCATTGTTGACGGTTAGGGTGTTTTTAAATCTTGAACCGACTCAAAAAATATTGAACCAAAGGTCAAAATTGAACCACAACATATATACACACTACTATTACTGCCCTGTTGTTTAATACATTACCATTAGGGTAATGTCCAGTAATTAATTACTTTCTGTCAACTAGCATGTAGTTGATTGTATGCATGGGTACAATGTACATGTAACACTATAAGGAGACAGGGAGAGGGGTGGAGAGAGGAAGTGATAAGAGTAGAGGAAGGGTGAATTTATTTTTAGTACACAAAAATAAATTAGGTTCAAAAATGTGTAGGTACAGTGTAGGTTGAAGAAAATAACTAGCTACATGTAGGATGGAAAAATACCAAGCATACATGTATTAATATTCTATGCAATTGACAATATTTATTTTATTTGCAGCCCTGTGAAGAAGGGGTACTTGGTTTGTCCTGGGCATTTGCATTGCCAACTTATGATGTAATGCGTGGGACAGTTATTGATTACATGCACTGTGTATGCGAGGGTGTGGTTGAACAACATCTGAAGTATTGGTTTGGAGAGAAAAGAAGTCAGGCCTACATTGGGAATAACATTGATGATATTGACAGAGATCTGTTACAAATCCGTCCCACAAGTGAAATTACCCGAACCCCTAGGTCACTGTTGGACCGGCATGATTGGAAAGGTTAGTTCTTGCTGAGCCTCCTCTGCAGGTATCCCTATTTATCTCTATTTCTGATCCTGTGGCAAGGGAGAAGAAGAGGGGGGGGGGGGATTGGGGTGAGAAAGGGGAGCAGGAAAGAAGAGGAGATTATTGCTAAAACTCAACATGTTATCATCACTTCGTATAGCTTTTTGTGCATATACAATGTAACAATATATAATATTTGGGGGATAGCTAGAGGAGTGGATCAATCTCTATTGGAATTAAAGTTTCAATAGGGGAGAGGTATGTGGGAAAATGTTTGCACACAATCAAACCACTCATCGGTCAGGCTAGAGAAAATCACTGGTAACGGTCCTTGCAATGGTTCTCATCACATGCAAGGCTCGTGACATACAGAAACACAACAAATTTGCATATAGTACGGCTCATGTTTAACGTTTATGTGCTGTTGTTACACAACCTTTAAAAATGTTTTAGTTCACCTTCACACACGATCAGTTGATCATATTCAATAAGGTCAATACAGTACATTGTACCATAATCACAGTAGTTTTGATGGCTTATTTCAAGTTTGGCATTCCCATCTGGCCATGTTTGGAAAGAAACATATTAGTATAAAATTCCCTATGGACCAGCCTTCAGGATTCAACCGACAATTTAAACCCCAGAGTACCCAGGGTGACGTGACATCAGTCCTTGAGGGTGAAGTCTGGCATGTCCACACCCATCAAGTTTTGGCAGGCATCTCTTTCTTCTCCCTCGCATCCAATCTCCCTCTTTTCTTTTCTTCACCTACCACATGAAGCCCTCAGTCTGAGTTTGATAAACTAGAGATGACTGCAGAGTAGGTTAGTTCTTGCTTGTCTTACTTATTGCTCAGGGTAGAATAATTTTGACTCATGATGCAATAATGTACATTTCTATTTAAGCTGTTAATTGGCATCACTTTTACTATATAAAGTTCATTGTACATGTAGCATGCATTATTTTATAATAAATATTATAGTTATTGGTGTTCATATATATAGACATGTATAGACATGTACATGTATGCATAAGAATACTATGTGTACACTACATTTTTAAACTTACAGTATGTATTTATTTTGCAGGTCAGTTTGGTTCAATTATTTTTAACTGCCCTGTTTAAAACTCTGATTCAGAACCTATCATCTGCCAGTATTCCCAAAAACATAATTACTGTATACATGTATATTCATTGATAATCCAATAGCATCTGAAAAGAGGGCATTTCTACTATTCTACTAAATTCCCATTCTACAAGGACATGTCACAGAAGAAGTCTTACTTCACTACATGCTTTTGGCTGGGGGGTGTTACCGTTTGCTGAAGCAGAGCATTAGCTTGTCTGAGCTTGAAGAAACAAGTGTTCTACTAAAGCTGTACAGTGCTATGGCTCCTAAGTACTATGGTAAGGCAATTGTAATAATACATTAATACAATACAATACCATTTATTAATGAATGTTGAAACATGGGATAGGTTACCCTTACATTCAAGCCAGAGGCTCATGTTTAAAACGTTAGTGAAATTGGGATATACGTTCCACCAGCCCTGATGTTCCCACCTACATGTACCCACCTAGTTGAAAAACAATGTAGTTGTCATACCCACAGGAGGTAAAAGTTTAAAATTGAGTACCAATATTGCTTGGTTGGCTTTTGGTACCCCATTCTAAACTATTACTTCTACTGGAGTAACCTGTCTAACTGACTGATTCTTGCTTGGCTGTATGATGTTTAAAAATAGTGCTCGCAGTAGCCGTAGCTGTGTGACAAACATTATCGGCATGAAGCCTGTTGCTAGGCAAATTATCGATCAATCAAAAGCTATAAATGTTACCCTGAATTACGAAAAAAAGTTCTCCTTGATTAGCCAATCATATTAAATATATTTTGCCCTCCATGTAATACTGTAAGTAAGTTTACGTACATGTAATTGCCTCACGACCAGTTTGAGGTGCCAAACTTCGTAATGCTTCTGATTGAGTGCATTTGGGCTGCCCGCTTGGGAATTCTGACTGTGCCCACATCAGAACCACATTCTGGTTAGCTCAGTGTTTAAGCGCCGGTCTGTCCCAAGCAAATTTTTTCACAGAAACCCTGAGGGTGTTAATTTTGAAAACTGGGTGTTCTGTTTGATTGGTCATGCAATTATTGGGAAGGTGTATAAAAAACGTGTGCATGTCTTCCATGTGTAAGTACAGTGTATGATGTCATGCATTCTACTACATTTGTATGTATAGCAAGCTCATGCTTGGGTTTCTTGTGTTTGGAAAGGCACTGTGCTGAAATGATTATCAAATTCACAAGATATGTACATGTATATTCCATAATTATCTGGAGCTATACATGTAGGTCGGGGAAACCTTAATAATTGATCAAAATTTACATCAATGAAAATGGTCATGAGGCTTTTTTAGTTTAATACATGTACTACAGTACCTGGCTTTATATCTATCTAGTAATTCATAAACACTACAGGGCAGTAAGTATACCAGCCTAGAGTGTAGCTTTGGATTATACATGTACATGTAATGGGAATTTGAGATCCCATATCTGAGCAGAGTACTTGATAAAATAAAACGTACAACTCACGTACATTAATTATATTCAAAGAAAATGATACTGTTCATAAAATATAATTAAACGTAGCAGTTGATACATGTACATGTAAAACTTTACATTCTATTTATAGGGTTACAGTTCATGACATACAACGTTCATCAGACCCTTCACCTACAAGGATGTGTAAGGGACCTTGGACCACTGTGGTCACACTCCTGTTTTCCTTTTGAGGACTATAATGGAGATTTAAGGGACATGTTCCATGGCACCCACAATGTTGATGGTCAGGTATATAACACAGCAAAATGTCACCTTACAGGTCTACAGTGTATGAAAATATATATTACAATGTTGGTGAGAAAGAATCAACTCCAAAAACATAATGTCAGGGCTTTCAAAACAAGCCGGTGGCTGGCAGTTGTCTTGAGGTTATTATTTTCGGCTATGTTCTGTGTTTTATCACAGCCGCCAACTTTGCTATGTTGACCTACTAATCAAAAATATTTTGAAAGCCTGGTAATGTTGCTACGTATAGCCATAATTAATCTTATACTACAGTACATACTGACAATAAAGTTTAATGTGTTAAATAAATCTAGATGTACATGTACATTAGTACGCATGTAGCTGCTATTGACAGTTTACATAGGTACAATATAGTTGTATATGTTTGTGGTATGCTTATGCCATTTGCGCAAAGGATGAGTAACCCTGTGCAAATGTGGCTGTAGTCATCACATTATATATGTATTTGAGACCAAATTTGATTTCAGAGAGAAATTAAACATGAGTTCTATTTCAGAGGCATCATTGATATTGATTTGAAAAGACAGGTTTAATTTTTTGCTATCCTTATGGAAACATTTCCTTGATATTTCCTTCATTTATTTAAGTGATTGCTTTCTGTTACTTAATTCTTGCCTTAAAAAAAGTTCAGCTTAACATTTATGACATATGGAAAACAGGTTCTGGGCTTCAATTCTTGTTGAAAAAAAAGATACCGTACTTCACTAACAAAGCAAAAGTCTGTCTGATGAGAAAAAGAAAAAGTAATGATGATATATACAACTATCAATTGTTTCAATAGATTGTTCAACTTGTTTCAACAATGCAAAAGCTTTCAGAGCTGGCTGAGACAATCCCTAAGTCATCACAGGTGAATGATTTGTATCAACACCTCACAGTCAAAAGCTGGCAGACACGGTAAGTAAACAACAATCGAACTCTGGACTACATGTACCTGCTGAATGTGTTGTGCACTAACCCACTGGGCCACACTCCTAATTTCAATTTTCGTGTGAACTATGATATGAATTTTGCGTAGAGTGAGAACTTAGTGTTTAATTATACCTATAGATACATGTATATACAAATGTATACAAAAAATATATATGTTTACAAACTATATCTAACCATTTTATTTTAATGCATACAGTTCAAAAACAGAACAGATTGCTGACAATGTCCATGTCATTGGAGCTTTTGAGAGAGCATGGTCCACCAGCTCTCTGATAAGTGACAGAGAGAAAACAGCCATAGAAGCAGTTGCAGGAGGTACCGGCAGAATCTGGGTATTCAAACGAGCAAAAGTTGGGAAAGTGGTGTTCCACAGTAAAGCGTATAAGTGTGTTACAGCCAGGAACAACTATACAGTTTTCTTTGATATGGATGGTATGACATGGTATGGATCTGTTGTCAAGTATGTAAAAGCTGAGCAAATGTGCATCAATGCCTTCTGCATGAACAAAGAAACATGCCGCTGCAAGTTGCCATCAACATACTGGGCAATTGCTAACACACTGGAAAAAGATGCTGTGCAGTTTCCCAGGTTTCAGGGAATAGAGGTGATCAGGCACATCATAAAAGTTAAGGCAACAGGGAGGTGAGAAATTAAATATAAACTTATACAAATGTATGTACATGTACTAGATATTTACATAATGAGTATAGCCATATGTATTTTTATTGGCATATGAAATACCATACATGTAGTTCAATACACGACTTTCATAATGGCCGCCTCCTAATTTACATATGTGATTTCCCGTTTCGGTAGTTTATCTACATGTATAGAAAATATGAACATTGCCATGTGAAAGAGCATGTCGACATTAGTGAACTTGTGAAAGTTGAGTGCTGTAGCTTAAAAAACAATGAAGTTACAGCCAGTTGAAATTAGAGAGATTTGTATGAGAAAAACAACGGAAGCCTTTCTAGCCTCGCTTTCATGTTTTTCTGCATTAGAAATGCTCATATTAGTAGCTCAACAGCAATTTTCCACATTGCTCTAAAACTCAAAACAATTACTAGTTTTAATGTGATCTTTCATGTGAGTGTTCCTCTACAGATTGGTCTTCCAAATTATGAAAATTAGGAGGCGGCCATTATGAAAGTCGTGTATAGGCCATGTAATACTGGGCATGCGTGCACATAATGAATTCAAGATGGTGTAATTGGACTACAACTACCAGAATTCCTTGTAAATTATTTGTCATTCAGATATTCCATTAAGAATAACAGGACATGTACATGTAACTTAGTCTGTAATATAAAAAGATATCATGAATTTATTATTGCACATATATAAGGCCTATTGATATTGTTTAAATCATACAGTTAGGAACATACATGTACTGTACTGACATATCTATCAATGTACTATATAAGCCACACCTCACATATAAACAGCATTCATAATTAACTTTAGCCTATTTTGACAAAAGAATAGTAATTCAAAACCTCATGTAGGTTAAAAGCTGCAGCTGAGGTTCTTTAGATTCAACACATGTACATATCACAGACACAATTTTTATGACTTCTAAAATTATGCTTTAAAAGATAAAGAAAAATATAACATTTCTTGTTTATATAGCTATGTTATGCATCACTAACATTCACAGTTAGAGTATGGAGCAATCAAATTGGGTCCCACATTGATGATCTGGTCGCATATTAATAACAGTGCAGATATTGGGAGCATTTGTGTTTGAGCAATCAGTTTAGGAGCAAGCATGATTAATGAAATATTAGTGTATTTACAATGTATATCTGATACAAACATCCCCCCCTCCTCCTCCCGTAAGGGGATACCAACATGTACACAAGTTCCCAAGGGTGTCCACTTACGGGAGATTCAACTGAGACTACATTTATTTTTAACAGAACAGTGGTTGTGCCTTTGACAAGCATGAAGGAAAAGGTTCTTTGCTTAGATGTAACAACAGGATTATTTGTCTCCCATCTTCCAAATACATTTGAAAAGGATTAAATGTAGCAGGTACAAATACAGTAACATCAATGCCAGCAGCTGCACACAACGTATGCACATATTTCGACAGCTGCTTGAACTGTGCAAAAACATTTTTTGGGTGACTAATGCAAAATTCATAGCCAGAATTGACAACCATTATTTGCTTGACATAATTATCTACTAATGATGTTCAAGAGCCAGTGACGTACATTATATAGTACAAAAAGCATAAAAAATCCTTAGTGGCAGTGATCATATTCTAAGGTGGTTTGGGAATGGACGCAAGCCTTTTATGGGATTTAGGGTGCTTCACATTGAGTCATAGAAAACCATTTAGCACTCTAAATCCCATAAAACAGTTACATTAATTCTCTAACCCTTCCATATTTGCTTATATAATTAATTTATCTTTTTTTGCATAGTAAATAATTATAGTCAACAGATACATTTTTGGATAGCTGGGTTGAGCAGCAAATACATTGTAGCTTCCAATTATTTGATGCATGCATGAACAGTTTAGCAAATTATAATTATATAAATTAATACAAACAGACCTATTTGTTAACTATTTGCTTAATTCTAACCCTGTCGCATGTGAAATATAGTCAACAAATAGGTTTTTTGGGTATAACTGTTTAACAAATAGCATACAAATAGCTTACACATATTGTTATTTGTTAGCTATTTGACAATGCACACACTATTCAAATTACCTTCTGAGCAAATAGCAAATAAATAGGTATATTTGTGAGCTATTTGCTTTGTGTTCCTAGCAAATAGCTAATAAATAGGTATATTTGTGAGCTATTTGCATTACTTTCCGAGCAAATAGCAAATAAATAGGTATATTTGTGAGCTATTTGCATTACTTTCCGAGCAAATAGCAAATAAATAGGTATATTTGTGAGCTATTTGCATTACTCTCCGAGCAAATAGCAAATAAATAGGTATATTTGTGAGCTATTTGCTTTACTCTCCAAGCAAATAGCAAATAAATAGGTATATTTGTGAGCTATTTGCATTACTTTCCGAGCAAATAGCAAATAAATAGGTATATTTGTGAGCTATTTGCATTACTCTCCGAGCAAATAGAAAATAAATAGGTATATCTGTGAACTATTTGGAAACTCAGTCCGAGAAAGGACTTGTGAAATAGTTAACAAATATAGTATTGTTTTACTATTTGTAATCTTAACTAACAGAAAATATGAATAAAATAGCATATTTGTGTACTATTTGTAAAGACAAATAGAGAACAAATTGTTTTCAAATAGAGTTCAAATATCAAGAGAATCAATTTGATTAACACCAAATAGGAACAAAATAGATTGTTCTGGTAAGAAAATAGTTTACAAATAGACTAAAATAGGAAACAAATATCATCCAAATAGGAAACAAATATGTCTGATTCTGCAAGGGTTTCCAATTAGATTCAGTAAATACATCAACAGCTTTCATTAAAACTGCAAAAAGTCTGGATCTAAACACAAGTTAGGTATGTCTTCATAGCCGTTTTATTCCTTCATGAATGGACATTAGCAGGCTCACGTAAAATAGGTCAGCAGTTGCTCTGAGAGGCTAATCTCTATGGTTAGAAGAAGAAAGCAAGATGGCGACCAAAATGAAGAGTAGTTCATACAACTTTCTCTATTAATTCCCACAATATAAAAGGCACATGGAACAATCCAACATGTCGAACAGTAAGAACACAGTCTATATAACTTTAGTGAACAAATATTTTATTCATATGAGGAGGAATTTAAACAAGAAAGACCGTCGATCTCAGGTGCACAACTCGACTTCCCACTCCATCAGTCCATGTTTGTAATTTTGCTTTATTCTGTAGGCATTATTGAATCTTGTATTGAATTCTCCTAATAAATCGATATTACGTCATTTTCTGCGCATGTCTGTTATATCAGTTAGATTAGGCGGGAAATTCAAGGAGAATAGTTCTGGAATTAACGAGTGTCTTTATAATAGTTGTTTATCTTATTCGATAGTATATTTTGTCAAAAGCTACCTATTTCAAAAGGGAAAAGTAGGGAAACCGCGTGAGTCACAATCTAGAAAGCATTCTGGTGATGTCAGGGACATTTCTGTGCCCAAATTCGTGTGGTTTCGCGAGAGTGGGAGTCTTGGAGATTACAAGAAGTACCACTGTATTGAAATAAAAGGGGGATAGCAATACAAAACATCAGGCAAAGTTAAAAGTGCAGCAGTTCAAGGATTTTAAGACCCACTTCTCTGAGGCAACTGATAATTCCACAACCGAAGATAGATTTACCATAACATTTCTAAAATTTCAGAAGAAACTTCCTGGCCTTAAAGAGAAATTTAAGAAGTGGAATGTAAGGAAAACCGACGAAAGAGCCAATTATCTAAAAACATTCTCTCTAAAAACCTGGCACAGCTTGTCACAGGCAAAGAAAAGGGAACACAGCCTTGCCAACTGTAAAGGATGTGAAGTTAGATATTCTGACATTCAGGCCTATTTCCCAGTCAAGTCTGCAGTGCTGAAGGGTAAAGCAAAACTTAACCCAGTCTTTACTGCTGAGAATGAGGCCCAATCCCTAAAGAATAGTCCCCCTCAAGTTAAGCCATTGCAAAGGGACATAAGAAATGCTGCAAAGGCTATTTATGATAAACTAGACTCTGCATTGGAAAAACAGTTTAGTACCAGTTTTGCTGAAGCTCTATCAAAAGTGCCAGAGCTCAATTTACAAAATAAATCTCCAAATGACCGCCGCCAGGAAAGGAGAAATCACTACAGAAAATCTAAGGAGAATGTGGAGAAACAAATGGACGAAACTTCATTCTTAAGGTGAGACTCTAGACAGTTGTAATGAAAAAAAAGTTATTTTTAAAATATATATTTCCAAAAAGAGTTAACAACTCAAACACATCTTGTTTTGGCAATTAGGGCTTTATTTTTACTTAACTTAGTAGTACCCTGAGAGATAATAATAAGATATCCTAGGGAATGAAGATCAAATATTGACAATAGTTAACAATTATTCCCCGAAGTGTAGGTGAGTAGTGGTGGATATTTACAGAGCCGCGAAATTTCAAAAGAGTGAATATAGCCAAGGATATCCCATGTTTTGGGAGCCAATCAGCATGCGCGAAAAGCACTATTCACTGGTTTGGTATATACTAATAATAATTATTGCTTTTGCACTGCAGATAGAAATGTGGAAAACAGTCACTGTACACACCTTTAATTAATTATAACTACATGTACATGAGAGATTTTACATGTATATAAACCAAAAATGAAATATATACTGACAGTGCTAGCTACACTGTATACTTACATAATTTATGAAATTACATTTTTTAGATGCTATGGTAGTGGACAGTCCCTAAATGGATGGCAACGTGGACGGCTTGGCTTGCACAATCATTTGAGACAAAGGAATTTGCAAAAGAAAGGAGAGAAACAATTAACACCAATGACCAGCCAGCATGTAAAGTGATAAAGAAACAAAGGGACAAAGAAGCAATGAATGCTGAAGTGGAGGGATATGATGATCAACACTTAATTTGCTGGTGGGAACTGGCAACACGCTACAATATTTCTAACAGCAAAGGACAACTGGCAAGCAATGGGGGTCAAATAGCAAAATAACTCCTTACTTCTCAAGATGTAAATGTTGATCGTTTTAGAACAAAACGGAAAAATGAAAACAACACTGTTGTAAGGCGAAAGAAAAGAAGGGGTCCAGGAATAGAAATAAGTATTCCAACTGAAGTTGACACGAAAACACTTCAACAACAGCTACAACAGAAGATTGAAACAAAGGAGTACACAATCGGGGAAATGATAGTACCTCGAAAGGTAAAAAGTACTAAATCAAATTGTATTAATTTGTAAAATTAATAAAAGTTTTAATTTCAGTTCAATTATTATATTTTTACAGTATGAAAAGAAATGATCTCAAGATCAAGAAAGTAGAAATTGTGACTCAAGGGAGAAAAACATCACTTCTTGATATCAGAAAAAAATATGTTAAAGAAACAGAGCAAGTACCTCAGAGCAGTTTCTGATGCAATGTACCATGATATGAGTGAGGAGCAGCTGAGAGAGAGACTAACAGAGTTAAATGAGCTAGCAGCTGACAATGAGCCTATAGAAGAAATGAGGCAAAAGCTGATATCAATAGAAAGAATGAGACACTTGTTAGTTTGGTTAGATAATTCAACAGTGGCCAATGCAGGCTTCCTTGTTTGTCTTGTTACCTGCCTATATGATCCAGCAGTATGTTTCACTGATCAGGAATATCAGATAAAGTATGTGAAGAAAGTTGAGATTCAACGGATCATAGAAGAACCTGAACTGCACATTATTGCTAAATGTGGTAGTTCGGATAAGGAGCAGGTGCTATATAGTGAAACAAGGCTGAAATGCATTCAAGACCTCAAACATGACTGTTCCTTAAACAATGTTGCATACCAAGATAAACTCAGGTTCTGCCATGATGATATGCACCTAAGAGCCTTTGAAGCTGGACAACAAAAGGGTGGCAACTTTTCCTGTTCAGCTTGTGGGATCCATTGTGACATGACATATGAGGTTGACCATGCCCTTAACTGCAAGCTCATAAGTCTTCAAGACAGACAAGATGCCATCCTGCAAGGTGCAGTCTCAAGACGAAACTCAAGGCTGCTTAAAGCAAAATCATTTGAGGGTTTGTCAAAAACAGAGCTGGAAGAAGAGCTGGGCTCAAGAAAAAATTATGATGGCAAAACAAAGAAAGAGTTGCAAGACCTCCTCACAAATGAGTTACGAGGAAAGCAACGGCTTCCAGCTCTTCTAGTAAACACATCAGAAGCAACACTTGCATCATTAGGCCTTCAAAGCTATGAAATTCTGCCCTGTGAGCCACTTCATGACATTGGCCACCACATTGAAAACTTCTTTACTGAAATTCTCCACCATCTCAGCAATGAAGAAGCCAAGCTAATTCAAGAAACAGTGCAGCTTAGCATTGGAGGCAAAGAGAGCAAGAGATGTGTAGATTTCCGTGTGGCATTGGTGAAAACATCAGGTGTTGCACATCAACCAGGCATCATGTCTCAAGAGACATTATCAGCTAGTGACACTTTAGTTGAAATACAAAGAATCCTATATTCAGAAGAAAAGAACCGATCTCCTTCTCTCATCCTTCGTTATTATAATCAGGCATGGTACCACACAATTTTACTAAAAGATCTAATTGTGAGCAATCCAAAGAAACTGATATTGAGGAAGATGTTTGGTGTTTACTACCATAACCTCACTTCCCATGCAGGTGAAATGCTACGCCTCATATCAGGCCAAGCATCAAATGCTGAAAGGCAGGAAAGGGCCTTTAATTCTATCAAACAAATCACAAAGCAGACCAGTAACTATCATGCTGGCCAGGTAATACCCAATCTATTCATCCGTTTGCAAGCTGAAAGAGAAATGGGGTTACAAGGGGATGATTCTGGTCGACAGCAAGCACACATCAGCAAGCACACATCAGCAAGCACACATCAGCAACCTTGCTACATGTCTGCCACCACCAACAAACACCTTGATACCACACCAAGTCATTCGAAATCACTGCCGAGAATGGCAGGCTCACTTACAGCATATAGGTGACTACCTAGTAGAGGGCGAGGGTGTTTGGTGGAGAAACACAGACATTGGTGTAGAGTTTTATGATGTCACACACCCTTCCCCTATTGAAACAGGCCCATATCTTCACCACTTCAGATCTAGTAGTTTAAAATATGAAGCTCTTTATCTTGAGAAGTGCTGGAAGAATTGCCTTAACAAGCACATCATCATTCTAATTCACCTCATA
This sequence comes from Actinernus sp. WN-2022, assembly GCA_030867875.1. Lineage (NCBI taxonomy): Eukaryota > Metazoa > Cnidaria > Anthozoa > Actiniaria > Actinernidae > Actinernus > Actinernus sp. WN-2022. The sequence goes on from JAOWCC010000019.1 coordinate 58,552,809, forward strand.
AGAATTGACCAGGCAGATGGCACAACACAAAGAATACACACAGACTATCTTGGTGATGAGCTGCCTACAGAACAAGCATAAATAATTGACACCACAGTAGATCAGTGTGTGAATGAGCAACCTGAACCCCAGCCTGATGTAGCAATTATATCTTATAGCCATGATTTAGAAACCAATGAATCCTCAGTTTCTGACGTCTCATCACCAGATAATCCACTACAGCATGAATCAACAGAGGAAGATCAGGAAAACATCATAGACATTTCTCTTGCAAAAGATGAAATGATTCATATTGATGACATGTTACCAGGTACTTCTGATGAACCTACATGTAATCCTATACAAGAACTACAGGTACAACAAAAAGAAAGTGAACTACCTAAGCCAGATCTGCATACATCTACCTCAGCACCAACTATACAAGAACTCCAGAGTAAAAACCGTCACTACCATATTAAAGAAATAAACAACAGCAATAAATATAAACTTCAGACTCACCTGGGGAAGGCACTTGAAGTTGTGATGGCACCTTCTGAAAGAGTCGAGTGCCTGGACAAGAAACATCATCAGCTAAAAAAGTTGAATAAACAGAACATTAGGGATAAAGACCTCGAAAACAGCTACAAAGATACCTTAGCTCATCTACAAGCTCAAGTACTAGCAGAAAGGAGAAAGCTACAAACCAGTTTAGTTGAATGGGAAAAAGACTATGTGATGAAAAATAAGCTCACATCGCCATCTTTAGAAGAAATGAAAGCCAACAAAACAGCTTCATCCATAATGAAGAAACTGAAATATGCTAATGCATTACTTAAAGAATGGAACATTGACTTTGACAAGTAAATAGAAAATTGTGGTACTGTATCTAGATACAATTTTACAGTACCTTAATTGCTACATACTAGTTATATAATGGTTTTGAGTTCTAAAATATAGAATATCCCAAACATCACTTGTATTTTCTAAATATACACACTAGCCTTTAGGCGAGTTTGTATACCGAGAAAATACAAGTGACAAATGGGATGTTCCATGGTATACATTAATTGAGGAAGGGATTGTATAACTATTTAATCCCATAACATAGAAAATACCTACAACTGCAGCACCTGACGGGAAGGAAGAGTGGAATACCACCGAGAATATCCAATGGCAATACTGCTATCTGATTGGCTGTATTTTATATGGTGTGAAATAAGTTTTTGTTATGTAGATAATTTGTAAATATGGCAGCTGGTGTATATATTATTATAGTGGTGCTATACACTGTATACATGTACAAATTAAGCCTTAGATTCACCAGTTCAAAAATGTACAAAATGTATATAATAACTTATTCTAGTCATGCAAATAATTTAAAAACACTTATTCTCATATATATATAGCTAATAGATGTAAGACTTACTACATGAAACACTTTTAATTAAGATTACTTTGTACAATTTATATTTAAAAAGCTGAAAGCTAATGGTCTTACAACATTATGTGCTCTTTGAAAAGACAAGTCAGTGATTGAGTAAAGACAATTTCAAAATATCGTGTTGTAGCCTTCTACTTGACATTTTGGGAGTTCAAATATGAGATTCGTTCGAAGAGAAACAACGACTCCATGCAATATTTATATTTTGAGAACGAGTCTGGAAGCTCCTTTCCCAGGCGAAACAACTGGCTATCGGTGTAAGTTATTGTTTAAATTATAATACGTTTGTATAAAGTATTTAAGTTAGCTTAAAACCTTTAAGCTGAGCTCTTATACCTTTAAAAAGCCCACTAGTTTAGAGGCAAATTATCACAGTTTAGAGGCAAATTATCACCGTACGGTAAATTCAAAATATACGTACCTGATTAATGAAATCCAAAGGAAAAATCCACACAAAAACTCCAGCGTTGAAAATAAACAAAGCACTGAAACCATCGCCAAAAACTTCCTTTGCCCAGAACTTCAAAAATTCCTTTTTGAAGCCCAAATTCCGATTACACTCTATACGACGCCATAAACGAATTTAGAACGCTCGCGACAACCGTTGTCAAGACAACCTCGGGCCCAGACTCCCGAACGCGAAAACTATGCTGGGGGTCAAAATTCAATCAAGAGCCATGCCTTAATGGCGCTGAGCGTCTCTCTTGGGAGGAACGAACAAGAGGAGACGGCTGCAATTCAGGCTATTCGAACGGCCAATCTGTAAGCAAATCGTACTTGACGACGCAAGGCAAATCGTACAGTTTCAGCCCAAAATGGAATTTGTTTCGCTCCTCTGGTGAGCGGCTGAGCGCCAAGGGAAAACACGCTCTTGGTTCCGTCAGGGAATCACTGGAAGAGTGTAGCACTGGAAGGGCCCGGTCCGTCCCTGGTGCCGTTTCGGGGCCGCTTTCGAGATGTGTGTCGCGGCGACGGTGCCTCCTCGAATGTCGCACAATTTCTTCCGCCAGTCGATCTTCTTCCAACTGCAAGGCATTTTCAGCAGCGCGATCCAACTGCCTGTTGAAAGAACATTGCACCACTAAGGTCGCTACACACGAAGGGACAAGTCCCTGGGACTTGTCCCCTCGTCTGAATTAGGGCACATATTGTCACGGGAACAACATTTTGTCCCCGGGAATTTTCCCTTCACACGAGGGGACTTGTCCTTTCGTATGTACGCAACAAGGGATTTGTCCCTGGGACTTGTCCCTTCGTGTGTGCCGACCTTTATCATCGTCATCACTGAAATGAATTGACGTAACAAAAACAATAAAATGCGCGATACCGTTGTTATTGAAAGGAAAGAAGAATGAATACGAGCATTTAGAGAAAAACAAAATATAAAAATATATAAATAACCCCCTAACATGCGGCTATCCAGGAAAATCAGTATTACAAAGAAACCCAGGGTTAGTTAGTCAGCTAGTACAATAGAAAAATGAATTTAACGCCTATAAACGTGGGGAGTGGTCACCCAATCTTTGGTAGGTACGGCACCAAACCGACAGCCATAAAAGACAAGCAGATTTAAACACAGTGTTTCTTCGGTTAACTAATAGCTGTGTACTAAACACCTGCACGCATGCGAACCGGGCGTGCACCATTTCAGACCTTAATTTCAACGGCAGTTTTACATCAACTGGATATTTGGTCAAAATGACGCTTTACCTGCGTATCCCAGAACTTCCTTGGCTATCACCTTGACTAAGAAATTGGCGTAACTGACTATCGCATCCTTCGTCTTCCTCCTCGCTCGACTCCCGTTGAGAATCTGTCGCCTCGCATTCGTCTAATACGAATCTACTCATGTTCGCTCCTCCGATGTTCTCAAGAGTATGTTATCAGTTCCCGTGTTATATGTAGGCGATTGGGCGGGGATTTCCCCATAGCTACGCACGTACGGGCTTATCTTGAAGCGTTCGTGATAATCGAGGAAGAAGATCCTACTCATCGAACTAGTTCATCAAAGCTACAGGCTAAATCAAGTCCAACAAGTGGCAAAGAGGTTTAAAAGGGAACTAGGGAAGGCAAGCAAGCTTCGTAATCTGAATTCAATACTCGTCAGTGGAGTAATTCGTGTTGGAGGCCGAATTGAAATGGCCCCCATCTCCTTCAATGCCAAGCACCCAATGATTCTTCCTACAAAGCATCACATCACAGAGCTTGTAGTGCGGCACTATCATCATAGTGAGGGTCATTCAGGACCAAGACATGTATTAACAGCAATACAGCAAAGGTTCTGGATTGTTAGAGGTCGCTCTGAGGTGCGACGAATTATCGGAAGGTGCATGAATTGCAAGAAGAGGAATGCACGCCCAGGCGAACAGATCATGGCGCCACTTCCAACTGCACGAGTGACTCCATACGAGCCGCCATTCACATCGGTGGGAGTTGATTATTTTGGTCCCTTCTTAGTGAAACAAGGAAGCAGCCAAGTCAAGCCATATGGGTGTCTCTTTACATGCTTAAGTATCCGTGCATTCCATATAGAGGTCGCTCACTCATTGGATTCGGAGTCATTTTTGTGTGCATTTAGCAGATTTACCAGTAGGCGAGGCCAATCGAAGAATGTCTACAGTGACAATGGAACCAATTTCACTTGGGCGTATGCTATGCTTAAAGAGGAATTCAAGAAACTTGACAACGATAAAGCTCAAGACCAAATTCGAGATCGACTTCGCAAGAACTATATTCAGTGGCATTTCAATCCCCCTGGAGCTAGCCACATGGGGGGAGTTTGGGAAAGAATGATACGCTCTATACGACAAATCCTGAAGGCGCTGTTGCAGGAACAGCTAGTGAATGATGAGGCACTGATGACCTTCATGACAGAGGTTGAACGAATCTTGAACGATCGTCCGCTTGTTGGCAATGATGATCATCCAGACGACCTTGAATCATTAACGCCAAACAAGCTATTGTTACTCCAGCCCAACCCTAGTTTGCCTCCTGGTGTTTTCATTAATGCAGACAAGTATGGCAAACATTGGCGACAAGCACAATGGTTAGCAAACTCATTTTGGAAGCGTTGGATACGAGAGTATTTACCCACTCTGCAAGAACGTCAGAAATGGACGAAAACAAGACGAAATCTGAGAAAAAAAAATATTGTCCTAGTCGTAGACAGCAAAATGCCACGTGGACAATGGCCGATGGGAGTCGTAGACGAAGTGTTCCCCGATAGACATGGGACAGTGCGTCAAGTCATGGTTAGAACCTCTAGGACACGACTTCGAAGGGACGTCAGGAAACTATGTCTCCTTGAAGGGCACTCGGAGGACGAGGGCAGCTTGGACCAGGAAACTACATAGCTTCGACGGAGCTGATGGAGCGGCACATAAGTCGACAGTGTAATTAAAGATGCGATTAGCAATGATCAAATCCGGAAAGCTGAGGTTCAGCATCAACAAGACGTACATCAATAAGAAGTTCTAGATGCACTGTAAAGAACGTATGACACAGGTCATATAGTTAAATAGATAATCGATTGTTCTAAGATTGTTTGACCTAATGTAGATAAGTATCAAGCTCCTTGCTATGTACCTTGATAGGGGCCGGGATATGTAAGGTCAAATTCTTATAGCCTATTTATCATTTATTTATTTATCTCATCGTATGCATTCCTCTCTTGGAATTTTGTTTGTTCAATCCTTTATCATTCAAATTCATAGCAAACCGTAGCAGTCACTTATAAATTAGCATTTTCAGTTTTCGCAATCGAGTTATTATGTTATCGTCTCCGTTAACGTGCACAAGATGTAGGAGTCTCGCTAAGTGCTATTCGGCAGTATATCCCCTCAATGCGAGGTAAGGACATTTCAGATTTCACTGTAGTACACTTATCATTACATTGAACATGTTTTATTTATTTATTTTCTTTGACTAGAAGACCTATATATATCTGTACTGTGTACAAGACATTGAGTAACAAGTATTGAGGACAAGTAAAATGTAGCGGCTCTTACATATATCTACAGGTAAAATATAATAATAATATAAGTTGAGTTAGCTTACATCAAGAGGGTCTAAAAAAGAAATTTGTAATTTACATGTAGTTATTAGAGTTTTTCTAAATCCTCCGTATTTCACAGGGCTCCGTTTTTCAGTGATATTTCCATAACAAAAGAGACAAACGAACCGTAAATTGGACTATTCATTTTCACGGTACCTGTTCCACGCGTGCGTTCGGAAGTTCGCGAACGTTTAATCTATGCTGTGATACTGTTTGCAAAATACCACCCCACCATTCCCTATGTTTTTATTTGTTATTGCTGTTTTTTTAGCTGAATATTTAGAGGTTTTAAGAAAGCTTGATGGTGTTCTCGTTCCCCCACTGTTTCCCGTCGAAGCTATTTGCCTCTTCATTGACGCGTTGTTTGAAATCTTGGAAATGCTGGAATGGTCAGCGCAACATGTACCAACAATTTCCAAATGTTGTTGGAGCAATGGATGCTTTTTCTGTCCAAATGAACAGACCACAAGGTCCACAACAGCACCTATACTACAGACGAGACCGCGGTTTTCATTTCATGAACGGTCATTTTGTCGTTAACAACGATGGTTACTTCACTTTCAGCCAACATGGGTTTCTAGGCCACTCTGCTGACGCTGGCACGTATAGACGACTTCCACAGATTGGGTTTGGCAATCCATTCCACCTTCCTAGAAATGCATTTATATTAGCGAATGGTGGGTACCCATCAATATATCCTCTCATCACGCCATTTTGTCGAAGAGGAGGACGATGCAATGCAGTGCAAAGAAGGCTGAACTAAGCGATCAGAAGAATAAGGGTTCGCGTTGAGCACCGAATTGGAGATATTCCCGTCTACCGTAGTCTTCCGGGTCGAGCTGGAAGATTTCGCCATAGAAGGTGCTTCATACCCGTAGTAGTTGATGTTGTTGCTGCATTTGTAAACAGGCGAAGAATCCTCATTGATATGAGAGAAAACCTTCGTTAAGAAAATAGATCTTGTGCAGCTGGTCACGTGACCTAAACATTTGTAGTTCTCATGCAACATAAATGCGAGAAATGGAAAGAGCTAACCAAACCTAAGCAAGTTTCGGTTCGTATATCTTATAAAGGATTTATCCGCTGGATAAAGTTATCCACCCTTTAAACAACCGGGCCCAGGACTCTAATGCTACAGCTCTAACGATAAGAACCTAGGAGAAGGGTTACCCTAGCATTCATGTAAATAGCGACAAGGAAACAATAAATCAATAGTCGGTAACCCTTCTAGATGGGGTTACCTGGCTCGGTTTTTGCTTACAGTATTTGATGTCTGTCTATCGGTTTGTTTGTGTAAGCATATCAAAGTAGTACGAACCATCTTATTTATTTTCCCTCCATAACACTGAAGCTACATTCTGAGATAGTGCCGTACAAAACTCGAATTTGTTTCAGTTTTCATGGTTATCATGTTGGCTTACATTTGCCGCCATTTTCTTTTCTTTTTTCAATGTGGTTTTTCTAACAGCATGAGCTTACAAGGAATAAAGTCATTGCTCGATTTATTTTGTAATTATTATTTTACGCGAGTGGTGAAAATATTGTGCACTGCAGTACGATTTACAAATTGAGTATTTTGTGCTGATTGTTATTTCAAATTAGACTACTTTAAAATAAACATATTAAGTATGCGAAGGAAGCGAAATAAACAAATGAAAAGTGGTTGATCACTTTTTTTTCTGTCGGATGAGAGGGAACCCCCATATAAAAGTGACGAGAAAGGTCGTCGTAAATTTTAAAAGAAGGTCGTGTATGGGGTGCCATTTGTGTCAAAAATACTTGTATCTTATATATATATATATATATAACATGTATCAAATATATATGGCAACTACTACCTTGAATAAAACTTCCTCACATATTTGTAGGACCTCTTAAGTAAAATATAAGACTTGTTGTTATTTATAAAACTTCGTACACGAAATATATAACTTGTTGTCATTTATAAAACTTCGAAAACGAAATATAAGACTTGCTGTAATTTATAAAACTTCGAACACGAAATATAAAACTTGTCATTTATGAAACTTCGAACACGAAATATAAAACTTCAAACACGAGATATAATACTTGTCCATTTTTATGACGTGCATTGACAGATATAAATAACACGCGCTTTTGTAAAACTTGTTCTAAAATATGTAGAACTTCGAGTGGACTGCTGACCAGCGGCTACTTCCGGGAAAGGGAGAGACTGGGTAAGAAATCGTCCGACAATATGGACGTCAGTAAAAGATCTTCGGATCTATTTAAATAGTCTACCTGCAATTCTTCATGAACTTCAGATAAATTTATATTCAAATAACCAGAAAGTCTTACAAAAAATGGCAAGACTTGACGAAGAACAAGTGGGCGTCCTGTTTTGGTAATTAACTTTGGTCGAAATTGACGAAGATACCGAGGGAGCCGAGATTGGAAATGTAAGTTCCGAATTATATGGAATGTATCGAAGTCTGTGTGATCAATACAGTGGTCGATTGTAGCAGCAAAGCTCTTCCGTGCACTTCATGTCTTCAGTTAAGCCTGCTGAAGGAGCACGAGGTCGAAAACCTAGCTTCGTCATAGATAAGGATCACCTACTCAGCTTGAGGGAACTTGGATTTTCCTGGACAACAGTCAGCGTTTTGCTTGGAGTGTCGCGGAGTACTATCATTAGAAGGCGCATGGAATTTGGTTTGGAGGAGGAAAGACCCTCCTTCAGTGAAATCAGTGATGAAGAGCTTGATGATGTGGTAGAATCAGTTTTACAATTATGCCCAAACTCAAGGGAGGTAATGGTTCGTGGGGCCCTTTTGGGAAGGGGTGTTAAAGTGCAGAGAAGCCGTTTGAGGGAATCACTGTTTAGAGTAGATGGAGCTGGAAGGGAAACGAGAAGACGGTATGCGATCCAGAGAAGAGTTTATAATGCAGCACCCAATGCATTATGGTAAGGGTTAAAACATATACACCAATTAAGCTTATGTCTCTTTTTCAATGTACACTTCCTCAGCATGAAACAAAACTATGCATTTCCCTTTGAAAAGCTGCCCTATTGTGTTGATTGTGTATCCATCCCCAAACACTACTGGCCTTCTTTATAATAATTAGTTTTAGTTTGCCATTTCATATGCAATACAATCATAAAATGTTGTATTTCTATTTCTTACTTATATATCTATCAATTTCAAGCCTGTCCTCCCCCCTGGGGGCAGGGTTGGGGCATTGACAGCTCATCAGTCCCGGGGGAATTTGGTTTTGCGTACATTTTAAACTTTTTAGTGTTTGTATGGAGCATCTAACAGCCCTATCATGGGGCATTTTAACATATCTCAAATTCAAAACTAAAAACTCTGCTAATGCCCATGGGGCTGGGGGGCAGAGACGGTGAGGGGGGCAGAGACGGGCAGGCTTGGAATTAATGGAGACATTAGTATGATACATTAGTCCCAGTCAATTCTTCAATTTATGAATTGGTAATTCTTTATCTATTCGACTAGCTGTTAATAATTTGCATTACCTCATTACCTTTTACTAGGCACATGGATGGAAATCACAAACTGATTCGATGGCAACTTATTGTTCATGGGACAATTGATGGGTTTTCAAGAGTAATCACGTTTTTGCATTGTTCTACCAACGATAGGGCAGAAACTGTTCTAAACTTGTTTAAACAGTCAATTCAAAAATTTGGATGTACAGAACGAGTACGAGCTGATCATGGCACAGAACACATTGGGGTCGCTCGGTTTATGCTTGAAGAGAAAGGAATATCAGAAAACCCTTTCATTACTGGAAGGTCTGTTCACAATCAGAGGATTGAAAGGCTGTGGCGAGATCTTAGTCAGCGTGTCATTTCATATTACAAGAATCTGTTCTACCATTTAGAGTTTAACGACATGCTTGACCCATCCAATGAGCTTCACTTGTTTGGACTACATTATGTGTTCCTTGTAACTGATATATCTATATGATGGTTGCCATGTGATTTTCAAAATTCAGAGCAGCTTTTATTGCAATGAATTGGTACAAAGATGCTTAACTGGTAATATGATGTGCCTTTTGGAAATACATAATCTGAAGGCTGGTCACTTTTCTGAATTTGCTTAATCAGCTTTGTAGTACACTGCAGGAGTTGTAGGCCACTCTCATATAGGGAAGTACAACAATGGGAACAATTATGCCTGTAAAAATAAAAATGTGGGCATGTAAATATATTATGGGTAATTTGATAAGCAAAAGCTAGTTTACATACAGAGAAAATATTGCCATCGGCCTCTCTCCTACATAAATCCCTATTGAAAACGTACCTTTGTTATGAGCTCCTGGAAGCTCCTTGTGTGGGCCCTGAGACCATCAGCTTAACGCCAATTCCGAATTGTTACTCATGTGACCGAGTTAAAATTGTTAATTTTTAAAACTTTAATATACCGAGTGACCGAGTTAAAATTCTTAATTTTTAAAAAAATAATACGCCTTGTTAATTTTAGTAGAGTATTTTTACTACTGCAGTAAGTAGTATAGGGCGCATGGAATTACCCCCTTTGTTGCGGTGTTATGCTAATTTTTGCGGTGTTATGCTAATGTTTGCGGTGTTATGCTAATTTTTAAGGCGCTCATGAATAAAGTGCGGTGGTTTCTCATTATCTATTGTCTTAGACTTATAAATAAAATGTGGCGCCCTCATGAATAAAATGTGGCGCTCTCATGAATAAAGTGGTGAGGTCATGAATAAAGTGTGGCGCGCTCATGAATATCTATTGTTCCTTTGGATGAGGTCATCGATCTATTCGGGCATGTTTGGGCAAAGCCTATTGTTTGGAGCAGCTATAAAACCAGGAGCAATCGGCCCTGAATATATTCGAAGTTGAATGAAAAAAGTAATAAATATCTCGCAATATCTAAACCCCTTTGTAGCGTATTTAGTAAGAACAAACTACTCGTGATAGACTCTAAACTGTCTTTATTATTTTCCTTTACAGTTAATAACTCATAAGATAATTGTATACAAAATCCACTGTGAGAAATTTTGCTATTGTCCTTAGGGATTAACGATAACTGAAGAGCCTATTGTTTGGAGGAAAACTCTTGTGATGCAAATTATTCTCTAAAACTGAACTATAATTACCATACGAATATAAACAAACCACTAGATAATTAAACAAAAGTTTATTCAATCTCAAAAACACCAATTTTAAAAACAGTTCATTTTTCTTATCCTCGCGGAGTTGATAACTTTCTTATTTCTCAGTTCTTGGGTTGATATAATGTACCGTGTTACAAGATTACGCTGATTTATGTTTCATTGATTTTTTTTTCTCAGTTCTTGGGTTTTCTTTTTGACAAATGCTACAGACAGTTGTGTTTTTACCGAGGAGAGGAAAATTAATGACCAAGGTAGTCTAGTCTAAAAACTATACTTCAGCTAGAAATCGACTTAATAAAACTTATTTCTAAAAGGTACAAATGTATTATTCATCGCGGAATCACTCTGTTCCGGAATAGGTTGTTTTTGGAATTGTTTATTCAACAATAATTTTCGGTAGTGAATTGCAGCCTCGGTCGCTCCTTGCCATCCACAATCTTCCGTGTTCATCAAGTTTTGTTTTGTTTCCAAGATTTTTTGGAAATCAGGATCTTTTCTTAAGCTGTGAATCCATTTCATATCTTCGAACAACACTTCTCTTAGGTCTTTTCTATAGGTAGGAACCAAAGCGTTACTGGCTTTGATTTCGGCAACTTCATGACTATCCCCATCGTGTTCATACTTTTGAACCAACGCTTCCCAATCTTCCTGGTGCCGTTCTTTAGCTTCGTTACGAATTCTTTCCCAAACATCCTCTTCTCCGTCATAACTATCATCAGTGGAGTCCGTGCTCTCCTGAGAATCAGAGCTTTAATAAGAATATTCAGTCATTTCATCATCTGAGTTGGAACGATTAGCAGCCATCGTTTATATCTTTACTCTTCAAGGATCGGGAGTATAATGTTAGACCCTTAAAAGTTTCAAACTTTATAGAAAACAAATTGGTGTGGTCACTACGTTTAACAAATGTCGATTAGCTGATTTAGCTAAGGTCTCTCAGTTAGATCAACATTGTAAGTAGGATTTCTAACCAACATATTTTCCATTATCAACAACTGGATTTACATTCCTCGACAAAAACATTCTTTTTTGACGTTTTGTTTCTTGTAAATATGGTTTTCGTTCTTGAGTTGATAACCTATGGACTTGTACCAAGTGGTTGGATAATTTAACAAGATACTTTGATCCACAATTAGGTACAGGGCAGTTTTTCAAAGTCCGATTTTCCATGTTCACTCGTTGAAAGTTAGTATCAAATAGCACAAATCTACTTGATCGTCCCTTTTGTCGCCTTTCGTCCCGTTTGTCTCCTTTTGTCCCGCTTTTTTTCGTTTGAAATAAAAAAAGAGGCATAAAAAAGCGGGACAAGCGGGACAAGAGGCGACAAACGGGACGAAAGGGATAAACGGAGATACCTTTATCCGAATGTGAACACGGCTCTACTGACAAGTTAAACGTTGTTAAACGTAGTGACCACACCAATTTGTTTTCAATAAAGTTCGAAACTTTTAAGGGTCTAACATTATACTCCCGATCCTTGAAGAGTAAAGATATAAACGATGGCTGCTAATCGTTCCAACTCAGATGATGAAATGACTGAAGATTCTTATCAAAGCTCTGATTCTCAGGAGAGCACGGACTCCACTGATGATAGTTATGACGGAGAAGAGGATGTTTGGGAAAGAATTCGTAACGAAGCTAAAGAACGGCACCAGGAAGATTGGGAAGCGTTGGTTCAAAAGTATGAACACGATGGGGATAGTCATGAAGTTGCTGAAATCAAAGCCAGTAACGCTTTGGTTCCTACCTATAGAAAAGACCTAAGAGAAGTGTTGTTCGAAGATATGAAATGGATTCACAGCTTAAGAAAAGATCCTGATTTCCAAAAAATCTTGGAAACAAAACAAAACTTGATGAACACGGAAGATTGTGGATGGCAAGGAGCGACCGAGGCTGCAATTCACTACCGAAAATTATTGTTGAATAAACAATTCCAAAAACAACCTATTCCGGAACAGAGTGATTCCGCGATGAATAATACATTTGTACCTTTTAGAAATAAGTTTTATTAAGTCGATTTCTAGCTGAAGTATAGTTTTTAGACTAGACTACCTTGGTCATTAATTTTCCTCTCCTCGGTAAAAACACAACTGTCTGTAGCATTTGTCAACAAGAAAACCCAAGAACTGAGAAAAAAAAATCAATGAAACATAAATCAGCGTAATCTTGTAACACGGTACATTATATCAACCCAAGAACTGAGAAATAAGAAAGTTATCAACTCCGCGAGGATAAGAAAAATGAACTGTTTTTAAAATTGGTGTTTTTGAGATTGAATAAACTTTTGTTTAATTATCTAGTGGTTTGTTTATATTCGTATGGTAATTATAGTTCAGTTTTAGAGAATAATTTGCATCACAAGAGTTTTCCTCCAAACAATAGGCTCTTCAGTTATCGTTAATCCCTAAGGACAATAGCAAAATTTCTCACAGTGGATTTTGTATACAATTATCTTATGAGTTATTAACTGTAAAGGAAAATAATAAAGACAGTTTAGAGTCTATCACGAGTAGTTTGTTCTTACTAAATACGCTACAAAGGGGTTTAGATATTGCGAGATATTTATTACTTTTTTCATTCAACTTCGAATGTATTCAGGGCCGATTGCTCCTGGTTTTATAGCTGCTCCAAACAATAGGCTTTGCCCAAACATGCCCGAATAGATCGATGATCTCATCCAAAGGAACAATAGATATTCATAAGCGCGCCGCATTTTATTCATGAGAGCGCCACATTTTATTCATGAGAGCGCCACATTTTATTCATGAGAGCGCCACATTTTATTCATGAGTCCAAGACAATAGATAATGAGAAACCACCGCACTTTATTCATGATTAGCATAACACCGCAAAAAAGGGGGTAATTCCATGCGCCCTATACTACTGGCATAGGTGCCATTTACTACTCTATTTGATGCCATTACTTTTAACAGAAACGAATAATAAATAACAAGTGTTATGTGTATTTTACTTACAAATGTCATTTCACCACGTTCGTTTAGACTTTAGGAGCGCCAGTTATCCATACTCATTTCGTAAAATGTGACAAATTTCCATGCAAGACCATCCCAAGTCCTCCTAGAAAAACTCAACATCTTGCCATTTCTATCGAAGAAGCTTTTGGTTTCAGCAGCAAATCAACACGCTAAATTCAAATTCGATCTGTGGATTAGCCGGGTCCTGGCTTTGTCCAGCCCCTGGTCATCGTGTCGTATATACAATCATCTGCCGATCTGGGTAAAAAACGTGGTCATTCGGCTCAGACAAGGGCGCCAGTTGAAATATCCTGAGCCTGTTGGAAGGCTTTCCCACGAGTGAAGTTACATAAAACATTAAACTGCTTACATTGCAAGCGCTTGGCAAAAAATTGCCACTCCATATTTGAGAGAAACGTCCTCCCAGGTCTGCCATCTTGTATTTACTGTATTAAGTTATGTAAATTAATTAACCTGGCGATTGTTGACGTGACCAGCAAAGTGCAATCTGATTGGTGGTGAACTTGAAAGAAGGTGAATTTATCTAAATCCAATTTCGTGACTTTTCATCCTAAACAAAAAACAATTCCTAACTATCCACTCATAACAATTAATAGTGAATTAATTGAGGAAAGAAATCACACTAAATACTTAGAAATTCTGCTTGACAAACACTTAACTTGGAAAGAACAAATAGCCTCTATTAAGCTGAAACTTGCATTAATAGTTCTAGAACAAATTACAGTTTGCACTTCATTACAAGTGAAAGTATTACAATTTGGAAAGAAATCCCCCAAGAATTCCTTACGTATATATTTCATAAATTAGTGAAATGCAGATTTTACATCTTACATTATGTTTTGTTAAAAAAGTATGTTGTAAAATTGAAAGTTGTGTTTCTGTGTTCCGCCTATTAGAGTGTTCCTGACGAGATAGATTCTGGGTTTTTTTCCAGGTCCAGCTAACTCTCTTCTTTCCATTGTTAAATTCATATTATCATTGTATCACATGTAACTCCTACACCTAGAGTGAAATAAATGATGTTGCTGTTGTTGTTGTTAATCATTTGTGACCAAATTAAGGCAAAGGCAACGTTAATTAGCTTAGCTTGCAATGAAAGTGGTATTGCCAGTGCTTTTCTACTTTTATGAACATACCGTTTAAGGAGGGGAGGTAAAGTTTGTGATCGGCCAGTGAATGTTTTGGAAAAAGGCGATTTAAAAAACGAATTTGTCACTGCTAAAAATGCTTCGATGTCCAAGGGGCTATGTTAATCCTGAGAGCGAGATAGAATATATAAATATCATGTGATTGGCATTATATACTTTCCAGACTTGCTATTCCAGATGGCAAACTAAAGCGTATTCTAAAAACTTGATAGTTTAGTTAGCTTTCACGCCCAGACATAATCAATCGAGGAGGTACGCATTTGAAGACGACTAAATGCAACACTTCGAAAACAAAAGAGCCAACCCTCCATTCTAAAAGTCACTGTAATTGGCTAGTAGTGCATAGAACTTGACGAGAACGGGCCAATAACGAGAAGTGTTAGGTTTCAGCAGCTTCATCCCCAGCAACTGCATGGCAAAAAGTGAAAATGCCGGCTTCTGGTGATCGCGAAAAAAGCAGCGGAAGAAAGAGAATTGTATAGTCCGATATTTAAAAAAAATTAACAACCAGGCCGATGATAATCCTGCTAGTGGTAGTGGATGTGTTGAAGCTGGCCAAAGTAATAGTGATGCTTCACTCGATGAACCAGAAGCAAAGTATCCAAAGTCTACGCCTCCTACAAACAAAAGTGAAGTTTCAAGCCGCCACCTACAACTAAGAACAGTTTTAAAATTGGAACGAGAACTGCACATTGATTGGCTATGTTATGAATTTGATGTTCACAGTAACGTTTCTATAGTATGGTGCTCTGTTTGCAGAGCTTAGCTCAGAGGTATGCAATCAGTATGTATGTGGAACAGTTAATGTGAAGAAGGAAGCAGGTATCTGCCATCTGAAGTCATTGGAGCATAAACATTCGTGCGATACAAAACATGCTCAAGACAAATTGGATAAAAATGAAATGCCTCCTCTCGAAGCTGGAATGAAAGAGCTTGACAACAAAGCATTGAAGCAAATGGACAGCTTATTTAACACTGCTCTGTATGTGGTTGTTATGGAGCGCCCATTCACATAATTTTCATATCTCATTGCTTGCAAAACAAAAATGCCTGCTTTGAGTGTAAGGTCGGTGCCTCATACAAAAATTATAAAGGGTGTAAGAAATTCAAAAGTGAAATTGCAGGTCAGTTGGCTGTTTATCTGAAGGAGTTAATGGTGGCATGTGATGGCATGTATCCACTTTCAACTTCTGTCTGTGAGAGGGGATTCAGTACAATAGGAGATATTGTAGTTGAGTCTACGAATAGCAGTTTCAGCGGTATTGACCCGAACGCCTCACTTCAATGTAATGAAGCGCCATTGAAACCATCATTCTTACACGACACCAACACCCTCCTAAACAAGCACGACTAATTTAGATACACAGTTTGAATAGCGCTTCATTACATTGAAGTGAGGCGTTTGGGTCAATACCGCTGAAACTGCTATTCGTAGACTCAACTACAATATCTCCTATTAAAAGGTGAAGTCTGATTGGAGAGCTGCTCTTGACACACAGACCTTAAATTACCTGATGAGGATCTCTATTTTCATTGGCAAAATGGGAATGATGGAATGGCAGCCTAGCCGTGCTGTAGATAGGTGGTGGCTGTCTGGGCAGAGGTCTTGACGTCCAAATATGCCCCCAGGAATTAGAGCTTGGTGAGTGGTAGTGTACTGCTTCAACTAGTGGCTACCATTGTCTGACATCTGCCTACCCGCCAAATAAACAAATGATTTGTACAACTGCACATGAACCGTAAACTGGTACATACTGCCAAGTTAGATAATAATTATTACTACTTTAGGAAAATTCTAAAGCTCTCCGTAGCATCATCGTTATTACATAACATTCATATAATTATACAACTGTTTAAAAAAAGGTTGATCATATCGAAGAACTAACAACAAGCATTGAACAATAGATCTCCATTGTCTTTGTATCATTGAACCATATGGCCTTATGTTCAATGTAAGTAGTTGGTTCTTCATTCTGATCAACCTTTTGGAAATAGGTGTATACCAAGAAGTGAAGTGCTTTTCGCACGCACTGATTGGCTACTAAAACGCGGAATATCCAGCACTATTCACCTCCCGGCTAAGAGACATAATGATGTGCGTGAAGTATTCACTTGTGAATGGATTTTTGAACTTCGACTATTTTGCTTGTATCGGTACAATTATGCCACTTAGTGTCGGTGACTAGCAGTTGATATTTACCTCGTAGCTATATTTCACTTTTTTGCGCAGGAATGATTTATTTTACTTACTCAGCATTCGCATCAAGTGGGCATAAACAGCGTCTGTCAGACTGTCTATTTGCACTGCTGATGCTAGCCTGAACTCTGTACCCTCTTTTCTTAAAAGAAAATGGCATATTCTCGGGTGCCATCAAACCAATCTCCTGGTCCCGGTCAACTTCGCGCTGTTGGTTTTCACTGGCCAGTTGAATACCAAAGCTCTGTAACCAACTGTATATAAAGATATTGGGACGACTTTTTAAAGGTAGTCTAACTCCTAAATACCGTCTATCTATTATTTTAAACATTAATGCAATAAATAGATGGTGTCTGAGATTTATACTTTGTTTAAAATATCGACTGACTCCCTCGTCTCTTACCACCGTTTTTGCTACGCGATGGCGCGAGACCAAAGTCGCAACGTGAAGTTGGGAGTAATACAGTACCACTTGAAACCTGTATTCTGATTGCCCCGTTATACTGTAATAATAATAATGTATTAGGAGCACCCTACAGAGTCTCATTGCTCTTACATATTATACCTAATCGAAATAAAATTAAATGAATATATAAAATGTATCAAGTAACTAGCTAATAGCTTCTAAAAAGAAAGGTCTTCAAGCTTGATTTAAACCTAGTTAATGAATCAATACTTCGAATACAATCCGAAAGAGAGTTCCACAGTTTAGCTGCATCGACATATAATTATCTGTCGCCATAGGTTACAGTATTAGAACAAGGAACAAAGAACAAGTAAATTATGTGAACTCGATCTGAGTGAACGAGAAGGGCTGTAAGGTCTGAGTAATTCACTTATATATTTGGGAGCTTGGCCATGGAGAGCCTTAAAAGAAATTTAATTTATTTTAAAAGTGATCCTATCTCTAACTGACAGCCAGTGAAGTTCATATAAGATAGGGGAAATATGGTCAAACTTCCCAGCCCAAGTTACAAGTCTCGCAGCCGTATTATGCACACGCTGTAGTTTATCAAGTTCACATGCCGGTAAACCATACAAAATGCTGTTACATGGGTCAAGTTTAGATGTAATGAAGGGATGAACTAATATTTCACAATCATCCTGGGCTAAGTGCTTTCGAATCCTTCCAATATTCCTAATAGCCAAATACGCAGACGGGAATCAACAGTAACACCGAGGTCATTGAAAGTGCACCAAATTAGAATATATTTGACACATTGTTCGAGCCTGGACAACACAACTGAACGATCAGAACAGGGATTGATAGACACATAAAGTTGTGTTTCGTCTGCATACATCATGCAGTTCAGGCCATGGGCAGAGATCACATCTTCTAGTGGTGCAAAGAAAAGTGAGAACAAAAGAGGTCCAAGCACGGAACATGAGGGACACCATGTAACAGCTGACTGTCAGACGAAGTAGTATATCTAACCATAACCACCTGAGTTCGGTCAGTAAGATATGAGTGAAACCATTTCAACACGGTTCCATTCAACCCATACCAGTACCGGAGTCTTTCAAAGAGAATAGTATGGCCAAAAGTATCGAAAGCTGACGACAAGTCCAAAAGTACCAGAACCATTTATTGGTGTCTATGAACTGCATATAATATGTCATTAAACACTCGTAAAGGGGCTGTTTCAGTACTACGAACGCGCTTATACACGGATTGCAGCTTAGCTAAAAGATCGTTAGCAACAAGGTTGTTCATAATCTGTGTAGCAACTACTCGTTCAAGAGCCTTGGGTTTGCTTCTTGATAGATGGATGTAGGACCCCTTTCTTGAGGGATGTAGGAAACACACCAGAACTCAGTGATGTGTTAATAATATTAGTAAGTGGAGAAATTAGAACATCAGCGGATTGTTTTAAAAGATGGGTTGGTACTGGATCAAGAATGCAGGTTTTGGGCTTCGAGTGTTCCACAACTTCACGGATATAGCTTTCAGATACCTCAGCGAATTCACTAAATCAGCATTGACATGGAGTGGAATTTATAGCTACAGACAAACCATAGACATCCATAGACGCCAAACTTGACATACGCAAATTGTCTCTCAGTTTTTGTATCTTGGCTGAGAAAAAACTCACTGAAGTCCTCTGCCAGAGAATGAAGGGGCAAATGGACGGTAAGGGAGAAACTTGTTTAACCTTAAAGAGGCCATCAATCATGCGGAATCGAACAGCTGGTTGATATCAGAGCTTGATATTTGTGCCTTATAATAATTAGATTTAGCAGAGTTAAGTGCATCTGTATAAGCACGACACTGTTCTCTGTACACCTGAAGATGGGCCTCAAGGTCTGAGGCTAGATATTTCCGTTCAAGTCCACGTCTTTGCCTCTTTAGAGCTCTTAGGGTATCATTAAACCATGGTGCATTTGGGCGTAAGATAATTGCTCGCGTACGTTCAGGTGCATGCTTATCAATGAGCTCATGTAGGTCTGACACCATTTTTACAAACTTTACACATAACAAATGCAGCCACCAGCATATTTTGTAGCAGTCGTGGGGTATACCATTATTGATTCAGCGGCGAGGGGGGATTTACAGACGGGGCAAAGGCTTTCAGCAGGATAGGCATGAACAAAACATTGTTCGATGCATTTCCATCAAAAGCAGTGTTCACATGGCCCTTGTATTGGCTGCTGCAGGGAGAAAGGAAGGCTTTGATCGCAACCTTTATTGATACAAATGCCAACTTAAGTAAGCAGTTTGCAGATTTTTGCAATCTTCAATTTAACGATTCAACGTACGAGCCGAGAATGTTGTTGTCGCAGAATAACCGGCGCGATTAGGAGATAATGGAAAACACTGAGAAGTTTGAAAACGGTCATTATGAATTTGCACTGCCATGAAATAATTATCCGCCATGTCTGCAGAATAACAAGCCACAAGCAGAACAGACTCCAACTGCTAAAAAAACGTCTGTAGAAGAATTCTGTTGTATTTGAGAAATATATAGAATTCATGGATAATCTGCTGCGCACGAGCGTTTGAAGCGCTAATATAATTCCTGCATTCTGTATGGGCAGCAGATGATAAGAAGCCAAGGCACACGCGCACGATTATGAGATGGAAGAAACAAAATGGCTGCCGCCTGGTGCGCTTTGCTTTGGAAGGAGAAAATCAATGGTTCTTTTCAAGGTATCATGATAATTTTTCATTGATAAATTAAATAAATATTACATTACTGATTGCGGATGCGCCTTGGACCAGGCCACTTTAGCAATCAGTGTAGTCATTAGAAAGATTTTGCTGATTTTCTTGTATTCTGCTGTATTATATGATGTTGTTGTTTGATGAAATAGGTCTGCTATATTTTGCCATTTAAACTTCCCGAGTTATATCCGGGAATTAGATATTGGCGAAGAAGCGGGAAAACCGGGAAAGCTACTAGAATATTAGATAAGCTAGTTTAATTATAGTGAAGTGTTCTGGCTTTCAAGTTCAGTTAATACGTAAGCTGCGAAGCCAACGGCTCAGAGGGTATTTTCTCTTCGAACATGCCCAAAACCACAAGGGGACTGTGTTTTGTGTGCCAAACCTCAAGTTCTTGTAGGTTTGTTCAGGTGTCTGGCTATCTTGGCGAAATTTGGTTGCTGTTTTAAGTTATCATTCGTTTATCGACCTGGAGACGAGCTGTGTAATACCTGTCGTACTGCTGTGGTAGACTTCAGAGTAAATTCAAGAAAGAAACCATTGGCGAGCAAAGTCTACAGCTATCTGGTCGGCTCCAAAGGGCAGTCTCACCTGAAAAAATAGACCATAAAAAACCAAAGCCAAGTCGTCTCGCAAGTACAAGTATGAAAGGCCAATGCGAAGATCAAAAACCAGCGACACACACTAACTCTGAGATAACTACGAACTCTGAGATAACGCTGTTGGATTTGCCCACTGAACTGTTACTGAAAATTGCGGAATATTTGACACTTGATGATAGCAGGTCTTTCATTAGCACTTGCAGGGCAACAAGAGAAATCGAATATTTTGATATTTTCTGGAAGAGAAAATTTGCGGAAAAGTTTCCGAAGTTACCAGACGGAGTACCATGGTTCGCTGCTCTAGAAGTTGCTGAGGAATTGCATAAGCAACAGACAGGTCAGACAGTGCACCTCACAGAAGCAAATGCTTTGCTTTATTACCGAGTTGAGGAGTTTGGACATAAATTTAGTTATTTGACTGAGATACTTTAAAAAGGCAGAAAATAAGTATCAACAACTGCTTGATCCAAGCATTCCTTTCAGTAAAGAAAAAAGGTTCTAAGAGAGCTCGTTCGCCAAAAACAAAGTGAAGATGGCAGTTTTATTGTCCAGAATGCACGTGGCCGTCCAAAAACGTTTATAGCTTTGGTGGTGGCAGAGAAAGGAAGCAGCTTTGCTGTGTCCAGTACAATCCGGAAAAAACGAGAACGAATCGAACGCCTCAAGTGCACACCGACCAAGTCCAAAGATGACGTTTTGGTCCAGTGTGCTCCTGAGATCAGGCGCGATAACGACGGTTATGTATGGAGATAAAAAATGTGAAATATATATAATTATAACCCATCAAATATTTTCTCTCGCGCGTTTCGTTGAATACATCACGTATTTGGAAGAAGACTTCTAGGAATACATCACGTATTTGGAAGAAGACTTCTAGGAAAGAGCTATTAAAACCATATCTTAAAGTAACAAGTACAGAGGATCTTGCAGTAACTCATGTACTCTTTAGACTCAGCTTTCCAGTGTTTTTATGCGAATCGAATTCTGCACTAAGCACTTATTAAAATAACGACGGTTATACTGCTGGAATCAAGGTCTTACATAAATTCCCCTTACAAACTGTTGCAGCGTTAATATGTCAGATGCCTTAGAACATGCTTAGGATGCTTCAGTGCACATAATTTGGGATAGACGTTTTCGATGCGGAAAACGCTGCAACTTCATTCAAGACACTTTTAATGGGGAGGGCACCGTTATTAACAGGAAATGCATATGGTTTTCCACCCCTCCCCCCTCAGTTTTGCAAGGTTCGCATTTCTTACTCCAAATCTGCAGCTAATATGTTGCATTCATCGTACTTAGTACTAAAACTATGATTTTAATGCTACAACTTTATTAAATCCAGTTCTGGACTGCGAAATAGAAAATGAAACTGGCTCAGATGCTTTGCGGCCAAAACCAAAAGGGCGATGGATTTTTAGAGGTAGAAAGGAACATGGTAGAGACATGGGGTTTACACCAAAATGTTACCCATAGAAAACTGCAGGGGGTCTTCTTAATTTGGTTAACATTGATTTTCAGGGGGGAAAATGACAGCCAAAATAAAATTTCAAAATGGCTTAACCCCCCTGGACTTCATTTGCGCGAATATTACATCAAAAATTAAATCTAGTTGGATGAAATTACATATGATAGGGTTGTTTTAATTCACATTAACATAATGTTAGGTACGTTGCGCTAACACCTCCGAGCTAAAAATTACAATTATTCCCTACCCCACTCCCCCTGGAAATGGTATACCCATTTGTCTTAGCAAAATGTATCCGGAATGTCATTCATGACAAAACTGATCGGTTTTTAAATTTTCACGTTCAACACCGAAATACAGAATTGACGTTAACCAGTTGCCCAGGCCCCGCTCGGCCAAGCAAAAAGCGAGAAAAAACGCCTTAACCCCCCCCCCCCCCCCTGAACTTCATTTGCGCGAGTAATAACGCAAATATTTAATCTAGTTATTATTATTATTATTATTATTATTATTATTGTTTTTATTATTGAATACGATACATGTATATTGCACTTCCCTGATGTCTGTATTTGGTATTTTAGGACAAAATCCAGATGATTCCGTATTCCATTTTCAACTTTGGAACCACGTCTGAAGGGAGCAGAACGTGAGTTTGCAGAGTTCAACTTACGGTCTGCCAAGAAACATGCACATAAGGTAAGAGTCTCGGGGTGCTCACTGCCAAGATGCACAATGCAATTCAGACCAGGGCCAGTGATGAGCAATATATCAGCACAGTTAACAAAGTAGAATCTGTGTGTGAGAAGCTTGACGTGGACCAAAGAGACCAGACAATGTTCTCATTGATGCTGTTCTGTTCGAAAAAGGTTTGTTTCTTGTATTATTTAATGTAGATTTTCATTTTTTTTATTTTTCACACCCGTAGATAAGCTGCATCCCGATTTTAGAGGCCTAAATATAAAAATTAAATAAAAATTGAGAAAGCTGTTCAAACAGTTGCTTTCTCGAGTGTTCACACGATGCATACCAATTTTTTTTCAAAATCTCATTTCTTTGGAAGTTTAGTGTCTCTAGTTAATACTGGGAATCCATTTTTGGCATAACAGCTATCGCAACTTTCCTTGTCATTTCTTGTGTATATTTTAACCTGCTCTCTATACATCAATTCAGAATTATTCTGCTGTTGTTCCCCCATTAGCTAACAACATATTTAAGGAACTTCATTCCTTTAAGGTACTACCGGAGGGTCAGGGGAGAAAACAAATGGACATCTTGTTTTATCATACGTTATTCCTAATATAATACTCTTTCATCCTGGTAAAATATATATTTGAATTTCTTAAAGTTTCCGAGAAAAACGATGTTCATTTCCGTTGCTAACGCTCATATTTTTAGCCACTGACATAATCATTGTGAGCCCACGGCGAGTTTCATAGCAAGTGGAGTATGTGCACTATGGGTATCACACCTTGTTTGCACGTGACAATGCAGTGATCTCGCGCGGCCGAATCACTTCTGATTACTTGCGAGGATGGCTGGTATGTGCTGTTTCTTTCGCTCAATTATTTTCTTTCATTTTGTGTTCAATTGATTTAATCCCACGAAAGACACAAATATTAATGTAAAGTTTTTATTTGTGTTAGATTCAACATCAAAGACACACGAGCTTGAAGCTGAAATGAAGGAGAAAGCTACAGAGCGCTTTCGTGCCGCTGTGCTCGAGGATACGTAAGTGACTCTTTGGCTTTTACCATTCTATTAAACACATTTTCCTTAGGAATCATCATCATTTATGTTCCCTTTTTTAGAGGAGAGAATGTCCCTATAGGCCTCATGGACCTCGTACAGCGGGCAAAGCAACGCCTGCACAACCCGCGTACATCGGACGTATATGCACGCACCTACATTTATCGAGAGCTGTTTCAGTTCTTGTCGGTGAGTTTTGCCTAGCATCTATAGAAAAACTTGTATAATCTCTGAAGGTTTTCAAAAGGTGAAGTCCATCTTCCATTTGATAGTTACGACCAGTGTGAAGGCTGAAGCGGTACTCATCCATTCAGTAACGTTTGAATTTAGATGCCACAGAGATCAGATGCGGAGCCGGAGCTAGACATACATTGTGATCGTAAAGATCACGACAGATGGAAATGAAACCTAGCGTAGAATAGTTTTGAAAAGGTTTCAGAGGTTTAAAACATTGCATGTGAAGTTTTCAAGTTCCTCTACGCCACTCGGCCATTTTGTTCCTCAAGTTCCTATGTGCGGGACATTCTTCTGTGTGACTGTGATCTTATCGACTTATGTCAACGCAGTTTTTTAGGATCCGTATGTTATTCAGTATTTTGTCTTAGCCATTCTTTGAAAATATCTTCATTGCTACAAATATTTTCACTTCAACTC
Source organism: Actinernus sp. WN-2022 (assembly GCA_030867875.1). NCBI lineage: Eukaryota > Metazoa > Cnidaria > Anthozoa > Actiniaria > Actinernidae > Actinernus > Actinernus sp. WN-2022. The sequence continues at coordinate 58,577,379 of JAOWCC010000019.1, forward strand.
AGAGCACTGAACTCAAATAATTTCATTTGTGTTTTAGCGGGAAAGAGGAGTTGGGGCTGGCGACAGTCTGGTATGAAAGCCCCCAAATGTTCACCGTGGGTTCAAATGTAAAACACAATTGAGCGATAACAAAAACTACTGAGTATTATAGTAGAAATTTAGAGCAACGTGAAGTCGCGTTCTATGAATTAATATATAAAGCTTTTGTATTCCACACCTTTTGCCATTCTCTACAGAGTGTTTGAAAAGCATATTAGAACAGTTATATGATAATCCTCTTCTCTTTGAGGGTGTTATTTATTTATTTTTTCATAAGAAAGAAAGTTGTGTTTACTTTAGTTTTTAGTTATTTGGTTTTTAGCACTTCCTCTCTTCAATTTTGCCCTTTCGTATTTTATAGAGGCGGGCGTTGTACAACGTATCTTTGGAGGAACTGGTGGCAGAGTTTAGAACTGCTCCAAGCCCAGAATACTAAAAAGTAAGGATTGCCAGTTTCGTGTGTTATATTATATTTTTTATAAGAAGTGGTTGAGAAATATCATGAATAAATGAGCAGACACAGACTGCAACATTATACATTCTATATATTATCCGGTAATTGTTTTATAAAGGTTCACAGATGTGCAACATCGTACACAACAATAACATTTCAGAAGTGAAACCACCTTGCTTGCCAGCAACTTTTGTGTGAAACATCAGTTTGTTCCCTTGTCTTATGAATGATCAGAAATATTGCTGTAACGATGTTGTGTATTTTCCTTTTTCATTTCAGATGAAAGCATTCAACGGTTATGAATAATTAACTGTTTATAGACCATCTATTTTTTTATTACATATATATTTACTCACAGGATTAGCAAAATAGGTTTTGAAGAAAAACTAATCGAGTGATTCTCCTGTCCATGTATAATTCGTTACTGTTACATATATCTAGATCAATTCTAAACCTGCCAATAGGCATTTCCCAGAACTGGTTGTGTGACCTTGTCAATCAAAAATATTGGTGATAGTTCAAAATGAATGCCAGAAATGTAAAGAGCATACCAAAATTAGTAAACAACGCAAGTTTTAGGTTCATAAGTTTCAAACCAAAAGCATAATGATGTTCTGAAATCTCGAAATTTAACACAGTTTGCGAGGCTGGAGGGTAAGGCTTGTACTCCAGCCTCATAAACTGTTAAATTTCAGGAGTTCTATAATTTGCCGTTGCTCCAGTTTTAAAGTTATGAACCTAAAACTTACGTCAGTTACTAATTTTGGCATGCTCTTCCATTTCTGGCATCCATTTTGAGCTGGCACCAACATTTTTGATTGACTTTTGAGTCACATGACCAGTTTGTCGCAAAGGGAAAAATTCCTCCACCCTCGATGCTGCCCCATGGGTGTGGCATTTGTCAAATAAATGAATATTATATCAGTTTTAAAATGTTAAGGGTAGGGATGGACAGGCTTGGAATAGACAGACAATTAGGATCTGCAAATGCTTGTGCCTCTCAGTGCACTGTAGATTAATTCAAAATAATATTGATACCTCGCATGAAGTAGGCGCATTAGCCGAGATATCAGGGCAATTAAATTTGGGACTGGCTTTTGACAAAATAATATAAAGCTGTTCATTTCTATGAAGTTGCTTTGAAATGCGAGTGTAAGCATCATTTATTATTATTATTTATACATGTACAGGCAAATGCAGACCTTACAAATACGTTTTTTGATATGATAATTTTTTTATCACAATTTTAGATCATGGGTATGGTGATATACAGGACTGGGCCGAGCATGATACTCTAGACGGACGTGTTTAACCGCGCTCTCTAAAATTTTAGGATATGAGCGACTCAATTAATGTTTTAAAGAGAAAAACTAGAGGTAGCAGTAGCTCTGAAGAACAAGCAGCAACGTCACCTTATTGGAAAAATCTTCGAGAACTTTTTAGCTCTGTTAGCGAATCTAAGACAGAAAACGTCAAAACATAAGAGGACAACATTTGGACTGCTTTGGTTATGGCAGAAGACCTTGCCCCAAAAATTGACTTAATACTGACAAAGGTCATCAAGCTTGACACGATTGAAACTCAATTAAGGTTATAGAGGAGACCCTCGGAAATCTGAAGATAAAGGTAGTGAAAGTTGAGCATGAGGTTGTTCGAATGGACGCCGGGCTTCAGGAGATGGAAAAGGTCACGAGGGATTTGGAGACGAGCTTGGATTTTCTAAACACCGAAGTCGAAGGAATGAAAAAAAAGCACAAGTCTGAAATTAATGTTCTGAAAGAACAAATAATTTACCATGAAATATACTAATGTCGCGAGAACCTTAGATTCTACGCGAAGACACAAAGGAGGTTATGTGCCGCTTCCTAGAGTCCGAATTAGATATAACTGACGCACGATCGATTGAATTCCAGAGAGTGCATCGCATTGGAAGGAAAGGCCGAAAAGAAAGACCAATATTTGCGAGATTTTTGCGATATAAAGATCGTGAAGAGGTGATGTCAAAGCGTTTCCTCTTGAAAGATAGCCCTGCATCAATTGGGCCAGACCTGCCAAAACGAGTGATAGAGATGAGGAAACCTCTTATACCGAAGATGATTGAGGCAAAGGAACAAGGGAAAAGAGCTTTTTTCAGTCGTGCAGAGCCACATAAGCTTTATATCGAAGGTGAACTAGTTGTTTTAAATGAATGATTATTTATATACACCCTTGAATGTGGAACTTATTTTCGTTAGACTAATCTTTAAAACTGTGAAATTGCTAGAAAACATCTTTGACGGCTGTTTGTTAGGAACCTCTTACAAAATGTCAAGTCGCATTTAAATTTAGCACAAATTAGAGAGAGTACAAAATCGTAATATAATGAATAGCTGGACTCAAACTTGGGTAGCTATAACAGTTTTCTTTACACTGGCTACCTTTTTTAATATGTTAATATTTGGATATTTTTGTACGTTTGTGTTTTTGTATATGAGTGTTTTTTTGCTTGTTTTCTTTAGAAATATTTCCTTTTATGGAATCCTCAGGGGCATAATTAGTTGTAAGGGACCAAAGCGATTTCCATTCTTATACAAATTTCAACACACTTACAATACTGGAAGGTCAAAATATCAATTTTAAGCTTCTCTCGCTAAACGTTAGAGGTTTGCGTACTTTTGAGAAAAGAAAAGCACAACTTGCGTGGCTGAATAAACAGAAAGCTGATATTTATTTCCTCCAAGAAACTTATAGTACGAAGGAAATTGAAAACCAATGGAGAAAACAATGGAAGGGATACTTTTTTTTTGCTCATGGTTCACCTCACTGTAAAGGAGTAGGTATCTTAGTTAGGGATTCCTTGGATTTTATATTACAATGTAGTAAATATGATAGTGGATTAAGAAGGAAGATTCATAATTATCGAAGCTGAAATTCAAGGCGCCCTTTTCCTCTTGATTTGAGAAAATATCCACGTATATCGATAAAATAGAAAATGAATCTAAACATAATATTATTATTGGAGGGGATGTCAATGTAATTTTGGATACTGAGTTGGATACTGAGTTGGATTGTTCGGGTGGAAGACCACATTTAAAAGAATCGACAAAAGTTTTAGAAAATATTATGTTAGAAAATGATTTGATAGATATATGGCGAGTTAGAAATCCAAATGTTAAACGTTTTACACGGAGACAGACAAATCCGCTTATGCAGAGGAGGTTAGACTTTTGGCTGCTTAGTGACGATCTTCAGGATGAAATAGAGAGTGTCGACATCTTAACCTCTATCAAAACAGATCACTCTGCTATTACATTAAATATTCAAAGCTCTTCAAAAAATGGTAGGGGTCCTTCCTTTTGGAAGTTAAACAATAGCGTGCTAGTGGATCCAGTATATGTTGATCTTATTGACAAAAGACTAAAAGAATGGCAAGAAGAGGTACGAAACCAAAATGACCATAGAATAAAGTGGGATTTTGTAAAATTCAAGATTAGACAATAAACAATTAAATACACTAAAGATAAAGCTCGTAAAAGGCGAAATAAGTTAGAAACTATTGAATCTGAAATAAAGAATTGTGAAGATGCGTATGCAAATAGTCAAACACAAGAAAAGAAAAATATGAAAGAGAATCTGATTACTTTGTAAGGGGACTAATTACAAGGTCTCGTGCAAAGTGGTACGAAAAAGGTGAGAAAAATGATAAGTATTTTCTTAGTTTGGAAAATTCGAAAAAGGAAAAAAGTACCCTGAGAAGATTGTTTATTCGAGATGAGCACGTGACTACTAACCCGAAAACGATAATGAATGAAATTGATTGTTTTTATCAAAAACTTTATAGTCAAAATGAAAATGAAGACTACGAGAGTCCCGGCTGTTTTTCTTAGACCATTCAAGCTTTCCCAGACTTTCTCAACTGGAACGAAATCTTTGCGAAGGAGTATTAACACCCATTGAATGTCATAAGTCGTTATATTTCTCCAATAACAATAAAACACCAAGCAATGGCCTGTAGTTGGTCATCTATTAGTAGATGCTCAAATTACGCTTTTCAATATGGTGAATTATCAACTTCACAGAAACAAGCTATAATTGTGTTTATAGAAAAAAAAGGGAAAGATAGGAGACACAAAAAACTGGAGACCGATCTCTTTAATAAACGTGGATGCTAAAATAGGCTCAAAAGCTATAGCTAAAAGGATGGAAAAAATCTCCCTGCTATTGTTCATCATAATCAATGTGCTTTTGTTAAAGGGAGAACAATATTTGATGCAGCTATAACTATCGATGATATGCTGTACTTTACCAAAAGAACAAAAGAAGGAAGGTCTATTAACAGCAATAGATTTTGAAAAAGCATTTGATTCCGTAAATAGACAGTTTCTGATGAGCACACTTCGGGCATTTAATTTTGGCGACAATTTCATCAGGTGGATTGAAGTATTTTACAAAAATATTACGAGTTGTGTATTTAATGACGGTTTCGCTACTCCCTTTTTTAATGTGGAGAGAGGCGTTCGTCAGGGTGACCCTCTTTCGCCATTTTTATTTATTTTAGTCTTGGAAATATTAGCAGAACATATAAGACAGCACTCATTGATAAAGGGCATTCATGTAGACAAAGAATAATTAAAATTAATTATGTTTGCAGATGATGTTTTTGTTCGGGATAAAGCATCGTATTATCGAATACTAGACGTGATTCGGATTTTTACCACTTTTTCAGGACCGAAAATTAATGAAGAAAAGACAGAAGTGATGTGCCTCGGTGCAATGGTAGCTACAAAGAAAGAATTAAAAGTAAAGAAGATTAGTACCGAGGTTAAAATTCTCGGCCTACTATTTACCTATGATCCTTTTAAATCTAAAAACAATAACTTTGAATTACTTATTAAGTCAATTAGTGAAACTTTTAATAGTTGGAACTGGAGAGGGTTGACACTCCTAGGTAAAATCCAAACTATTAAGACCTTCGTTGTACCTAAGATTCTTTATACTTCAACAATACTCGCAACAGACAAAGAGTTAATAAAAAACGTAAACAGAAAGCTTTTTCAATTTATGTGGAAAGGCAAAGATAAGATAAAACGACGCGTACTTATACAAAACATAGAGCATGGGGGTTTAAATATGCCAGATATAGAATCAATGATCAATGCACAGAGGATAATCTGCATTAAGAAGTACTTGACAAATAGTCCGAGTTTATGACACTTCTTTTTAGATCATTACCTTGTGAAAGTGGGTAGAACCTTTTTGTTTCACTGCAAGTTGCAAGTTTTGAAACTGCCTGTCACTCTGCCAAAATTTTATGAGCAATGTCTAAACGTATGATCATCATTAAATTCTAATCTTCCACTGACATTCGAAGAAATTGTAAATGAAATTATTTGGAACAACAAACTAATATGTAATGACAAACGATCAGTGTTTATAAAAAGACTTGTCAACCTTGGTTTTTACAAAATTGGTGATTTTTTTTTATGAAAAGGGCGCATTAAAGTTGAAGCTCAGTGTATATCAAACTTTATTGTCGCCTATACACATTTTCCTATCATCAGCGATTTTGAATGCTATACCTTAAGAATGGAGAAAAATACTAAGAGAATTATATATTATTACAAACTTCCATTACCCCCGTTGAACCTCTAACTTTTACTGTAAACATCCGAGGCGATGATAAACCTATAGATAAGATATCATCGAAAGTTTTATATGAAGTATTTGTTAAAGAAAAGAGAGATGAACCAACAGCAAAAAAGAGATACATTAACCATTTTAACGATTGTATTGTTTTGAATGGGAAGCCGTCTATTCTTTGCCTTTTAAGGTTGCGTTAGATACTAAAACTAGAGTTTTTCAATTCAAAATCTTACATAGAATTATATATACTAATAATAAGTTATTTAAATTTAAACTAGTGGATTCCCCTTTCTGTTTCTTCTGTAAAATAGAAGAAGAATCCCTCCAACATATATTCTTTTACTGCCCTGTTGTTCAGGTATTTTAGAATTATCTGACAACTTGGCTTTTCGATCATAAGATTTGGATAAACAGTGAAGTGAAAAAAGATATTATGTTAGGCATAGTTGAGCCAAGTAATAAAACATTAAACCTAGTAAATCATATAATTTTGCTGGCGAAACAATTCATTTATTATTCAAAAATTCAAAACAAGCCAATATTATCGTGGAAATTCTTTTTACAAAAATTGAAAACAACATATTTAACGGAAACGTTTATAGCAAGAGAGAAAAATAGAATGGAAGTCCATTTTAAAAAATGGGACAAACCAATTAATGTCCTTGCATCTAATGAATTGTAATAATCACTATACGTACCTATTTTTGAAAGATGCTAACTAACTCAATAAAAAGTATTAAGATATAAAAATAAAAGGTTTTTTTAAAGACAAAAAACGGGAAAATAGATAACTAAGAAATTAAGACCCTTTCAGCTTCTGTTGACCCATTTCAGACCACGTGACAGGCCACAGCTTTCCAGAGACTGAAGTGATGTTCTTCAGTTATAGAAACTGGTACATTCCTCTTCAGTACAGAAAAAAACTCTACTCAAGGGAACAGTAATGGGGTCTGAAATGGGCCAACACTGAAAGGATCCATGTATAACCAATGTGCTCCATTTTTGTATAAAATACAAACTGCACTGCTCAGTGTTCTGGCTAACTTTGGTTCATTTGATTTTTTTCTATGGATCAATAGTCAAGTTTCGTATTTGAAACTAACAGCTAAATGCAAAGTTTTAGTCTCATTTTAAATATTAATAAATACCAGCAAAGTGTAAAACTCTAAAATACACAATCACAAAGGCTAACGCTAAGCAGATGTATGTAGTCGAGTACAGCAATGATTTTTTTTAAATAAAAAAGACTGGAAAATTTCTAAAGAAATATTAGATAAAAAGAGTCATGTTTGTGGTAGACGTAACCAGTCATTACTGAAACAGTTATGCCGTTGGCACAAGGTCCATGCCAGAACCCAGCTGCTGGAAATCTTAGAGTTAATGTAAATAAAGCAAGAAATGAATCTTCACTATCTTGGACTATTTGCTTCTCAGTCAATACTTTATTTAATTCTATATCAAATCAGTGCATGCTCCAGGTTTCCAAAAAACTCTGGAAGCATGAGTGGAGTACAAGTTACATGAAGCAGATTTTTAAGACCCCAAAAGTGCATTTATTGTTTTATAATGTAAACTACCACAGCATCCTAAAATCGTGATTTCATTGACTGCTCAGTATAGTTGATTTGCTTGTAATAGACACTTGAACATAAAACAAATTGTTGAATGTACTGTAACAAAATAATTAACTTTTGAGCAGTGAATGAAATCAAGAGTTATTGGGATGTTACCATACTTTATATCATACAACAATGATGAGGGGATCAATATCACCTCATAACTGTTTTCAAGAAATGCACTAAACCTTATTGCTTTATTTGATTCACTTCCAAGCACGAGACTGACATCTTGATACTGGTTCATTGATTAATAATTATAAACATTGAGCTCTACCTTTGGTATCCCTCCCTCCACCCCCTTTCCCTTGATATGGCCACCACATTTCTTCTAGGCGAAACTGATATCTTGCTGTGAGCCTAATGGTTCATTGAATAATTAGTCTATCAAGAACTATTTTTAAGATCTTTCTGCTGTAGTAAAAGACAAATAATTGTAAACTACTGTCCAAGTAATACAGAGATTCCACTAGAATGGCATGTGCTCGTTTTTACAGGTTACCTAGTTTGGATGTCTGATTTTTTGTCACTACCAAATTGAAAAAATAACTGCCAGGCTGAATATGTAAAGTTAATCCAATAGACCCTTTCAGACCACCTTACAATAGTAAAACTCATTCCCTTGTTTCTCTGTATCCCAAGAGGATATACGTATCAATTTCAAATTGGAAAACAGAGCACTGAATCCTCTGGAGAGCTGACACATGATCTGAAATGGGGTAACAGAGGCAGGCTGAATGGAGTTTTAGAGTGCAGTCAAATCGCAAAAATTTTAGCTCGGACCTTCAGCCCTCGCAACATTTGAAGGCAGCTGGCTTTTTTCCTAGATATGCAGGATGATATTCTCTAAGCTCACTATCAAAGGTACATTCCCATAGAACAGATACTGCATTGGTGTCCAGGAGATTAGTTATGCCAATGCTGAGCTCTTTCATTTATTAACTATTAATTATTATTTACTAGAGTGGGGGCTCAGGCCCCTAAAATACGCACCACATCGCAAGGAATATTTTTCTTAGCCAATAAAATACCCACAATATTATGTTTAAAAATTGGCTCTGATTCAGTTATGCAGCAAAAACTACCAAACTATACTCCAAAGTGATCTGAAAATGCAAGAAAGCCACTTCAGATACCTTAAGATTTTTAAACAATTTCCCAGGCAAGCATGGAACCCCCCGAGGAGCTAGCCTCGACCATTCCTCTGCCTATGTATATGATGCACTAGAATGCAGTATCATGCATGAATTAACAGTACAATTATTTCAAGGTAGAAATTTCCAGAAAAATACATTAAAATATATATGCAACATACATACATGTATTCTTCTGAAAATCTCTACCTCACCCTCCTCCCCAGATGGGTACTTGAAATAATTGTACTGTTAATTCATGCACCATACGCCATTCTAGTAATGTATCATGGAAAATACCATACATTTAGAAAAAGAAATTATATAAATTTAATAGATTACATGTATATGCAGTTTCATTCTTCTCACACATCCATCTTCCCTTTTTTTTGAGGGGGGGCGGGATCAATAAAGTTTTGAGCAATTTCACAGGGGGTCATTAAGTTCTAATTTCACTCATAGCGGGTCATAAATGTTTTAACAAGAGGCAGATGAAATGCGAACCCCGACCCCACAAACCCATAAATAATGAACACTCCCATTAGGTCAAAAGTAAAATCTGCCATATTTTTTCTGTACAGTAGATGATCATTTCTCCTTTCGTTTTTTGTTCAAAGGACAGTCTCTGTGAGAGATTCCCTTGTGACCAGTAGAACCACACTTACAGGTTCTTCCCCCCTCTTCAATATGGCCACCAACTCTAACATCAGAATTGGAAGGGAATTCAACAGGCACTATTTCTGTTGCAGCAGCAGCTCCTTCACTGAGAATACTTCTTGCCAATTCTGCTCTTTCTTCTTGATCAGCATCCTCACTTGCTTCACCATATGTGTGGACAATTCTCTGTTGCTTTACATATCTCTTCCTGCAGTTACAAGAATACAAAAGAATACTTGTTTTAATAATTATGGACCAAACATTACATACCGTATTTCCTCATGCATAAGCCAAAGACCAATACAACTGCTATTATAACTACTTTGAATATAGTCAGAAGTTTACTTGATATGATTCTTTTGTATATGTTAATCACTCCATAATACATGCAGTTCTGTTTTATCCCAACAACCAACAGTTTCAAGTAACTTCAATTGAGTTCAAGAGAGAGTGAGGTTTTATTTAGTAGCAGGCAATACTCAATCGTGAAATGAGAACTCTACTAAAATAAAATTTTATTTGAAAATTAGAGGGCTTCGAAGTCCAGTTACGGGCTTTAACAGTATTAGGAATCATACATGTTTGATCAAAGAAGATGACAAGGAAAATGGCTAGCTGGTTACCTATGTAGAAGAGTTTGAATAGAAAAAACACTGGACATGGGTATGAATGTTTGGTTCCCTGCTGGCAGTACCTTATATTCCTCCCTTTCAGTAATGGCCGACTTGGGGGGGGGGAGAATAAGGCTCTGCCCCCAGAGATCGAAGTCAATAGCAAGGAGAAGAATCCAACCGACCCACAGGTATCCAAGACGAATTCAAATAATGGCGGGAAACAAAACAAAGGTAAATCCGATGATAGTAGGAAGTTTATATAACTTGAATCGGCTATAAATACTCTTGAGAAGCAGTTGAACGATCTAAATGATTTTAAGAAAAAACAAGAATCCTTCACGGATCATCTCGAAATCCAAGCAGTTAATGATATTCGAAACCTCAACGATTTCATGGAGAGATCAAACGACGCAGAACGAAGAATGCACACAAAAATCAAAGAACACGAAATCGCCTTAGATAATCGTATGCATGAAATCGTTGACAACATCAAGAACGAATTTGAAAAGAAGTTTAAATCGTTAAGCAAAATGATCGACCAGATCAAAACAGAGCTGTATCACATAAAACAGGATGTGAGTAAACTTGAGGGCGATTTGTACCGGGCATTAGACAACGAACAAGCGGAGGAACTTATATCCGTACGGTCAGATCAAGAACATTCCATTGGCGAAGATGATCAAGACAACAGTAGTTACACATATAAAGTAAACATTTCAAACCGTTTTCAGACCCTAGCTCCTGCCGAAAATAGTAATACCATACCGAAATCAACTCCAAATGATGCGAACAGCAACGAGACCCTAACTGCTGACAAACAATTTACGCTACTTATAAATCCACCAAGAAAATTAATGAAAACTATTTCGAAATATATTTATGATTGCTTCCAAAAGAGAAAAAAGGCAATGCCTTAGATAGCTAGCTTTCCGTTTTTTATCCAGTCTATTATTATTATTGGACTCCCACTCATGTAAAAGTCTTTTTACAAAGTGCCAATAAACAACCGCTGTCTGTCTGTCATTATATCAAACAAACCATTACACATATATCAAAAACTATATATGGAAACTATCATATGTTTCTAATCTCAACGTCTGTTCCTCTAGTCTAGATTTCTTTCTCACAACACGCTGATTCTTCACTTTGTCACTCTTCATTTTGTCCAGTCGTTGGTACCGCCTGACATTGTCATCTTTGAGCTAACAGAAAATGGTCAATAAAATATATTTGATACTACTTCCGATTTAGTAAATCAATTCATATTCAAACTACTGTAATCTATGCATTGTATTTTCTCATTGAAAATAATTACTTGACCTATATTGAATGACTGGCTTATAGGCACTCAGTGGTTTCAATAACTAAAATAAGAAAAATCAGGTACAATGTAGCTTAGATAAGCCTAACAGTGTAATTTGCAGAAAGGTTAAAATTCCAAAAATGGCTTGCTAAATCTTATATTAGATGGATAAAATTGCTGATCGTCAGTGCTTATTGAAATCACTGGTCACTCCTTGGCTAATGTTATACATGTACTGGTTGGTATACTCTTTACATGAATTCAATGTATTAAAATTATACCTGTTCAATTAATCCTTCAGGAACAAGTAAACTCATAGCTTTATACAGCTCCAGGGCCCAATGATACTCGGCTCCTTCAGTCCTGTAGGCATAACTCATGTTACCTTGCAAAAGGCCAATATTGGTTATGGCCTCATAATGCAGCTGATGAAGATTTGTACCTTTTCCCCTAAACTTGGCCAGGAAACTGAATCGGGATTCTGGGAGGTTTGAGTGGCCTATTCCCATTTCTCTGTGGATCACTTGTTCAGCTTTCCCTCCAACACGCCTACACTCAATCTCATACACAAGGCTGTGCATTGGGCATGAGAGTATAGCTTTCGTCTGATACTTTTCCCCTCACAGGTCAGCTTCATTTTCCCCATCTCCACTTTCCTCATCTCCACTTTCCTCATCTCCACTTTCCTCATCTCCACTTTCCTCATCTCCACTTTCCTCATCTCCACTTTCCTCATCTCCACTTTCCTCATCTCCACTTTTCTCACCTCCACTTTTCTCACCTCCACTTTCCTCATCTCCACTTTCCTCATCTCCACTTTCCTCATCTCCACTTTCCTCATCTCCACATTTCTCATCTCCACTTTCCTCATTTCCACTTTCCTCATCTCCACTTTCCTTGTCTCCACTTTCCTTGTCTCCATTTTCCTCGTCTCCATGTTCCTTGCCATCCGAGTTATCACTGCCGTCTTGTGTAGCATCTTGTGTGGCATTTGTGCTGACCTTGCATTTGCCACAACAACAAACAACTGATGGATGAAAACCACACATCTCTGCATCCCCGCTTCATCTACCCACTCATGAATGTCTCGAGTATGATACTTCCCAAGTTTCATCATACGCTTAGCATACTCACTGGGATCATTATTACACTGCTTGAGTACACAAAAGTGATTTCGTTTTGCACTGGCAATGAACTGATCTGTAAAACAGCCGCACTTACTGCTATGTTTTCTTTCACAGTGGCATTTAACTGATTCTACCGAAGGAAATTCCTTCTTGTGCTTATCTCTGTACCCAACATCTAATAGCCGATAGCCGTTTCACGATGCATAAATTAGTTGCAATTCTCAGAAGCCGATTGCAAACAACAGAGTTCTTTTCAAGGAATATAACTACCGAGGCTGCTCGTTTGCTTGGCAGTGGATCACCATCACGAACAACCATGAAATTCAAGCCTATTTAGCGTGTGCCGGTGCTGTTGTTGGCTCCTTTGCATACTGGGTTCTTTCAGCGGCTATTTAGTCTTTATACGTTCTCTACATTGATAACGATAAGATCGATATAGATTTAAATGCCGATCGAATAGTTCCCCACATCACAACGACTTTTGCTAAACTCGACCCCCAAGGAGTACCTAAGAATATCCAACAAATAGTCTATGAGATTGTTCATACGGCAATAGAAAGCGATATAGGTACCAGCTCTATACTTCGAACTAAAGTCGTTGGAGCAAGTTACGAGGTAATACGGCGTTCGGGATCTCATATATCTCTTATTGACGTTGTTAAACGATGTGGTATACATAAGGGTTCGATCGTACGTTTTATCAAGGAGTTGATTGCTTACTATTCCCACTTTGAGCCCATCTATATAAGGCACGATCTAACTAGTGATAGGGTTTGATTTAGTAAAATGAAAATAAGATCCACGTTCATTCCTTTCATAGGAAAGGTCGATTCTTATCCCACTAGACTGCCAAGTTTTTCTCGCATTTCTTGCTTGAGTTCGGTTCGAATCTGTTCCACGCTTTTTTCACTACCCGAAGTCTCGTGACGAATTTCAGCCCTCATAATCTCGTATTTATCTGCTTCAGCGAGGATGATACTGTATTCAGAGTCAGATATGTTTTCATCGCGTAGGGCTTTCGATACTAGATCGCGAATCGTATTAACTTTTGATTTTGCCAACATAGTTGTTTTCGCATGTTTCGAAACTTTTATTCCTAATTTTTTAGCTCCAATGGTCGTAGATGCTGAAATTAATCCACATAAGCCACCAATAACACCAAGTGGTAGACCAATCACTATTCCAAAACCGGTTAAAGCTACTCCCAATCCAGATCCAGATAAAATCACAGATAGACCTCCTGTTACCACTGCGATGCCATGAACTATTCCTTGAGAACGCGCATATTTCTTACGCACACCTTCGTAGTGTTTTTCTTGAGTTTCGATATCCGAAAGCGTATCTCGGACTGTTTGCAGTCGAAAATTCTTTCCAGTGCCACTAGCAAGCGATGGATAGATATTTGGTGCTGATGGAAGGAGTGGTTGAATTGAATCGCCATCCATCGTATATGTGATAAACGTATGATTTACTCAATCTTCAATACGAAACGTAGAGGCTGCTTGTTGAAGTCTATGAGATTGCCTTCCTCATCGCGAACTGTGAGGCGAATGTAGTTCCGCACGGTTCCTAGGGCTCGAATGGGTATGATGGTTGGTGGAAAGTAAGTTTTTGCTTTAAAACTGTGGTCTGCCATATAAAAAATATGTAGGATTTTAGATGGCTTCCCCTCGAGAAGTGAGAAGTCGGAATCCACCACATCACAGTAGATATATGCATAATTAATATCTTGTGGCACCAGGGTGTATTTTCCCACATCGATAGTCGCGTAGTCTGTCACATCTTTATTTACTTCGATACCAAACAAATCGCAGATATTCTTAGTGAACTGGATTGGTTTCTTGACCTCGATAATCCAATATTTCCTAAATGGGTGGCCTATGAATTTCAAGAAACCAGCCTTAACTGCGGGATTGAAGTAGGTTATAAAGTTTTCTATACTATAATGCCCCGGCTTAATTTCATGTGGAAACATCACACTATTGTCATCCCACTTAAAGCTCCCTTTCTCAGCTAGGTTCCACCAATTATGACTAATAGTGACCTCAACTAGCGAAATATTATTGATAAGAATAGGTCGGTCGAAGTAGACCGTATGGTCAGCCGTAGGACAGGTGACATTTAAGATAACCATTATATATTGAAGTTATAAACTGTATGTGTAATACTTGCGATAGCTTCAATAGTTACGATGCCACCAAAGAAGTATCAGTTCGAAGATAGACTTCACCGCTCGGGATTCATTCCGTGGCCTAAGGAACAACAAGAATTCTCTCTCACAACAAAACAAAAATCTGATATTCTCACCAGATTCAACAAGAAGGTAGCACCACGCAACGCAAAGGCCTTTGATGCCTTTCGGAAGAAGTATCCCAATGCCGACTACTCGAAGTTCTATTCTGAGACAAATGCCTCTGACATACAGGATGAGTCGACCTACAGAACTAGGATTACCTTCAAAGACGGTAGCAATGAATGGTTCATCGATGAGGCACACATCCCACCAAAAGTGCAGACCAGGTTAGATAGGGCACTAGCTGCACATGGAGGTTTTCCATCCGCATTAACGCTAGACAAAAGCGTGAAATATCCTATTACAGCGGTCCCAGGTACCGAAAAAGCACAAGATATCGATCTCACTAATCTATGGATATACGTCACGCCTACGAAAAAGTTCAAAGCAGGTGTCCCTAACATATTCAAGGAGACCGTCGTAAAGCATGTCTCATCATTGGTTATCAGGTACAGATTTCAAATATTGGCCTCAACGATTGAATTTTGCAACGTGGTGTGCAACTTCTGGATGTGGAGTGTCATTGTTTGATCCTATTTTCAAAACGTATCCACCCATCATTCAAGTGTTCCTACGATTTCACGTTTATTTCACAATACGAAGAATTCTATATGAACTTGGTGGTCCTCTACCTGGTGACTCTTCTTTCAAGCAAATTGATAACCTCTATAGCAAAAAAGCTCTTGAGACTTTGTGCATCGAGTTTGGTTTATCTCGAACACCAGATTTCCGATGGAAAGGAGGTCGAAATCACGGATTAGGAGATGTATTCCTTTTATATGGCGATGGCTACAAAAACGTTCACGTAATTCGAGGTTATGATAAAGAAGCAGATAATTATCCCAATCACAATAATGTGTTTAAAGACGAAGGAGGCAAGGTAGATGAAGGAGATCTCGTATCCTTTATTCGTAATGATGACCACGATGGGAAACAATACAATTGGTTTACGCCACCAATCGGTAAGGGATTAACGGATGCTGGATTAGGTAGATTGAATCGATCTGTCGAAGCTTTCGCGTATTGCATTCTAGGTGCTCAAGTTAATATGCTTACACCAATCATTGGTAGTTGTGGCACCAAACCAGAGTTCAAAGTTTTGCTTGAAGCCACGATTATTGAAAACGACTTAGTGAAAGGCGTAAAAAACTATCAGGTTGCAATAGATGGTACGAATAAGAAGTTAGATCTGGCAATAGCTATAGGAGTATGGCTATTACCAAGCAATCTATTGTTCAATACTCAAAAGATTAGTGGCTACAATAACGCATTCAAGATAGCTACGAAAGATATGATATTGGGATCAAACTCAATCAACGATGAGCAAACTAAACTCCCACCACCAGATATGGAAGGACAGATACAAAAGAAACAATTACCACATAGTACGTATCAACAAGTTCCATATAGCGTAAAGAAACAAGTTCCACATAGCGTAAAGCAACGAGTTCCACAACATGAGATCAATCTAGCGATAGTATCTATTGCAGTAGCTGGAATTGCATGGGCGTTATTTCGTTAACGACGTTTATATTGCTCTATTGTGATCACCACTATTGCTACGATGAATAACCAAACGTTCTCTGCTAATACTCCTAGAGCTTTACCGGCCATAGTAAATATGAAATTCGCAATCGATCCAATCATTCCAGGTAGGATCTGTCCAAGTTTCTTTCCCATTTCCTTTAACAATTCACCTGTCGTTTTTAATCCCTTCTTTACTACATCTACCACTTTGTCGATACCATCTTTTACTGGTTTCGGTACGGATTTCGATAACTGGGAAACTATTACACTAACGATAGCACCGATAGCAGTTACCACCGCAAGAACGGTCATTCCATACTTTCTGAAAATGTATTTAACCCTCTCACGTAGCGATATACGTTCTAGTATGGCTTCTTCTTGACGTTCAAGTAATTCTCTTGCCTTATGGATAAATATTAATTCTTGCTTAGCTATTTCTTTCTGAGCGTCGGTCGATTCGGAGTCTTCAAGAATAGATTCATTATTTGCTTCCCGATCAGCGAGTTGTCGTTCTGCAAGTATTACTTCATTATTTGGACCTAAAGCATCTTTGAGAGGTTTCCTCATCTTCATACGTAATTTCATATCTTTCTCATCACCGACAAATAGACGTACGTGTAAAGGGTGCTTTGCTTCCAAGTTCGCGAACTTTGATTTGTCCGTCTACTAAGGAGATTTCGATATTATGTCGAACACCAGCATCCATATATTGCCCTTTTACTATGTCAACCAGCATTTCTTTTGCCGAATCTGATATGGTTTCACTGCATGAAATGGCCTGTATACGAGCCCTTATTCACATCTTATACAGTCCGTATACACACGTGTGTAAGGCAGATATACGAGGATGGCAGGATGTGTAATGTGTGGATACGGTCCTTATATTTTCAGGGTATGCTTAGAAAATGGCAGGATCTGGTACACTTGTGACAGGTTTCCTGATATGTCCGTATACGCACCAGTATACTCTTTGTGTACTGTGTGTAACAGGGCGTATAAGAAAGGTTGTGTATAAGGCAGGTAACACTTGTGGCAGGTTTCCCGATATGTCCGTATACGCACCAGTATACTCTTTGTGTACTGTGTGTAACAGGGCGTATAAGAAAGGTTGTGTATAAGGCGGGTAACACTTGTGGCAGGTTTCCTGTTATGTCCGTATACGCACCAGTATATAATTGTATACTGTGTGAAACAGGGTATATAAGGAAAATAGAAGGATTCTTACAGGTGATGTATGTATGATTACCATACTCTTTGGTATAAAAGGAAGCTGAAATGCTCCGTAGAAGTTTAATTTGAAATCAGTTTTAATTTGCGGTATAAATTATTACGCGATAGTATGACGAAAAATGATAACGTAAATTCATTTTAACCGTATAGTTCCTTTATTTAAACTTTAAAGGGAAAATATGTTTACTTTTTTACATCATTTCACATGCAGTATTCATGCATGCAGCCCAAGGCATCAGTAATTGTTCTTTATAGTTCAGTGGTTCGATAGAAACCCATTCATCTCAATTCACCTTTTCGATCTGACACCCCTTCTCTCTCTCCCTTTTATCAAGAAAATTGCCTAGAACAGCGGAGCTAGCAAATTTACGTGTATTATAGTGGCGTATACGCCAGTTTCTATTCAGGGATTTTGTAGAGAAACTGAATTAAATAATGAGTTTAGAAAATTTTTGCTCCTAATACATCTCGATCTAAACTAGATTCAAAACTGATCATCATCACAGTCCAAGCTATCATCATTTGTTTCATGCACCAGTTCATCATTAATGGTGCTTCTTGGCGCACTGTGACCGATACCACCATTGCCGATTCCAGATAAATGTTCTGAGTCACCATCACTGCAAAAAATAAAATGAGATAAATATTAGTTTAATTATTCACGAAGCTGGTAACAAACACATTTATATGCCCTTTCCGAAATCAGCCCCTGGGTAAACGTTTGAATTGTCACTTCGTGGCATCCAACTGCGCTAATACTACTAATGTAAACATGCCCCACAAAGTTGAAATTGTCTCAAGTGGATTGACAGCAATTTAAAGCTAAATGCGTCTCGATCGAAACTCGAAAGTCACTTTGCGAATTTATACCGGAGGTTGCCCCCCCCCCCAAAAAAAAAAAACCAAGATAATTTTATACCAACAATACACCAAATCCTATCTCTGAAATATGTCTACAATTTGAGATATGATTTTTCAAAGAGAACCACACCAGAGCCGAGTTTTTGGAGAGTGCTTTGTTTACATTGAGAGCGGCCAGAGCGGACTGGCCATGGCGGAATATGCACTATACTTACTCAATGAAAGTTCTTTCCAAGAAATAAAGAAAACAGAGGTTTACTCGTGGCAAGCCTAAATATCCACGTGCATTAAGCTGCTGGTTGCAAAATTACTGAAATGACCAAGAGCTAGCTAGTTTCTGTAACAACACAGCTAGTTTATGTAACAACCTACATGGCACATTTTTACAGTGATTAGTTCATTACCCCCTGGTTATTATACTATTTGTCGACATTTGAATGCAAGTACATATCCGTTAAGGCCCGTTCATGGGGGTGTGAACATGATCTGACTCATGAAGATATGCTTCACCGGTTAGGATGGAAATCTCTACAAACACGCTGCGCTATGTACTGTGTTATCATTGTATTTAAATGTCTTAATTGTAATGGTCCAGTTTTTTAGTCAATATTACGATAAGACCTCTCATGCCCAAATGGCCTGGATCTCATAATTCCTAAAGTTAAGATAGAAACTGCAAAGAAAGGCTGTTTTTTACTCAGGGGCAAAATATTTTAATGATCTACCAACATACATTAAAGAAGCATCATCATTGTTAGTTTTTAAAACAAAATGAGATATATTTTAGATTTTTGAATTTTAAATAATATTGTAGACATTAGTTATAGGATAACTTTGTACATATACTTTCACTGCAATATTGTCTGATATTTTTATACTTTGTTATTTAATTATTCTGATTTCCCAGGGCACCCACTGATAACAGCTTTGGCTGAAGGGTTCACCCTGGTTAAAGAAGATATTATTGTTATTGTTATTATTACTACTAATTGCCAAATCCTCTTCTCACTTAGTGTCCTATCAGTAAAAAAACATGTAGATTCCCCTCCCTAAAAAGAATGATGCATAATCGGAAGGTATGATTCCAACCATATATAACTTTGCAAGAGTACCATAAAAGCCGCATGCAAAACTACGATGCCTTTCTGGGAAAAAAAGGTTCATAAGTGTTCTACTTAAATTTGAAGCAAAACCTCTTCAGAAGAGATTGGTGTCATTCCAAGTCATTCCAATTAGCCACTTTAGAAACGACTAGGGATTAGGACGAGTTCATCTCGCAAAGGCGTTTGGGATCGTTACTGGGGACATGCATCATACAGAATACAAACAAACATGGCAAATAACTCATCGAATACTAGCAGAGTAAGCAAAATCAGCTTGAAAGAAGACACTTTACCAGAAGTGAAGCTTGTGAGATTGGACTTGCCCCAATCCCCTACTTGTCTCTAAGTGGCTAATTGACATGGTGAATAATTCATCGAATACTAGCAGAGTAAGCAAAATAAGCTTGAAAGAAGACGCTTTACCAGAAGTGAAGCTTGAGATTCGACTTGCCCCAATCCCCTACTCGTCTCTAAGTGGCTAATTGATACTGCAACATCAAACGAAGGGCTGTGTGCAAAAAAGGCGTAAGTGATTGTTGATCACGTTCTAAATTTTCCCTTAGAAAACAAAGAAATTGAAGGAGAATTTAGAATGTGATCAAGAGTCACTTACGCCCTTTTTGCACACAGCCCTTCAAATATGTTTAGAACTTTCGTTGTCATTTATTCTGTATACTGTCTTTAAATCACTCCAAATTCTTCTGCCAATTCTTCTCCAGAATTCTTCTGCTAATTCTATTTAATAATTATTCTCCAGTTAACTGAAAAAAAATTCAAGGGACCTCATTCCATTATGTATAAGAGAAAGCAAGGTTTTCTGGCAAAACTATACGAGTGCGAGGTCTGAAATTGTTTGTACCCGCGTATAAGCCACACTCTCAATGTTGGCCCTTGCTTTTCTCCAAAACAGTGCGGCATACATGTAGGTATTTATGGTAAGTTAAAGTTAATTCCCCATAAAAACAACATGAAATCAATAACAAGTTAAAACCTTTATTCCCGAGTGATATCAACAAAACTAAAAAAGAGAAATAAATGAGTCCTGGATATGAACAAAATGCTTTCTTTCATGTTTTCAATTGTCTTATTTAACTGGGAAGTAAAATTTCACCTGAACAAGTGAAATTTCCATTGTCTTTTAGGCAAGAGGTGAAGTTTCACTTCTCCTGTTGTATATTTTCCAACAGTACTGTACATTATTACCAGTTTTACAAATATATATTCATAAAATATATTGTGAGGGAATATAAAATAGAGGCTGGCATTTACAACTTACAAAAAGCTTTCAAGCTTCCAAGACAGTAAAATTGCACACTTGAATTTGTTTTTATTCTTTCATCTAAAAGGTCAAGCTGCTTAAAATTAAATGGAAAGGAAAAAAAGAATTTGTTCAGCCATACCACAAGAGGCAAAGACTAGTATGATAAAGTCCCTCTGTTCAATCAATGTTCAATATCTCTGTTCTGGGCCTGGTTTGAAGCAAGTGTACTGAAGAGCTACCCCAGGATTAAATTGCTAACCCAAGGTTAAACTGTACAGATTTAGCACTATCCTAGGGATAAAGTTACTCTTGCTTCAAACAACCAGGCCCTGGAAATCAATAGTCAATCCCAAAGACAAAGAACAGATTTATAAATTGCTGCAATGAGCATGAATCCATGAAGTTCATTCAACCGGTGCGTTACAAATATTAAATCAACTTGATTTTCTTTCAGTTCACTGGACCAATTCTTACCAAATAGCTTAGTTTAGTTTTTTTAGGGTGAAATCCCATTTTTTTCATATCCAGCACTCATTTATAATTTTTTTTAGTTTTCTTGATATCACTCAGGAATAAGGTTTTAACTTAATTGTCATTGATTTCATGTTGTCTTTATGGGGGATTAACTTTAACTTATCATAAATACCCACATGTACAGGTATGCTGCACTGTTTTGGAGAAAAACAGGGCCAAAGTTAGGGGTGTGGCTTATACAATGTACGTGGGTACAAGCACTTTCAGGCCTTGGACTTGTGTGCATATAGTTTGGCCAGAAAGCCTTGCTTTCTCTAGTTGTACATGCATGTACATAATGGAATTAGGTTCCTTAAAAAATGTTGTCAATTAATTGGAGAAGAATTCTGGAGAAGAATTGGCAGAAGAATTTGGAGTGATTTACAGAAGAAATGACAATGAAAGTTGTAACCATATTTAATGTTGCGGTATCAATAGTCCAGTTTTGTATTCGAAAATTACTGCTGAATGCGATGAATATAGACGCATGTACACAGGGTTAGCCTCATTCTGAAGTTAAACATTCTTAAATACCAGCAAGAAGGTGCAAAGCATGAAACTACAACAATACACAGCGTTGTGAATAGCCCACCTTCTCGCTGGTATTTATGAATGTTTAACTTCAGAATGAGGCTAACCCTGCATACATGCATCTGTACTCATTGCATTCAGCGCTAATTTTCGAATACGAAACTGGACTATTGGCACGAGTCATTTGGAATGACACCAATCTCTTCTGCAGAGGTTTTGCTTCAAATTTAAGTAGGAGCACTTATAGCCCTTCGACTTTAAAAAAAAAAGGCATCCTAGTTTGGCATGTCGCCTTTATGGTATTCTAGCAAAGTTATAAATGGTTGGAATCATACCTTTCGCTTACATGTATGCATCATTCTTTTCAGGGATGGGAATATACATATTTTTTTTTTACTGATAGGACACTAAGTTTTGAATCCAGAGAAAATCATAGGGCAAGCGAGTAGAGGATTTGGGCAAATACAATTTTGAATCACTTGCCCAAGTGGTTTTTTTTTTCTAACCTTGCATATCAGAATAAAAGTCTATCCATGTACAATGTGTCCATACCAAGTCTACCTACATGTTTATACTACCATTTGCAAGCTACATGTACCGTTAAGTGTGAACCTTTTTCCGCGTTCGTTTTTGTTTGAAACCTAGACGTCTGGCGGCACAAACCTTTGCAATTTAACCGCGATAATGGCAACCTTTGACATGTCCCGCCATTATGTTTCAGCGAGTGGGATTCAGGTTTGTAAACTTTTCAGCTAGATTTTCCTTCGCGCTACGCACTAAATCGGTTAAAGTTAAAGTTTTTGATGCTCAGAATTATGAGAGATGCAAGACAACAACTGTCTCTTGGCATAATCTTGAGTTACAAGATGGTAGAAGACATATCAAAGGTTTTCAACATTAAGGTTGAAACTAATTAGTTTGCCGACAAATTGTAAAGGTTTGGGATGCCAGACGTCTAATAAGTTTCAAACATAAACAAACACGGAAAAAGGTTCACGCTTAACGGTAGCTTGCAAATGGTAGTATCCATGTACCCATATCAGTATAAAAGTCTACCACATACCCATACCACATACATGTTATCATATTTTTTGGCTCAATCCTGGTTTCTGGGAAACTACCCACCCACCCCTCCCTTGGATATGCATCTTTCTATTAATGATTAATCATTAAAGGAGAGGGTGAAGTGTGGGGGAGGAGTTTCCCAGAAACCACGTTTGATCCATTTTTTTAGAGGCCTGACAGAATTTGTTGGGTATTCTCCAGTCAGGCCAACTTGCTTTCTTTAGCATATCTTTCAATTTGAAAACGACATGAACCTAGTTGTCAGTAAAAGGAGTTTAATAAACCGGAATAGCCAGAAAAAACCTGCTAAGTTTATTACAGACAAACAACAGGGAAAGCTAAAAAATCTGGTCACTAAATTAGTAAGTATTCAACTTTTAAAAAACACATCGACAAACTGAACATCTTGCAAAAACATATGCTACGGTACATGTCTTTATGATCCAATATCATTAATATGGAGACTATCCAAGGTAGTACCATTGTATTTTTGGACAACAGTCTTAGATTCTGTTACCATTAAAGAGAGAGATGGGAAATGCACTTATATTATGTCAGCAGTGTGTTGTTTCCTATTTGCTGTCAAGTCTTGTAGACACCGCAGTAATTATTGTAAAGACACATCAAATAAAGGAGACACCATGGTAAAATAGTGTACAATGAAAATGTTTGAAAGTTATTTGAAATTCACTGTTTGAGAAAGAATTCATAGGGGGGGGGGGGGATGAGGGGGAGGGGAGAAGGAAAAGAAAAGCACCTGGCATGGTGGGCATAAATGACCCCAAAATTGCCTGGGTTGAGCATTCCCAAAATTAGATTAAATGGCATAAATTCCTAAATAATTATTGTCTGAAATTGAATGAAATATTCTCAGTTTACTATGGTTAGAGTTGAGTTTCTAATCAAAGTTATACAAAACAGAACAAAATCACTGCCACAGCATAAAAATCACCAAAATTCCTGTTAAGCCAGGTCTTTAAGGCTTAAAGGCAGCTACGCCCCTGACAGTAGAAGAGACAATCTATTTTAGAATGGTAGGTGCATTTTTTTTTTACCAAAACTAAGTTTAATATTAGTATCTGGTTGAGCAGATATTTCCAAATGTTGTGCTCATTTTCTGGTTGAATAAATAAACTAAAGGGGACCTCTTTAAAGAAGTATATTGGCGTGTAATAATTAATTACAGTATGTTGTTGATACTGAATTGAACCGAACTGAGCTGCCAAACAGTGCTGAACCAAACAGGACATTTATACACTGCATCAGCTAAGTTTTTCCCTTATCCGAGATGTAGTGTTAGCTTGTCATCTAACTATATCATGTTTAGCTTACATACTCGGATAAGGGAAAACTTACAGGTACATGTAGCTGACGCAGTATATACATGTAAAGTTCCTGTTTGCTCTGTGCAGTTTGGTGGCTCAATTCAGTATCAACAACACAATATAATTAATTATTACGAGTCAATATATAGTTCTTTAAAGAGGTTGTCTTTAGTATATTTCTTCAACCAGAATACGAGCACAACATTTGGTATGCACTGAAAACATTTGCTTAACTAGATACTAATACTAAACTTAGTTTTGGTAATAAAAAGCATGCCTGTACGATTTCTATCTGCATTTTCTCGCCTCCTTTGGTACAAAAGGGTAATATTAAATTGGATTTTAACCATGAAATCCTAAACTAGAGACTTGTACACTCAATGTCAAGAAAAAGTCGCTTTACTGCACTTCACTTTCAGTATCAAAATTCACATCTGCCATGTTGAGAGAGTGTTCTGGTTCAGTAACGTCACAAGCCACCATAAGCACAGTTGAGAAATACGATTAAAGGTTTCCTGAGTGTAGGCAAATTGAATCACTGAAATCATTTAAAGGGGAACTGGACCATAAAATCAACTGTTTTTGAATAAAACCTTTAAAGTGCCCCTCAACCCTTTTGCAATTTTTAAATAAATGAAACTGTGAAAGGTTTTGAGTACTTCTGCAAAGAAATGTTTGGCTTACAGAGGATACTCTATGTTCTAGGCTTGTTTGAAATGGTGAAAATGTGACCTCTCCTGACCCATTACCGTGTAAGAAAAAGCCTGGGTCGATTCCCTATCTTACGTCACCTCATTAATGCATTATTGTCCATGACTCCTTTCTATCACAACAGCATCGATATATAGAGAATATACACAGTCTGTGAGATTTTAGTAAAGAAAACACCTATTTTAGACAAAATGCTAAATATTTATTCAAGTTATTGCAAAGTCGAATTAATTGGATGAGGTAAAATAGGGAATCGACCCAGGCTTTTTCTTACACGGTAATGGGTCAGGAGAGGTCACATTTTCACCATTTCAAACAAGCCTAGAACATAGAGTATCCTCTGTAAGCCAAAAATTTCTTTGCAGAAGTACATGTACTCAAAACCTTTCAAAGTTTCATATATATAGAAATTGCAAAAGGGTTGAGGGGCACTTTAAGTATATTAAAACAACATTTCAATGTAGTTTTTGCACAGTGTGTAAATCCCCCCCTCCAAAAAATATATATTTTAAACACAGAATTTTCAGCTTTGACTGGCGGCTCAGAATGTGTTGTCAGTGAAGTATATGAGAAGGTACGACGTCACATACGAGAAGAAAGTTTACTTTCACAATGACTGAAGAAAGTAATTTGGTTTATCATATGGCTTTCAGCTACTCTAATGATAGCCTGATTTTCAGATGGTCGAGGTCGTCCACTCACTTCCTCCCACCTCCCCGTCTGATGGACTTTGGCAGAAACAGTGTTCCTGACATCATTTCCAGTGGAGCCTGCATGAAGGACAAGCCAAATGGCGGACGATACAAACGGACTTGATATGGCTTTAGAGAAAGCGTGCGAAACTTTCAGCATTTCTGAATTATTTCCCAAACAGTGAAAGGCGATATTACCCCTCGTTTCCCGGAAGGACCTTGGCCATCACAGCTGCATCTATAGGTGACGACCAGGTAGAGAATCGTGAGGAGAAATTATGTAGCCTTCTAGTACAGCTCGTCAGAACTAACCCTAACCATATCCTGTTTGAGCTGCTACGGTTTTTTGGGCAGCAAGAACTTTTTAAATAGGATTTTTCGTACAGTATTTCAAGCGCATGGTCACAACACTGATCTAACTACCGGATTTGTTGTACTTTACAATTTGTCAAAATCAAGACTGTTCAAAATTCTGATAACATACATGTAAATATTTAGGCAAATGTAATCCAACTTTTACCATGACATATTCACTATATGTGTTCACTCCTGTAAAAATGTCATGCCATTCCATGAAAGATTTAGTCTTCTTAAGGCAAAAAAGCTAAGATATTTCAGCTTTTAGGACAGCAAAATTGTCAAAAATAAAGTGTGTTTAAAATTTTGAAAACATAAATAATTGTCCAAATGTCTTGAAACTATTACCATGACATACTCAGTATGTGTGTTCACTGCTGTAAAAAAATCATTACATTTCACTGATGAAATATTTGGTCTTCTAAATGCCAACATTCTAGGAGACATTACATTTTAATACGGCATACATGTACAAAGCGGTCGAGGAAGATTCATGATTTTCCAAAGCCTGTAGCTAGTAGATTAATAAACATCGCAATATCAATAGCGCTTCCTATCAGATTTTCCCGGTACATGTCTGAGGACAACATGTCGGGAAATAATTCAGAAATGTCGAAAGTTTCGCATGCTTTCTCCAAAGCCATATCAAGTCTGTTTGTATCGTCCACCATTTGGCTTCACCTTCATGCAGGCTGCACTAGACATTCCATGCATACCTCAGTTCTCTAAAAATGAAACCTTCGCTCTGATTGGTCTAAATGAAACAATGACCAGAACACGGTTTCTGTCAAAGTCCATCAGACGGGGAGGTGGGAGGAAGTGAGCGGACAACCTCGACCGTCAGGCTACTCTAATGACAGTTATCATCGGCTTCCAGGTTTGACAAAGAGACAAATGTGGCTGAGAAGATTTCGACAGAAAATCCAAGGATTTCCAAGAATTTGTTTCTGTGCTCCAAGCCAATCTTGAACCATGTAATACAGTGTTCATATGGGAATCTGATGCCCACTAATTTTTGTAAAAAAAAAATTGTTAACTATTCACTGCTGGCAAGTGTAAATAATTAAAGTCTGGTTTTCACTAGTGATGGAAGCCGAAACGGAGGTGTAAGCATAAGAGATTTCACTGCATAAATAAAATATTCGGGGATATTCGGGTTCCGAATATCTACTACGGACTTCACGTTTTCTTGAGTATGCAAGTCACACATTACACGCAAGATACTGCTGGTATATTCGTAGTGAATACTTAAGATTACGCCATGTAAGAAATCATTCGAGGATTTTCATTGAAGTACGCCAACCTCATGTACTCTGTATGCTTGAGTATGAAGGACTGATGCGATATTAACCTGGCATATTCGTTAAGCAAAACTTAAATACATTCAAAATAAATAAAGTGCTTCTCTGATTTATGAACCCGAAAACAGTGATCAATATCCGTGTGAATTTTCACGAGTTTTCAAGTACGCCAACCTCGCATATTCTGCGGTATGCTCGAGTATGACTAAGGACTGATGCAACATATATTAACCTGGCATATTCGTATCCAAACAGTAGTTTAAAATTGTTCATGTACCCCACATATTTTACCAAAGCACATTCGAACAAATACGAAATCTCGTAATTTTGAGATTTAAAGACCACACAGATTAAAGATTGAATGGTCAAAAATCATATCCCAAAACTGAGAAAAACAAAATGCCTACCCCATCCAGTAGCAAACACCTGCACAGTTGCTTAATATCCCGGCATGTATTTCGAATAAATATGTAAGAAATTAAATGTATATATACACCAATATATCTGCTCTATAGGATCTTACAAGTAAGTGGTCACTTTACTGCAACAGTGTTGACTGTTAGACTGCTCAGCTCTAAGATCTCACAAGAAGGTAGTCACTTTACTGCAGCAGCCCAGCTCAAAGATCTTGCAACAGTCATAATAGCAACTACACACAATAGTCACATCCTTGCCAAAGACAATAACATTGCTGATACAATTAATATTGATTAGTTGAACTAGCCAAAATCTAGACCAAATACAATGTACTGAATTCATTTTTGAAGTCCACTAATGAATGGGTATGTTGCAATGAAGCAGTGTTATGACTGTTACTGCCACTCTGCTGGGACTGCTCAGCTCTACGATCTCACAAGAAAGTGGTCACTTTACTGCAGCAGCTCAGCTCAAAGATCTTGCAACAGTCATACTAGCAACTACATGTACACACAATAGCCACATCCTTGCCAAAGACAATAACATTGCCGATACAATTAATATTGATTAGTTGAACTAGCCAAAATCTAGACCAAATACAACGTACTGAATTCATTTTTGAAGTCCACTAATGAATGGGTATGTTGCAATGAAACAGTGTTATGACTGTTAATGCCACTCTGCTGGGACTGCTCAGCTCTAAGATCTCACAAGAAAGTGGTCACTTTACTGCAGCAGCTCAGCTCAAAGATCTAGCAACAGTCATAATAGCAACTATACACAATAGCCACATCCCTGCCAAAGACAATAACATTGCCGATACAATTAATATTGATTAGTTGAACTAGCCAAAATCTAGACCAAATAAAATGTACTGAATTCATTTTTTAAGTCCACTAATGAATGGGTATGTTGCAATGAAGCAGTGTTATGACTGTTACTGCCACTCTGCTGGGACTGCTAAGCTCTAAGATCTCACAAGACTGACATAATATGTACATGTGCATTTCCCAGGCCCACCTCTGCCTGGAATATAGTGAGACCTCACTGCCAACAAATGACAAATTTTATCATGATGAAAGACAAAAATAACTGCTCAGATTAGCAGAGTATGCTTTCCAGGTATACTGGAGAAAATGTGGGACAATTTTGATGAAGGATGGCAAAGATTCGAGTGGATGAAAATTATTGCTTTTGGGCTTGAAATCGTTTCACTGTAATCGAAATCAATTTTGTAATGCACTTTAATCATTGCCATCCTCTATCGAAAATGTTTAAAAAGCATACCAGGACATTCACATTGTATTTCTCTTCTATCTTACGGTGTTATTCATGTAGTTTTGTAAGAAGCTCTGCCGGCGTAAATGAAATGTGCACGTGCTTGTCGGTCTAAATTATTTTGGTCCGCTAGAAACTTCTTCTAAAAGAATCACTCTAAATAAACTCGGGGAAAAATCCACGAATGATTCATTGACAATAACAGATGAAGCATTAGTTTTCTATGAAAGATTCCGTATTGAAACTAAGTCTTCTTAGTGAACAACATGACCGTATGAGGATTGAGGCGAATTCGAAGTCGAAGATATGTGTGATAATTTCTAACTAGAGTAAAATTCATATTTTTCGGCTAAACCACACAAATTGGACCTTCAAATTCGTATATAATCTTACCTGGATATTCTTCTGATGTTCAGAGTTGTTTGGAGTCTGTTTTGCTTTGTCCTTGAAGTCATCTGCACAGATATTGTAAGTACTCCAAGATAACAGCAATTCTTCAAGATGACAAAATGGCGGACGCAAACTTGAATGTTTCGTATTGCATTGTGGTCCATACAAGAACCACAGGCGGCCCAGACTCTGATTATTCCCCAACTCGTGAATAACTTATTGTAAAAACGGCTAGAATTCGTCCATATTTTCCGAACTCGGTTATTTCGAATCTCTCTCTATCTCGAACTGAAATAAACCCGTTGAATTGTTAAGCCGGAGCTTTAGTTTGGTGTTACTTTTGTATAGATATCCTTCACAAACAACAAGTTAATTGACGGCACGCAGCTGGCGATTGAAGTAATCAACATCATCTCGTTTTCTACGGAGCTCGCACAGTGAAGTGAAAAATATACCTTGTTTAAAGTAGCTGGTGAATACTTTCGATGATATATGTTCGCGATGCGAAACAACTTTTTAAATAAACTGTGAGGTTTAAAATGGCGTGCTTGAGTTCTTTTACTAACCGGAGTTGAACTTATTTAAGTTTGATCGTGAATAGACCTTTCCCACGCGGCGGCCAAGATTGTTCATGAATATGGGGGAACTAGGCTACTGGTATTCTGAGGTTCAGTTCGAGGCACAAACGTTATTTATACAGGGAAATGAAGACCACACAGTCAAAGAATACTATCATAGCATGAAATGACAACTTTGCGCTTCTTTATTGAATACGTAAAGTTGCGTAAAGTAGGTTGCCATCTTTACGTAGATTTACGTAAGCGTAAAGATGCGTAAAGTAATTAAGTTGCTTTCTTTATGCAGATTTACTTGGAAGCTAAAAGTAGAGTCATGTGCTATCTTTACATAGATTGACGGAAGCATAAAGATGCGTAAACACAGGGCCGGTATAAACTTTCTCAGCCTGACTGTGTAAAATCCCAGAAAGGATCGTTAAGACCCATGGCCATGCATAATATTTGAAGACGGTTAGAGAAGTGTTTCATTAATAAAATAAACGGAAAACAACAATGTTGCGTGCATATTGATATATTTTAATGTTAACACATCACATTTCCCAATTTGAGCGTCAAGAAAATATTTGAAGGATAATAAAGACAATTAACGATATTGAATACGAGTGTAGTTTACTTGAGACGTATAAAACAAGTCTATCCGTGATTTATAGAAATAATTGAGCTATATATATTATCTTGTACTCGTCAGTTTGTAAATTGTTGAAGACGTGAAGAATGACTCCTGTGAACAGCACACTTTGTGTACGGTAACTCGTATACAGCGTATTATGAATCAGATGTATACTGGTCATTATACAGTCCGTATACATCAAGATCAGTACACGTCAGTATACCGGTCCGTATACGGTAACTCGTACACAGCGTATAATGAATCAGATGTATACTGGTCATTATACAGTCCGTATACATCAATATCAGTATACGTCAGTATACCGGTCCGTACACAAGGTGTATACGGACTCAGGATACCTCATTATACATGCCATTTCATGCAGTGTAATTGTGCATTAGACCTGTTCAGACAGCGCAGGTCGAATGTATTACGTTTTCGTGTATTTTTAGGTCTATAACATTTCCTTAACAAGACTCGTAAGATTAAAAAGTAGTTAACAAGAACTGTTAGAGCCTTCACGCGTTGCTCATTTCACATTCCCACAGCGGTAGTTATACGGTAGCCTGCGTTGCGGCTGTGGAGTATCGAGGCGCAGCGAGCGGAGATTAGGGTGATTGCAGTGAGAAAAAAAGAGGGGGACGGGGGTGGGGAAGGGAGGAAGAGAGAGCCTGCCGGCAAGCCATGGTTATTTTGATATCCACCCACTAATTAAAATGCATAAGATTAGTAAGTCATTCGACCGATTCATCCAATCATCATGCGGCGGAAGTGAAAACCATGTTTATTATCTGTCAAACTCACGCGTGGAATCTCAAGGAATCTCAACTCGAGCGTAAAATTCAAAACAAAAAATATCAAACATGGACCGGTGTGTTCGAGGAACAGCCGGGCTGCTTGTGCTTCCGAAAATACGAGCTGCTTTGATGACTTTGTAACCCGGAATGTATGGTTTTTAGTGCTTCTTTTGGCAGAACTTCGTTCCGGTGTTATTGTGGTCGGCAGTGTTATTTACTGATTTGGTGGCGACTTTATATTCAGCGGCAACGAGTTCTCTTTATCTTAGGTCTCTTTATCCTGCAAACCTTCTCGAACAAAGGTGTAGTTCTCTACTGCATTCCGAATCTTTCTTCCTCAGGAACGACAGACTCGCTCTGATAGAGCAGCAGATTTCAGAATAGGAAGACCAATACTTTTGCAGGTTTCGTCGAGCAAGACGCTTGTGGAGTTCCGATGCAGGGTTCTTCACAACGTCGCGAAATTCGCTCTCATTACTTCTTCTGCAGAACGAAACAGCAATTTGAAGTTTCACGTCTGTAGTTCCTCGGGTTTTAGGTCTAAAAGTTCGGCAGCAGGATAATCTAAGGAACTTAACTGGTACAATTGATCTTTCACAATACTAGCCAAAGGAGCAATAACCAAAACGACAACCTGGGCATCATTTTCGACGTCTTTAACACTAGTGAATGCTTGGAATATACTATATTTTCCAAACGCAGTTGGGATTACAGCTAGAACATCTCTTCCAGACAAAATATATCTAATAGCCTTGCTCCTGTTCTTTCTTTAAATTCATCGCTGAGGGAATTCTCGTTATGTTTGTCGACATACTAATTGGTTTCTAGTACTCTTATCTCATGCCATGCATGAATAAAATTTTATGATTTCTGTCAATCACGCATTTTAGCCAATAGCAATACGCGGCCTTCTGAGGCCGAGAGTTATCAAAATAACCATAGCTTGCCGGCAGGCTCTCTCTTCCTAACCTCCCCACCCCCTCTCCCTCTCTTTTTTCTCGCCGCAATCCCCCTAATCTCCGCTCGCTGCGCTTCGATACTCCAGAGCCGCAACGCAGGCTAATTATACGGTGATGATATTATGTGATGCAAACAGTGTTCAATAAATATTGGAAAGCAAGAAATATATAGTGTTTTAGTAGGGGTTGGGGTTAACTCTGGTGGTTGGGGGTGGCTATTTAACATTAATTTACTGGTTTTCGTGCAATTATAGCTTCACTTCAAATTTCTGTATCTCAATTAATATTCAATCGATTCCAATTTTGTTTGCAGTAACAAACGCTACGATGGCAGTGCATTCAATGAATATTGAATATCTACTAAGAATTAAGCTAAACAGGGATAAAATGTTGTTTAAAGTTTACCAATGGTTGCTAAACAACAGCGCAGTTTAGTCATGTGATCATTAGGTATGTTGTAGCTCCGTGCTATGTCAAGATCTCCACCAAAGTTCATTGGAAAGCAAGAAATATATAGTGTTTTAGTAGGGGTTGGGGTTAACTCTGGTGGTTGGGGTGGCTACTTAACATTAATTTACTGGTTTTCGTGCAATTATAGCTTCCTGGTTCACTTCAAATTTGTGTATCTCAATTAATATTCAATCGATTCCAATTTTGTTTGCAGTAACAAACGCTACGATGGCAGTGCATTCAAACAAACATTGAATATCTACTAAGAATTAAGCTAAACAGGGATAAAATGTTGTTTAAAGTTTACCAATGGTTGCTAACCAACGGCGCATTTCAGTCACGTGATCATTAGCTATGTCGTAGCTCCGTGCTATGTCAAGATCTCCACCAAAGTTCATTGGAAAGCAAGAAATATATAGTGTTTTAGTAGGGGTTGGGGTGGCTAGCTACTTAACTGATTAATTTACTGGTTTTCGTGCAATAATAGCTTCCAGGTTCACTTCAAATTTGTGTATCTCAATTAATATTCAATTGATTCCAATTTTGTTTGCAGTAACAAACGCTACGATGGCAGTGCATTCAAACAAACATTGAATATCTACTAAGAATTAAGCTGAACAGGGATATAATGTTGTTTAAACGTCCAGTGGACATTGAACGGGGCAGTAAGCATATGTCTTTGTCTGAGCCTTATACTGACATGGCTCAGACAATACAACCGTAAATGTCAGCAGATTGTTACTTAAATTTAAGGTTGCATTAGTTTTGCTTGGT
Organism: Actinernus sp. WN-2022; assembly: GCA_030867875.1. Classification (NCBI taxonomy): domain Eukaryota; kingdom Metazoa; phylum Cnidaria; class Anthozoa; order Actiniaria; family Actinernidae; genus Actinernus; species Actinernus sp. WN-2022. The sequence continues at coordinate 58,610,967 of JAOWCC010000019.1, forward strand.
CAAGTTGATCTAGATGAAAAGTCGAAAATGGTGAATCACGACCATTTTCTTGTCGTTTTTTACCATCTAGATTTTTTTTACTGGATCATTAGTATATGGCTCAGACAATATGACATTTTTGCCATCCAGTATTTTTTTGTCTAAAAAATATATCTGAATTTTAGCGGAATCTGAAACAACCATGGGCTGATAAAAACCAGGACCCGGCTAAACCACAGATCGAATTGTAATTTAGCTTATTTTTTGCTAAGGGAGGAAAACAGGAGAACCCGGAGAAAAACCCTCGGAGCAAGAGTGAGATACCAACAAACTCAATTCACATATGGCGCCGCGAACGGTAATCGAAGGTGAAGAGTTTACCACTTGTGCCACCCCGCTTCCCATTTCTACGCTGAGTATAGCCTGCGAAGCGCCTTTTCTTGATGGGAGTCTCACCCGGCTCTCCATTTCTATGCTGAGTATAGCCTGCGAAGAGCTTCTCCTTGATGGGAGTCCCACCCCGCCCTCCATTTCTACCCTAAGTATATAGCCTGCGAAGAGTCTCCTCTTGATGGGAGTCCCCCCGCTCTCCATTTCTACGCTGAGTATAGCCTGCGAAGTGCCTTTTCTTGATGGGAGTCTCACCCCGCTCTCCATTTCTACGCTGAGTATAGCCTGCGAAGGGCCTTTTCTTGATGGGAGTCTCACCCCGCTCTCCATTTCTACGCTGAGTATAGCCTGCGAAAACGCTCTTCTTGTTGGGAGTCCCACACCGCTCTCCATTTCAACGCTGAGTATACGGCCCAGCGAAGAACCTCTTCTTGATGGGAGTCCGGTGATTTCATCTTTCCATTTGAATCGTACACTTTTCAATCTTTGAATATTAATTATCCTCGCGATGATTTTTTTATTAGAACTTCTTTGTAGTCAGTTCAACACATTCGTTGCATGGGTTAACTCCTGTTGCCTCACTAGTACTGGGGACTTTGCCGAAAAACCCGTGCTCCATGTGGGAAAATATAGGGGCTTAGCAAAGCCCACACGGTCGGTACAAAAGTTACGAAAGATTCGGGAGTCCTTACTTACATACCCAGCCAACTACGTATACCATGTGTAGCCATCTGGAACCGTGTTTAGCCATTCTTAAGATTTGCGTAGGTGTAAGTGTCGTTTATGCAACAGAATTTACGCGTGTTTCATAAAACTTTTAAGGCCTGAACGTAAGTGGAAAATCGCACGTAAATTTATGGGACCTCTGGATGTCCCGTATATTTAGGGTATCATATAAAACATTCATTTTGTTTGCTTTTTGTTTTATATGATACTTCAAATTCGTATTGTGACTTGCTTCTGAAGTGTTTCTAAACTCGTTCTTATAATTTGTTTTCCATTTAAGGATAATTAAATTACACTAACCTATAAATACATATTCGGGTAATTATATGGGTTGGAATAATTACGAATTTTTACATAACGTGATTTAATAAAATATTCAGTTGGACTTCACTGGTCGTATCCTATTGGACTTCACTGATAAAGAATCCCATTGTTTTAGGGTTATGGTTTGTATTGTTTTAGGGGTAGGCTATTGTTTGGGTAATTTCAGGTAGAAAACGGTTAAGTCTGCCCCAAAATATGTGAAGTTCTTTCAGTAATATTGAATGCGTCTAGACGAATTTGGGAAAAGAAAACTTATTGCATATTCTTAGTTCGTCTAGTATAAAAATAGGCACCCAATGGCTGCATGTGTTTACTGCATGCTGTTATTAGGAATGAGATGCTGAGAGTGAGAAGATAGATGGAATAATGCAAAATTGATTTACATATGCAAAAATTGTTATGCATCAAGGTTGGACCTTTGTTAACTGGGATTACGCAAATTCTCCCCAAAAATATTGAGCACACTCTTTTGACAAAAAATAAATAGAGCAAACAGCCTAACCCATAGAACATGGATGATTTTGCCTCAGTATGTACACTGTTATCCACTACTTCTCAGTTGACAGAGCTTGCAGCCTAAGAACGGTATTGCATATTATTTCAGCGGCAGAATCATATTTCAGCTTGCCTGTTTGATGCCCATTTCAGACCACGTGACAGTTCTCTAGAGAATTGTACTTTTTTTTTAGTACATTTCGTTTTGGTATACATAAAACAACAAAAATATTTTAGTCAAGGGAAAAGTCAAGCTGAATGGGTCTATTATAATTTTGAAAGCATATTAAAATTATAAGAAAAACTTAAAATGGCTTTCAAGGACACGAGTTAAAACAAGTATGTAAGCTTAATTATTGGTACTAATCATGAATAAAACGATTTTGTTTTAAGATTTTGGATAAGTCCAGAAATAAATGGTGTGCAAGGTCATGGTACCTTTAAGAACGATCATGCAGGTGTGATCGGCCCTTCTGTTGAGAATATCGACCGAAAGGACCTAAAACTTGAAAGCATCTTTCATAACCTTTCATTCCAGCGGTTTGACACACATTTTGAAAGCTGTATTTGTAAATCGTAAGAATCAAACTTCTTCGCGTTTGCCAGTCCTGGAAACGAGGTCATTCGAACTTGTCGCAAAGCACGATGGGAAGTGTTAACTGACATTACTGGCTTCAAAGAAGCAGTAGACACAAAAACGGGCACAAGACGCATTATGCGACTGGTCGAACAAAGTTTACTTTGCCCAAATACGTCTAAACGCATTATGCGTCTTTAGTATAAAACGTTGATATTTGTCGCCAACCGTAATTGATTTAGTTTATTATTGACTATTTATAATCTACAAAAACGTTATAGGTTTAAGACATAAACAAGATTTAATTTACCTTGTACGAAAAGCATCTGGGCCCGGTTCCTGAAAGCCCGATTAGCACTAATCCTGGATTAACTCTCAACAGAACATATTAGTTGTCATGGTAATTAACTCTGGATTAGCGCTAATCTGGCTTTCAGGAACCGTGCCCTGAGGAACACGAAATTAACGAGAATTCTTACAAAGAAGGTACAGTTACTTGACCTAAAGATTAGGTGGTATAAAGAGAAACACGCGATAGCGATAAGTAGCTTGATTCATGTAAACTGAATACTTTAAAATTCATCATTTCTTCAATACTGTTTTCTGGAAATAAAATTTAAGTACTGTTAGTATTCCAATATTTATATTTTTCACTTAACCCACCGAACCTCTATTATATATAATATGACACAAAGTGTACTAAATTCGTTATGCATGTTTAACTGTATTTGTTTATAAGAACCACTCACTCTACGTGTGGCCTTAATGAACCCGTAAACCAACACACAACTCGAACAGTTACGAGAACACGAAGTACATTGTATGTTTCATGCAACACCTGTAAGTGTACCCGTAACGGATTCTCAAGTGTCCCTCTTAAAGTGAACACTTAAGAGGAGGTTTTATGTAACCGGGCCCTGGCACTGAAATGTATGAAAGATGTGATAACAGTCGCGTACCACATGTCCCTGTTGGATTCGAACCAACTACCTTATGGAAGGCATACCATTGGGATTGTGCGGTGTGGCGGGCTGTGTTGAGATGAACTCCATTAATATACCTTCTAATGATATAACTCAAATTAAGGGTAAAGTACTTACATGCATGCACACATAATTCATACTAGATCTATATGAAGCACGTTAACACGAAAAGGGCTTTGTTTGGCAACAATTAAAGGCTCCTTTTGTGTTAAATAACATATATATATATATATGCCTCAATTAACTTGCAAATAATTGAGTACTTTTCACTTTAAGAGATACATGTATAACACTTTCCAGTTTTTCATTTAAAGAGAACATGACAGTATCTGACGTTTCTGGCCTTTGTATCCCATAATTTCTTTGTCTGAGTCTGAAAAGACAAATTATTCCTAATCGATAGGAAACACGTCTATTGTTTCTGCTGTCAATTAAGTGCTAGCCAATCAGATCTTGCTAGATTAGTTGAACATGTAATATTTATACTGAATATATTGAATATGTATAAGGGAAAGTGTTGGGATTATTCAGTTATATCACCTATCAATGTTAAGCCCAAGGGAGAGGGGGGAGGGGGGATGGGGGGGCAGGCAAGGGGTGGGATTTCCCACCCTCAGGACAACATGTTTGGTCAAAAATATGAAATATCTGCCCTGTCTTCCTTGTTTCCTATAAATAAACCCACCCTGGGCAAGCAGCGTATGTAATAATCCCCACCCTCGGGGTAGCCCTACCTGGCAAATCCCCAACTATTGCTCCCCCTCAGGCTAAATATTGATAGGTGCATTAGGATAGCTGGATGTAAAGTAAATAAAGTAGGCTCTCCATGCATGGGGCTAGCTGATTAGAACCACCACATATTAATGATTATGTGCTTGTACATAATTTAATGTAGTTCATTGCACTGCAAAACTAGCTATAGGCTGGAGGAGAGTACATTGTTTCGCCATGTAGCACATTGAAACCATTAAAACCTTGAGAAATGCTATCACTTTGAAGTTTAGGTAACCTAATTTCTTCTTTGGCAAACACATTTTTTTTGGTGTGGGTCCAAAATAAGATTTGGAACAATGTAGGCATTGTATGTGAGTAGTTTAAAGTGCTACTGAAGCGAAATTTCATCATTAAAATGAAGATCTTACTTGAAAGTCCTTTCGAATTGAGGAAGAACAGCATTTTTTGTTTGTCAATATCTCATCTCGTTCCAGAGATATTAAGGTTTTTGGAATATGCAAATTAGAAGATATGTGACGTCATAAGGTTGAAACAGCCATGAAGACAGATCAAAAAATGAAGAATATCTCTGCAAATAGTGGGTAAAAACAATTGACACTTTGCACATGTGGTACGAAGGAAAATACACGTCATTGTGCAAATTAGGATGTTACCATGGTAACACTCTAGGCCACATATCATTTATTATCTTACCCATGTATGGCCCACATATAATAAATATACGGGCCAAATATGGGCCATATATCCCGATATATGGGCAAACTATGGGAATCAACCAAATACGTAGTTGGCCCATACATGGGTTATATGGGCCATATATGGAAAGTATGTGGCCTTTATATGGGTCTCATAAATTCTCTTGAATTTGGAATGTGGGTTTAATGTGGCCACATATGTGGGTTTAATGTGGCCACATAATATCCATATAATATCCATATTTTGCCCATATTTTGCCCCATATTATTTCCATATTTGGCCCATATTTGGCCCATATGAACATTTTGGTAAGCATGATCACCACCCTTGTTGCATGAAAAAAATGGTGGCTTCAGGGGCACACAGACAAACTGACCTCCACCAAAAACATGTTTAAATGGCAGATTTTGCCTTTTCCTTGTCTTTCCAAGCTGCCTGTTCCAATATTTTAGAAATTCTAGGAACAAATTATGTTTCTCTTTCCCAGGAAAAAGCGGCTTTTGTTTCCCAGCCAGCGCATGGCTAAACATTTTGCCAGAAATCAGCAGAAGCAGCATTACACAGGTAGCTCAATATCTGTTTCAGGCTACCACAGGACACCCAGCTCTAAATATTGGTCTAAACCAGCTAGTTGCAGCTGAAAATGGATATTTATCCCAACAAAACATGTTATCAAAAATTCCAGCAAAGACTTGAGATGGATTTTTTCACCATGGCCAGCAGCCAAAGCAGCTGAGGAATACATAAAGTGAGGAACATATTGATTGTGTGCCCTGTCGCTCACAAGAAAAGTTAGCATATAAGGTCATAACACCATCAACCATGGAAAAATTCAGTTTGTGTAATAACAATAACAATAACAATAATTGACAATAACAGATGAGGCAAGCATTACACTCGTTGTCAATAACACGTGCAGGTTCGAAATTGAATTTCCAACGGAAAACGTCAATTTGGTGGATGTCACTCAACTATATTTCTATGGCAACACTGGTCTGCATGCTAAATAAAAATGTGGAGGAAACATAGTGTAGGAGGTCAACGAAATCGTAAGTAATTTGAGGCGACAAAGGTAGAGATATGTTATTTGCTTGAATTCCTCACCGAAATGTCAGTCGAGTGTGGAGAGCATTGCCGATAATCCATGTCCTGAGAGTTTCAAAACGCCCTGTCGAATGTTGTATCCATGCATGGAGCTCGTCGAGGTAGAGCTCGAGGGTATTGCTCGATAAAACCTCTTATAAGGAGCATATCTGCAACTGGATGAATAAAAATAACTATAATTATTTTTCCAAGACCTTTGAAGCTATATAAACAATCAGATTTCTTATACACAAACCGCTCGCTCGCTCATAAAGTTTATGCGATTTCCCTATTTTGATCTTATACACAAACCGCTCACTCACACATAAAGTTTATGCGATTTCCCTATTTTGATCTTATACACAAACCGCTCGCTCACACATAAAGTTTATGCGATTTCCCTATTTTGATCTTTATACACAAACCGCTCGCTCACACATAAAGTTTATGTGATTTCCCTATTTTGATCTTATACACAAACCGCTCGCTCACACACAAAGTTTATGCGATTTCCCTATTTTGCAAACCCTTGGCTCTAAGCATTACTCTCCATCTAAGCGACTTTGGGAAAGACTTTGCCATGTTTATAAAATGCTAGTTTCCAGAATTACTCACACAACGGTTCACTTCAAACTCCATGGAAACCGTTTGATTGACATCCACCAGAAACGACTTCGAAGTCAGGAGTTTCGTTTCGAACCTGCACGTGTTATTGAGAACGAGTGTAAAGAGAACTGAACCCTAAATCAATCTGACTACTATACAAACTTGTATTCTAGAGAAAGCTAAAGTTGATTTTAGGCTTCAGTTCTCCTCTTTTGTGAAGATTTTGAAAAAATAGTTGTGCCCTGACCCACTAAAGTATACATTTTATGAAAACTCACAACGCATAGATTCTCTTTGTGTTATATATATTATTTTTCAATGTTGCTGTTAGCAAATTATTAACATATTTTCACCAAGTCATATTGACCGAGTTCCACACACACTATTAATTGATCTAAATTCACTCTTTTCACCTGGTGGCCATCTTGGATTCAAAGCGAGGCAATCCTTTGTTTTTGCCAGGTTAGCCTAGATTTGACTATCCCTCACTACGAGGCTAACCTGGCAAAAACAAAGGATTGCCTCGCTTTGAATCCAAGATGGTCACCAATTTTCATATCTGGATCAAAACCAGAAATGCATCAATATTTAAATATTTAAAAACTGACACCCGTTTTTGACTTTAGGTAATATTATACCCTGGGTACCAGAGGTTTGTAATATTACAAATGTATGCACAAATCTGAGTCCAACAATTTAATTGTAATTTAAATGGTATGGTAAAAATTAATTAATAATTTAACAACAACTGTTAATCTATCAAACCTGTTAAAAATTTACATGAATAGAATCTATGCCTTCTGAATAAGCTTTAAGCTTTCTAAATATATACACTTCATAGTGATTCTTTAAGTACAATTGTCTCTGGATATACCCTTTTAAAAAAAATACACATATAAAACTATGTGCACAAACTATAATAACACGCGTATTTCGTGAATGCGAAGGTTGTACTTGTCATGACTTAATAGGCTAACCGACCATTATAATATTCATTAATAATTCATAAAGCAGCCATCCAATCGGAAAGCACTATTCAGGTCACATGCATTGTCATATAAACTGGATACAAGTCCCATCAAACTAAAAGAACGGGGAGGGCTTGACTATTCACCAGGGAAAGGAAGGGGTTGATGAATTAATACAATGGTTAATATATCTATTAGTATTCTGTAAATGTTTTGGAATACTAATATATATATTAGTACTCCAAAAAAATTACAGAATACTAATAGATCTATTAACTATTCAGTTATGATATTAACCAAACTTCAGAAATTACAGCTCATAAATACTATAATTCACAATGAAAACCATTTAATTTAACACACTACCAATAGTCTACTTTACATTGGTCTGTCAAGTTATCCCTTTGCGGCATTTTCGTGTCTTTTGCAATCCCATGCTTGGTTGCGTCTCTCATTTCTGCGTCCAGGGCTCTTCGAAATGTTGAAAACCTAAAAGCAAGTGAAATAGATCATTCAGTATATTTTACAAACCTTTACCGGCTCATGTCAGAAAAACATAATAGATATATAAAAATAAAAATTACCTTGGGTCACTCTTGTTTAGAAGATTTACGGAATTTTCCGGTTTCGTCGCTTGAATGTGTCTATTAATGCCACGCACAATTCCATAAAGTGTTTTCGGAGGATAGCGCTTTCCACCCATATTAAGGACTTCACCAACAAATTTCGTCATCCAAAAGTTAAGTGTATTCGGAGACATGTCGGTGAGATTGACAGTGAGGTCCTCTCTGTCTTCGATATGGAAAACCAACTGACTAATTTCTCGCTACTTTGTTCTCTCTAAATCTCTGCCATTGTTTGAAAATGTTAACGCTCCACTTGCTTGCGTTTCTTGTATTTCTAGGTACGGTTTCCTTTAACCAAGATTGCTCTTCCACAACGTTTTTCGGCTTACGAAAGCTGCGACGCATCTTGACACTTCTTCGTTCAAAGAATCGAATTAATGAATTTCACTGTAATGTTTCTGCTGCAGTTCAAAACAATAGCCAGTTCATTATTTCTGTATTACATAACATCACATGAAAAGGCCCATTCATTCCTTTCTCATTAATAAATGAACTGTTATGAACTATTGAAATGTCTTCATGATGCAATCAGCTTCTATTCAAAACCATGTAAAAGGCGCGGTTAAGTAAATTCTATAGAACAAAAGAATATCAGAAGTACATTCCAAAACCTATTCAAAACCATGTAAAAGAGCTGTTGTAGTAAATACAATAGAAGCAAAAAATATCATAAGTCCATTACAATATTCGTGGCAATGTTGTATCGGATCTACAATGGCTCGCCGAAACGGCTCGCCATTGTAAATCCGATACAACATCACCACTCATATTGTAAATAGTACTTATACAATCATAATGAAAGTCAGGAGTGTTTGAAATAAAGAAAACGATCTGTAATCATTTCTAGTAATGATGTGCCTCAATTGAAATTAGCTACAGTGAAGTGACCTAAGGCCTAACCCCTCGTTTTGGGGCTAACGAGAGGCACAAAAACAACAGCAATATGTGGCATTTCACCAATTGCACTGAACTGTGACCTAACGAGTATATTAAATGTTAATAGTAAATAGCAATTTATTAAAGTTGGACCGCATATTATTAAATTATTAAAATTAAATATTAATACAGACCTGAATAGCTGCCCTTATCTCGGCTTCTGGCATTGCAACATATCTCCTCTTTAGGTTGTTCCTTTTCAAGAAACGTTTCAGGGTGGAAAGACTATGACAAAAAAAAGTTCACAATCTTGAACTAGTGCCAATGGCTTGATTATCAATAAAACTCACGTGCTTTAACTTCGTCACCTGGTTCTAACCTATTCACTTTTATTAATGCACCCTCTAATAATAATATTCTGAGAGGAGAGAAAATTCGCCTCTGGTACCCCGGGCATTGAATATTCACTCTCCAATGAATGATACGTGACGCCAGGAAAGATATTACGTATTATAAATATAATGACACTACTATATCCAAACAAGATTTCTAAAGAGTTCTGCGACCACTCTGATTTTTAAGAATACGGCGGAGGGGGAGGGGGAGGGGGGGGGGGGGGGGGGGGCGAGGGATACGAATCAAAGGGTTTTTTGGCTTACCACTAATTATGCAGAAACCAACAACTGGGGGGTCATAGATTTCTTGCATACTAGTAAGGGGGGCAAAGCTGTAACTAAAGCAGTAATGAGTTTGCTTGGAGTGAAGTGTTAACTGGCTTTCATAAATCTGCTTTTTAGTGGCCCTAATGTTCGGCATGGAAACGGAGTTATTTCTGTGTAGTTCTCGATCCACGCTGGGCACGAAAGACCACAGGCAGCCCAAGCTCTGTATTTGCACTGTGTGACTATTATTTCACAAAATTCTCAGATAAAAAAAATAAACTTACCTTTAAGAGTTTGTTGTTGTCCTGTTGTTTCAGTCTGGGGTCTAGAAATGGCGGTTATGGGACATTTCTCTCACTTTGGGTTTTTCTCTCTTCTCCGTCTAAAAGAAAGGAAAGGCTGCACAATCAAGTTCAAACCACGAGGCACCTGTGGCCGATTTTTCTCACGAAAACCCATCCGATAGGCGTAATTTCCTCCGTCAGGTGAAAGGTAGATAGTTTTTCCTTACCCCAGAAGTTTTCAGACTTGAGAAATCATTATCCTAACTCTTCCAAATGAACTCATTTCTTTGAAAAATCCCTCTCATTCTTTGTCAGAAACTACATGTTAGCATCAATTCGCACATGCTGTCAAAATTCTTCTTTCCGGCAGAGGGACAGTCAATAAATTGCCAGATACTTTACTCTCTCACTACGGGGTCTAACGTGCCGCCTATTGTGCTGAGTAGCCAATCGCGTGGCTACAATTTCAAACAAGTTGACGCTTGACGACGGCTAGTTCCCAAAGTTCACGGGCTCAGAACTTAAACACATATACCTTATTTTGAAACTGCTCTACAAGTGAATCGGCTCTATGGTAAAGTGGTGTAGAGCGCACGCTTCGAATCCAACGATTTGGAGTTCGATTCCCACACCAGCCAGTAACAATTTTGTTTTATTATTTTTCTCCTTCAGGCAGTTTTATTTAATCTTTTCCTGTATTTTGAACTATTAGAGCCGCCTTCCATAAAAAAATACAAGGCCAAACAAGTAATTTTCGTCTCAAAGTGTACGCACGTGCGTATATGCGTAGTGCACGCTACGCCTCTGCTTGGAGAGCGATGTGACTGACATGACGGCAGCGTGAGACTAAATGTTTGACTCCGGCACAAATATTTTAGATAAATAAAATAAAATGCAATGGGGGGGGGGGGAGGTAGAGTGAACATAATTTAACCAATAATGATTACAGTTATATACTAGCTTAAAGGCCCAGTACGGACCTTGGTGCTTTGCGCGCCGCGTACCTCAAAGCCGCCATTTGTCGCAGTTGAAAATTCGAAATTTTACGACCTGCTGTGAAATCCGTTTCCATCCTTCGTTTTTAGTAGCCATTTTACAGCAAAAGTGGGTAAGCACTTTGACAAATTATTAATTTACCTATTTTTCTGGCTTTAGTATATTTTTAGTTTTTAAAAGGTATAAATTTCAAGTTATACAACGTTCGTTTCGGGATAAATATGGCGGAATCGCCAAGTCGCCAAGTTGGAAGGCCAAAGTTGCCGGGCAGGGTAAAGTATGTGAGGCTTCGTTCATCTGTTTTTGAACTCTGGAGAGAAAGGAAAGAGAGCTTTGGTTACTCTGATAGAACAGATAGCGTCTTCGCAGAGTTTCTCCTTCATCAACCCGTATCACGGCCGACTGCTGGGTAAGTTTGTAGGAATTGTAGACCTTTTGTCTTGACTTTTGACTTTTGTCTTTGATGAATGATGATATCACATGAACATACCCCTAAGGTTTATCATCTCCTCTTTTGTATCTTTTGTATCTTTTATATTTGCTCATGTTTGTCTCTGTTTTGAACAGAGTTCACGAGGATCAAGAAACCCAATTCCGCGATGCAGATAATAACGAAGCCGAAGGTAACAGAAGTTGCATACATGCGAAATCGCACATTTCACCTTTTGATTTACATGTATACCGTACTTTCCTTTTGATTTTAGCTCACAACTGAAAATGAATGTTCTCAGTCATCTAGGAGTAAAACTTAGAGTGATAAATTATAGCAACGCAATACTCGACATACAAATGTACATGTAGCTTAGCTTTATGCAAATGTTTAATCCATAGAAAATCCACAGTTATGTTCAACGCCAGTTCGTCCCGGTAAGCTTGGTGGTCAACTACATCCAATCATCCCTTCTTCATCGGGGGCGTAAGTGATGTATTTGTTAGCACTATGTATCAGTGAAATTATTTATTATTTGTCAAGATGAATTCATTCCTCATCACTAGAAAAAGCAAGTTACCCTCACAACTACATTGGGCCATTCCATTTTATATGCACACCCCCCCCCCCCCTATTGAGGTACTCGGATATCCTTGGGGGGGAAGGAGGTAAAACTGACAAACATCCAGACGGGGATGATTAAAAAATCCAAAGGGGTATAGGAAGGTGAATAGATATCCACACCAGGGATATCCAGGATGGTAGCCAGGATATAATATCCAGCAGTTCCCCCCATTGACCAACCTGGATATCCAGAGGGGGTGAGAAGGTATCCAAGGGGGTAAAAAAGCAATTCCCTCAATAGGGCAAGACATAATGCAAGTATTGGGGGGGGGGGGGGATCCTAGAGGGCTGTAAAGGCTATCCAAGAGGGTCTGGAGAAACCCCCCTCCCCCAAAAAAATACCAGAAGGGGTATGCCCAAAATTATATCCAAAGGGGTATAGAAGTGACTTCCTCAATAGGGGGGGTGTGCATATAAAATGGAATGGCCCATTGTATCTGGAATATGTGCATGAACTGGGATACGGAATATAGGACTATGTTGTTGAATACAAATGTAGCACCATTTCTAATTCTCCCAATATAATTTGTCTGGATTGTAGTTTATACTTTCTTCTTCATTTAAAAATTCATGACCATACATGTAGATTCTCTTGACTGACTGGATCATGTCAAGTTTACAAATTATGACAAAATTCCCCAAACAGCAAGAATATGTGGAACTTTGTCATTCTAAAATGTTTGATTTTCAAGTGATTCTCAATAGGAAATTTTCAATTGGAGTTGTAAACTTGAGAGGCTCAGACTGAAAGTGGTCAGGATGATTATGCATTTAATGTATTAGTACCATTGGATTATGATTATACAGGTTGCATTATGCTGCCATGTTAACTTGCTTTACCAAATTTTAAGCTACATGTATGCACAGCAAAATTGGGCTACCTTCCTCAAATGAAGTTCCTATAACCTACAAATTATGTAGATAATATCAGGTCTATAGACCCATCTTTTTTCTAATTGGAGAATGTGTATGATTTCTAATTTCACCTTTTGATTTCAGGGATGTTGACATCACTGGCACTGGATATGATAAGCAAACGTCAGTTAGCAACATCAGCAGTGCTGTTTTACAAGGCATTAATACCTTGTACAATACCTGTGACGGCAATCCCTATTCTGTGTTCGAAGTCCATGAATCTAGTAGTGATCAAGATGATGACGAGGATGATTCATCTGATGACGTGTTGTCAGTGGATTCTGACCAAGGATATGGCTTTGGAGGAAAGTGAGTTTTGATGGAATGTACATGTTGGAAGAAAACGAAAAGTGAAGGTTGTCCAAATGCTTAATTTCACAAAGAAGCATACAGTCTTTGGCTATTTGCACATTGGGCGAGTTGTCAAACTGATCTACAGTACTAGTACTAGCCTGCCATGAAAATTCACTAGCCCAGGGCTATTGGACACACTGTTGTCACACCCTGTTTGATGTACATTGTACCTGTAATTTCATGTTTAATTTTTAGTGTTTAATCTTGAAGTACATGTAGTATTGCAAACCAACATTGTACTATTCTGTGTATTGCATGTATACAGTAAGTGTTGCAGTGATTGAGCCAGAAATTGAGACAGAAGGGCCAATTTGGCCCTTTTGCGAGTGATCTGGCATTTAATTTCCTTTGGAAGCAGACAAAGCAGGTCAATTTGACCATTATTGTATTTTTCAAGGGTCAAATGTATTTTTAAAGTGGGAATGGCGCAGCCTGGCTCGTTCCCTAGTGTTGTGTCATGCTCATTAAATGGGGTAATAAGAATGTTCGATACTGTTTATGACATAAATATTTAGTGTTATGAGAAATACATTATTTGCACACATATTTTACACTTCCAAATATATGGACCTCTGCATTTGAATAGATATATATTTTCAATATTTGTTTTATATCCAGGCTGTATTCCATTATTGAAGTGATGTGTGAGGACAATGAGAGTGTTGACTCAGATGACACTATCTCAAGTGCAGGTGTTGAAGAAGTAGGATTGTACAGGTATATTGTTATGCTGATTAAATAGTTTTAGGTTTGTAGCCCAAAAGTATTCTGTGTGATCCATACATGTAAATGTAAAAAAAAAATGCTGAGGTGATTCTTTTATTTGTTTGGATATAATGAATATACTAAACAATAATTATTAGACCCACAGCACAAATGGTCTATGAGTCAATAGCCTATGAGGCGAAGCCGAATGGGCTATTTAGCTTGTAGCCCACAAGGGCGTGAGGTCTAATTGTTTTAGTTTAAACTACAATGGAACTAGTCGGACAATGTAACTAATTGAAAGAAACAAATTGAAGTTGAAATTTATTATTTTGTGAAAATGCATGCGGTTTTTCTCTACCATGGGCTATCACAAATAGACCTATAGTAGGGTAGCCAATCATAATGCAGGATTTGTAATAGTCCACTAGTTGGTTAAATTATACTAAATGTATTTATTACATTTGCTAACCATTGGAAATATTACACAAGCTATATTAATACATGAAAAAACAACATACATTGTACATGTATGCATATCTAAATGTACTCTGATTTTCATGTGAAAACCCCCTCCTCCTCCCAAGACACATCCCCAGAAAAGAAAACAATTAAATTTATTGTTATGAAGTTTATAACTATAGTGATTTAATATTGTTTGATTTCAGTTATGATGTAGCAAAAGAGAGGTACATGTATGGCTCAGATATAGAGAACATTGCTCCTGATGAAGAAACCATAACTGTTGTTGAGGACTTTAATCTGATATGTGATATTAGTCCAGAAATATCAAAGGTTGAGTCACCCCAGGAAGGAAACAATGGAGCTGACATTGTCGATGTTGATATGGATATGGGAGGAGAAAATGTAGTTGGCAGGGACACCTCTGTTGAGGGAAATAAACAAGTAATTTTAGATGCTTTAGAGCAGGCATTTAGCCAAATTACTGACATCAAGTACCTGGAAGACCTGGTGGCATTACACAGCAGGATGCGAGTGATAGTTTCAGTGGAGAAACTTGTTGAACTAATTGGTCCTACATGTTCCAAGGACAATGATGGCCATGTATGTGGAGGCAGTATTTCACATAGTTCAAAACTATGTGGAAGCAGAGTGGACATTTGCTGGAGTTGTAGCAATGGCCACCACAGCAAGTGGGAGTCATCTGAGGTCCTTACAATCAGTCATCATACCAAGGTTTTTTTAAACGATTCCTTGCTAGCCATTGCAATAGTAATATCTGGTAATAACTATGCCAAATTTTTACTTCTTTGCAAAGCATTGAATCTGAGTGTAATCAGCAAAACAAATTTCATGAATTTCCAGAAGAATTGTGCACTGCCAGTAGTGAAGGATATTTGGGAAAAGATGAAGTGTGTGGTCATAGAGACCCTGGCAGTGTACAGTGACATTTGTCTATGTGGTGATGGCCGAAATGACTCCCCTGGTCACAGTGCTCGTTATTGTGTGTACACACTAATGGAGCATGTGACAAAGGTGGTGGTTGACCTTGAAGTCCTTGACAAGAGAGAGACAGGAGGTAACTCCACAACCATGGAGAAAGAAGGTCTGAGACGCCTTCTGGAGCGCCTAATGGATGAGCTCAAACTAAGTGAGCTCACAACAGATGCCTCTTCAACCATAATGAAGCTTGTTAGGGAAATGAAAGGTTAGTGAGTAAAAAATACTAAAAAGATTGTTTACATGTACATACATGTAGCAATGATTTACAGCAAATCATCGACTGTTCCCAATGAAGCCAAAGTGGTAATGGCAGTGGGTGGAATGATTTGGTACACAGTCAGTTTTTATGAATGTTAGCGAATTGCTATTCATGTCCATTTAAAAAAAATCTGTTTGGCAGACCTGGTCCAGAGGTTGTATTTGCAGTCTTGCAACAAAAGGCAAAACAAAACAAAAATTAATATAACCTGTGGTAACCAAAGCTAGTCTGTATAGGTAAAATTAACTAGAAGTCAATTGCCCTGTATATCATTATGACGTCAAATCAAAACAATCTACACGTATTGTTTAAACGCTAAGGATCATGGTCGTGGGAGGGGGACACAACAGCAACAACAAAAAGGAAATCGCTATCAAATGCATTTGATAGCGATGTCCTTTGTGTTGTTGCTGTTTTGTCCCCCTCCCATGACCGTGATCCTTAGCCTTTAAACAATAGATTGTTTTGATTTGACGTCATAATGATATAGGGCAATTGAACTTTATTTTTATCTGTAGAAAAAATTTCACAACTGCTGGAGCTATTCCATTCGCTTGACATCTGGCACAAGTCAAAGAAGCTTAGTAAAGGTCTCCATCAGGTATGTACAATCAATTTTCTAAAGAGACCTGGTAGTCTAGCTACATGTAGCCTGGAAAGAATGCAAACAAATAAAATGTACAAATTTATACTTGTCTCCCCAAGTGGTTTGAAATGTATCTGTAAAAGTTTCAAAATTTGTCTAGATTATTTTTGTAAAGAAATCAATCAAGGAAATGTAACTACATGTAGAAACAGTTATTTTATGTTGTTCTTGTTGTTTTGGAAAAGCAATCTTTGGCAATATAAACAATAAAATGTTGACTGTAATAATTTAAAATCAGTACTGGGTATTTTGATTAATTTTGTAAGTGTGTGGTGTTTACTAGGCAGCGAGAGTGAAGGGATGCGAGGACCTAAAGGAGTGGGTGGATCCCATTGTGAACCACTTCTGGTATTGCTGTCAGATGGCAGATGGTAGTGCAGATAAGCTGAAGGTGAGTTTGTGACTCATAACAAACATCTGGCATCGTACATATAACTATAACCTTCTTTCTTGCCATACATGCAGCAGCAGCTATGAATGTGTACTGTACATGTAACATATGGAAAGAGTTTATAATAGCAGCAACTTTTTTTTTCAGAATTTATGGCAAAGTGTGTTGCACCATGTGTGTGGGGAGCACTCTTGGGCTGAATCCCAGTGTAGTCATGGCACTCATGTTGAAGATGAAGCTTCCAAGAAGAACCTGTCCAAGACCTCAAAGGCTATGGCTGCTCTAAGGAAAATTGTTCTTGATAGTAAATGGTTAAAGAACCTTCATTTCTATGTTCGATTCCGGTAAGTAAAAGGATTATGGTGCTGAATTGCAAAACTCCTAAGGTTTTTTAGTCTACAAGGAACACAATAGACCATTTCAAGGTCACCATTAACACTACGATGTCTACTTCAATTAGTGATAGCACTGGTACTACTACAAAGAGGAAGACTAGTAAAAATCCCAAATTTGACAGTTATATCTCGTATGCAAGCAAATATACAGTCCCACAAAGCAAGACAATTTTACAGACATTATTTTGTGTGCGATACAAATGTCTGTAAATATCTTGGCTTCTAGGTGAGGTATAACTCTCAAATTTGGGATTTTCACTAATTTGCAGGAGATCATTTCAATAGCACCACTGCTATTGCTAATTGAAGTAGATATTGTAGTCGTAATGTCGACCTTGAAATGGTCTATTCGGAGCTCAAAATAGAAAATTTTGTTGGCAGGTCATTGATTGTTTGAAATAATTTTCAAGCATATTTTCACCTGCTATTTCTGAAATTTGGTCTGCTTTTTGGGTCTCTATTTCGAGTCCTGTACTTATAAATAATTATGACAAATGCCCAATATCATAAAAAGTAAGTTTGATAAAATTTATTATCCTATTTTCATGACATGCATAACTTTGTCTTAGGCATACAGGTGATATAGAAAGCTTCAACAGCATGCTGACCAAATATGCACCCAAAAGGATGGCTTTTGAGTAAGTAATGTTTTGCTCTGTAAATTTAGTTTAACTCATTACAAGGAAAAAGGTACTACTAGTTTTAAAGTGCAACTACATTGTACACAAACCAGTACCACCCAAATAAATTTAAAACAAATTAGCCAATAGGCCTTTCCCAAGATAGGGTTGACTGCTCACTTAATCTGTAATGTCCTAGCCAAAGCCTTGGTTTGATGTGCTGAGATTTATGATTTACTTTCACTCTATTTTGTAATTAGCAATTGTACTATACTGTCTAATCGTTCAATAAGATAAATCCTATGGGAAGTGAAATTAAGTATGTAGTGAAAACAAGGCTTTGGCTAGGAGATTCCAGATAAAGTGAGCAGTCAACCCTATCTTGGAAAAGGCCTATTATATTCAAGTATTCAAACAATGGAATAATTACAACTTTAATCAATTTCATTTCATTGGGTTGAAGGGAATTGTACAGATTCTAGTTCTCAAATACTGGCATATGATTGGTGGGTAAGATTCTTTTAAAATTTGCTTGGTTGGTGTGGTTAATTTGTAGTCAGGGTTAGAAAGTTTGCTGTTGAAAAATGTATGCACAAAGTTATCAGATATTAAATAATAGGCCATGCGTGAGTATTTATAAGTACAGTGTAAAGCCTACTGTTCTTTGGCATGCAGTTGTACACATATTTAGCAGCCATCCATAATTCACTATTTTGTGAATTGTCTTTCATACACCTTTATCCCTCCATAGGTACCCTTACTTCATAATGAGGATGTTACTAGCTGCTGTAGATCATAACATGCACTTGTTTCGAAAGCACAAACAGTCCAAGGATGGAGAAGTACATGCCCATCGAAAGTTCTCAAAGCGAACACAGAAATACCATGCTGAGGTGGTCAAAGAAGAAAAACGCTATGAATACTTCCCCTACGTGGTGGCCCGCATGCTGAAGGTGCGACGATAATTCGAACGCAACTTTTCTGGGCGATCAGATCAAGATGAATTTGATCCAAAACAGATTTCCCCTACAATAGGAATGAAAGAGCCACCACCCACTGAGCAGCTTAAAAAAGCACCTTCTCGCTTCACCATGAAGAAACCCAGTACTTCTTAGTTCATCACTTTCTTTATTTACTAGGTCATCTTGTTTTTGTTATCGTATTAGCACTGGATGACAGTTAACAACTATTCCCCTCAGTGTAGTTGATTAGTACTGGATATTCACCAAGCCACTAAGTGGCAAAATTTCCACTGCTAGTCACTGACACTGAGGGGAATAGTTGTTTTAGTATACAACACAAGTGTAGTAGTCGGCTTCAAATTACTTTAAAAACCCATTAACAAGTGAAATATAGTGCAGGACAGCCAACCAGAGCATGCAAAAAGCACTATTCACTTGTGTGGCATATACTAACATGTTCACCACTGACCAATAACACTGGGCTCATACCACCGTTTTCATTGCCACACAATGGTGCAAGACCGAAGATGGCATGTGAAGTTGGTGATATACTTCTGTCAATCATACAAAGTAGGAGGCCAACAAAGCGATGGCTGGTGAAGACCAGTTTGCAAAAGCTCACCACATTTTCTATTTTAAGATTTTTCCATCTGGTAAATGGGCGAACAAAAAGGAAAACAGTTAAAGGAAGACAATAACGTGATCGTTTAACCTTTTTGTTTCTTTTTGGAATAGTTTGAGATCTTTTGAAAGCCCTTAATTATGTTGCAAATATCTGTGTGATTGAAGGATGTCTATTACCAACTTTGTCATGAATTAGGTCTTGCGTCATTGTGTAGCAATGAAAGTGGTGGTAAATGTTACATAATATGTTACATGCATTGGGCAATCATTTGACATGCTTTGTATAACCAAGCTCTCTGATTTGTCTCAGGCACTAAATCAAACATTTAGGTTCCTTTTTATATCCCAGGGAATGGAAATTGGCAGAGTCTAGAGTACTTATCAAAATTCATAGAAATTAACACAGAATTATTGTGTCTCAAACTGGAAAACACCACCTATGGTTGTAAGTCACCATTATTTTCACAAAAGAAAGAAATATTATTTGTCTTCAGTGTTGAATCCAACATGTTCAAGAAAAGGTGACAGTCTTCTAGCATTCCAGTACATTAGTGCAAGACAAACTCAACAGTAACTGTGTAATAATAAATATAATAATATAAAATAAATATAATTTTCAGAATGATCCAAAAGATAATTATGGTATAGATTTCTTCCTTCACTTACATGTAAATCCAACTTTAATTACAGAGAGATGACAATCATGCCTTTGTATGTACTGGTATATGAAATTATACACCTGAATCATTTGGTTATGATTATTGGCTGGACTACAAAATAAATATTGTGTTCAACAGAACATTTGGCCTCTATTTTACTACTGTAACTCTAAGACAAAACTGATGGGAAATAAAGCTGGATGAGTACAATGACAATAAGTTGGTGCAGTATCATAACAGTAAAAAACATCAAAGGATATGGTACAAAAGTAGTTTCACAGATATAATGACAGTGCTCTAGGACTTAAATTACCTTATAAATACCCAGCTAATTCGAAAACGGAATAATGACCAAGTTAATAAGTTGGAAGTGCCCAAGGCTGCAAACTTCTTGAGACCTCGGCTGCCAGGTAACCCTGGCAACCGAACAGCCCAGCACACTGGATCACACAAGTGGACAAGGGGAGGGAAACCACAAGCGATCACAGCGACTTGCAACTGACAAGTGGAAATCCAAGCCACTAGCAATAACACAAAGCACGGTCCCGGATGAAACCAACCGCAGGGTCCCAGTAGTTGCTGGTTCTCTAACCATGCCTACATTATATTTAGTTTTGATTTATCAGTTAGCCCTAAATCCCATATATACCCTATCTGGTGCAGGATAAGCTGACCTTATCATCCGGACAGCACAGGCAGGTATAACCCTCCTGTTGCCCCGTCCCAACTTCCCATACTTCCAAATAGCAAACTGTCTGTAGGAAGCCTTTCTGAAACTCTCCATACTAAAATTGAACTCGTCTGCCCGGATATCACATCTTGCTTTTATGCAAACCTCTAATATGTCTCTGTCCAAACAAATGTTTGAAAATGATGTGTAAGATGTTATGCATGTTACACGCTTACAGCAGACATTCTCAACATCAGTCTGCATTGGTTGGCACACTTTACATCGGCACCAGGGGGGTGATTGAACAGAAGGAACTGGTTCATCAGGGTTGTCTCCTGCAGCTAATTTCTTGGCAAAGTCTAGGCTGCCCCTTCCCATGTTCAACAATGTGATGAGAATTTCATCTTTTTTCTCTGTATCGAGAGTGGCAACAAATTCCTGTTAAAAAAAAAGGAAATGATTTGGTATTAACTTCAATCTCGTAAATACACGGGTTCAAAACTAAAAGTGTGCATATGGGATCATATATAAACAAATTTCACCACTATAGCCAACAATTTCTTACGGATGCAGTTATTGCAGAACAACATTGTAAATGTGATTTTACATGGCTATTGGGCTATTGCACTTAATTTTCGTACCCCCCCCCCCCCCCTGTTGAGGACCATATTTTGAGTTGTACCCTAAAGAATTCCTCTGAAATTAAAAACACCTGAAGAATTCCATGGTGGAAAGTAGTGTTACCCTGAAGAATTGACTTCACCCCCTGAAGAATTGTCCAAATATTCACTTTATCCCCAAAGAATTCCTCTAAATTTGATATGTGCCCCCAAAGAATTCCTCTCTATTTATATGGTATCCCCAAAGAATTCCTTGAAAAATTATCTGGTGACCCTGCAGAATTCCTTGGTCCTCAACAGGGGGGGTACGGAAATTAAGTGCAATAGCCCATTAAAAGTGCCTATATAATTCTGGCAAGGTTTCTTCATTGATAAGAACTTCTAATTTTGTCAAACCATTTCCCTGTTATTTTGTAAATACTGACGAATACAATGTATTTCAAGTAGAGTCTTATTCTATCGAACCTTTATTTCCTTTTCCGAATTTTGGACTTGTAGTTCGAACCGGGTTGCACCGTCTTCGTTTTGTTGCTCCGTGTGGGGTTCCAATTGATTCCCATTTCCCCTATCCTGAACGAGTGAACATTGCATGTAAGAATTAAAGCATTCAAAATAGGGATACACACATGTTCACTAGTAAAATGAAGCTGTATAAAAAGTTTGAGTTACCCTATTTTTGCACTTCGCTTTCTGACAGCTACAGAGATCCACACACTTCAAGTCCGCCTCTCGACATTTGCAGGCTCCCTTCCCAGATTTTCGAGCACACAGGCCTTTGCAACAACACTTTATCCTCTCCTCGCTTCCCACAACGATCTCCTATAGAAGAAATGGAAAATATTTTTTTAAAACTTACATTGAGAATGTGTGAAAACCACTGATATAATTATCGACTGTCACAAACCTCCATTTCTTCTTCGGCATCTAGGATCGAGCCGTAAATGTTTCTTCGCTCTTCAGCTGCGTCAGTAGTTCCAGTTGTGATGGACAACGAAGAATCCATTATTTTGGAAACGATGTGGAAATTCAGATATGATTTAAAATATTTAAAAGCCCTCCGGTTGGATTTCCCGCCGCACGTTCAAGATCGAATGCAGCTGAGACCGAAACTAGCCGAAAGGTCACAAGACAATAGAAGCCTCGATTTGAAGCGAATCAAAACAAAAACAGAGGCGCGCAAAGCACCAAGGTCCGTACTGGGCCTTTAAGACATATTTTTATACTCAATATTCAAAGAAACCATTTCCATAATATATTTTTCCCCGACATAATTTATTCACATATCATATTTTATCAAATCATATCCATGGCATAATCACGGTAATCAATTTTCATACCACTATTTATATATTTCATAATAACCCACTCTTCAAATTATCACTCAACATTTTAAAAATAAGTATGAATTGGTGGTGCTTGCTTACACAAGCACACTAACAAAATATGAAGAGGCTGTTTGTAAGGTTAATGCACGTTTTTATTATTTTACGGTTTTGAGTTTAATTTAATAATTGGAACTAAACAGTGGCTCAGTAAACAAGTAATGGTAGTTGGTAACTTCATTTAAAAAATATTATCTGTGTATCTTGGTAGTCTGTTGATATTAGTAGATTTAGTGCAAAATTTATTATCTTAGGTACACTGTACCTTTTTTGCTATCTTTGGGTCTTTATCAGTGAATTCTTAATAAGGATGAAACTTTATATAAAATTCCATGTTCATTAGTATTCTTTAAATAAAACGTTCATCCTAATTAGCAATTCAATGAGAAAGCATTGTCTCAATCATTAACCCCGATTCCCCTTGGGACAGAATTCAAATCCCTCCGCTGGCTTTTCAGAATATAAAGGCGCATGCACGTGACTGATTTGGTTCATCTGATTGGACGAAATGCTCATTAATTATTCATGAGTTTTTGAAGTACTGTTTATTATCACTTTCCATCAGCTATGTAGCTAGCGATAAATGTTCATACCAGCATTCAGCTGCCCGGGCCCCCTCAGTATTAACCAGTTTTTTTGCCTTACAATATAATATTCTACCGATTCTTTACATTCTGTGGAAATATATTCAACAAAAATCAGAACGAGATATCAGTAGAGGCGTGCTTGTTTGCGAGTCTCGCTTGAACAACATCAACACGTTAAATTCCAATTCCATCTGTGGATTAGCCAGGGCATGGTTTTGATCAGCTGCCATGGTTGTTTCAGGTCTCGTTACAAATTCAAATATTTTTTGGTGAGAACGTGGGGAAAATTGGGCGAGAAAATTGTTTTTGAACTTTTGATATATACGTATAACAGCAAAACCGTCGACACTGCTGAAAAGAGCATCTCGAAGTTAGTCAAAATTCCAAATGTTAGAGCATAGTTAATAGAGTGGAATGGTTATGAAACCCAGCGACCTTCTTTGTTATATGTCTTTGTTGGCTTTTTCAGTGTTAATCAATCAGCCAATAGAAACGTGTGAGTTCAGTCGTTCAGGGGACGCTAATGAACTATGACCCTGCACAATCTTTTGTCTTGCCCCCTTCCAACATAAATCGCAGCGCCTTTGTTAGCCTCTTTGAAGTTTGCCGGGTTTCATAACCATTCCACTCTATTAACTATGGTTAGAGTTATATCTTGAATAGGAGCAAAGTTATAGGCCCGCAAACTCGGAAAAGTTTACAGACGTTTGTATGGAAATTTTGACTGGGGGGCAGGTTGGGCCGAAATTTCCATAGGAACGTCTGTAAATTTTTCAGAAATTTTCCGAGTTTGCGGGCCTGTATCTTTGCTCCTATTCAAGATATAGCTCTCAAATTTGGGATTTTGACTAACTTCGAGATGCTCTTTTCAGCAGTTTTGCTGTTATACGTATATATCAAAAGTTTAAAAAAAACCTGGAAGGGTCTATTCCTTCCACGTTGAAATATAGGCTAGACTGCAGAATACCCTACCACGTAATCTACCTTACACGTTAAGGAGCTAATGCACTTTCGCTTTCTTGGTAAATATTAGATCGAAATTAAGTGTACCTAAATAAAATACGGGTGTTTTCATGCATAAACAAAAATAAAACATACAGTTTTGATCTCGGAAAACCAAACTTTTGTGAGCAACGACTGCAGTTTAGTTGAACCTTGTGTGAGTTTCAGTCTAATTTTAGCTTGATTCCTATTCGCTCGTTAGTTTACCGTGCAATGGGTTCCTGGCGCGTGGCGGGAACAGCAACTTTCAGACTGAGTATATTCTTTATTTATTTTCGTAAATCACTTGATGCAATGTGATTCTTCATTGCCCGACTCGGGAATTACACGTTAAATTTAACTTGAAAAACCGATATCGCACTCATCGCTTCGCAATTTGTGATTCGTGCGATATCGGTTTTTCGCATGAAATTTAACGTGGAATTCCCTCATCAGGCAATGAATTTACCTATAGACATACATTGTAGTATTGTCGTGTACCGTTGAGATCCGTGGTGAATCACACCTTGCGCGCTCGGAGGGTTGTCGTACCGCTAATAGAATATTTTATGAACATGCTAATGAAGTTGATATAAATCTGGTAAAAAAATGACTGCAATCAGCGAATTCTCTTGTGGTCTAATGGTTAGTGTTGGTGGTGGGTAAGCCATTGCATTGATTCTTAACCGGCCCGAGTTCGAATCCCGGTTCAGGCGGTATATAATTTTTATACTGAGGATAACGTATAATCGTTCTAAAATTTCTAAGTGTCGATTCGGATGTTCGTATAAAATTTTTGAGTCTCAAAATATTCAAAGCGAACGTGGGTAACAAAGGGAAATTTATGACGCAGTTTGTTAAACGGTACACAACGATACTACCCGATTTACGACATCACATGGTCAAAATTTGTTGTGGACTCTACTCATGAGGCGATGTGATGATGTAAATCGTGGTAAATAAGAATCCACACCACGGAAAACCAGAGGAAATATTAGAAAACGTACAAGGAAGTTTCGTTACAAAGCGTGACAGCTTTGAAAGAGTCCGCATTGTCTGTAACTTTCTCGCATCAACATGATTGTCTGGACTCTCATTTACCACCCCACATCGACCAATCAGATCGCGAGATTACCGGCAGTTGTGGTAAAATGTATGGTGGATTTTAAGTAAACAGTATGGAAATATATTTTATTGCTAAACTTGTGACCTACATGTAACTTGTGAGTACCTTTGGCTAGGACTTAAGTTTAATAAATGATTTTTTTTAGAGCTTTACCCCAAGAAAAAAACGTGGAAAAACTGCAGAATACAACGTCACTGCAGTACCACTTAAATACATCACTTGAAAACTTTTCTAAATTCTCCATTGTAGTTCAGGTGTATTTAGACTCATTCTATGAATGATTTGGAGTTTAAAATGGCCTGGGGTAGTCAATTAATAATAATCGATGATCGATTAAAATCCATATCAGTCGATAGCAATCACTCGATTGATATTGATAATCAATGGCCAATTGATTTTGCAAAGTTTTGTTACAATACCGATTGGTATCAATCAGTATTGATTTCATAGATTCTCACGTTTTTGCATTCACACTTCTTTTGGGTCACTGATGTCTCCCTAACTTCAAAAGGGAAGCTCTGTACCATTTGATGAAGCAGCATATCTGTACACGTAGTTATACAGCAGGGGTAGAAATTAGCAGTAGCCAACTAGCATGATGCTAGTTAAAAATTGATTTTACTAGTAGAGTTTATTTACAGTAGCAAATTTTTGCTACTGTACCAGGGATCCAACCTAGAACTATTCAGGTATTATTATTTGACAGGTATAGCCTTTGTTTAAGAAATAAATATAGACAGAACTTACTCACTGAGAAGCTCACTTTACCAATGCTTTGTTCACATGTTAAGCACTAATTATACATTAAGTCTAATATCTCAACATTTTTCAGCGAATAAACATGCTCGAGAACATTTTGGCAATATTATTTGTGATGAGAGCACAATCAAAGCTGACTGCTCAGGTGTTTCAATAACTTTTTAGGCAACTGGCGGTCCTGTCGTTAGAGGCGGTGATTTACCTAGTAAACTTTACTCAACACTTAACAAAAAAACACAATGATCATGTGAAGTAGCCGGCATTAAGAAGCAAAGTAACCTGCGGTTTATCGCTGGTAGCTGCCTTCTATTGAAACCCCTGCTGCTACAAAATGAATAAGTTTAGAAATGTTCTGGAAGCGAAGAAAATATTAAAAGGAGATCAAAACCAAAACATCATTCGAAGAAAGCCGACCTGGGAACGGATCCACGACATGACATGGGGCTTTCAAAATTTCACTTCATTTCTTGCACGTGGACCTTGAGAAATGAATTATATTTTAATGAATATACAGTATGAGACAACTTCTCTAAATTACCTAGAGGCTGCTTCAAGGTGTAAAAGCTAAGATGGGAAGGAAAATATTTTGAGACATCCGAGAAGCGAAGGTGTGCAAAGATATGTGTACAGTTGTACATGTAAATCTTTGTTTTGACATTAATTTTGTGATTCAGCATGTGCTTGCATGCATTCCATTTTAGTGCTGTTTTCATTAAAAATAACAGATTTTTCTGAATATTTTGAGCTAGAGGAAACTATTTTCAAACTCCTAAAATATTTTAGACCACTGCTTCGTGTTTTAGGGAAGTTGTAACTCGATCTCGAGCAGACTGTCTTTGGCTTGTGGCATTTCTTTTGATAAATAATCATTTGCCTTGCGTTTACTTTGGGTTTAGTGTGAGTTTACTTTGTGTTTACTTGTTTGTTTGTCTCTATAACTTGCATGCATGCAAAGTAAACACTGCATTTACTTTGCATGCGTTTACTAGTAAACACAAAGTAAACCCAAGTGCACGCAAAGGGGAGGTTACATGTAGTTTTGATTGGTACTTTATGGGCAAATATCATGTACAAATCATGTTATTGTTAATTTTGTTTATAAAATGACTTAAGCAATTTACTGAAAAAGCCAATCAGATGTTCTCTCAGGTGCACTGATAGACTACTAGCAAATCCCTTCTACTCCACAATTTTTTTAGAATGGCTAAACATGGTTCCAGATGGCTAATGATGGCTAGACATGGTACACATAGTTGGTTGGGTCTATAAGTAAGGACTGCTGACTCTTTTGTAAGTTTTGTACTGACTGTGTTGGCAAGAGGATCACATTTTTGCCTCCTAATTACTCCCTAGGGACACATTGGTCAGTCTCTTTCAGTTTTTATTACTTGAGCTGCAGTGCAGTAGTATGACTGAAATAGCTGAAAACTAGTTAAGAATAAAAGGGGACGATGCTTTGGTTGACATGATTATTGCAGACTTGAAAATCAGTGTTTAAGAAAATAACAACTCGAACGTTTTGTTTAAATTTATGTCTCAACATTTTAAACTTGCCTAAGAACCTGGGAAGAAAATACAAGATCAAGAATCAATTATGATGCAAAGCAAAGTCGATATGTGGTGCTAATTTAAACAACAACAGTGGTATTTATAAGCAACATCAAGTATTGGACAAACCTGAGAATCCTAGTAGATTGAGAATCAGAACTGATTGTTGTGGATTAAACTCATCACCAATAGATGAGCTTAGGGTTAGGTACCTTTGGTTGAAGTGCCGGACGACGCATGTCCAAGCACAACAAGGAGGTAACCATGGCAACCCTGCCACAGTCCACCCCCTGGTACCTGTCACACTGAAGATTCAGTGGAATACTTACCCATCCCATCAATACTTACCACAGGGAGAGGTGGGTGGGAGCAGTGATCCGCAACGATCAGCAAGCAAAGGCACTGACTAGCAAACACCAATGATCCGCGATGATCAGCAAGAAAGCTATGACTGAAATGACCACGCACAAAACCACATGTAGCCCCTGCCAGGCCCCTGGGCCCCCCGCATAACATCTCTCTATGGGGGATGACTGCTGGCCAGCATTGTCTCGAGTTTAACTTAGCCTAAATTACATTTAGCCACATTTAAACTCATCACCAATAGATGAGCTTGGGGTTAGGTACCTTTGGTTGAAGTGCCGGACGACGCATGTCCAAGCACAACAAGGAGGTAACCATGGCAACCCTGCCACAGTCCACCCCCAACCGAAGACTCCAAGGTGCTTGGAGAAAGGAGGGACTATGGACAGGGTAACATGGTACCTCCAAACCAAACTACCCCAAGCACCATCATTGTGATGCAATGGCACTGTAATAATTATACATACCGAGCTGACGTTCGCCACTAAGCCAACTGCTGCGACAGACTCGCCAAGGCTTCCGAAGGAGTCCTTATATAGAGCTGATAGGCATTGCTACTCCACCTACCCAACGCCTGAATTAAATGGTCCGGCACACCATTGCGAGCTGCCACGGTCGCTGCTCCTATGCGGAAACTATGGCTAGAATACTTTCCTGAAATTTCTGCAGCTGCCATGATTTGTCTGAGCCAGTTGGTTAGACAGGTGCGAGTTAACGGTTGACCATTTCGGAGCAGGAACAATGGACCTGGGGAATCGCCCCTGATCGCTAAGTATGCCAGCATTGCTTCGAGTGCACACAGAGGGGGCTTTCCCTGTCCAATGTGGATAAAGCACCCCTTGCGGAATGGGTCTGTTTTGGATGCCTTGATCTTAACTTGCATGCAAGAGGGGGCAACGCTAGAATCCACCGCAATGTCTGTCACATTCAAGTGAATCCCTGGGGAGTAGCTTGCCAGATTGGGCACCGTAAATTCAGCCGATCTCAGAAAACCAAAATACCCCAGAGTGCACGCAGCCCAAAACATACAGTGGTCAGGATGAGTCAAGTCCAAAGATTTAAAAATAACCGACATGAGACCATCAGTAATTGGTAAGCGTTGGGTTGAACAGGAGCCTTGAGTACGTTTTATACCACGGACCACCCTCTGCAATCGCAGACAGTTAAGTAGAGGGTCAGAGAAGCCTTGATCGATGTGGAGAGACCTGACAGCCGACAAGTAGACTTTAATAGAAGAGTGTTGAATTGAGTCCGCCAAAAAAGTAGCAAACAAGCAAAGAGTCCATTCATCCACGGGACAAGGGGAGCCATTCACATGCAGCTTCCCAATTTGGAGGCAAAAATTCCAGAACTTCTTCTGTCCAGAGGTATAAGACCGACGTGTAGAGGGGGCTAGGCCCTGCCCCAGGAAGTTCCGGCAGCGCTCCTCTAGCAAGGAGAGGTCAGGTCTTCCAGAAAGTGTGGCGGAATATGGACTGGTGTTGACCGGGCCCCGGGCGCTAACTGCTTGAACTCCTGCCAATAAAAACGAGAAAGAGCATCAGCAATTCTATTTTGCACGCCTGGAATGTGCTGGGCCATGAAAGTGAAGTTGAAACAAGCTGCTGAGGTGAGAAGACTACGCACTAGCCGCATTATGCATGGGACTCTGGATGTCCTGGAGTTCAAGATGTATACTACAGCCTCATTGTCAGATCGGAACATCACATGCTTCTTAGACCAGTTAGCACCCCATACATGGGCCGCAATGATAACTGGAAATAGTTCTTTGTATGCAATGGACAGCTGGGCTTGACAGGGGGCCCAGCGCCCATTGAACCATTCCTCCTTGTAGTAAGCTCCGAAGCCAACTGACCCTGCCGCATCCGACGTCACTTCTAAGTCAGTCGCTGCAGCCATCCCAGGGAAATGCCAAAAGCTGACCCCATGCCAGTCTGCTAAGAAATGATGCCACCACAGAAGATCCAACTGGAACTCCCTATTCAAGCGAATTGGGTGGTCTTTCTTGCGAAAGCAACAGAGGAGATCAATCATGCGCCGAATGAAGGTTCTGCCTGGCCACACAACTTTTGCCGCATGATGGAGGTGACCAATGAGAGACTCTAATTGGTGTCTATTGCACCAACGGCGTGTGACCCATGACTGCAGCAACAGACGCAGGGCCAACAGTTTTTCGGCAGGAAGACGTGCTATTTGATTGACTGAGTCTAATTCAATTCCCAAGACCACGAGAGACGTGGCAGGACCCTCACACTTCTTTGGGTGAAGAGGCAAGCCCAGCATTCTGCAGACCTCCTGCGCAGTACTGAGATTTATGTAGCATTGTTCAGAATCCGGAGGACCAGCCGAGATGAAATCATCCAAATAATGCACTAGGTCTGACACATGATAATTGTGTAACAAGATCCATTCTACCATGGTTGCCACAGAGTTGAAAATGTAGGGCGCAGAGCACAGACCGAAAGGAAGGGTTAAATCTACAAAATACTGACCGCGCCACTTCATACCCAACAAAATCGATCTGAAGGATGCACAGAAATGTTGCGATAAGCTGCCTCTACGTCAAATTTTGCCATGAGTGCTCCCCGGCCATACTGGCTTACCATACTGATTATTTCATCCACCCTGATATATTGCAATGAAAATTCCCCCGAGTTAATTCCATCATTCACACTACACCACCCCCTGGAGAGGACAGGTCAAGAATTAACCGCCACTTCCCAGATTGACCTTTTTTGGGGATCACTCCAAAACTGCTGATATGCAAATTATGTAAGGGGGAAGACTTGAAGGGGCCTGCCACCCTACACAGAGACACTTCGTTGGCCAGGTACTCATCTATGACTTTGGGATGCAAATAGGCTGAGGGCTTGTTTTTCTTAGCCGACTTTAGCTTATGCGACTCGTGAAAGCCTAGTTTGAAACCATGACGCAGGCCCTCCACAACAAATAAGACTTGTTGTTGATCCGGGTGGGACATCAGCTCCCGAACAAAGTGGTTCACACGGAGAGGAGTGACACTAGCGACTGTAGGTAGAACTATAGAGGCTGGAATAAACAAAGGCAGACATAAATGCAGGGCCCTGTCGCCTAGCGAAACATGATGAGCAACACTGGGACTATACACAATTAATTATAAGGCTTTTAATAACAATATGAAAGAGCTGCCGACATGGGCGCAGCAATTACCCAAGAGACCTGCCCAAGCCAGGCCAGCGCACAGCATAAATGGCAATAAATGGAGCTGAACAATGTAGTCAATAACAGAAACAATTCGAGGGTCTCACAACAAGGCAAGCCCAGTCCATAACTTAGGCCAGGGAGTAGAACTGGCCATCAACGGCTCCTATATTTGCTCTCGCTGGATGTAGGTACTGGAGAGCGGGATCTGTGCGTATGTTGCACCACAGACCTGGTGCTAGACGAGCCGGGGCATTCTTGAGCACGATGAGAGCCCGAGCAGCTGCTGCATATGTGTGCAAACCTGCAGGATGCGTAAGGAGCCGAGCACCGACCACGATTCCATGACTTGCACACCACAGAAGAAGAGTTTGATCCATGGGGCTCTGACGACCCGGCTGATGTTCCCCCAGGTAGTCTACGAACTGAGGCGCCAGCAGAGTGAAAATTATACAATTGTACGTTCATGATCGACCAATCAACATTCTTGGTGGCTGCTGCGTATTCGCGGAACGCCTGGTCATATGCCAACCAAACCCTACCGCTAAACTGGCGATATGTGCGCAAAATTAACAACTTGTATTGCGTTAGGTCTCGCCATCGATGGGGGGAAGTAAGATGTAAGGACAAAGGATAATATCGTAAAAGCCTCCACCCAGCTGCTGAGATCTTCCACGCGGCGCCGTTGTTTCCTCGGTGTTGACGTCAGGACTACTCGTCCGTCAAACAGCAACTGTGGTTCAGGTTCGGCGTGAACCAAATTAGCCGCCAAATTAGCCGCCAAAAGATCGCTGAGGTCCAAGTACTTGCCAGATACAATTTGGGCCACGACCTTTTCCGGAATCGGTGAAAAACCTGGGCCAACAACGAAGGGCTGATGAAGTGTCGGCAACGGAAGACCTGGCATTTCCGGAATGTTCGGCGTAGGTGCGACGCCAAACGTACTTCCCATGTGTTGTTGGGCAATGGCCTGCGAAGCTACTAAACTCGGCGCGAGCGACGACACAGGTCCCGTGAACGTATTGATAAACGAAGGTACAACAACTGGGGGCCTACCTTGTGAACTTGAGGCTGACGAGGTCGCTAGAGGAGTCACAAAACCGGCGCCAGATGACCACAGCACCCCAGTCCTTGAACTCAAATCCGAGGCTTGTGCGACGCCAGAACTGCCAGAGGCGATGACCGAGGAGACAGAATCGACTGCCGGGCTCACACAGGTCGTAGCAGGGACCTTCTCCGCTGCCAGAGCGGCCTTCACCACTGCGACCACAGCCGAAATGAACTCCTGCGACATTGGAGTCGTCGTTGGGCTGGCGACCGATACTGTCGAGACGGTCGGAATCTCGCTCTCCGAGGATTCCGCCACGTTAAACAGACGGCTGTCCAAACTATTCCTTGTTTGCCGGGACATAATTATGCGAATTAAAATAAACTCCTTGAAACTTGGCAGTGATCCGCAACGATCAGCAAGCAAAGGCACTGACTAGCAAACACCAATGATCCGCGATGATCAGCAAGAAAGCTATGACTGAAATGACCACGCACAAAACCACATGTAGCCCCGGCAGGCCCCTGGGCCCCCCGCATAACATCTCTCTATGGGGGATGACTGCTGGCCAGCA
Source organism: Actinernus sp. WN-2022 (assembly GCA_030867875.1). NCBI lineage: Eukaryota > Metazoa > Cnidaria > Anthozoa > Actiniaria > Actinernidae > Actinernus > Actinernus sp. WN-2022. The sequence continues at coordinate 58,643,859 of JAOWCC010000019.1, forward strand.
TTGTCTCGAGTTTAACTTAGCCTAAATTACATTTAGCCACATTAAACTCGGTGAAATCGTGCATAAAGAGCATTCACATTATTGACAGTTTGATGCCAAGTTTAAACAAAGCATGGAGTTATTAAGTACTGGCAGGTTGGCGAAAACTGAAAGAGACTGGTCCACGTGTCCCTAGGGAGTAATTAGGTAGGCGGAGCTATAAAAAAATATGATCATTTTGACAACACAGTCGGTACAAAACTTACAAAAGAGTCAAGATGGGTGGGGTGGGGCACCACTTGCATAATATAGGTACAATTTAGGTACATGTATGTGAGGTGTTGTCTTCAGAGCCCAACCTGGTTTGCAAAAAAAAAAGGAGTAAAAGTATTTTAAGTTTTATTAACCAGAATTCTATGAAGTTTAAGGAAATCAACCCAAATTGATAGATGATTTGCTCCAAAACAAGACTTGGTTTGACAAATTGGGCTCAAACCTGGACCCGGTAAGGCCACACATCTCTTATGTTGTGTACATGAGTGCCCCCCCCCCTCACTCCCGGAGTTTGAAATACACATGTACCACTCCTTGGACTTTATAATGTATTTTCACTATTACAGTACCGCCAAGAAACATACATGTAATTATGTACATTTGATTGCTCTCACCTTATTCGCAATCCGCTCTCACCTTGCTCGTGATTTGCTTGTAATCACAAGCTGATTGCAAGCATCTTATCTTATCTTTTGACACCTCAAATCACCTCTTCGATGATTTGGAGTGGTTCTATTATTGTTTTATACAGTTATAAACTCAAATACTTTCCCAACCCTGCAAAGACTTTGGCTGGGATTGTGACTTCGGTTCCCAGGTCTCCTTTCTTCAGAGTGTTTTTGTTTTAATCTACATGTACACATGTAACTTTGATGCTTTATTTATTCGCTTCTCCAACTTCTTTATTGTGTAGCAGTGAGCTTCGACTTCACTCTAATCAGTGAAAATAGTGTAGGCAAACTGTTCTCGAGCCGCATTATAAACATTTGCGAGAAAATGTTGAGACATTTATTAAATTGTAGTGTTTATTTAGACTAATTAAAACTTCCTTCTGATCATTGCCTCACCTTTCGATTCAAGAAACATAATTCCCAAACCCATTTAACAGTCGGGTTTTGGAATTCTCTGGTGGTAATTTGTTTTTAATTTTGTTTGGTTTTCAAAATAATATAGGTACACTTTTATGATTGAAATAAAGTACACTTTGGCATAATTCTAGAACGGCTACTTTGGCCAAATTCTCGAATGGCCATGATTGATAGACATCTGAATCAAGCAAAAAGTTATCAGCAGTTTCTGTGGGTAATAAGTTTGCCTTATGGGCAATTCACCACAAGACATGATGAAAATGAAAAATTTCAAATCTATTATTTTTTAGCAAACTTTATTTTAGTTAAGAGCAGACATCTTGGTCTATCAGATACAAGTGAGATATTGTGAATGTTGGCCACACCCGCTCCGTGAGGGCCTTGTTTAAGCACATTCCCAAAATGTAATGTTCACAACGAATTTTTGCGTAATGTACACAATGCATACCGTATTTACCCGTGTATAATCCGCACCCGTAGATAAGCTGCACCCAAGTTTTGAAGCTTGAATTTAGAAAAAAAAAGTTTTTTGAAGATTACAAAAAATAATTAGAAAATATTTTGTCCAAGTTCATAAACGCTTGTACTTGATGCCAAACTTCTTCAAAAAAAGAATAATATTTTGTTGGAGTTCATAAACACTCGTACTTGAAGCAAAACTTCATCAGATTGTCATAAATAAATAATCACAACTTTAATTCGATCGAATATGGTTCAACTTGCCTTGTCATTTCTTTTGTATATTTTAACCTGCAGTCTTTAAATCACTCCAGAATTCTTCCGCATTTATTCCCCAATTAACTAACAACAATTCCAAGAAACCGCTTTCCTTTAATCGCTAGAGCAAGAAATGTTTTCTGGCGAAACAATACTTGCACGAGTAGGTCTGAGGTCCGCCATCTTGGATTCTCATTAACTAGTGCCAATCTCCCACGTGTGAAATTGCGAAGAATGCCTGGTTGTTTAGATGCATGCTTTGACAACCGCTGCGAATCAGCCTGTTTTGGAAGGTAAATAAGCTTAATCACGTTTAAATATTCACGAAATTCTAATATATTAGGTCTAAGTTGGGTCATAGAAGAGTCTTTGCACTCTTTGAAAGTGTTTTTTTTCCCCAATGATTATGATTATTATTGCTATATTACATGATCGGATGCTATTTGAACCTGATTGTAATATACGCACCGTCGCATAATAAAAGCTTCATTCAGGTTCATGATACATGTATGTAAATATATGTTAATGTTGGGTCTCCTTTCTAGGTGTTCCCGTAGATAAGCCGCACCCCCGATTTTGAACGAAAATTTTGGGTGAAAAGGTGCGGCTTATACACGGGTAAATACGGTATTTAAAGCAAATAAAAACTACTACAGTGCGCTTTGTTGAACTTTATCATTATAGTTGGTAACTCTGGTTATTAACAATGTTCAGAAAGTCCATTTGTTTTCTTGGAACTCCTCACAACTCACAGGAATTAAGAATTTAAAAAGTTGACTCATAAGTGGTTGTTTTTTGCTGTAATGTCCGCAACAGACCTTTCACTACTAGAGCGGCCAAAAGCGGCCAATATGAAGCATGTACCTCGGAAAAATTATTGCATCAAACCTAGACATGCTGGAAATACGATGTTGCGATATTATTTCAAGGGATGAATAACTTCAAAGTCAGTGCTATAACAGGGATCGCTCGACTCTAACTTTGGAGAAAAAAGCATTTGTTTTTGGAGATCGCTGTTCATTTCTTCGATTTTTGCGAATTTTGAGGAGCTGAAAATCGGCTCAAAATAACCTTCCATTCGCACTTGAAATCAAAAGCAAACACAAAACAACCACTCAGTCGTTACAGTACCTTGTTTAATCTTTCCAACCAGCAGGTTTGTTTGCACAAAACATACCAAGCAACTGTGAACCACGCCGATGTTTACACTGCATTTCACTTGACCATATTTTCCTGCTCCCACCTCCAATTGCATGCTGGGTAATCAACAACAAAAAAATCACAAGGGGGGCCCCCCTCTGGGACTCCTGTAGGTTTTTTATAAGTCTTTTACCCCTACAACCAAGAGCGGTGATTTGGACTCAAGCCGTTGCTTTAAAGAGACAAAAACACATCCTAATAGGTTGAGCAGGGGTAAAAGAGAACCAACTGCAGGATTTCAAGGATTTCAGTGAATAATTATTTCATGTGTCTCAAAGCAGAAACACAACAGAAAAATCCTGTGAAACCCCTCGCAAGGCCTACTAAAAGCAAACAAAGTACTTTTCAGCCGTCATCAGACTTAATGATGTCCTCTAGCTCTGTTACAGTGGCTTATTTGTCCAAAATTAGAGCACATTTCATTGGAAAACCTACAGAAGAAACCATACTCACCGCCACCGAGTCCGTAGAATTCTGCCGAATGGCATCATGGGGAAAGTTTGAGCCCTTGGTTTAAAAAGTTGTCAGTATTTAACTAGCCCAGGCTAGCCAAACTGGAACTGAGGGGGGAGGGTTGAGTTAGCACTCTGCATTTCACCAATTGAGCCCAAACGAGTCCAAGAGTGAAAGGGTTAATTTAAAAAGAGTAATGATTATATATTTTTAAATTGAAAATAGAGAGGCCCACCTAAGGTGTGCTAATAAAATGTATAAATTTAAGCAGCACAGCTATTTTAGATTAAGTTTGGGAAGCATTTGTAATCTGATTTTTGGTCTCTGAATGTAATGTCCGCAATGTGGAATTGCCCTTATCATCTAAAAATGCTACACATCTCTTGTCCATTTAACCACTCAAAATTATTCCTAAGATTAGTTGCATTCGGTGGGTTTTCTGTTCACTACCGTAAATAAATATACATTTGCTGTTTGCTCAGAGTTTGCTGGTTCACTCAAAGTTTGCAGGGTTTGCTCAGAGTTTGCAGGTTTTGCTTGCATTGTTTTGCTTGCAGGGGTCGCTTGCAGGGTTCGCTCAGAGTTTCCAGGGTACACTCAGAGTTCACAGCGTTCGCTTGAGTGAATGCTAGCGAACCCTGTTAGTGTTTGCTTCAAGTGAACCCTGCATTCACTTTGCATTTGCTAAAGTGGCAGAACCCAAGCGAACATTTAACTGTAGGTAAGTTCTGGTCAGTGCTGTAGTGATTGCGATCTGCTCTTGAGCAAATCGTGATAAATGTAGATATGTTTCTTGGCAGTACTGTATGTTGAAATACCACTCCCCTTAGCCAATCTTAGGTCATGTGATAAACAATTATAAAATAATTTAGATAGTATGTGCATTCTGATTGGCTGATAGCCATGTTTTCATTAGCCTGTGCAAACATGGAAATAATGGTGCACCATAAGAATAAATTTATTTTATTTTAATGATTTGTTTCTACTGTCCATTAATTTAAGTTTACAAAGTGTACTATTATGTGTATTACATTTAGCTTTGAATATTACTGCTACTTGTTTTCCATTAATTTTTTTCTATAGCTGCATGTCCATTAATTTAATTTTGCAAAGTGTATTTATTTACCTTATTAGGTTCAAGTATATTACTATCTAGATTTTCCTTTCTAGAAAACAGAAGGCAACATGTTTCAATAGGTACTTCTAAATCTGATGATCTTACTGTTACTCATGGTGTCCCACAAGTCAGTAATGGGCCCACTTCTATTTCTCCTGTATATTAATGACTAGAAACTGCTGCTTTTTATTTGATTTCCACATCTTTGCAGACGATACTAATCTGTTCTGTTCTGATAGTAGTCTGGTTGTACTAGAATGATAAACAGATAAAACAAGAAAAATGCATCAAATATCTTGGGGTTTTTATTGATTCTTATCTTAGCTGGAAATACCATGTTCAGCACATTACTAAGAAAATCAAACAATGGGTTGGCATGCTTTCAAAGATTCAACATTATTTTTTGTAACTTCTTCAATTTTAACTCAACTATGCTATACCTTAATTTATCCATACACGTACTTATCTAAACATGATTAAATGCTGCATGGCCTAGCTACTTAGCTCGACTAGCTTTTAGCTATTTCTAAGTAGCTGTGCTCCTCATTTCTAGAGTATAAATTACAGTAATATTCTTAGCATGTAAATTTAAGAGGTCACAAATAAATTGTTGTTGTTAAACTAAATGTATGCCAGGTGTGGCCCCAAGGGACTTCACCAGGTTAAACAATTTAATAATGACTACCGGTAATAACTGAAATAAGGTATATAGAGATACTGAGGGACATACCAAGGGATACAACCACCTGGATATGGGAGATGGAGATACAAGGGACTAAGGGATTTGGAGATACAAAGGGATACAACCGCCTGGATAGGTGGACTAACTAGACTAAGGGATATGTAGATACCAAGGGATACAACCGCCTGGACTAGGGGGACTAACTGGACTAGGGGGACTAACTGGACTAAGGGATATGTAGATACCAAAGGATACAACCGCCTGGACAAGGGGGACTAACAGGACAAAGGGATATGTAGATACTAAGGGATGCAACCACCTGGACTAGGTGGACTAACTGGACTAAGGGATATATAGATACTAAGGGATACAACCGCCTGGACTAGGGGGACTAACTGGACAAAGGGATATGTAGATACTAACCCTTACAAAAACAAACTATAGTTTCCTAAAATAACTGTAGTTATTACCATAATTAACTATAGTTTTCCAGTGTAACTGTTGTTATATCTATAACTATACTTTTTCACATGATTAAGTATAGTTGTATGTTGAATTAACTATAGTTTTCCATAAAAAAGTATAGTTTTTCTATTAAAGTATATTTATTCCAAATATAACTATAGTGTCTTCAAAATAACTATAGTTATCTATTTTAACTGTACTTTTTATGGACCAAAATAATAGAAACAGCACAAACTATAGTTTTCAATGTAAAAAGTATAGTTTATCCTAATAAACTAGTGTCCTAAAATAATTAACTGTAGTTATTACCATAATAAAAAAGTATAGTTTATCCTAATAAACTAGTGTCCTAAAATAATTAACTGTAGTTATTACCATAATAAACCATAGTTAGACTTTATTAAGTTTAACAACAAATTGTTTACAAAAATATACTAACCCAAGTAGCATAGCTAATTGAGGCAGGTTAAGTGGGAAAAAATAGCAATAATTATATAACGTTGACAAGATAGAAATATATATATATAACAACAGTACATGTATAATTGTAAGGAAAAGGAGAAATGTTTTTTCGTAACTGTAGTTAATATCTATAACTATACTTTTTGACATGAGTAAGTATAGTTGTATGCTGAATTAACTATAGGTTTTCATAAAAAGTATTGTTTTCTATTAAAGTGTACTTATTCCAAATATAACTAAGTTTCTTTTGTACCAAAATGATAGAAACATGCATAAACTATAGTTTTCAATGTAAAAAGTATAGTTTATCCTAATAAACTAGTGTCCTAAAATAATTAACTGTAGTTATTACCATAATAAACTATAGTTAGACTTTATTAAGTTTAACAACAAATTGTTTACAAAAATATACTAACCCAAGTAGCATAGCTAATCGAGGTAGCCTGGTCAACTTGGAGTTGCTGCAGACAGGTTGCATCATTCCAATTTTTGACCCAGCTTTCCCAGTGAGCCTGGTACAGTTTAACCGTAAAAGCCTGGTAAGCCTGGTAAGCCTGGTGATGAAGTTCCATAAAAAAAAAATATTGAAGTTTTGACCCAGCTTTCCTGGAGAGCCCGGTCTACTAGAAAACCCTGATTTTGATTATTTTATTGATTGCAATTATTTCAAGTTTTGATCCGGCTTTCCTGGTGAGCCCGGTACAGTTTAACCGTATAAGCCTGGTAAGCCTGGTTCGAAGTTCCATTAATTTCATTCCAATTAATATAAATGACCCAGCTGAATCCTGGAGTCAGCCCAGTATACTGGAAAACTGTAAAAGCCTGGTTAACATATATTAGCTCCCCAAAACACTTCTATACTCCAAGTTTTGACTCTGCTTTCCTCGGGAGAGTCCAGAATACTGGAAAACCGCAAAATGCATGTATTTGAGCTGAGGTTTAAAATGCTGAGTTTGAAATGAGAATTTAAAGTTCCACAAATTCCTTCAAGTAATAAAGCTGTAAAGCTTGGTACAGTACAAATGGAACTAAAGAGCCAGAACTTAATTGGAATATCTAATTTCACGTACAGACCTTGCTTTCCATGACAACATTATTAGTAAAGGAAAACAACAAAGGCTGAAATTATTATGACTTCTGATATGCCAGATAAGTAAATGCACATTAACTTGTGCAATATCATTTTTGTGTAACTTTCTCTGGAAGTACCTAATCAAAGTCCAAAAACTTTGACCCTCAGCAACTATATCGGGTGCATTATGGGTTAACCGTAAAACAGTTAAACTGTTCTATATATTTCTTGAACTTCGAATATACTACACAGCAACACAAATCTTCCCCGAGTATATATATATATGTATTTATAAAATAGTTTCGATAGTACGCGCACTCTGATTGGCTGTAAGCCGTGTTTCTATAACTATAGAAACATAGTCAGTTGAGCGCGCGCTTGAGCTAGTTGTGAGAATTTACGTTTTGGTTATCAAATTAAGCGAGCGTTTCCATGCTTTCATTTGTTTATTTTATAAAGGAAATATAAAACATTTCCCCCTTGTTTCTATAGAGTTATAGAAACACTTGTGGAAGTTTGGAAGAACTCGAAATAGCTGTGGAAACACTCGCCCTTCGGGCTCGTGTTCCCACTGGCATTTCTCGTTCTCCCAAACTCCCACTCATGTTTCTATAACTCTATAGAAATACGGGAAATGTTTTCTATTTCTTAAATACTACATGTTTAGCCATCCTATAAAAGATAATAATCAGTTATGATAATTGGTTAACATTTCTTTTGAAGAATAAGAATTGTGCTACTGTTTCATATCCATGGCATATTTATTGTCCTCATAATCAAAACTTTCCTTGTTTCCAATTTTCTTCCACTTAATATCTAAATCCTTTTAACAATATAGTTTAAAATCTCCTATAAATGGTATTTAATAAATGCAAGAAATAATAATTATTCAAACAGTAAATACTTTTTACCTAAAAAGTCTATTAGTACAAATTTACAAAAAGCTGACACTCAAGTCATGAGTCATTGCTTTTCGAGAAATTCTTATACAATAAGCTGTTAAAGTCACTGGTGACTACAATGTTTTATTAATGCTAAATATTGATAAAAATAAATATGAAAAGTACACTTGTGTTTACCTTAACACGACATAATAACCATGTCATGTGTTCTGAACTTCAACTTCAACTTCCACGAGGAAAAACCACGAGGAACAATTGCTCAGCTGCGACTTTACATGTAATTTCCGTTAGAAACAGCAAAGTCCTGATACAAATCATTGCTGGTTGCAATGTCAAGGCTTCATGCAACCAGAAAACATATGATATAGGTTGGTGTTAAAGTTTGTGGGTCGTCGCAGGAATAAAAGTGAGATTGCATGCATGAAATTGAGAACCAGCTGTTCCGAGTTCTGCGGGAGTTCTGACAGGCCCATACTCGGGTGTTAAAATGCCCTTACGTGCAAAGTAGACACAGCAAAACAGTTGAAGAGGAGTTGGTTGACCAGTTAATTGGCGTATAAGATTCCTCGAATACATAGCCAGACCATTTCGCAAATTAATCCTCAGATAAAACACTGATCCGGCCAGCTCTGGTAAAGTTCTCAACAACAAACAAAGATGGCGGCCACGAACTGATCCCAGGATGCATTGCTTATCTAAAGACCGCTGACGTGAATTGTGCGGGCACAGCGCGCCATTTTCAAAACTAACGACTTCGATTCGGCGTCTCTTGTATATGGCTTCCAGACTGAGCAAAGGGTTTTCAAAACACATGGGAGATAACAAAACTATAAAGGTAAGATGTGATCATTCAATTGTTGTGGATTGTAACAAGAAAAGGGAATATTGCGCTAAGTTATCATACTTTTAGTTCAGCTGTTGTTTGAACAACGGTTAATTTGGATCGTGCCTTGTGGTCTTCATTCTTTGAAAGCTTTTAACTTGTGACTTCTCCATTTTAATAACCAAATCGATACAAAAAGGTTTACCATGTTTATGTAGAGTGAATCTTTTAGCAAAAGGATCGATCGAAATCGCGTATTACTGACTACTTTTCGAAGAGAGTGAAAATTATGTCTCACACCTATCAATGTTAGCCCGACGGGGTGGGAGGGGGGAGGGATTTGACAGGCAGGGCTACCCTGAGGATTTTGATTTTGATAGGCGCTGCCTGCCCACGGTGGGGCTATTTATAGCAAACACAAGATGGGACAGACAGTACAGGTATTTGATATTTTTGACCAAACGTGTTGTCCCGAGGGTGGGGAATTTGACATTCCTTAGGGAGAAAAAGTCAAAACCCCATCCCCTCCCCCCTCAGGTTTAACATTGATAGGTGCATAAAGACTGGTATTTTAACTGAAATTTCACTTTATACAGCAAAAGTGCATGTGTTTATACATAATGAATTATTTGCAATTCAAACAAATTCAGTCAATACTTTAAAATTCTTCAAGCTTTTGTTTCTGTAAATTCGTGGACATTCTGAAGTTGCACTTTGTGCATGTGAAATTTCACTTTATAGCTAGGCCTAGGAGAAATAAAATTTCACCTTCAAAACTTGAGAAAAGTAAAATTTCACTTTTTAAGGGATAAATTATTTTAGTTCACCACATTACAATCTTTTCAAAAAGTATGTGTAGAAATAGAATACTATACAAGTTTGGAAAATAACTGTTGCTATGTACATTGTCATCCCTCATATTTAGTAAACTATAACATCTAACTGAGTGTCTTCTATTATAGGCACAGCACTTTATGTCACTTGATGACTTGCAAGTGCTTGAACAGGAAGAGGTCTATCAATTGCAGATCAAATCGAGAACATGAGCTGCATGTAGAAATTAGGTGTGGATTCAGTTTTAGTGAGCCAGTGCACTATGAGGCTATGAAATCTAATTGACATTAAATAATTTATAATAGCAAGTTTATTATTATTATATTTTTAAAATAGTTTGCAATTATTTTAATTCTGCCATGTTATATGGTACTGTAGGTCTTTTATTAGATTTTGTGTTACCAGACTGTAGCCAGGTGTTTTATAAATCATACCAGAACAGCTTATAACCAGGATTTTATGGTGTATTATAACATACTGGTTATACGTCTAGGCCATTTCAGCTGTTTTGAGCCCTCCATCTCTTTATTAAATTGATTGAAACACTGACTACTGTAAAAGCTCTATTAAGTCCGGACCCCTCTCTAATAAGCCCACATATTACTAATTTTTAAATAAGCCCCCTCTCTATATTAATTTAGCTCCCCCTTCCCCTCCTAACCAATCTTAAAAACAAGACATGTAGAGACTGTATTTTATTATTTTACATAACATCCCCCACATACAGTTTCATGTGAGTATAAATAAAGTACTGGCAGAACAGTACTGACTGTGATTTTACCATTATGGTTTCACTTGAACTCGAACATTTATGGGTACAGAAGAACATAATAAATTATTTAAAAGAGTTTTAACACTGAGGCTGCAGTTTACCAGGCTATACTGGCAAACATGCTTCATCTGGGGTTTTATCAGGCTAATTACCAAGCTTTAACCGGAGTTTTACCAGGCTTACCAAGCTTTAACCAGGGTTTTACCAGGCTTACCAAGCTTTAACCGGGGTTTTACCAGGCTAACCAAGCTTTAACCGGGATTTTACCAGGCTAACCAAGCTTTAACCGGGGTTTTACCAGGCTTACCAAGCTTTAACCGGGGTTTTACCAGGCTAACCAAGCTTTAACCGGGGTTTTACCTGGCTTACCAAGCTTTGACCAGGATTTTACCAGGCTTACCAAGCCTTAACCAAGCTAAACCTGGATCACCAAAGCTAATACCAGGGTTTAACCAGGCTTAACCTGGTTTAATCTACATTATCCAGGTTTTCTTTTAATTTGACCAGACTACCGGGGTTACCTGGCTAACCCAGGTAACCCAGGTAAATTCCTCATTGGGTAAAGCCTGGTAAAGCCCGGTAAATTTACCGGGCTACCCCGGTATTTTAACCAAGCTTGAACCCCGGTAAACCCTGGAATTACCGGGCTTTTGATGCCTGGGTGAGCTCCTTTTGATAACAGTTATGTACTTAAAATATGGATACTGAATGGACTAGCTGGCTTAACCATGAATAAATAAAGCCATATATATCTATCTATCAGCTATATACCTATATATATATAGCTTGCCTAAACTAGCTTGAATTTATGAGAGAGCTGGATGAAACTGATCAAGAAGAATCTTAATTCAGAGGTTAACAATGAGGTATATATATGTGTACCTAAACAGTGTACATATATGCAGGATATATGTAGCTACATTCTATATAACAGAATACTAAATATTTTATAGACTAATTGGCAGTGTATATATATTTTGATCTACTTAATGATAATGCCACAGTATAAAATATTGCTGTACATGCATGCATACAATGTATGCTGTACATATGATTGTATCTTTCAGTGAATTAATTGTTTGTGATACTCATGTATGTAAGTTTTATAGTTGTTATCATTTCTTATTACTGGTATGTGCATATACTGTGCTTCTTAGAGTCTGAGTATGAAATTAAATACCATTGCCCATACAACCATGTTTACTGCTTCATAATGTAAAATAACTACATTGTAATTATATTGCAGCATAAAAACAGTTGTAAAACTACAGTTTTGAAGTTAGAAAACAAATGTTATTCTAAAAACTACAGTTACATGTATGTATTTAGAAAACTATTTTCTAAAAACTATAGTTTTATAAGTTAGAACTATAATTAAAAAACTATAGTTTTAAAGTTAGAAAACTATAATTATTAAAAACTATAGTTTTGAAGTTTGGTAGGAAACTGTAGTTATGAAAACTATAGTAAAATTGTTATCAAAACTATAGTTTTACTAAACTATAGTTTCCAGTGTTCCAAATACTTTAGTTCTTAAAACTATAGTTTTGAAATTTTGTAGGAAACTGTAGTTCTGAAAACTATAGTAAAATTGTTACCAAAACTATAGTTTTACTAAACTATAGTTTCCACTGTGTTCCAAAATACTTTAGTTTTCTAAAACTATAGTTTTTGTAATTAAAAACTATAGTATGTTTTTGTAAGGGAAGGGATGCAACCACCTGGACTAGGTGGACTAACTGGACTAAGGGATATGTAGATACTAAGGGATGCAACCACCTGGACTAAGTGGACTAACTGGACTAAGGGATATGTAGATACCAAGGGATACAACCACCTGGACTAGGGGGACTAACTGGACTAAGGGATATGTAGATACTAAGGGATGCAACCACCTGGACTAGGTGGACTAGGTGGACTAACTGGACTAAGGGATATGTAGATACCAAGGGAAACAACACCTGGATAGGTGGACTAAGGGATATATAGATACCAAGGGATACAACCACCTGGATAGGTGGACTAAGGGATATGTAGATACCAAGGGATACAACCACCTGGTACCAAGTTTTTCTCCAATAGATGGCTTCTGGATGGAAGATCTGTTCAACAAATTTGCTGTTAAAGTGCCAAACTGCAAAGAAACATTGGGCCATTTAGCGTGGTATTTAATCGCTTGTGGAGGAACAAATATTCACAACATAAATGGATCATTTAGGAGCCACCAAACTTGCAAAAGCAATGGCCAGTGCTTACTTTCTGTTAGTTAGGTGTAGTAGTTATTAGTATACAATGTACCAGTAGCTTTAGTATTTCTTTTAAATGTTAATTTATTGAAATTTCCGGACCTTATGTACTGTACAGTAGATGTTCTCGCAGATAAGCCGCACCCCCGATTTTAAACAAAGATTTCGGGTAAAAAGGTGCGGCTTATCCGTGAGTGAATACGGTAACCTGGCAGCATGCAAGCGAATTTTTGATGAGTGAAATGGCTTATACATTTGAAACGTTGTTATGGCAATGCAATGCAAGGCACACAATTACTAATGGACCTTAACCCACATTGTTTGACGTATTTTACTGGTTACTTGCTTCGAGGATTTCATTCTTGTTAAGTTGAAAGAGCAAGGCCCTGAGATTGCCACACAGCAAAGTGTAATTCAATTGTAAAATTATGCATTTGGAATCACTGGGTCTCGAATTCTTACTGAAGTGTTGTGTATTTTCAGATCTTTGGGTTACTAAAATTATAATGCTTCATGCTCAATTTTCTCACTAAAATGCTCATACAGTTCTCCAAAAGGCAATAAAATACAATACAATTTATTAGAGTCAAAATGTGGAATACGGTTGCCCGTTACATTCGATCCAGAGGCTAATGTTAAAAATGCTCGACTAATACTAAGATATAAATAAATAATGATTACGATATGATTAATTTGTATTTAAGATTAATAATACTGTTTCATATTGAGTCTAGTAATTTAGGCTTACACATAAGAATTTATTTACTAAATATATATATATGAATTATAAAATGATATATAGTATAATGCGAATATTAGAACTAGTTGAATGTAAGACTACATGTAAGTATGATAGGTTAATTGGCAAATACAGCTAATGAATGTGTTGACAAGATAGTGAAAACGGTAGGTAAGACAAGACAACAATTGCATTGGCAGCTGGACCTAAGATTACTCAAGTCGGAAGTTTTTTTGGAACTCCTTAATGTTGTTACTGTTTTTATACTAAAGGGTAAAGGATTCCATATATGAGTTAATCTGTAAGTAAAATAATTATGATAATAAGAACTGTTGTACGAAATTATGATTGCCACTCCTTAAGTTATATTTAGTTTGTCGTACATTGAAGAAATCAGCAATATATTGAGGTCCCTTTTCCTTGACGCCTTTAAAGAATAGGATAAGCGATTGCTCATATCTTCTATGCTCTAATGATTTCATAAAATGATCAAAAAAATGCACAATGCATTTTATCTTATTTTACATTACAAACACGTCTTATTAAATTCTCTACTATATGTGCTGCAGGACTGTGGTGACACACTGGAGAGTCAACATGGACATATAGATACGTTGAGTAAGGCTTCATGTTATGGCACACCACGATTCTTTAAAACAAAACTAAAAAGAAATAACACCCCAGAGAGAAGATATTTAATACCACTATTGTAATTTAATATTACAATTACCGTAAATACCTGTGTATAAGCCGCACCCGTAGATAAGCCGCACCCCAAGTTTTGATGCTCGAATATAAGAAAAAACTTTTCTTGAAAAATAAAAAAAATAAAAAATTATAAAATATTTTGTCAGAGTTCATAAGCCTTGTACTTGATGCCAAACTTCTTAAAAAAAAAAAATATTTTGTTCGAGTTCATAAACGCTCGTACTTGAAGCAAAATATCTTCAGATTGTCACAAATACATAATCGCAACTTTAATTCAATCGAATATGGGTACAACTTGCCTTGTAATTTCTTGTGTATGTTTTAACCTGCAGTCTTTAAATCACTCCAACATTTTGAGTAAAAAGGTGTGGCTTATACACAGGTCTTTACGGTACCTCAAATGCAAAGTATCTATACATGTACATACATGTACTATAGATACTTGCGAGTCGACTAGGAATATTGTCTTGCAGCTTCTTCCTGAAGAACCTTGCATTGTTTTCCAGGGAAGCATCGTCAAAGCTCTTTGCCATTCTGATTATAGAGGGTATGTATGAATGACTAGCTTGTGCCATTACCACTCTTCCAACCTCGAAAAATTATGTGGATTTTGTGCCATTCCAAATTTTGCCAAACATAATCGGAGTAGGCGACTCCACCACCCTTTCCTGTTGCCCTTGGGACCTGTGACACTGTGAAGTCATTAAGCATGTTCAAAATATCTGCATTGGAACAATATTATTATTCATTCCAGGACTAAGCCAACTTTCAGTGAGAGCTAAAATATATAGTATGTTTGATTGAACAATATCACAAATAAGAGCAGCTTTCTTGGTAATAGACTGACAGTCCCATACAGCAAATCGTACTTTAGGAAAATTGCTCAATTGTGTATTCCTTGATCTTGCATAATTTAAACGAGTTTGCTGTTGGTTCAATGAAATAATAGTCAGGATTCTCCTTTCCTTCTGCATCATTTTTCTCTTCTTGGATTTACCGGCATGCTTACCGCGATACACTGTACCTCAAGAGTCCATTTATCTTTAGAGTAGACAGAGTCAGATAATCCGGTCGGTAGTGTTTTCCAAAATAGCATAGCAATAACAGGTCAGTCCGTGAATAGATTTTGTGAGATTCTGGACTACTGTAGGAGAGCAGCAAAGATTGTGAAATATTCTCCTGATTCGATAGATTAGTATTCCTCACCATGTCACACGACAGAGCTGGCGCAGGGTTAGATGCAACGTCCATGCAGACAGTAAGGTCTCTGACTGGCAAGAATAACACACATAAATCCATGTTTGGTCCAGGCTGTAATTGGTCTGCGAGCAGCATTCGGCGAGTTCAGGATTGTGAAGACTTGGGTATGCCAAACAAATAACGTACACCATCCAAAGTTATTTTGAGCTTGTGTAGGATTAACTGCAACAGTTTGCTGAGCAGTAATATTCCATATAACGAAGAACATCGATAATACATTAAAAAATTGCCGAGCGTTCCAAAACGTAGCAGCCATGTTGGTGCGCATGTAGATTCCATTGGACAACAGAGAAAATAATGTCTGCATGATATTCATTCGGGTGAACCCTTCTCCGATAAAGGTGTTTCCCAGCAAATGACCTGAAAACCCCTCCACAATTCTCACATGTCTTCTCATCCATCGGGCTCACCATCACCTCACTGTCTTCTTTGCTGATGTGTGGGGCCACGGTGACAGCCCCTTTTCTTCCTGTACTTGTAGTAACCACATCATATCATCTGCTGGTGGGTTAGCCCAGCAGAGGTGATAGGACGTCAGTTTCAACGGTTACTTGTGACTCTCACTACGAAAATATCTTCTATACGGAGAGGCCGTTCACGGTTGGTTGGAGTGTCCACACTGTAAGTGTAACAGTTTACTTACTTCAAGTTTATATGATATGAGATAATGCTAGCTCTATGCGTGTTCCTTGACAACTAAGCAGGCATGGTATTTTCAGTGTTGCTAGACCAACACTGAAAACAGTATTACCTTTTTTACGTAACATTTGAATAAATTATAAGTGACCCAGCATTTAATAAATTAGCTATAGTCTCGCTTTCATGTTCAACCCATGCCTTAACGTACTTGACTGGCACTGACAATGATATTGAAATTGGATGTTCCTTATACCTAAGATTTCCATTCGAAAACACACTTGTGAATTGTATGGGTGCTGGTGGCTAATTTGTAGTGACTATGTGTTGTGTTGCTGACATTAACCGTAACCGGAGCACCAATGGGCTCTGTCCATGGTGTGCCACACAGCTCCAATTTGTAAATGTTCCTTCCTACTTGTTTGTACCACAGAAGGGAAACTTCTCCTTTCTCAGTGAAATGGTTCACACGACCAATTAGAAGTTATGGCTCTGCCAAGGTGCTATATTCTTCTACCAAGCCAACAAAGTCACCTGGTTTAAAATTGTTAATTTGGGCTGATGGTGTGGGCAGCGATTCCTCCTGTTCTTCATTTAGGGAGGTCTCTGCTTGCTGTCTACATAGTTCAACTGCCTCCGCTTTCTTTTCGTTGGCCGTCCGTTTATCGTAGGTCTTATGGGCCTCACATCGAATGTGCCTTAAGGCTGAAGCGAGAGTCTTTCAATGAGTCGGCACACCTTCTGTGCAAAGGAAAAAAACACCTTAGTACCATTTCTGTCTGCATGTTCAGAGGTAACATGGAGCGAAAAGATAATCGGTACCGGTAATAAGAATTATATAGAAAGAAGATTGACAATTTCAATTTTTGACAGTTGGTTCCAGAAGCTTATTGGTAAAACCAAACGCTTCAATGACATTGTAGCAATGAAATATCAGTTCTGAATTGGAGCAACATTCGATCGATACTTCATTTTGTATGTATATATGATATATATAAATGTATTATTACTTAATTATTATATTATTTATACAGCAATCACATAAATCAGTATAATTGCTGACAGTCCCTCTGTAATTCAGTCCCCAGTGACTGCAAAAGTGGTCAATTAACTAATATTAATATTAGAATCAACAATTGCATCATTTAGAGATACAATGTTGACTTTTGTCAATATTTGCTAAAGATATATTTAAAAAAAATCAACAACTCTCCGGGCATACATCAGTCTCTTACAAAGTTTGCTAAAAATATATTTGTCATCCCTCTTATTGGACCGTGTTTCAATGTCAACAAACTTCAAAACCAAAACTAGCTAGACTATCCTTGTGGCTAACAAATTCTGTAAAATAAACTATTGGAAATTCAGTATCATATGATCAAGCTGGTGGCTCTCTTTTATCGTCTTAACCAGTCAAAAATGGAATAATATGCACGAAGTGCGCTTTGAACTCATTTAAAATCAAGGACACTATCTTGAGTGGTTGTCTACATTTTTGACAAAGAGAAGTTTACAGTAAAGAAACTGACCGTGAACAGTCATTGATTTTTCCTGCTTTTTCCCGAGTGAATTATCCCACCATGAAATTGAAACCTTTGTTAGGATTGGATGGTGTCGCATAAATGTAGATTCCACAGTTTTCTGAGACGCAGCTGTTTGGACAACAGAGAAAATAAAGCCTGCATGATATTCATTCCGGTGAGCCCTTCTCCAATAAAGTTGTTTCCCAGCAAATGACCTGAAAACCCCTCCACAATTCTCACATGTCTTCTCATCCATCGGGCTCACCATCACCTCACTGTCTTCTTTGCTGATGTGTGGGGCCACGGTGACAGCCCCTTTTCTTCCTGTACTTGTAGTAACCACATCATATCATCTGCTGGTGGGTTAGCCCAGCAGAGGTGATAGGACGTCAGTTTCAACGGTTACTTGTGACTCTCACTACGAAAATATCTTCTATACAGAGAGGCCGTTCACGGTTGGTTGGAGTGTCCACACTGTAAGTGTAACAGTTTACTTACTTCAAGTTTATATGATATGAGATAATGCTAGCTCTATGCGTGTCCCTTGACAACTAAGCAGGCATGATAATTGACCTTAATGTAGTCCAA
Organism: Actinernus sp. WN-2022; assembly: GCA_030867875.1. Classification (NCBI taxonomy): domain Eukaryota; kingdom Metazoa; phylum Cnidaria; class Anthozoa; order Actiniaria; family Actinernidae; genus Actinernus; species Actinernus sp. WN-2022. The sequence continues at coordinate 58,662,179 of JAOWCC010000019.1, forward strand.
AATCTCAAAGTGTCCCTCGAACAAAGGCCATTCTGCGCAATGACTTCCCATGAAGATTGAAGGAGTCGATCATTACTGGATGGACATTCCACCCAAAATGACTGAGTAGAGCCGAACAATCAGAGTAGTCTCATAACTGTTTGATGCATTACAAGACTGTGTAAAAGTACATCCAACAAGGCAGAGGACAACCTTTCCAAAGGTAGAAAAGTATACCAGTAATTGCACTTTGAGTTATACATTTCTCGCTCATGTACTCAGACTGCCAGATTTCACGTGGTCACTTCTGTAAATCGATTCACAGAAGTCATTTGGTTGCACTGCCAGGAAAAATGTAAACACAGGAAAAGCTGCTAGCAGTCTACAAATCAAAGAATTTGTGAAGTCTAGGTTCACTTGGCACCCGAAACGCCAGTGAATTAGTTAGATAATAATCACCAAGTTTGAAAATGTTATACTTCAAATTTTAAGGCCGGGCGGGCGGCAGCAACAATTCTATGGGATCACGGCTGAAATGTTTGAGGCGAGTAACCTTCCTTTCCGTTATCAAGTACTCCAGTTTCTAAATTGAATAGATTTAGCAACTTAATAGAATACCCGGCCACTACCTAAAATTAACTGCCGCCGTGGTCGTCATCGGTCTGAAGTCGATAAATACGAAAAATACCCCGTGAAAATAACTGCAAGCGTGACTACGACCGCGGTGGCAGTGATTCTATGACAACGTGGAGTGGACGGGTATGCTATAGTGCAGCCTCCATTAGGTTTTGAAAAAGTGAATACATTAGTTAATTTAAGAAGAAAAGAAAATATATATCTGCTGACAATCGAACTTGAAAACTAATGTTCTCTTCATAGATGCACAATACATCTCTGCTTTTAGGGTTCAGCTTCCTTTAAGGAGTCGATAAACCAACAATTATTGAATATAAGAGACTGTTGGTCTTGCTTTACAAGGCGGCCAAGCATTAGTTTAAGAAGAATGCTCATATACAATGTATTATCGGTTGTTTCCAAACTTCCAAAATATTACTTATAGTTTGCTGGCGTTCTGCTTTGCTAAGATCAGTACAACTTGGCTGCTGCTAACATGATCGATGTTATACATCTAGTCGTACAGTATTGTGTGGCTCCAAAAAACATTATGGAGAGTTGTGTAATTACGAGCAAAATATAAATAAGTTTATTTCTTAGCCAGTCTAATTGGTATTTTGGAGGTACACTTCAGTGATGGCCCGCATTGTGTGGATAAATTTAATTTTCATTTACCTACTACATTAGCTTGTTCATGGCGGCTGAGACTTAGTTGTTATGGAAATGTTAATATTAGTGAACGCGGCCTTTGTAAGTAAATGGAACCACATGTTGATGGATTCAATAACACAATGACAAGATTCACACAGTCATGGAAAGTCATTAAATTTGAAAATTGCTTTCCTGTAAGTCTGGAAAAGTAGTGGAATATTAAAAAAGGCGTTACATCATGGAGGATTCATAGAAATTAGGATTTTGGCCCATATTATTTTAAGCTAATGATTGGAAAATAAACAAGTTTGGATTCTTTGTGTCAAACATCAAACTTTTGGCTGCAAGAGCCATAAACTTTGCTTACAGCTTAGAGCAGTACTTTTGTCAGTGGTCGTGGCTCTGCATTTTGACGTCATGGACATTGTTTATAAATTTAAGCCTTATTACCACATATATTTGCGGAATACTGAATGAGTTCCAGAGTGTAATAAACGTTTCTAGAGAGGTCCTTGTAATTTTATTTTCAGTTGATCTCAGAATGGAATTAAATAATGCTTAGAAAGTACTCAGGAATTTTCTGAGTACTTTTTCAATTGAGCTCAGAGTGGTAACAAATCTTGCCTAGAAAGTACTCCGGAATTTCCTGTGTACTTTTTCAGTTGATCTGAGACCGGTAACAAATCTTGCCTAGAAAGTACTCCGTAATTTCCTTAGTACTTTTTCAGTTGATCTCAGGGTGGAAACAAATCTTGCCTAGAAAGTGCTCCGGAATTTCCTGAGTACTTTTTCAGTTGATCTCAAGTTGGTAACAAATCTTGCTTAGAAAGTACTCCGGAATTTCCTGAGTACTTTTTCAGTTGATCTCAGGGTGGAAACAAATCTTGCCTAGAAAGTGCTCAGGAATTTCCTGATTACTTTTTCAATTGATATCAGGGTGGCAACACATCTTGCCAAGAAAGTACTCCGTAATTTCCTGAGTACTTTTTCAGTTGATCTCAGCGTGGTAACAAATCTTGCCTAGAAAGTACTCCGGAATTTCCTGAGTACTTTTTCAGTTGATCTCAGGGTGGTAACAAATCTTTCCTAGAAAGTACTCCGGAATTTCCTGAGTACTTTTTCAGTTGATCTCAGTGTTTTAAAAACTACCTTCCATATTCCTGGCAGAACAGTGTAACGTTGGAGTGAGGTTTCACTAGGAAAATAAACGTGCAGTAAGGACTTTTATGTGAACCATTACATATTGACCTTCCACGATGATGTAGTCAATAAAGTACTAGTTGATTCTAAAGTCTGTCTTGGTGTGTGTGTTTATGAATTATCAATTCGCCAATGTTTATGACCAAAAGTTTTATAGAATGGCAACATGCCCTATAACTAAGGTATTCTTTGCCTGATCACCGGCAAAATATATCAGTAAAGACAATGTCCTTGCCAATTTTCAAACTTTTGAAAATCGTGTTTTAAAAATGAACGTGTTATACATGTACTGTATGTTGATACACTGTATCTTAGGGGGTGACATATTTTTTCCCCAAATACTCAATGCATTAGGGCCATACCAACATTATGACCTGCATTTACATGTGTGTAAATGTATTGCAAAATAATGTTTCTAGAATTTGGGGTTTAAAAAAAGTCTTTTGATGTGTTTTTATTTTTGCTTTCAAAGGCCTGCAAGTTAACTACAGTATTCCTTTGTGTGGCAAATAAACTGGAAATGCAGTTTTAAGACATCTAATCCTTTGTTGGACTGGTGGTCACTCTGGACAGTGTGAAGTGGGAAAGTTTATAAAGTGTGGTAAATGTGGTTGCGGCAGATGCAAAGGTGTCCAGTAAGTCTGCTAGCTACATGTATTTGATAGTTATTTTAAAACTGGAAGTTCTTTGAGGTTTCCATTTTGATTGTTATAACATACACAAAATTCTGGTATTTTCTACTAGGCATTTATGTACCGGAATCAAAGCACTACTACTATCCTGGCTTCAGAAAACAAACCAGATTTCCTGCTGCAAAGAAGGCAATCCTGGATAACTTGGAAATTATACAAGAAATTGATGAAGAGGAACGACGGACTGTGCGTGAGTTCAAGTCCAAAGAAAGTGGCTATACTGGACTTTCAATCCTAACCGATTGTACCCTTTGTATGGGTTCCTTTATGAAATGTATGGATTTCCTTTGAATGTGGTTAAGCGAGCTATCATCTCTCTCAAGGGTGAAGAACATGACATTATTGTTTGGTTGGAGGTTGATCGTCGGCTGGACAACATTCCGTGGACAGCAGGTACATGTGTATGCATGACTTTTGGGGTTTCTTTACAAACTTGGGTTTCTTTAGATTTTGCAAAGCAATGGTTATGTTTTTATCACATGAATATGTAAAAGCTTGTGTGGTCCAGAACTGGTATTTCCAACACTTATACTCCTTTTTCATGAAGACCCTGTAATATTCTTTAATAACAGATTGAACCAAATTACAATTCATAAATAAACATCAACCAATTCAGTTGCCATCTTCGCCATGTGCTGACTCTCTAGCTACATGTATAAACTACCAGGAGGCCGTCACATCTCAAAACCTTGTATTTTATTGGACCCCATTTGGACTGCACTGTCAAAGAATTCCATTGTTTTAGGGTTAGGGTTTGTATTGTTTCAGGCGTTGTTTGGATAGCCAGTACTACATTGTACTCCAGGTTCCGAGGCGGTGAAGGCCGCCCCACCACTGCAGCCCCCTGCAGTAGCATTGTTTTGTGTCCCATTCTAATGTAAATGTAAAATATTTATTCTTAGAATTCAAGGCCTCAAGAACTCCACAGGGAATAGCAACCAGAATGGGTTTCTGGAAAGGTTAGTTTGCAAATATGAACCAGCATGTTTCAATAGTAATTGTTCAGCAGTATCCATATTATATACACAGGTACATGTACATGATTGTAATCTTTGGATCCATACCATTAGCTAATAACTGTCCTAATGCAAGTTATTTATCTTTAGTAACAATGAACTTCATCATACTAAAAAGAAATGTGCATATAGTTGCATGTACAGTCTTTCCAGAAAATGTTGCCCAACCCATATAATCATGCATCCATTGTTTCCCTGTCTAACCAGTGTCCACTAGTAGACAAAAGGCTGAAACAATGGTCGGAGTTAAATCAATGTATAAGTATTGTGTGTGAGTCATCCTTTTCGTGGATGACTGTACATCATATTATGCATGCACTGATCTAATGTGTATAAATTATTGCATTATATCTTATGTAACTTCTTACATCTGAGGACTATGCTCATTTTGCATTTCCTGCCTCAGATGTTGCTCTTGAGGGGCTACTAACTGATGGCCAGAAAGACTACTGGGCATGTATGGCAGAGTTTACGCAAAACCACGCAAGGAATGGTTGGTCATCAGAAGATGCTGAAACCTTCCATTGCATACCTCTTCGGTATGCAGTTTTACAGGAAGAAAGATATGGTCCATCAGCATGTTTAATCACCCTTCATAAGCTTCTTCATTTCAAGGATGATATCTACTTGTTTGGTGGATTGGACAACTACTCCTGTTGGGAACAAGAAAGAGCTGTCCGAAGATATATCAGGCAATCTAACAATCATAAAAACATTGAATGTACATTTGCAGCAAGTGAAGTGCGAAGGGAAGTGTTGAAAGTTGTAAAGGAGGATGCACATCAGGTTCCTAATGCAAACAAAGTGGATGTTCCAAAGGTGAATATAGTTGTAGGCAGCTAGAGCAATTTTCACACAAGTGTCGAAAATGTTTTTGGTTTTACAAAATAGTCTACTTTCCATTGACATCTTTGCTAAACAGTAAATTATTGAATAACCTGTTTTCCAGTAATTAACACACATTGGAAATCTAATGGACAGTATTTGCCAGTGATATTCCCATGTTGGTAGATTACTTTAGTACATGGTTTTACAAATTGGAAAATTGTTGGTATATTTGATTATGTTTTCCAGTAATTAACACACATTGGAAATCTAATGGTCAGTATTTGCCAGTGATTTTCCCATGTTAGTAGATTACTTGAGTGCATGGTTTTACAAATTGGAAAATTGTTGGTATATTTGATTATGGTTTCCAGTAATTAACACACATTGGAAATCTAATGGTCAGTATTTGCCAGTGATATTCCCATGTTGGTAGATTACTTGAGTGCATGGTTTTACAAATTGGAAAATTGTTGGTATATTTGATTATGGTTTCCAGTAATTAACACACATTGGAAATCTAATGGTCAGTATTTGCCAGTGATATTCCCATGTTGGTAGATTACTTTAGTACATGGTTTTACAAATTGGAAAATTGTTGGTATATTTAATTATGTTTTCCAGTAATTAACACACATTGGAAATCTAATGGTCAGTATTTGCCAGTGATTTTCCCATGTTGGTAGATTACTTGAGTGCATGGTTTTACAAATTGGAAAATTGTTGGTATATTTGATTATGGTTTCCAGTAATTAACACACATTGGAAATCTAATTGCCAGTATTTGCCAGTGATATTCCCATGTTGGTAGATTACTCGAGTACATGGTTTTACAAATTGGAAAATTGTTGGTATATTTGATTAAGTTTTCCAGTAATTAACACACATTGGAAATCTAATGGTCATCATTTACCAGTGATATTCCCATGTTGGTAGATTACTTGAGTACATGGTTTTACAAATTGGAAAATTGTTGGTATATTTGATTATGTTTTCCAGTAATTAACACACATTGGAAATCTAATGGTTACCAGTGATATTCCATGTTGGTAGATTACATAGTAATATAGTTGTCCAACATTGGAATGTTATTGGCAGTCTTTAAACATCTCCAATAGTAATCCAATAGATTTCCAGGATTGGTATATAAAGCACATTAGTTTACCAATCATATTCCAATGATACCTCATCTTGGTACTTCATATTGGGTGACTGTATATTATTAATTTGGAGTATCATTGGTATTACTTATAATAACCAATCATCTCCCAACATTGGTAAACTAATATAGCTTTTTACCAATGATATTCCATTTTGGAAACTTAAGTTTTTTCCTGTGCCACTTGCCGGCAAGTCATGTTAGTGTGTAAAAACGAGTGTTTCGTGAAGTACTTACAGTAACCTTTAAAACTATCAAACGATATCAATTAAATTTAAAGGGCAACAGCAACAAGTCAGTAAATCAAGCACGCTCCCCTACCGATGTGTTTTGAAAAAGCACGCTCGCGCCATAAATGAAAACCTGGACAGGAATGAACCAATCGTTGACGAGAAAAGCTCCAGCGAAAATAAAGATGCAATGAAAGTTCGCCGGAGTGCTTGATTTGAAAGAAAACCCGCCAGAAATATCGTCACCGCCCGCCGTCCTTGGCAAAAAAGTTACAAGATGTCTAAGGTTAGATGCTCGAGTAAAAGGCGAGCATCAGCGGTAAAGCTACGCCGCTTACTGTCAAGGAGAGGGAAGGAAGATCGGAGGGTGAAACTACATATATCAGAGTCTGACTCCGATAGTAACACTACTGACGCAAGTAATTACGAAGCGCAGGAACTGAATCGGAAGAAAGCGATTGAAATTGTTACATGTTTAGCTTGGAAGGAAGTATTCTATCGGAAGAAGATAGTTTATCCAGTGTGGAGAGTGCTGATGATTACGCATTTACTAATTAGTGTGTTAGATTATAGCATGATTAGCATGCTGTGTGTGTATATATACGTATGTATGTACATCAATTTTTTTTCTTTTCTATTGTTATTCAAATTGAGATTAATGTGTGTGTGTGCTACATTTCAAATATAACATAACAGTCTAGTGTCTAACTCGATAACCTCACGGTTTATTTTAGACTCTAGGCATTTCCTTCTGTGTTACTATATTTAGTATATTTTTGTAATAATAATAATAAAAATAATAAAAATTCTAACTAAATATAGAAAATGTAACTGAAAAAAAATCATTGTGAAATGTGAAATAAAGTATTGTATTGTATTGTATTGTATTGTACGCAGACATATTTCAATAATCGCCTTTCTGATGGCTCTGTTGGTGCACGTTGTGTGATGATACTTCAGTTTTTTTTACATATCAAGACGATGTGTTGACTCTAATATCGTTGCACATCCCAGAAGGTATTGAGACAGAATTACAGACAATGCATGAATAATTTATAAAACGTGCCGTGCCGTTGGTAAAAAAAGAATGTTTGCAATGTTTGCAATGTATGCACCAAAAAAGTTGATAGTACCGCCACTGAATGCGAAAATGGACACCAGCAAACTTCAGTGATTCGTGAAGGAGACACCCCTCCTTCTTACATGTTCCACTCGAGCCACAACTGAGAATGCTCATTGAAGGTAACAAAAATATGTTTTTACATTGTAAACTATATCATACGTTATCATACTACAAATGCAAGCACAGTTTACATCGTACGTATACTAATTAAATACTTAATTTGAGCATGAAGAGTAGGCTTTTTAAGCAATGTTGTTTAAGTAATTATCCATGTAAGAAGTACGGCATATCAATAGGGGCTGCGGCAAATCAGCTTTCCGATAATACGATTTTTCTGTGTTTTAAACTACAGAAACACTGAGTAATAATTATGAATATTTTGAAATAAAAGTAGTAGAAAGCCTTAGTTTCATTACATTTTTGTGAGCAAATTCTATTCCAACCAATAGGAACAGTCAAAAACAATAGCTACGAAACAGGCACGATTGATAAGGTTCCGAATATACAATTTGCTTTATAAACGATATTTGGAACTGCAATGCAGATCGTAGTTTTAATATTTTGAAAAAGTAGAGGAAATTAGACATCTTCTTTAACTTTAGGGCAATTTTCATGTTTCAACCAATGACATTTTCACAATACAAAATGAACACCTTGTACTACCTTAATGACGTCCAGTGCCGTACCTCTTGCGCGGACCATTACTTAATCAAATTGTATATTTTTGCCTTAATAGGCCATCCCAATAAAATGTTTCGTTTCCCATCGCCCTCTGGCTCGCGATGATGGATCGGTCGGTCGGTAAAATAAAGTAAAATATAATAAAAAAGGATATTGCAATTTTTTAAACCAAAAATTCATATCTATTTTAACTCACTTAAAAGTACTTAAAATAGCTAGTAACGGTATGTATTGATGATTATTAATTACGTATTAGTTATTTAGTTTTTTTATTCTTAGTTCACGGCCGATAGGGAGAACAGTTTTACTGATGGTGCTACCCGACGCCTTAAATAAACATGTCATGTAGCGGATACAGTTAAATGGGTTTCTGGTAAAGTTATAACTAATTCACAACAGCGTTCATAACCCACGACTCGAAATATAAAATCGATTCGTTGTTCGAAGATAAAATCTATAGTGCAATTTAATAAAACTTAATTTTCGATTAACTGTTTTGATCCAAAATATTATCTCTTTCGCAAACAAAGATAGACTGGCGTGATGTGTGAACACAGGGCTACAGCAGATTATGTACGTGTGCGACAAAATACGGCATGTCCGTACCAATATATCCGTAGCCTTACAGTAATCGTACTGTAGCTTACTGTACCATGTACCATACCTCTGTAATTTGATTGGATCAAAAAGACAAAAACAGTGGGGAACCATTTCAATGTCACGACATGCCGTACAGTGTCATTGCCATAACTTGCCCACTAACTCTTACTAAATGTGCTCTAGTTACATTTCACATGCATTTTTACAACAACTACATACCCAGGTTACCATTTTTCGACTGACTGATTGGCATTGGAAATATGAGAACGTAACACGGTGCAGTTATCTGATCGCTCTCGCAAGATCGATTGCGCGCTAGAATCACGCTTTCCAGCTATTTTCCTTGTCTTGAATAAACTGGTAAATTATCGTACATTTGTTAATTAACATCGTGGGTCTTTGTCTCTCTAATTTAGATAATGCTTCAGACATTTGCAGTGACCATAACAGACGTTTAAGGGGTGTATTATGCAACCCAACTCCGTACCATTTAGGGTGTCATAAATCAGAATAGTGCCGGAAAACGACTTTAGATATTAACAGTAATGAATACATCTTGACTGACGATGCTTCGCAAATCTTAATTGGATGAAAAAAGTGTTTGAAGCAGTTAGATGTATTTTTGATTAAAAACAGTAATTTTAAGAGGTCTAGTGGTCGTACCTTTTAGGGGTCAAAGTCATCAAGACTCTCTTGATTCCGTTAATTTACGCATACTTTTAGGGGCCAATTCCAGGGCCACGGCCGAGCACCCCTGTTATTTCAGTAGGTGTATTTTAATACAGCAAATGAACTGATAGTGTAAGACAAAACATGCAGTGCATTTGTTTCTCGATTATGCCATTTAGCTTCGGGGATATTTGAGAACAATCTCTTTTATATTGATTTTTTTTCTCCAGAGGGGATGGCTGGCAGCAGCTACTGCCCAAAAATGGGTCTGTCTTTAGGGCATGTGTTTTGACCTGCTCCCTAATAGGGAATATGGCATTAGAACATTAGGCTTTTTTTTAAGTATCTGGTATAGCCATACACATGCAGGCTAAATATGGACAAATAAACCGTGTAAGTTGACTGAGTCATCGATATCCAGGTTCAAAAACTCTTAACCATAATTCATTTTGGTCTGGTAATACTTACCCTCATGTCCTATTCCCTATATCTGTCATTAACAACCATAAACTGGACACGATACTTGAACGACAAGAAAAAAGGCGGAGTGCGAGAAGCAGCTACCCCATAAATTGGTTAAGGGCTGTAAGCAAAAAAGTGCGCCTGAAAAATATCCGCGGCGAGAGGAAATATTATATACAAATCGCAAAGAAATACTGGAAAATGTCGAAAATTTGTCTGAATGACAAAGAGAATCAGGAACTTTCACTGTTGGTGAACGCAATCGAGAAGGATGGAAAAGTAGAGCTCGACAAGGTGTTTGATGAGGCAGAGAAGTCCAGCCCAGGAAGACGAAAAACTCTGCAGAAATTTTGGAGAATGGATCGTCTGGAATTCCTAAAAGACCAAAGGAAAAATGGTAAGCCGTTTTTGGTGTTTTATTATTTTATTGATCAGGAGAGTTCAAAGGGTAGGAAGTTAACTTTATAAATATCATTAAGCTCCGGTTACACGTCTAAACATTTTGCACGACGAATACAATGGATGGATGAGGTTGGAAAACGGTAAATATTTTCATCCAGCATGATGTTAGCTTAACTCACATTTTGTTATTGACATGAATCTGTGAGTATTCAATGATATATGGCTCTAATTAATATTTCAGATTATCTGCCAATTAATTAAGTAGAGCCTATTTAAATCTGTTTCTGTAACATATATTATTACTGAGTTGTTTTATCTGTAACGTATCTCTTTTAAACTTCTTTTACTTGCTTATAAGATAGTCAACGGACTTGTGCCATCGTATTTGGAATGCTTTGTTACTAGTTATACTCCTGTTCGTAATTTGTGCTCCAGCTCTCGGGGTCTTCTCACGGTCCCCAAGTCCGCTTCTGTTACTTATGGGAATCGCGTATTTTCGATAGCTAATCTTATGGAATGCTTTACCAGCCAGTATTAGAAGTGTAGCGACAGTTGCCAAATTTAAATCCCGCTTAAAAACATATTTTTTCAGCTGATAGAATGAAATAATTTTATGTATTCATGTTTTCGTTCATGTCTTTTTACCATTTTTGATATCTAACTGTAAACGCATTGCATAATACGTACAAAATGTTGTAATTATTATTATTATTGTGCTAAAGGCTGAAACCCTTTTCACAGTCTGTATTATGTATGGTGACATGAAGTATACATGTAATAATTAAACTCTGGTACGTAAACTTCTTAATAGGAAACTGGACACAGCTACATATGACTGGCTCTGCCTGGTGGGAATATGTCCTGTATGGATAATGCCATATATCGCTTTACTGATGAAACTGGCTGGTCCAGCAATTGCATCACCACTCACTAACTTATATTCACTCGGCATAAATGGAACTGTCTACAGTGGAACTGTAGCCAGGTTGAATCCGATGTTCAAGAAAGAAGCAGAAACGGAACGCGGAAATTACCGGCCCCTCTCAATTCTGAGCATAACGAGCAAAATTTTGGAATCATGCGTAACATATAAGATTGTTGAACACGTCTTTATCGTTAATCAGCTGGTCACTGATAATCAATGGGCATACATAAAGGGTCACTCAACAGATCTATTATTAGCCAATTTAACTGAGATCTGGAGGAAAGCACTTAACTCGAAACAAGTAGTCGGGGTAGTCTTCATCGATTTCCAGAAGGCGTTCGGCTGCGTATCGCATCCCATACTCGTAACCACACTTGAACATTGCTTTGGAAATAGTGGTAGTGTATTATCGTGGTTGAAAGACTACCTAGGGCTACGAAAACAGTTTACCATTATCAATAAACAACGCTTCGACTACGCTGAAGTAATCTGCCAGCAGTGGTTACCTCCAGAACCGTGTCCGCGGATGACACACCAATATATTGTGAAGGTGGCTGTGCCGACGAGGTCACTGCACTACTTAACAAAGCCCTCGACGAATTGTACACCTTGTGCAAGTCAAACTCCCTGACCACGCACTCAAAGAAGTGTGAGGCGATGCTACACTAGGATCGAAACGAATAAAATGGGTGTCACACTCGAGACTGTTGTGAGTCACAGTCGATGACAAACTCGTGTGGTATCAACACATAGCCGAGGTAAAAAAACGATTCCCTAATGAGCTCAACATGATTAGAAGAAGCAGACTATTACCTCTGTGACTTACGCGTTACCTGTCTGAAGCGGTTTTACTTGTAAAGACAATTTTAACTCTTTAGAAACTCTACATTGCAGAGCCGCCAAAGTTATTTTAAATCTCTCAACGGATATGCCAACAGTAGATGTTTTGAGTACTGCTAAATGGGACAGTGTATCCACGTGACCCGAATGCTGGGTCTGGATTGGCTAGTACCCTTATGAATTATTAATGATATTATAAGTATAAATTTATAAATTTATAAATTTATAACGCACCAATACCCACGATTGCTCTCATCTGACTTGATAGCTCAGTTGGTAGAGCGCCAGACATGTAACCTGAAGGTCGTTGGGTTCGAGTCCCACTTGGGTCAGAGATTTTTTTCTCTTTCCCTCGTAGGGCGAGCACACTTTGCACTACAGCTTACCACTTTATATATTACATTCTTTATACTTACTAGTGCTACGCGGCAAACATTATTCAATATGATAACTACATATACTGTAAGTATAAATTTAGCTTAGCAAAATTAACATACAATATATACAATGGTTTAACACCGATTACATTGATAAGCCCGATAATAATTATAATTTTAGAAATGCCAATAAACGTAATGAAAAACTCGATAGCCCACAGAGGCTCCATAGTTTGGAATGCTCTAACAGCGCACTTATCCGACAACACACTATCTGTCGTATCGTACGGGAAAATGGCCAAGAGGGTTAACACACTTCGCAACCTGGACTTTAGTGCACTTTCTGTACAGTGTGTCCCTGATTTTAACGAACATTTTAGATATTATTAGCTATGTCAGTAATTACATGTAAATTTTGCATCATATCATATATACCGTACCCGTGCTTCAAGTAGATTTTTAAAATTTCTTTATTATCACACAATTGTTATAGCCTTTAATTAATGTTAATGTTAAGCATTTTTAGAGTTCTAATAGATATATAATTATGATTTCTTAATTTCTGTTATTTTTTATACACGACCCCACAATCAGTGATGCTTAAACCTTTATCGTGTTTAAATATAGATTATTGTATTGTATTGTACCCACTCTAACTCGATTTATCTCAATCAACAGCAACAGGAGGAAGAGAGAGCAACATTTCGAATGAGTTGGTATATATATATAGTTCCAGAAAATATTCATTCCCCTCCCCCTCCCCCTCCCCCTCCCAATCCCTCCAGCTCCCAATCCCTCCCCCCCCCCCCCACCTCTGGAATTTGCATTTTTCCTCCACTCATTTCCTATAATTTGCTGACCCCTCACAATCCCACCCCCTCTGGAATTTCCAATTCCCATCATGGTGAGGGTATGGCTGTTTTCTGGAACTACATAATTAGAGTGACAAACCAGCTGTATTAATGGCCAGTTAGAAAGTCCTGATATTTTGTGTGATGTCGTGCAATAATAATCAACCTGCAGTATTAAACAACCACGGGGTATACCTTTTCTGTTCAATTTGCGAATGCAATGGGGTGAGTGCCCTTCTGCCTTTAATCTTTATAAATAGGGACATACGAAATGGGTGAAGTAACTGAGAAGCTCTTAGCAAAAAAAGATGAAGACCTAGGCCTGGCGGCCTTAAAAGCCCAGCTGGAGGAAAAAGATTAAAGTATTTCGATTAACAGGGGTAAGATAGAAGAGCTTCAAATTAAACAAGATGACCTAGAGCAGTATTCGCGCAAGCATAACTTGGTTGTCGACGGCATTCCAACAGGCTTGAATCTGTCATGTAATCCCAGTACATTTTGAGGTATACCAACCACTTTGCTATTCCCCATATGTGTTCCTCAGCCCACCCCAACCTTTTAATTTAATGGAAACTAACAAGTTTTCATTGTGTTGGTGCTGTTTTCATTTTCAATGAAGGTGAAGATTTCTGGTGATGGAACACAGCTATCAAGATCAAGCTCCTTGTTTGTGTTCTCTTTCACCTTACTAGAGAGCAAACAGTGTTTGTCGAGTGCCGGTAAGCCATGTTACAGTAATTAAATCACATACATCAGCTGTGTCAATGAATAGTTCATGTCGCCTTGTTGTAGTTCAACAGATTTGCACTTTAACATATTGACAGCTGATTCTGTATTCCTACTGAAAATATCATTTATAATTATGTGTACAGGTACTCATACTGTAGCAGTTGTCAAGACAAAAGAAGAGTACTGAGAACTGTGTTTATCTTTGGCAAAATATCATAACAGAAGTCAACAAGCTCATCAAGGAAGGTTTTATAGATGTTAATGGAAGGAGGGTACATGTTGAGTTCTTCCTTAGTAGGGATTACAAGGTATTATTTTTACTTAACACTGTTACTCCCATTAGGTTAATTTCACTAATACTGATATGAATATATTTTTGGTGCATAATGTTCAAACCTGTCATACTATCTTTACATATATTCATCAGTGGTTGCATGTTATTCAATTGAATTTTGAGTACTTTAGTGTTGACTGAGTGAGAATGACATTGATTGCAAAAATATAAGGTGTGATGTTGCCTTCACACATTATAAATAACATTTTGTTATTTAGTAACATGTAATATTTATTTTTCAGTTTCTTTTGATGGGCATGGGCATGAAAGCAGCAAATTCTTCCCATTCATGCATTTGGTGCAAAATTTCACCAAAGCAAGGGTTTGTTAAATTATTTTTGTAATAGCCATTATCCAGGATAAATAAGTAAAACTTGACACATAAGTTAACAGGGAAAGCCCATATCTTCGTAGTAACAATTAAAGAAAAGTAATGTTCTTTATAGCCTAGCATTAACCTTTATTATTAAAGTGTATGCTATTAACAATTCACTTTCAGATGTGACTTTAGCCTGTCTGGAGCATTCCTCGAGAGCCCAAGTATGAGACGAGTTTTGGGGACCAACTGGGCTAAAGAACCTGGCTGCCGTAGTGATCCCATGTTTAACATCTGTATCGATCGAGTTGTCGTAGATGAACTGCACGCGTTCCTGCATGTAATGGATAGGTTAGAGGCTGGACTGATCAATGCTATGGTTGACCTCGATGAGCGATCCACATATGCAAATGGTCAGAAGCACCACCTGGATTCATTGCTTATGGCGAAGGAGAAGGACGGAAAGCTTGAGTGGACGTCACTTATGGGAAACGACAAAAGCGCCTCTTGCGACAGCTCCCAGAGAAGTTTAAGACTTGGTTCAGCCACAGGCATTGGAACAGGTCACAAAGTTGTGGAAGGTAATTTTGCTGAACTCTAACATACCGAGCGCAAGAAGTTTGGGTGCGGCTTACAGGCGGTATGTTTCGTGTAAGTTTTCAAATTGATCTCAAGTTAGATTGTGAGCCCATAAGTGGGGTTGCGGCTTATACGCGGGGCGCGGCTTGTACTACGCGGTCAAATACGGTAACACTAAAAAAAACGTAAACACGCATGTTTTAAAGTGCCACTACGACGAAATTCGACCATTTCCTTTTCTACCTTTTTGTCTTCCAAAACGACACACAATGTCGAAAATATCCAAATCAGTGAAAAATATTACCAAAGGACCAAATTAACGTATGAATTTTGCAGAGAGTTTACCGTTGAAATCACGGCCGCCATTACTGAAGTGTGTTCCAAATACTTCGAGATTTTCGACCAGCGGTTTGCTGTCGTGACGTCATCTTCTCAACGCGTTGCTCTTGTAAATGCGTATTTCCATTCAAAACTTCGTTCTTTCCTTTCCTTTTTGGAAAAAATAGTATAAACAAGTACTTTACTTATAATTTCGTGCGAAAGTTTGTGTGAAACGTGGCCCCGCATGTTGTTGTGTTGAGAAGATGACGTCACGTTCGCTGGAAATTAGCTCTGTCATGGCTCTGTCACGGAACGGGTTAGAGTAATGGCGGACATAAAAACTCAAGATTCGGACCCAAAAAAATAGGACTTCCCATCGTCATATAAAAAAACGGTGTGGGTAGACAAAAAGTATAGCAACTTTTCTTTACAAATACGCTAAAATATCGCTATCTCAAAATTTGATCGTAGTGGCACTTTAAATACCAGCTTTGTCTTTTTTTATAATATAGGACTTCAGGAAAATCTTTGAAGTCTTCACTTCTGAGAAGTCAACAAAAAGCCCCAAAAATAGATTTTGAGTTATATTCAGGTCTAATTTGTTTCTACTACTACTACTAATAATAATATTGTATGCGATCAAGACACCATAGCCCATGGTCTCTTGATGAGATGCAAGCGAGAATAAAATAACTTGCGTTACATTATTAATTTATATGATATATTAAGGTGCTGCAGTGGGAAAAGCACTTGCTTTCTATGAACAAGATGGCAGGGTACAATCAGACTGTGCAGATAACACCATATATACGTATTCTGGTATATCACGCTCCTGATGTTCTTCACAAGTATGGTAGCCTGAAAGTCTTTAGTAGCCAAGATAAGAGCCATTTTTGGTGTAATATTTTTATGGGCAGATCCAGGATTTTATCAAGTGGGGGTTGCGCGATAATCTACAAAATAACACTATGGGATTTTGATCATTCTTGCCTCTCCTGAGTTAGTGGCAGCTCTTCCATAGTGGGGGTCCACAGTAATATATGTCCACAGTAATATATGTTGACTTCATTGGAAATTTGGTATTGATTTTAACATGGAATAATTTTGATTATTTCAGGTGTTGAGAAAAAAAAAGATGATCAATCGCTGGGATGCTTGTGCCAGCATGTTGAAAGTCGAGAAGCGACAGGAAGAGCTGCGAAATTATGAGAGAGTCACACGGGGCTACCAAAAAATCAATGAAGTGTTTTGGTTCGAAGGTGGGAAAGAGAAAGTAGCAGCAAGAGTTCCAAGTATTACCAGAAAATGCCATCCAAGAAGCTCCAGAAAATGCCACCGTGCCATTAGCTCAGTTTTCTGAGGCTGAGCTGAAGCGAAAGCGCAGGGATCAACTGATGTCCCTTCTTGAGGGATTGACAGGGCCAACAGTCCCAAAAAAGACCAGGAAACAAGAACTTCTAAAGAGAATTTTGGTTGCTTCTTCATCAAGAGAAATTTAAATGCTAGTACACGTCATGCCATGGAAAATAATAAGAGCTCCGATAAAAAGTTTCCCCAGTTAAATTACTTTTAAGATCAGTCTTTCATAAAATAAAAAATAAAAACTTACTATTTTGCCCTCCTTCAAATGTTGTCTAAATTACTGGAAATTAAATTATTTGTTGTAAGAGCCATTATTCCATGACATTAGTCAGGTGACTAGACAGTGTTGCTATCAGTATCAAAGAGCTATCTTACTTTTAATATTTCGTACAACTTAAGATATGCTTTCGCCAACCAAATCATCAGAATGGATGATTTCCATGAAGAACTAAATAAACTGAAGGTGTATTAATTACTGTAAAAAATAAGTTATGATCAGTTTGGGGTTTCATTTTTGTATATATATATATATACCTCCTAGTTAGCGCGAAAATAAAAAGAGACATTCCTACACCAAGAATGTCGTTTAGCTGCAAACCCTGTGGGAAGCCCAGATGTTCTTGGTGTTCTTTAGTGCTTGACAGCGAAGCAAATGGACGATGCTATAAAATGTTCCACTCGTTAGATTGTCAATCATCCTTGCATCAAATGTAATAAACAATACATTGGGAAAAGCGAAGCACCTCTCAATATCCGCCTTAACAATCTTAGGAGTCACATCAGAAATAACATCCAATCTTGTGAACTGGCTGAACATTTCCTTAATCTCCCACATCATGACTTTGAAAAACATATACATTTAATGTCAATTGAACAGATTAAGCGAGATGATATTGATATCGTTAGAAATAGATGTGTCCTGAAGAAAAGAGAACGTTTTTGGATTTCTAAAATGAAATCCATTCAACCTTTCGGTCTAAACAAAAGGATGGGGTAAGGTCGTCGAAACCTCTTTATTTGTTCATTTTATTAGTAGTTTTCTACTATTTCTGTTTCAATTCTTGTCCCTCCGCGAATTAATTTTCTTAACACTTGTGGTATTAATTATGCTAAAAGAATTGTTTACGTAGCTATAAAGATTGTTAATTAACCAATGCAGCAAACCCTGAGGAAGGCAGCAGCCGAAACGTTGGTATTGCATTAAATATTGTTGGACATCCACAGTTTATCCCCTTTCTATTGTTCAATTTATATATATATGATATAATTGTATGTATATATTATAAATTTCTTATAATTTTTTTATCTTGTATATATAGTGGCTTTCTTAATGCATAAAAGTTTTATGTGTATATTATACAATTATTGGATGAGGGTGAGCGTGATATCTAAAATTGTCAAGACCGATGTCTGTGTTATCAGCCGAAGCTCTTTCAAATATAACCTATATAAAAGTACACTCCTTTTCCAATTCGGTAAGAAGAACCTCCAGTTGTTCATGAGCCTCTGGATTCTTTGCTTTTGTTAACCACTGGTACGATGTTTCCAGGCCACTTCTTAATTACAGCAGCTCCGATAGCCTTTTTCCTAAACAGAGCCTTTTTCCTAAACAGGAATAAATGATAAATACTCGTTAAAGGGGGACTCGTATACAAGTGACTGGGATGCTTATTTGATTCTCACGGTATAGGCTTTAGGAATGTATTATTGATAATTAAATCTGTGTCAAGAAACATTGATTTTACGTAACCCTCGACATATTAAACTAACAAACACTTCACCCTAATTCTATTGATTCCTGTTGTTTTCTCCTGACTAGAAGATATTATCAATTAAACGTTATTTCATGAGTTAAGGTCTCAATCAAGGTTCGACGTCTCATTTCGGAAATACGCTCTTACAACGTCTGAATTAAAGCCACATAGACGTACTATATACCGTTTTCAAGGTCTTGAATTGAAGAAAGTATATATTGAATCCATTTTGAACAAATGTTAATAGCGTAGATGTTGTATATATTTCTACGCGAAATGACTCCGTCCGCCAGAAGGAGTTCAGCCCTTCAGGCTTTGAAACAATCTTTCTATTAATTAGCCCTTTCGAATCCCAAATAAATTGACTCAAATGCTGTGTCGGGCATTTTTTATATATTGCGTATTACAGATTTTATACCTTTTCAAAGTTGAAAAAGTAGTTTATCATCCCATTTTTATACAAACCAGGTCATAATACCTGAACGAAAAATAATTTCAAAATTCTCCGACACGGGTATTTGAGAAACGGCTGTTTTCTACGACTCGTGAAAATTTTAGGAAAATTGAACAAAACGCTAAAAGGCTGGACTTCAACAGAGTTCTGTTTTTGGCCAAAAAAAAAGTGCCGAGAAACAGCCCGATAAAATGTTTTCGATTCATTTCACGGTTGACTAAGAAGTCCCGCCTCCAAGGCTAATTCATTAACATTAGCCAATCAGAGCGATTCATGTTGTGTTCAGTCTAGGCCGATTACAAAGTTCAGACGAGCCGCAGAACAGAGAAGCTATAATTATGTTAGTCACCGATGCTCAATACTTCTACAGAAACTAGTGTCTATAGTGTCGATTCCAGCTTAATTTCAAGAAGAAACACTCTTTTAGGAGTACCGAAAAATGGCACCAAAGTAAGCAAACAATTAATATCATGCAGGGAAAACCACTAAAGCGCAGCTCGATCCGCACCATCTACACGGTAGACTGTTTATGTCATTCTAAAAAAATTCATCGCCCTGAAACGAAACCGGCAAACATTAGCTTCCTGCATTGAATTCTCTTAAAAAAATTGGCCGATGAAAGATAACAACATTTTATTGCTTCATTCTTTGTGGACTTTCAGTCTGCGATGATTCTAACTTCTTGGAACTTGAGTATAATCCCTCCAGCCATTGTTTGTTCTAAGAACTTAGTAGTAGTATGTGGTAGTTGGGGGTTAGTAGTTTTTTGGGCGTTGGCCCAAAAATTATATTGTTCTTTTCTATTGTTATTTTCTATTGTTCTTTTCTATTGTTATTATGAGTGTGATACAAGGGGGGAGGGGTGTGGTTATGGGACAAGGGACTTCCATATAAGGAGTTTGGGTTAGAGTATAAGAAAGCGTGTGATTTCAGTTGAGAGGTATTCAGTATGGCTTTCCATGGCGCTTGTATTGCTAGTTTAGGCAATGATATTATAGACTTGGCCACCCAAAATGAACATTTAAGAATACAGCAAGAGGAGGATTTCGCAGTAGTGAGGCAGCTATTTGTTTGTTTGAATAGATTAACTACGATCGTGGATAAGCTGATGGACCATGTGGAGAAGTGGGGTTCATTGTATAAGACAGTCATGTAGCAGGAGAGCCAATTACACAGTGTAGTGGTAGAGCAGCACCAATTACAAGACGATATGGATGAATACCTGAGGGAACAGACGACCCAACTTAGCCAATTATAGATGTTCCAGTATAAGGTGTTGTGTTTGGAGAACAGATGTCACAAAGAGACCCCGCCCCTAGCGCAGACTTTGATCCCGAGTGAGGGTATAAAACCCACGCGTGACCAGAGTGAGTCACAAACCTCACAGTCAAATCAAGATGAGTTACCAGAAGCCTGACGTGTGTTGCCTATGTGTGGAAGAAGGTCGCTATCCCACGGAGCCTTGGCCTGTTGAAGCCAAAACAAATTATTACAAGAATGGCGGAGAAGGTTACAAGTGTGGTTCTAAACCTGATTATAAGACGGGTTTTTTAGGCTGCAAATTTTATGCGGGAAACAAGACCGATGCGCAGAAGATACAGACTTGGTATTGGGAGCATGAAGTCATGACAAAAAACAGTGGTTTACAGTTTTATGCAGGCAGGTGTCCCTGGCATAATCTATACATGAGGCTTGGTGTGAGTCATAGTGAAAACAATCCCAACCGTTTGTTTTGCGCCTGTAACGCCGCCGCCCCAGACAAGCGATGTGATTGTTTCACGTGGTTGGAGGCTTTAGAGGGAGTGAAACCTACATCTACGATACCACCCTATGTACAGAAACCTCCCAAGAGTCCTCAAGGGAAATATATTGGAGAGGGGTTGAACCCTCATGTCTATAGAAGACCAGATCTTCCCAAGACGCAACCCCCTAACGGTGTGTTAGCAGAGCCTAGAAGTCAAGAACCGAGACAGACGCCATTGTTTGGAGATTCTGCATTCTATGTACCGGTGAAGCCTGAGGGATCACCTTCGCACCCTTATTATAGCCATGCTCTTTTTAAAGGCAACCATCATAAATCTGGATTATTTTAAGAACATTCTAGACATCACCTGTTTACAGTAGACATAAAATTGATTAAAGAACCATTGTCTGAAAGAAAAGTGTCCTAGTTGTTTATAGCAATAGAACCATAGAGGGAATGGGGTAAATCCATAATTAGTTAGATAAAAGAGAAGAGATTTTAAGAAGACTTTATTTGAACACGTTAGAGAGCTCGTGTGTGGTTTACAAACGAGTACCTGAAATTAGCAACAAAAAAACGTTGGTATGCCCTCGTCCATTTTCAAGAACATAAAACCCATAGATTGGGAATTCGGTTTGGACATGTATCGTGAAGATTGGAGCCAAGTGATGGTAAATGTTACAGTGAAGGTGAACAATCTCCATATTCTTGAAAAAGGAAAAGATCATCCGGATTACCAAAAGATCAGAGCCTATGTGAACTCAGGAGGTAATATAACGCTGCTGGATGGGTGTATGTACCAGTACATCGTCAAGGAGATGACAAATGAATTATCGGAAAAAGAGAGACCTTTGGTACACGCAGCACTGTTGAAATACGGTTTGGATTTGAGCGGTAGTGAAATGTCCGAGATTAGCAATCCTGTGAAATTGGCAGAGTGGCTGTTGCAATGGGAAGTGTTGAAAGACGAGAAACCCTACGAGGCCTCTGAAGAAGACATCACCTGGGTTGAAGTGGAAATATGGAAGAACGAAGGGATTGTATTCCCTCGAGAGTGGATCGCGCGTATCTTAAACTTAAACAATCGTGATAACATAATAGCTTATTTCGAGTTGGTCATGTAAGCTATATAAATGGGAAACTAGTGATCAAGAGTCATTTGAATGTTCCTCATCTTGGATTTAGTGTGTACCGTGATAATTAGTGAGCGTCGGTTGGAGAATCTGAACAAAGAAATAAGAAACATACATAATTAATGAGCGTCTGTTGCAGAATCTGAACAAAGAAATAAAAAAAACATACATAATTAATTAGCATCTGTTGGACCAGAACAAACGTCATTGCTATGGTCCTTATATAAGAGCAATAAAATTTGCCAACAAGCATATCATATGTCAACAATCGCAAAGAACCACCATGGGGTTAACGATTGAGTTTTATTCCAAGTTGGGGGAGCTGATTGAAAGTACCCACATGTGTTATTCAAGCTTTCATACAAGAGTGGTGCAGCGCATGAAACATGAAGATGTCAAGAACTACGTGGACAGCGACTGCGAGGGAACGTATTATGGCGAATACGTTCAAGTTGTATACAAGATATGCGTTGACTTGAGATATTGCATCCCAGTTTCAGACGAAGTACCTTACAAAATGGAGTTTTTGTAAAGATGAAATTGACTGAAGGCCTCTGAAGAAAACATCACCTGGGTTGAAGCGGAAACATGGAAGAACGAAGGGTTGTATTTCCTCGAGAGTGGATCGCGCGTATCTTAAACTTAAACACTCATGATAAGATAATAGCTTATTTCGCGTCGGTCATGTAAACTATATAAATGGGAACCTAGAGGTCGACACTCATTCGAATGTTCCTCATCTTGGCTCTAGTGTGTACCGTGATTTTACTCCTCATCAGCATTTCGAATCATGATTCGGTACAGCCCCTTGAAAGACATACCTATGCCCAAGGAGGAGAGAGAGTGTGCTATTTGCCTATGCACATCATTACGGAGCAAGCTGGTCAATGTCGCTTTAAAATTAGTCCAGACACGTTTAGAAAAATACCCTGATAACGTGACGAATCAAGATACGATTCAAGCCTTGATAAGCTGGATCCCTGCCGCTTATGAAGCAGAAGAAGCGTTGTGGAGTCAAGAGAAGTTGATTGCTGAATTCGAACGGGATCTTCGCGCCGATATACGTTTCTCTGGTTCAGATCTGGATGTAGTAGACACACCTGAACATTAGCATGTTTTTGATGATCGGTATGACATGTCTCATGTTGTGGCGGGAATACCAGCATGCCTGGTCCCTGTGGGAAAAGGAGGCGGAGCTAGAGAAAGAACTTTGGATCTTGGAATCAGGGGTCCCTGTGGGAGCATGAAGAGGGATTAAGAAGAGAACTTTGAACCTTGGATGTATTGTTTAAGGAATGAGATGAACCTCATTGGTGGATAACGGCTTAACCTATTGAAGGCTTGGTTACAGGAACCGCTATATAGAGCAGAATGAACAAACCTTTTCATCACAGTTTCATCATGACGCAGAGACAAGTCGATCTGAAGCAAATGCAGAGCCATGAACCTTGTATGGAAACCAAGAGAACCTTGGCCAAAGCCACCCCGAAACTGTTGGAACTGCAAAAGATACAGAGTTCCAACCAGATCCGTTTGGATTATCTGTTGACGGTGGCGCAGTGCGTGCAACACGGTCACATTTCGGACCATGAAGTGTTGCAGTTGGAGTTTGTAAAAGAACAGTGGCCCGATTGGGATATCAAGTACAAGTATGAAGAAACGGCCGTAAAGAACGCGCTGTTGGAACCGGCTAGAATTCAGGAAGCCATGTTGAACATTGATCAAGGGTGTTGAAAGATGCTCAAGGTAGGACTTCAACGCTATGTGGAGGTCTTGAAGCAATTTCAAGTATTTTACATGGAAGAACAACCCTTGGAGTGTGGTAGGGTTCATCAACAACAAAAACAGCCGATTCCCCAGAAGGAAAAGCAGGAGAAGAAGAGAACCTTTGTAGAGTATCGAGATCTGGAAGTGGCCAAGTTGAAGAAGCAAAAGAAAAAGAGAAATAAGAGGGGTTTAACCCTCGAAATCCCTCCAAGGGTCATTCCAACTCCACACCATTCACCCAAGAACCATCAAGATATACCGTTTACTTTCCCGACCCAGACAAGCACTCCTAAGGTGGAGGAATGCCCCATACAGCCTATGAACAATTCAGAAATGTCTATGGAGCAAATGCTTCAAGAACTCTTGAAGGAACCTTTAAATGTTTGATTTAATAAAAGACACCACACCGTGATTACGAGATTTTCTTGTTGTTTATTGTCTTGAAAAACGTACATTCATCCATGGTACAACCCCTATTGGTCTGGGAGGGTTTAATAAATCAAGTAGGCCTTGCCCTTGCAGCCCCGCCTGTTTAGCTCCTTTTCGGCTCTTGCTTGCTCGAGCCTGCTGTTTTTCCACCTTAGTTTTCAAAGTCTTTAGATTTTTACCCACAGAATGTGTCTTGGCTTCAGTGCCTGGGGTAATTAAGGATGTGGGCGTGGTTAAGGGAGGCGGCAATCCGTACGATTCAGGAAGTCTTCTACGTAGAATACGTCGTTTTGGTTTTGTAGGTGGTGATGGGGTTAGAGGGCTTTATCCTATAATGGGTACCGGTATTTTTGAAGGTGACTTCTTCTTTTTCTTAACAGGTTCGGTTGTCTCCATGCCTTGACTTCCCACAGAAGGAATTTCACTCTTCATCTCCTGAACAGGTGGTACAGTCATAACCGGCAAGCTCGAATTCTTTAGAATTACGCATCATGTTTCTATAGTCCTTGTGGAGCGCTTCGAACAAACGCATTTTCGTGGTCGCTGGTAACTTGCTTTGCAAAAGTTCTTGTATTTCATCATCCATGTCCACCAACGCATTGGTGTAAGGTGTAGAATTTTCTTGCTGTTGAATGGCTTGCACTTTAAGAAAACGTTCCTGTTGAGCCTTTAAGGGAGGCTGTTGACCCCAACCTAATTGTTCTGACATTTCGGATTCAGGAACCAGATAGGCCCGTTTGTTGTACTTCATGATGCTTACATATGGTAGAATGCAAGAGAAGGTCTCCTTTTTTATACTTTTACTGAGGGGATGACATACGATTGAACAACCCATCGATAACCATGGGTAACACATAACGTCCCATGGATGCCAACAGAGTTCCTATGAATCCTCCTTTTTGACGTAACACCCGTTGTCGTTGTTTAGATGACTTTCGAGGGTTGCCCAAGACACGCAAGGCTTGCTTGTGACGTCGTAGTGTCTTTAAGTGTTCCGGCGGTATGGGTACCCTTTTTCTGAGCACGTTGTAGACCATTTCACCCAAGGCATCGGTTTGAGGACGGTTGGCTAAGACTGCCAAACGTTTAGCATGTTTAGGTGTGGCCTGACACAAGGCACATAAAAATTCTTGATGGGTTTGCAGTCGTTTAGACATTCTTCTTTTTCTTAATTCGATTAAGGAACACAGGCCTACCCCCTACGGTGAAGAACGGTTGTTAACTACCGCCTACTTGGGTTGGAAAGGGGTCTTTTAAACCATCGTAACGAGGGAGCGAGTCAGGTCCGAACAGTTTCCTCTTGGTCACACGATGATGAGCCTTCCTTTTTATAACGGCTGCCTTTCTTCTTGAACGTCTCATCGTGATTAAAGAAGAGTCTGTATCCGGTCGTCTTTTTTATAGGTTTTAAAAGATGGATCCCAAGATCGGTATGTGTTTAAAGGGACTATTAGGTCCTAATAAAAGATCTGAACCTTTACGTCCACGGGTTCCAAAGCTCCTTTTGGCTGTGCGGGGTAGTTGTCTCACCGTATACAACCTCTTTTCGCCTCCTTTTTGTTTTTTAACACGTCGACGTCTTCTCTTTACTTGACCTTTCATGATGCCGTGTTGTGACATTTGTTTCATAACCATTGACATTGTGACGCTTTATATAATTTACACGCGTCGACGTTTAGAAGCCATCGGTAGATAGACTGTCTGGTACTCTTTATCTTCAGGTAAAATATGGGTTCGTAGTCTTAGATCATCAGGGGTTTGTTGAGTAAAATCAAACAGCAGGTACTTATAGCCTGCTTCTCCCTCTTTAAGTTCGGTGGCATCACGAAAGGCTTCCTGAACCCTCAGTTGTTCTCCAGGAAAGGCTTGCTTCACCAAGTTACTCAATTGCAGCTTATCCCGCGGGTTCTTAAACATGATAACGTAATGGGAGTTGATCGAGTTGGTACGTGCAGATTTGCCCTTTGGAAACATGTTTTGAGTGAGGTACACGGTGGTGATATTACGATGATGTGTGCCTTGCGTAAATAGTTTTTCGGCTTCCTCATTGTTCGACACTTCACTCATGAGATCATCCAAGATCAGTAGGTCGGGTTTATGTTCATACAGGTTGTCAGGCAATCCCTCCACAAGGGTCACCTGGGGATCTTGCTTCAGTTCTTGAAATCCTTCTTGCCACGTACCATAACAATAAACTACCCCCTCTAAAGGATGTTCAAACAAATCCTGACGTTGACTAATCAGTTTTTTGGTAAAGGTGGTTTTACCACACATGGTGGGGCCCACAATAATGGTGTTGGAGGGTGTACGGATTTCAGGATTGAACCGTCGCTTCATGGTGATTGATTGTGTGTTGCACCTTTTTTCAACAGACGGGTTTTTATAGCCAACCTTCGGTAAAGGAGATAATAGCTTAATGGCAGTTCATGTGCAAAACCCTCTTTACCTCTTGAACAATACTGATATCTGGGGAGGTGTCCATGGGGTGGCCATAGGGATTAGTCTACTCCACTATATTTTCTAGCGCGGGTCACAACGGTGCACCGTCTTCGCATCGTGATGAAAGAATGACTCTTTTATTCGGTTACCTTTTTTTATTATAACACACGGCATACATCACGTTTACAGGTATTGCTTTGACACACTTGATTTTGCATGACCTTCTGTTTCAACTTTTTCATATAATGCCGTATAAGTTTACGGCACACAAAATAACACACCCTTTTATCATTGACTTGAGGGTTACGGGTAAAGGTCTTAAGGATGATTGGCAGGTGCTGATTTAAAACAACACGAAAATAAAGAAAATATATAGCATAATGTCCACATACTTTAGAGTTCATGGCTTGCAGCTGCACATCGGATTTCACAAAAGAACCATTGCCTCCTTGAATCAGTGCTTGGGTAAAGTTATCACTGTAGAATTCGGGGGGTAATCCATAACTATCTTAGAATTCCGAGGCTTGATTTGTACCTGGAAAGTACATGGCCGTCCAATGTGCCCCAGGCTTATCTTTAGGATCCGTGTTAACTATCAAACAGCTTGGGTGTTTAGCTTTAGGTAGTTCATCATTTGCAAACGCCCCTGCAAAGATGTGTTTGATCTTGGGGAGGCTCTTGACGATGACTACTATATCTTGCGTGTATAATCCTTCAAACGGTTGGCTTCTCATTTTAAAAGTTACGTCTCAGCGTCGGATTTTTACGACCATCAATCTGTATGTCGTTTTCAAACTCTGGGAAGAACATAATCACCACATTTTCAGGTAGTATAGGGTTCCAACGCATCTTGACATTGACTACACCATCATTTCTGCGGTACACGTAATCGGTGAGCGCTCCGCTACCGTCTCGGGTAAAGTCCACCACAAATATGGTATAACCATGGGCATAGTCTTTTCGTTTTATACCGTTGGACTTACCACGCCACATGTCCCCAGTGCCTGTGTAAAGCGTCTGAAACCCTTCCACATAATCATGGGATTTGAATTCGATGCGTGGTAGAGGAGCTTCTAGGCCATCACGGGTCACCTGGAGCTCTTTGATCCCAAAAGGTTGAACATTGTAGGGGTTCTTGTCAAAAGCCCCGTCATAGGCGGCTTGTGACATTTGAACGATGGACATACGGTCAGGGACGGACCCCATGAACAGGTTGGTGAGGTTGAGTTCCGAGGTATCTCGGGCTGCACGTCGGGTAATGGGTTTCACGGTACGGATGGGGAGTTGGATCGTGTGCATGCCTTGATACTGAAGAGTTTCCACTTGTTCGTGTAATTTTTTGGATACTTGCACTTCACGCATCCTGAGCTTCGCACTAACTTTAATAATCTTGGAATGATTGGCTTCACTATCCATGAGCACGAAGGCATCCGTATTGAAGAGAATACGGGCTTTCAGAGCGATGCCTGGAGGTATGAATCTGTGCAATACATCTAGCATGGGTTGAATGATAAATGTTTGCTCATGAGAACCGGCTGCATACAAATCACGCCGTTCCACCAGTCCGGCATTGTAAGTGGCATGGTCTATGTCTACCGTGTCCATACGCCCAACCATATCATCATGCCACCCCTCTAACTGTAGCCCACTGTTTTTTCTTAGTAGCATCAAAATTCAGTAGGTTGGTCATGTAAGCCTTCCAAGCATAATGTCCTGTGATTTCTTCTACACTGACGTCGTTCATCAGAATATCAAAGGACTTGATTAGGGAATGTCCCACATTGTTGATGGGTGCTGTTTTGACTTTGTCTCCTAGATTACCGCCATTGGAGGCCACGATCTTGATGGTGATATGAAACTCAGTCTGTGAAGGATCTCGGAAATCGGAAGAGGCAGGAATGTTGAATTCCAGAGGGCTCCATGAAGTGTAATAAGGGTAATAATCTTGCCAACGTCCATTAATCACCGAATCTTCTACAGGTAGAACATTGAATAGTTCAGTTACTTGAGGTTTTCCACAAACACCGTATGAGTCTCCAACTCTACTTTAGGAGCCGTTTGCACAGAACGTTCTCCAATCATCTTTAATAATCAAAGATGTCTTGGTTCCTTTTTCTTCTTTTCTGACCGCCTTTTCTCTGGTACTTCGGCTTTGGGGATGTTCTGCTTTGTGGCTATTTACGGTTACCCCTTTTATTACCGACGCGAGCAACCGTTTGATTACTCATGCCTCCAGAAAATTTGTCCTTGGTATGTTCAATGGCCCTATGTTTCAAGCTGTTGGCGGTTTCCAGAGACCGGTCTTTCAGGGCTGCTTTCACGTCTTTACCGTTCATTACATCGTTACCCACATTCATGGCTGTCCCCAGGACTTCACGACCCAACACTTTCAAACCGCTTTTTATTTGAGGTACAGCTATTTTCACCAGACCACGAAAAAGGGATCCAAATCCTCCGCCCCGCATACCTTGGCTGCCACGCCCTCCGCCAATGTAGATGGGAAAGGGAGGCATGGTTAATGTGTTCATCCGTATGTCTTAGGACGCAATCCTATGGTATCGTGGATGTTTAAATTCATAAGCATAGGTCTTCAGCATGTGTGTCTCCTTTCCCTTGGCCGGTAACACATCCAACAAAGGAGAAAACTGGTTCCCCACAAACGAGCTGGTCAATGAGGGACAATAGACGAATAGGTCATCCAGATGGGTGGTGAAGGTGTTGTAGAAACTCACATTAAAGGATGCGGTTGTGATGTGGGCAGCTTGGGTGCTTTCTCCAAATCCCATGGGTTCGTAGTGGTTGGGGACCAAAGAGACCGATACAGGATTTCTCCAGATTTCATCAGGGTCGTAGGGAGAATTGTTCAGCGCATACATCTTTTCCCCATTCACATTGATTTCTTTCCAGGTGATAGTGGGAGTGGTGTCTAAAGACAATGCCCGTCTGAGAGCATCGGATATGTACAACACATAACGACCCGCTTGTTGTAGAATGAAATGATTTTCGTGTCCTCGTGCCAAACGTACATAACCGTTAAAGTCGTTCTGATTCTGAGCACGTGTGCATGTAATGGTTCTAGGAGCATGCCCTATATCGCCATCGTGGGTAGCAGTAGCGAATCCCAAAAACTTTAGAATCGATTGGTCATCTATCCTGACACCATGTCCACGATTCAATGTGAATTTAAGCCGTTTCGTGGTGTTGTTTAAATGGAATTGTAACGTTATATCGTGCTTGTTCAACCATGGTCCGATATTAATCGCCATGTAGGATCCAGGTTTCAATTTGACAGTGACCCATTTTTGGATTAACGTCACGTAATAGGTGAACCTGTTGTTTTGATACGTGATGTTGAAAGGCCCCGTTGCTATGTTTAATAGTTGCTGCATGTCATACAACAACACATCCGGATCCACATATTCCATCTTGGGAAGCAGCATAGGGTGAATGGTGACGTTCTTGGGTATACCCACACGCCAGGTGGTACCCATCCTGTAGAAATGGAATCAGTAGGATATACATTCGGTTGATCGTTGGTACCATACCGAATGATTCCAAAGTTACGTAGAGGGTGAGTGGTTGCAAATGTGTTGTTGGAGGAAGGGTAGCTAATGCTTTGCATTCCCATTTCCCATTCGCCTGCATCAAAGTTTAATTCCATCGGTAAATCAACCATCCAATGATGCTTCGTATTTCCGGGGTGTTGGTTTTCACTGTCTCGGTTCGAGATCACCAACACTAATTATTGATCCATGACTGGTTTCCTTTCAAAGTTTAAACCCACGATGCTGCGCCGAGAAGGATAGTTGAGGATTTGATTGTCCTTGTCCTTGAGCGTTATGTGTAGATCTTTCAAGTACCCTGCATTAACATGATGCCAGGTGGTGTGCTCGGGTTCTTTATAACCCTCTTTCATGTTTGTAAAATAACCCACCAACGGTTGTAATGACCCCAAAATCACCGAGGGTGTAACCGCATTTTCCAGAAACACCATGACTGTTGAGGAATCCTTTAAACCCAACTTTCCAAAAGGAATGTCTGGAGCGACCATTTTCACTACGTGTTGTTCCTGTTCTATGAATAAGGGGTTGTAACGGTACACACGAATTCGTTTGCTGGTGCCTCCTGGTCTGTTAAAGTTTATAATACCATTCACATTGTACATAGGATCATTCCAAGGGGCTAATCTTCCATCGATGCGAATGGTGGGTAAGTTATCCATACCTATGAGTTGTGCCAACTTTTTCGAAAACAGCAGCCTCAACCCAACTCGGCATCCCACGTTAAGGTGGCGCAATGTGTCACAGTGTTCCATTCCAATTTGTAACGAGTACCTTTGCTCGCAAATGTGGAACCATCAAACGTAAAATGCGGAGCGTTCAATTCGTAAATGATTCTCAGAGGGCCTTCATTCAAATGTCGTACCAATTCTCCCACTGTGCTGTAACGGTTAGGTTTTATGATTTACAGTTCTGTCACCATGATGTCCTGATTTTGATAAGCAATGAAATAATCCAACGACTCGTCGGTATCCAGCAAGATGTCTTTCGGGGGCAACACCAAATGAGAGACACTCACACGCCATTGTCGCGGGTCTGTAAATACCAAAGGTTCTTTCAAGGTGATAGTAAAATCCCCAGGTGTGTTGTTCCCATGTAACATGGGATTGGAGTCACTAGGACACCATACCGTAAAGTGTTCCTCATTCATTCTTCAAATCCTTGCTCCAAAGCCACAGGTTATACTTGTCAGGCCAACCGCGAAACTTGACCAACACTTTTTGATTCTTGCCTTGACCGGTCCGTTTCAATATTCTTTCAATACGGTATGCGGGATCTTCACCAACAACAACGTGCTGCAGTTCGGGTTCGTAAAACCAACCTTCCAACCAATCGCCGTCGTGTTCTTTAACTTTGTATGTGGGAGGATTACCTTTTATACGTTGCGCTATGGTAAACACCTATTCGGTCCAATTGGGTAGATAACCTTTCTTGAAGAGACGAGCCTGTTTGCTCAAGCGTACCTTGTCCCCCACCTTATACTTGTATTTGCTTTGAGGGGTATTGAGCATATCATCATATAACCGGTGCCATACGACTTGGGCATTTTCTTCAGTCACTTCTGCAGGAGGCATACCTATAGACCGGTGTTTGCGGTGATTGTAGGCCGACACAAAGTCTTGCAAAATGTCCACATAACGGTGATTGTCCACTTTGTAGAAATGACGAAACATATATCCTTTCAAGGTATGGTTGAAACGTTCCACAATTTGAGCCTTCATGAAGGAATGGGTGGTGTAAAAGTGCACTTGATTTTTTTCCAAAAAGGTTTGAAATGTCCCATTCAAGAATTCTTTACCTTCATCCGTTTGCAGTTTCATCGGTTGTCGGCCTTGAGCGAAAATGGTTTGAAATGCTTGCATGACTTGATGTCCAGATTTGTTTTTTAGAGCTTGCACCCACGCCTATTTGGATAACACATCAATCACCGTCAACAGGTACTTGTAACCTTTATTAACACGACTCAGTTTCTGCATATCGACAATATCCGCTTGCCATGTTTCATCCCGTCCATTGACAAACACTTTACTACGTTTAACGTTCTTTCTAACAGGCTTATGTAACGTATACGTGGGTTGTTCCTGCAACCATGTTTTCACCCTTTTTCTAGGAACAGTCTGTTTCTTGGCCGCCTGTGTGACCGTTTCCAACCCCGCATAACCTGCAGTGTTCCGAGGATCATAATAAATATCGTGCAACACATCGTTATCCTTGTTCAATTTCTTAGAGGTTGGTAATATATTCTTCTTTCTCTTCATGACCATCCGCTTCCTATTCCCCTGTACGCACCACCACCACACGTCCTCCGCAACACGCAATCAGACACCGTAATCGCTGACAAATGTCACTCTAGGCAGGCAGTCTCAATTTTACCTACAACACTCTACGGGTTATGATTTCAAATGAAACTTTATAGAGTTTACATACACCTCTTATAGTTTTTTTATAGTCTTTAGAGTTTATAGATTTAGATATTTAGTTATATATAGAGTTTAAGTATGTCTTTGTGTCCATAAGGTAAGGTATGGTACCCTTGGTGTACCCTCTTGATGTAGACCATCCGGAACACCTTTTGGGTACAGGTGGTGTGGAGCGTTCTTTTCTTGGTATCCCTCACAATTTTATTAGGGTACGTTACGGTCTTTGAGGCACAGATCCCATCCACCAAAGCTTGCATGTTGGTGAAGTTCACCTGCTGCTCCGTATCACGGTTAAGGATGATTCCCTTACATTTTACATCACCATATCCCATATACGTGTTGTAGGCATAGGCTTTGGGTCCATTGGAGACAAACTCTGTGATATAATCCCCAGGTTTACATTCGGAAGTTAAATCACCCAGGAAATCACCTAGAGGAACATCCTGTTCACCAGGTAGAGTTGTGTCATAGTAGACTACACGTTCTTGAAGCTGATCCAGAATATCGTACAGTTTCAATCTTACCATGGAGGTGACAAACGCGGCAGTCACGACATTGACGTTGAAGTTGTCTGGGGTAAACATATCCTTATCCTCGTAACGGATCTCCACTAGCTCGTCATTGAGGAACAAGATGCTAGACACATCCACCCTATCAGAATAAATCAACTAAAAGTACTCGGCAGGAGCCCTGATGTAGACTGTCTTTGTCATGTTGGGATTCTGTCCAAATTTCTCCCAAAGACTGTTCAGCAACAGTTTCGCTACTTGTCGGAGGCCTGGATTATGGGTTATCTTGTCATATTCTAGGGCAATCCCTTCCTCAGCCAAGTAGTGGGCGATATAACGTTGCTTGTCCTCTTCAGTGACACACCAAGAGGGCCAGGCTGATGCTTGCTGTTTTATCTTCAGGTTCCTCTTGATGTACTCGCTAAAAAGATCTTTGCTGGTGATAGGATAATGGTAGATTTCATACACAGCGAGGATAGTGTACCCTTTTTCCAAAGCCTTGAGAAGTTCCGGGGTGCACCAGACACTGAGCAAGGCGCGTTCTTCCACGGTATGGTGACAATGTGTCTGTTGGCTCTGTTCTACACAGGTGCGACACAAAGGGAAAGTTAACTTTCCTCCACATCGTCAAGGGTGAGGTTTTCTGTTTTGATCTCTGGATGCCCCACAGGATGTCGAGGGTCTGTGTTCCTGTTGTTTCTCATGACCGTCGGGTATAGAGAGGTGAAGTCCACGTAGTGAATCTTCTCACCAGGGCCCACCTTATGATAGAGACGGGAAGCATTAGTACGGCCGCCACACAAAGCCTCGCGGGGGTGTAGAGGTTCACGCTCCTGGATGTTGGGTGGGAACTTGAAGTTGGGATAGGCTTTTATATAAAGCCGAACCCTTTCCTTCACATCGTGTTCCCAAACTTCAACTACGTTGTAACCGTGTGAACGTAAACGTTCCGTCCTCATACGAGTATTTGTACAGAGGTCCTCCATACGACTCTGCAGTAGACTGTTAAAGGTGTTTTCCTTGAAGCAGGTGGGACACCCATGAAAATAGCAACCATGGACTTGCACCAGCGTGTTGGTTCCGGCATGATATCCATCCACCTTGGCTTGGGCCAGCATGGCTTCTCCTTGAGGCGAGGTGGCTTTTTGATAAACAAGCCCTGTCTTGAGTTCCTCCAGATGCAACCATTGAAGGGCTATGGTGGATTGCACGTCTTGAGTTCTGTACCCTTGACATGGTATGACTCCAATGGTTTCTTTCTTGATAAAGTGCTTGCGATAGGTCCTCATACAGGTGGAAGCTATGGTGAAACACTGCGTGAAGGGATCCACTTGAAACTCCTTCATGAACAAGCGACGGAAAGCTAAGCATCCGTTCATCATCACTTGGACATCTTGCACACAGTACTTCAACATATCCTCCTGCATGTTGAAGACATACCCTTGCAAGGTTTCCTGTCGGTGCCATTCCTTTACTTGATCCGCCTTGTCCTTGGTCAGATTGTCCAAACCATAGTAGCGAAGATCCGGTAAGGGGCCCACATAGGTTTGGAACTCTTGACCGCTTACTGGATCCACTCCCAACCGGTTGAAGAAGACGGGGAATATATATTTTGAGCAGGATAACCCAAAGGTTTTGGCAAAGCTAGCTAGAGGCACAGGTAGAAAGCAGAGACTGTCCTTGAAATGGATGTTAAACTCCCTATGTCTGATGTAGATAGCTTTCCCACCTTGGTATATAACCTCGGGTAGTTCTCCTTTGTTCATGAGCCACTCTAAGATGGGATAAGAATCGTAGCCCTTCAGGTTATGTGCTATGAAGATCACGTCTTTGTGGGTGGGAACAAAGACCCAGGTGCAAAATGACTCTATGTCCCGGAAAACATGCTTTCGAATCCCACAGTTCTCACAAGGAATTGTGACATCCTCCTCGGCGCACAGATCACACACCTTGATGGCCACAGCGAGGTTGACGGTATGCTGTGGTCCGAATGGCAGGGTTTCAAAATCAAAGAAACAGTATGAAAAACCTTCATCCTCCTCATCCTCCATCTCAACCATTTCTTCTGCTTCATCATCATCATATGCATTCTTAACAGGTTGAACATAACACAAATGTCCAGGTAACACCTCTTCTTTGCAACACCTGCATTCATAAGCTCCACATGTGTGGTCTTCCATCTTCTGCCATCCTTTCAAGTCGACCAAACGGTAGCACTCTTGACATACTTGGTAGCGTTGACAAGTGCTGTAACTAAGAGATGTTTTCTTCTTCTTCTTAGCGGGTAGGCTGTGGTTTGTAGTTTGTCTGTGCTTATTGAAGCACAGCTGAGTTGGGAAATTCCTATGACAACTACCACAAAAGTTCCAGGATGCCCTGTTCATTTTATCATCATCACAGGCACTCGTGCGACAATAAGCACAGTTTTTAGTACACTTTTGTCTTTGTTGATCTGTGTACCCCTTATCACAGGTTGTGCAGTAATATGCCGTGGCCAGAAAACCCGACATGGATAGTATGACGTCATAATGGAGATCGTGGAAGTAAAGGTACACCGTCTTGTGGGTTGTATGACTCTTTACATCGCCCACAAAGGTCAAACAGTTCAACATACGATCAAACACTTTAATTTGGATTCCCTGAAAAATTAGATAATCCTGGAACTTTTTTAGCTCTGGGTGCCCGCACGGTCCCAGAGGTACACCCGCATCCTCGTGTAGCTGTCGAGCCTTGACTATCTCCTCTCTTAAATCACGGTATCGCACCCCTTTCTCAAGCTGGATCGCCGTCACAATAGCCCCGGCGCAGCAGAGTTCGTCGTCATTTTGTATACGGATGATAGATCGTTTGGCATCGATACGGTCATTCGTATTAATGACGTTAACCTGCATGCTGCGCTTATTCTTACCCTTGATAGAGATGCCTTTCTTGTTAAGCTCTTTCCCGGAAGGACAGAGGTGACCCCGATGGGTATAGAAGAAGTGGTGACACTGATCACAGAATTTCGTTTGTTCACGGTAATGTTTCAAATAATGAGGCTTGACTACATAATGATAGTTAAGATCCACTTTGTAAATGTACAAAGGGGTCTCTCCTTCCGTAGAACTGAAAACAGGGGTATCATCATTCTCATACTCGAGAACAACCATATTTTTGTTCCAATGATGACCCATCCAACTGCTCAAGACTTGAACATCACCCCAAGGTGTGTCTTCAGCATCACCCAAATCTCCCACCAACTCGGCGATCTTGATCTCCATGACCTCTCTCTCAAAATAGGGTAGCCCTTGTTGATGTTGATGGCCTTGCAACACAGATTTAAACAGAGTGAAGCATGAAGCTGGGATTTTGGACAGACATACTATTTTTTTCAGAGATAGGTCACTTAGATATGACTTTAGGTTTTTTGTTTCTTTGACATGAACCGATTCATGGCCTCTTCATGTTTACCTGCACCTCTTGGATTTTTCACATGGGTGACCCACACTTCCATCTCCCCGTTGGCCATGAATCCCTTCTTGCTCTGTACCACTTTTTGGATCTGGTCCACCATACGCTCCGCATTTAATTCATGGGCAGGCATGAATGGTAAAGCAATATGGTGGTCCAGATCTGCTCCATGAACGATGAAATGCATGCTGTCCTCGTCCTGGGCACCAACATCATCCTTCGCGTGCACCAACATACGGTCCAGCATATCGTGAACTGATCCCATGAGATCCACTATGTTTTCTCGGGGTTTGAACTTCAGGGTGACGTTGTACGATTTTTTGGTCGTTCTGAATTTCTTACTATGTGTCGTAGATGTAACGATCATCTTTAAAATATCTTCCTCCTCATCATCATTCTCCTCTTCTTCTTCTTCCACTTCCTCGTGATTTCTCTTTAGTCCATTGCCCAGTTGTTCGGTTAAGATTTCCGCGAGATCCTCCGCCATTTTATGTGCATCCTCAGTTCCCATCATCTCGTCTATCTAGGACCCGTCATCTTGAAATGATAGAGGATCTTCTTCTTCTTCCTCTAATCCTTCTTCTTTTTCTCGAAGACAAGATGGCTCTGGTGGTTTCAAACCCTTCATTACCAAATCGTAAAGAACTACCATTTCCTCCTGATCCTCAGACAACATGTCTTCATCTTCGTCCATTATGTAATCATAGTAGAGACACATATCTTCATCACTGATATCAGCCATGGTCTTGTGTATCACTCAAGCTCTTCCCCTCTTATGTGTTCAAACTGTGAATCAACCAACTTTTATAAGAAAACAACAACTGGTCCGCGGTTACCCTATGAATCTATGAGCCCACACACTGGTCTGCGGTTGCCCTATGAATAAAGGAGCCCACACACTGTTCAGTGGTTACCACCATGAATCTACGAGCCCACACACACTGGTCAGGGTTACCCCTACCTATGTATCTAGTAGCCACCCCACTAGACAGTGGTTACCCCTATGAGTCTACACACACTAGACAGCGGTTATCCCCCATGAATCTAGGAGCCCACACACTAGACAGCGGTTACCTCCCATGAAACTGAGCCCACATCCTACTCAGCGGTTAATCCCCATGAATCTAGGAGCCCACACACATTGGTCAGCGATTATTCCCCATGAATCTGTGAGCCCCCCACACTAGACAGTGGTTACCCCTATGAATCTTGGAGCTCCCCGCACTAGACAGCGGTTACTCCCCATGAATCTATGAGCCCCCTGCACTAGACAGAGGTTACTCCCCATGAATCTATGAGCCCACCCACTGTTCTGCGGTTACCTCCCATGGATCTATGAGCCCACAGACTAGACAGCGGTTACCCCTATGAATCGATGAGCCCCCCACACTAAACAGCGGTTACTCCCCATGAATCTATGAGCCCACCCATTGTTCTGCGGTTACCCCTATGAATATATGAGCCCGCACACTGGCCAGCGGTTAACCCCATGAATCTATGAGCCCACACACTAGACAGCGGTTAACCCTATGAATCTATGAGTCCAAGCAGGGTTTAGAACTAGTCGACTAGGACTAATTTAGACCTTTGCTTTCCTTAAAGTATGTGTGAATTAATTGAAGCCCTTACTTTATCTTACTGCTTACTCACTATAGGGCGGTGATTTTGCTCTCCGTCATAAATACTAGCGAGGTATAGAACTAGTCTAGAAACTTTTCTTACCTTAAAGGTATTTGTAAATTTAACGTTTTATACTTTATATTGTTTTTCGGTGACGTTGCTTTCGGACCAACAAAGAAACGCAGGTGATTCAAATTCATTTTTTTTTTCAAGGAAAATTTGACTCACTAATGACTCGAAAATAAAACTAGTACAGGACCAATGGCTTAGCCGGAGCCGGAGCCTCACTTTGTTGTTCCACGGGTCGTTAAAATTCAGAATTCAAAGATATCTAAAACGTAAAGTGCTTGAACGGGAAATGTTTGCTTAGAAACTCAACAATTACT
The DNA here is from genome assembly GCA_030867875.1 of Actinernus sp. WN-2022. Classification (NCBI taxonomy): domain Eukaryota; kingdom Metazoa; phylum Cnidaria; class Anthozoa; order Actiniaria; family Actinernidae; genus Actinernus; species Actinernus sp. WN-2022. The sequence continues at coordinate 58,700,782 of JAOWCC010000019.1, forward strand.
GCAAAGCGGTTTCACTCACTTGAGAGCGGTTATTTCGTTAGATTTCTGAAAATGTGCTCTCGAAAATAAAGGCTAGCGGGATTTAGAACTAGTGCAGGACCAATAGTTTAGCCGGAGCCTCACTTTGTTGTTCACGGGTTCGTTAAAATTCAGAATTCAGAGATACCTAAAATACTTGAACGGGAAATGTTTGCTTACAAACTGAACAATTATTGCAGAGCGATTTCACTCACTTGACAGCGGTGATTTTACTCTATGAAATAGAACTACCGTAGAACTCGTTAGATTTCTAAAAATGTAACGGAACTCTCGAAGAATATTAGCGCGCTAACTCACTACACTAGGGCTGTGAATTTCCCCTCGAAAATAAAAAAAAATAGCGAGGTTTAGAACTTAGTCTAGAACTTCTTACCTTAAAGTATGTGTAAAAGGCTTTACCTGTTTCTCTTTTGAACTGTTTGTGAACCTAATAAAGTGTAGTAGGGACATATTAAAACAGAACTCAAGAAACAATAGAAGGATTAGTAGCGTTCAAGAAACAACACGATTACTGTGTAACCTCCAACAAAGAAACGACAGTCATTTCAAATTCAAATTCTTTCAAGGAAACTGAACAACAACAACCTCCTTTATTTGTAACTACACTCGCCATTAATTTACATGAAATAGTTAAAATATAAATGTATGTTACTGGCAATCTGAAAGTAGTAAAACTAATCGCGTCAGATTGCCACTTATAGAAAAAATTGCTCACTAATGACTTACTAACTGTTTTGACAAGATTTGTGTTCTAGAAAATAAAACTAGAGGTGTTTAGAGCTGGTACAAATCCAATTTAGCACTAGAACTAATGTTAGATAAATTCCAATTCGATCTGTGGTTTAACCAGAGCCTGACTTTGATTAGCCCTGTCGTTGTTCCAGGTCCGTTACAATTCAGAATTCAGAGATATCTAAAATGCTTGAACGGCTAATGTTTGCTGACAAACTTAACAATTACTGCAAAGTTTCAGTGTCGAAGAAAATTAGCGCGCTAACGGTATCGAACTGAGGGGACAATAACTACTTCGATTTGTAGAGTATTCTGTCTAGGTACTCTGGAGAAAAAATAAACAATTTCGATGAAGGATGGCAATAGATTCGAGTGGATGAACCGACACTACTTTTAGAAAACTTTAGAGCAATTTGAAATCGGTTCACTGTTTAAAGCGAAATCAAGTTTCTAAAATTAGCGTTTGTAATCCACTTGAATCTTTACCATCCTCTGTCGAAAATGTTTGAAATGCATATCAAGGCATTCACTTGGTATCTCTCTTCTTTCTGTTATGTTTGTAGTTTTGTTTAAAAGAAACTTGAAGGTTCGATTTGATTGACATTGCCCCTTAAAACCAACAACCCATGGTACGTGAAATCACATTGTAGTCTAGTCCATACTCCTTATATGGAAGTCCTTTGTCCCATAACCACATGGCATGACTGGTATGAATCACACTCATAATAACAATAGAAAAGAACAATAGAAAAGAACAATAGAAAAGAATAGAAAAGAACAATAGAAAAGAACAATAGAAAAGAACAATAGAATGTTTGGGCCAACGCCCAAAAAACTACTAACCCCCAACTACCACATACTACTACTGAACTTTACACCCGCTTCCAAATTTACTCACAAACTAAATTATTACAAACTAAATTGTGCTGTTTTTTCTTCTTATTCTTTTTTGAATACGGCACCAAGAAAGATCTACTTTTACACTTTTGGGCATGGCATTAGGAAATCTTTACGAACGAAAAGTAGCGCAGAAAATCACAGGATAGCGAGAATAAAATAACATGCCCAGTAAATAACAGCAGCTGTCAATCATTTTTCGCGCCTTTTTTAGCGGGAAATCAGAAAGTCGCATTTTCAAGGCTTTAAATATTTTTTTTAGTTTGAGTTTTTTTGTGATGCTAGATTAGGGCTTTTAGATTTATAATTTGCGAAAAAAACGTATTTTCGAAACTTTTCCATTTTGAACCTTTATCGAGACCTTAAGTGAAATCAGTTTACATTCCACCGCAAGCAGTTGCATTATAGCACACAGCAGTAGCAATTTGACTCCCTCCGGCTACTGTGCACATTGACTAAGTTACCAACACAGTAAAATAATGTTTCAATCGTCCTGTGAATTAATCCAAACCCTAACACTATATCAGAAAACACCCGAACCGTCCACAATGGGTGCTCACTAATTTAGGGTTTTTAGGGCTAAATTACTAAACAACACAGACAAATAATGCTTCTTCGATGGTCCTGTGAATTAATCCAAACATCAGTAAACCGTCAGTGAACATAAGTTCCCAACCAAACCTAAAGGTAAGTTACATGTATTTTTATTAACACTTCAGAACAATTTGATATCGTCTTACTGCAATACCATCCTCAACACAAGGAACTATGAAAAAGTCGTCATTGTTTAAGAATTTTGAAAGGTTGAATTTGATTTGACTTAAGTTGATTCAATTTGACCTAGGTTAAAAAAATGACCAAGATTAAAATAAATTTGACCTGTAACATATACAGTGCAAGAACCCGGACAATTCTTCTCACCTCGTAAACTCTGCCTTCCACATGTCACTGAAATGTTTCCGCTTCTACGAACTGAATAGGGCAATGGTCCTAGTCATTGGCCGTAGTTTTACTGCAGCTGAGAAATTTTCTAGTGTTGAACATTCCCCATACAGTTTACAAAGCTCATTGTGCTGCTCATACTAAGGTGATCGAGGAACGAGCAAACGAGCTGATAGAGAAAGAACTGAGTACTGCAGCTCTGGAATTAAAGCGAATGAAACTGGCAAGTGAAGGCGTGGATAAAGAAAACGTGAGTGACGAAGAACTGAAGGAAAGAGTAGGAGACATCGAAGTTTCCATAGTTGGTTCATGGAGTAAGCAGGGGTTGGTCTGCACGGGACGGAGTTGTGACTGTGATTTCCATTCATACCGGCAAGGTGTGAGATTCGGTGTAATAATAATAATAATAATAAACTTTATTTAAGTGTCAATATGAACATAGCTGACTATACAGTCTACTAATTGGGGACACTATTTATACCTATAAGAATAATAAATAATATAATATCCTAACTATTATCATATAGATTGTAAAATATGCTATACTAATTAAAAATGCTATGATCCTATATACAATAATAAAGAAGTCAATGTAAGCAAGAAAACTTCTGTAACTCTAAGTTAAACTTATATATTATATAAAATGTACGGAGTAATGGAATAATTAATATGTACTAAATGTATATTACCAATCTAGTTTGAACATAGAAAGCAATTGTCACAGTTATCTGTCAGGAGGTCAGCGATGTCAATTTTCCTAATACATTTACGAAAGTTCTTAAGTCTAGGTAATGTCCTGACACTGGTGCTAAGTTTTGACCATAACATAGTTCCTAAGTAGCTTATGGTATGTTTACCATATGATACAGTGTTGAATCTGGGAATTGTAAAATCTGCATTTCTTAAGCTATAGTTACTATTACTAGTTGTGAATAAATCCTGAATATACTTAGGACATAAATTGTTCTTGACTTTACACATTAAAATTCCAATGTCTTGTAATCTCCTATTATAAAGAGTAGGAAGACCAGCAGTTTGTAATAATGTGAAGTAGTCCATTGTCTTATTGCAGTAGACAGCACGCAGTGCTCGTTCCTGCACTCTCTCTAGTTTTCTGCGGTCTGATGCCCGGCAAAAATGCCAGACAGTATGACAATAAGTGAGGTGTGGGAGAATGGCTGAAATGTATAATCGTAGCTTAGCCTGTGTGGGTATCATATTACGTAAACGCATGATAACACCCACTTGTTTGCTAGATTTCTTACAAACATTACTAATATGGGTTTTAAAATTTAACTGATCATCTATGATTACGCCCAATAATTTAAGTTCGGACGAGGTGTTAACTTTCCTATCCATAATAACAACTTCAATATCCTTGTTCTTATTTGATGGTCCAATAGTTAGAGCCTGGTACTTATCGAAGTTTCCCATCAATAAATTATCCTGGTACCACCTAGATATGTCCTCACCTTCCCTATTAAGTGTTATTTCAACCTCTTGTATAGAGTTGTTTATTGTGTATAGCTGATGGTCGTCAGCATACATAGTGAGGTTGCAATTTTTAACGTTATATGATAGATCATTCTGGAAGATATTCCACATCAAGGGACCTAGGGTAGAACATTGTGGACAACCTCGTTTGACTTCTTTCCAAGTACTGGTGATAGATGATCCTAGCCTCACTCTATTCAAACGTTGATTGAAATATGATCGAAAGAGTTCCAGTGTATTATCTGATAATCCATAGGCCTTCAGCTTTCTAATTAATAATGGTGGATGGAGTGAATCGAACGCTTTACTCATATCAGTTGATAGTACGCCAACAAATTTCTTCTTATCAACAGCCATTTCCAGTTTTCAACAAGTTTCAACAGACTTATTTCACAACTATGTTGTTTACGATAAGCCGTTAAATTATGACTTAGATCAGGATCAAGCTGTTCTGTGAGTTGAGTACTAAGTAACTGTTCATAGATCTTGTCGACTGTAATTAGGATTGTTATGGGTCTGTAATTCTTATCTTCCAGATGATCGTCTTTTTTAAATACTGGTGTCCAGTCACCTTTCTTCCACTCAGAAGGCCAGTAACTTCGCCTTATGCTTTCATTGTAGATCTTTGTCAATGATGGTGCGAGTTCGTCAGCTGCTTCTTTTAGAATTTTGTTAGGAATCTGATCATGTCCAGTACTTTTATAAGGATTAAGCTTTATGAGAGCTGTTCGAACCTCCTCTGGTGTTACATCTTTAAATTCGAATGGGTTAATATCTACTTTGTTTACGTTGGAACATATGCCTTGTACGCTTGTATGCTTATCATAGTTGTTTTCTGTTTGGTTTTGCACTTCTTCTCCTCCAATATTCATTGCCATATTTGCAAAATAATTAGCAAAATGTTCTGCAACCTTCCGTTGATCCTTCTCAATCCTATCATTTAGATTAAGATTTATTACACTATTATCAGTTCCTTTACCCTTTGTATTAAGGAATGGCTTAAAAGTTTTATAGAATTCCCTTGGTTTCGACTTTAATGCATCAGCTATCTCATTCCAGTACTGTTTTATGGCTTTACGTCTGAGTCTTGTTGCCTCATTTCTCCATTTATTCTTCAGCTCACGATTCTCGTGTGTTGGTTCCTTATTAAATCTCCTAGCATATTTACGCTTAGCTCTGATGGCATTTTTCCATTCTGTGGTCATATATGCTACATCTTTTGCTCTCACCCTCATCTTCTTTAAGGGAACATGGTCATCTAATACAGTATTCAACAGACAATTCCAGTAGTGGTATTGATCATCTAGTGTATCAAATATATCTCCAACATGCCAAGGGGCTACAGAATGACCGAGAATCAGCAGAATACCGAAAATCTAACCGGCGAAAGACGTCAACGACCAAACGTGATTTTCGATGGAGCCAGAGGAGAATTAATTCGCAGCCTGAAGACTTCACGTGGAAGAGCCCTGGCCGTATTTACTACGAAACGCAACAAGATATCAGAGTTTATGGAGGATTCACGTAATATATATGTCGTATGCACCAAGTTGATGAACCTGAGGGAATGTTTCTTAAAGTTCAATGAAGTGCACGAGTCTTACCATGCTGAACTAACGGACGAAAGTCGGGAGAAAGGTGAATCAGCCGAGTACCATATAAAAGTCGAGCAGAGTATAATGTATTTCTTCGATAGAGTAAACGAATGGCTAACAAATACCGAGAATAGTTTCCAGCCAAGTGAAGTTGAGCCCGGTGATAGTGTCTCACAAGTTATCTCTAGAAAAAAGTCAAGCAGCCGCGTGTCCAAAAGCAGCTCCGTTATATCAGAAGCAAGGCTAATAGAAACAGCAAAACTCGTGGAACTTCAAGTCAGAACCGCGTCATTGAAACAATGGCAAACGTTACAAGAGGAAGAAATGAAGTTGAAAGAGGAACAGTTTAAGTTGAAACTAAAAAGAGAAGAACTGAATCTGGAGACAGAACTAGCCAAAACAAAGGCAATACAGGAGGCCTACGCAGAAATAGAGGAACGAGGTAGTAAAAGAGGATCTAAGGCCAGCTTTTCCCGCCCAAAACCTTCCCTGGTGTCTCCGCTATTGTTTCCCGAGACGAAACATGAACCGTACACAAAGCCCGAGTACACTCGTGCTACGCCACGCCCACATGATGAACCCGCCGTGAACGAACAGACGTGTAGGATCCTTGAGCAGCAAAACAAGATTATGGAAGAGATTGTACGCCAACAACGGAGGGTCAATCTACCACAGAGACAGATGCCTACGTTCGGAGGAGACCCTCTGGAGTACCGTAGCTTTATTCGCGCCTTCGAGACGCTAATTGAGGCCAAGGAACCTGACAATTCTGGGAAGTTGTACTACCTAGAACAATATACCACCGGCAGAGTACAGGAAATGGTCAGAAGTTGTCAGCATATGAGACCCGACGATGGCTATCTGCAAGCTCGTGATCTGTTAGAACAAAGATTTGGCCAAAATCACAAGATCGTCATGGCCCATGTAGACAGAGTGACAAACGGGCCACCCATCAAAGCAGATGACGGCAACGCACTCGAAAGCTTCTCCATTTCACTGTCAAGCTGCAAAAACTCATTACAAGCTATTGGATACCTGAGGAAGATAGAGAATCCTGAATGTATGAAAAAGATAATCGAACGACTACCCTACAAGCTCCAGGACAGATGGCGTGATGTTGCCGATTGTATCATCAACGTAAAGAAGAAGGAAGTGACAATCGAAGACATAGCTGATTTTGTGGAGCAGAAGGCAAGATCGCTGAACAATCCAATCTTTGGTAAGCAGTCTTTAGACTCAAAGCAAAAGACCGAGTCAAAGTTTAGACCTCCAAGATACAGATCAAACCCTTTAAGCACGAAGACTTCCTTCGTTACTCATGCAGAAGAACCCAAGACTTTAGAGATGAGAACACCAGTCAATAACCTAATCAAGCAGACATGTCCCATATGCGAGGAAGAACACTGAATCATAAACTGTCCGGTATTCAAATCTAAGAACTTTGAAGAACGTCTAGACCTGGTTAGGAAGAAGAGGTTATGCTTCGGTTGCCTTAGACGTAGACATCAGTCAAGAGGTTGTTTCAAGAGGAAACCTTGTAATAAGTGCGATAAAAGACATGCTACCCTACTTCATCCCCCCTGCGATGTCAAAGAGGAAATCAATACTATTACTAAGGACGCTTTCACACAAGCTAGTTCCAGCTTCAGGTGCAGTGGAAGCAAGTTTGCTGAATCACTCAAACAGTCTAAGACCGTTCTGCCAGTTGTTCCAGTAAGAGTAAGAAAGGCCGGTGACGATACATACATAGAGACTTATGCCTTACTTGATAGTGGTTCGACATCTACATTTTGTACGGACAGTCTTGTACATCGCCTTCGAGCTGTTGGAAAGAAATCAAAGATCAAACTGACCACAATTGGAGGAACTGAAGAGGTTGATACTATAATCATCCGGAATCTTGAAATCTCCGATCTTGATGAAAACAAAGTAATCCCCCTGCCAGTTGTGCTCTCCAGACCAGACATATCAGTCGCCAAGGACGAGATTCCAACCCAAGATGATGTGGACTGTTGGCCTCAGCTCCAACAATACTTACAGTTACCAAAACTTGACTCAGAAGTGGATCTCCTAATCGGCGTCAACGTTCCTGAGGCACTACAACCAAAAGAGGTCATCAGTACCAATGGGGGACCATATGCCACTAGGGTTGACCTTGGATGGGTTATCAATGGCCCAATTGGATGGCTACAAGGAGCTCAAGCAGTCTTCTCTCAGATGTATGTCTTGATGTTAATCCGATGTGTTCGGCATGTGCAGATCTCGCGGATGCATATTCTGATGCCACGACAGAACGCACTGATGAAGATCTTCAGTTCATAAATGTTGCAGAGAAAACAACCAAGCAGCATGACGACGGACACTACGAGATCGCCTTACCCATCAAAGATCCATTGCTGCACTTACCAAACAATAGAATTCAAGCAGAGAGAAGAGCAGCCTACCTGAAAAGAAAGTTGCTGAATAACCCGAAATTCAAAGACGATTATCTGGCCTTCATGAATGACAAAATCGAGAAGGGTCATGCAAGGAAAATTCCACGGGATCAACTAAAGAGAAGTGACGGTAGAGTATGGTATATACCTCACCATGGTATATATCATAAGAAGAAGCCAGAAAAAATACGCGTTGTCTTTGATTGCTCTTCCAAGTTCAATGGAGTGTCCCTGAATGAAGTATTGTTGCAAGGTCCGGATCTTACTAACAGCTTGGTAGGAGTCCTTGTTCGCTTCCGCCAAGAACCTGTCGCTGTTATGGCCGATATTCAAGGAATGTTTCACCAAGTACGCATTCCTGAATCTGACTGTGACTTACTGCGCTTTCTCTGGTGGACAGATGGAAACTTGGAGCAAGAATTAGAAGAGTACCAGATGACAGTCCACTTGTTCGGTCCTGTCTCGTCACCTAGCTGCGCAAACTTTGCCCTTAGGAAGAATGCAGACGATAACAAGGGCAACTTTAATGAAGAAGTAATCGCCACCGTTTACAAGAACTTCTATGTTGATGATTGTTTGAAGTCGATACCTACAATCAATGAAGCCATCGCCCTCGTCAGAGACCTATGCCATCTCATGGAGAACGGAGGTTTCAGACTTACCAAGTGGATGTCTAGCAACAGACAAGTATTGCAGTCCATTCCTGAAGGTGAACGAGCTAAGGAAATAAAAGAATTTGACTTTGATCATGATAGTCTCCCCATCGAGAGAGCTCTTGGCGGCACATGGCATGTAGAGTCAGACACTCTCGGATTCAAGATTACCCTCAAGGACCGTCCCTATACCCGTCGCGGTTTACTTTCAGTGGTGAGCTCTGTGTATGACCCACTTGGGATGGCGGTTCCTTTTGTTTTAGCAGCCAAGATTCTATTGCAAGATCTTACAAGAAAAAAGCTAGTCTGGGACGAGGAAATCCCCTATGAAGATTGTGTTCGTTGGCAGAAATGGCTTTCAGAGCTCCCTGAACTTATAAAGTTCTCGACCAACCGATGCATCAAGCCACAAGGCTTCGGTGAAGTCATCTCAAGTCAAATTCACCACTTCTCAGACGCCTCCCAAAGTGCATATGGCTCTGTTTCATACATACGAATGGTAAATGCACAAGGCCAAGTTGTCTGTTCTTTCCTATTTGGAAAATCTCGCCTTGCCCCTCTGAAGCAAATGACTATTCCTAGACTAGAATTGGCAGCTGCTACACTTTCCGTACGTTCAGATAAGATGCTAAGAAGAGAACTAGATGTGTCAATAGAGAGCTCAACATTCTGGACGGACAGCATGACTGTCATCCACTACATCGAGAACGTCTCCAAGAAATTCCATACCTATGTAGGTAATCGTGTTGCCTTCATACGAGATGCTTCAAGCCCAGTACAATGGAAGCACACAGGTACAAAGTTTAATCCTGCTGATGACTCTTCTAGAGGTCTATCTGCCCATACCTTCCTTAGTCGTGAGCGATGGCTAAAGGGGCCGGAATTTCTGCGGAAACCCGAAAGCGAGTGGCCAACGCGACCAGGCACCATGAAAGATCCCCTTACTGATGACCCTGAAGTAAAAAAAGAGATTGGAGCCTTTACAGTAGTCGCCAACTCATCAGTAAGCGCACTAGATGCCATTTTTCAAAGGTTCTCATCCTGGATGCATCTTAAGAAGTTCATCGCCCGATGTTTCAGATGTCAGAAACGGTTCAAAGAAAGACGCAGAGATGCCAAGGAAGATGACCTCAACCGTCTGAGAGCCAAAGACACAGATCCTATCACAGTTGATGAACTAAGAGAGTCGGAAAGAGAGATTCTGAATTACGTCCAGCGCCAGGTTTTCCCAGACGAATTTACAGCCCTTGAGAGTGGGAATACTGTTAAGAGGTCGAGCCATTTGCTGAAACTGGATCCTATCCTGGTCGATGGCCTAATTCGTGTCGGGGGACGCCTAAGCAGATCGTTGATACCTGATGATGCCAAACATCAAATTATCATTCCAAAGAACTCTCACATCTCCAAGCTTATTATCAAGCACCTTCACGTCAAATCTGGACATTCTGGAAGAGAGTACGTCCTAGGTATGCTACGTCAACGCTTCTGGGTGGTGCATGCTAATTCTGCCGTTAGAGGAATCCTGTCTAGCTGCTTTGATTGCAAGCGTCGCCAAGCCACAAGTGGTGAACAAAAGATGGCAGATCTACCAGCAGCCAGAGTTATTCCCGATAATCCCCCTTTCACTTGTACTGGAATGGACTACTTTGGCCCTTTCTACGTACGTCTCAAGAGAAGCCTGGTCAAGCGATATGGGGTAATGTTCACGTGTTTGGCTGTACGTGCAGTACACATAGAAGTCTCACATTCCCTTGATGCAGATTCGTTCATCCTTGCTTTAAGACGATTTATCGCACGCAGAGGTCAGGTCAAGGAAATGTACTCAGACAACGGCACCAACTTTGTTGGAGGTGAAAGATAATTGCGTATAGCCCTGAAGGAGTGGAATCAAGTTCAGATTCACGATTTTCTCTTACAAAGAGAAATCAAGTGGTTTTTTCAATCCACCCTATGCATCACATTTTGGAGGATCCTGGGAGCGATGTATTAGAACAATTCGTAAGATCCTGACCGCCCTAGCAAAGGAACAAGTTCTAGATGACGAAGGTTTTTCGACTCTGATGTCCGAAGTAGAGGCTATAATCAATGGACGACCTTTGACAAAGGTCTCTAGCGATCCTACAGACGAAGAACCTCTAACACCCAATCACTTGCTTCTCCTAAATCAAGAACCTGCCCTTCCGCCTGGACTCTTTGACAAGAATGAGATTTACTCGAGAAAGAGATGGCGTCAGGTCCAGTATATGGCCAACGTGTTCTGGAGGAGATGGACAAGAGAATATCTCCCTGCTTTGCAAGAGAGAGACAAGTGGAAATACCCAAAGAGGAACTTTGCTGTAGATGATGTCGTGTTGATGGTCGACGACTCTTCCCCACGGAATTCCTGGCCAATCGGCAGAGTCACCCAAGTGTACCCCGACAAGAAAGGCTTCGTGAGACAAGCAAGAATCAAGACAAGATCAGGAACTTTTAACAGGCCAATTGCTAAATTGTGCTTACTAGAATCAGCCGCAATTTGAACATTTAGAGCTAGACAGATTTCAGACATTTATTGCATGCTTCATATGTCGGTTTCGCATCTTTCTATAGATGGTAAAATACTGTGTATTTTAGGGGCCGGAATGTAGATGCGTAAAACATGTCAATTAATGTCTTGTTATTTTAGTTTATGTAACGTACTTTTGTTATCTCCGCACGTGTTACGTAACTGTTAGTTAAGTTTTTCCACCGCTAGCTCTTTGTTTATATGTAAATTCTCGTAGTTTTTTCTCTAGACTTGGATTTTGCTTTTCATTCTGCTCATGAGATTGAAGTGTAACGTTGGTCTATTTTGTCTCGCATCCGCACAGTTTGTCTCGTAAGTACCTTATATTACGTGATTTAAGTCGTTCTAGTTTTCTTGCTGAGTTTGTACTTTGTTTTTTCTTAGAAACCGCCGCCGTCTGCCGGTCGTAGAATTTATTGTATTTTGTTGCCGATCGTCTGGCTCGGCGCGTTTGAGAATCCTGTAATAAACTACCAGTGTATACGTAAATGGTTGAGACTACAATTTGATTTGACCTAAGTTGATTCAATTTGACCTAGGTTAAAAAAATGACCAAGATTAAAATAAATTTGACCTGTAACATATACAGTGCAAGAACCCGGACAATTCTTCTCACCTCGTAAACTCTGCCTTCCACATGTCACCGAAATTTTTCCGCTTCTACGAACTGAATAGGGCAATGGTCCTAGTCATTGGCCGTAGTTGTACTGCAGCTGAGAAATTTTCAAGTATTGAACATTCCCCATACAGTTTACAAAGCTCATTGTGCTGCTCACACTAAGGTGATCGAGGAACGAGCAAACGAGCTGATAGAGAAAGAACTGAGTACTGCAGCTCTGGAATTAAAGCGAATGAAACTGGCAAGTGAAGGCGTGGATAAAGAAAACGTGAGTGACGAAGAACTGAAGGAAAGAGTAGGAGACATCGAAGTTTCCATAGTTGGTTCATGGAGTAAGCAGGGGTTGGTCTGCACGGGACGGAGTTGTGACTGTGATTTCCATTCATACCGGCAAGGTGTGAGATTCGGTGTAATAATAATAATAATAATAATAAACTTTATTTAAGTGTCAATATGAACATAGCTGACTATACAGTCTACTAATTGGGGACACTATTTATACCTATAAGAATAATAAATAATATAATATCCTAACTATTATCATATAGATTGTAAAATATGCTATACTAATTAAAAATGCTATGATCCTATATACAATAATAAAGAAGTCAATGTAAGCAAGAAAACTTCTGTAACTCTAAGTTAAACTTATATATTATATAAAATGTACGGAGTAATGGAATAATTAATATGTGCTAAAATGGGATAATTAATATGTACTAAATGTATATTACCAATCTAGTTTGAACATAGAAAGCAATTGTCACAGTTATCTGTCAGGAGGTCAGCGATGTCAATTTTCCTAATACATTTACGAAAGTTCTTAAGTCTAGGTAATGTCCTGACACTGGTGCTAAGTTTTGACCATAACATAGTTCCTAAGTAGCTTATGGTATGTTTACCATATGATACAGTGTTGAATCTGGGAATTGTAAAATCTGCATTTCTTAAGCTATAGTTACTATTACTAGTTGTGAATAAATCCTGAATATACTTAGGACATAAATTGTTCTTGACTTTACACATTAAAATTCCAATGTCTTGTAATCTCCTATTATAAAGAGTAGGAAGACCAGCAGTTTGTAATAATGTGAAGTAGTCCATTGTCTTATTGCAGTAGACAGCACGCAGTGCTCGTTCCTGCACTCTCTCTAGTTTTCTGCGGTCTGATGCCCGGCAAAAATGCCAGACAGTATGACAATAAGTGAGGTGTGGGAGAATGGCTGAAATGTATAATCGTAGCTTAGCCTGTGTGGGTATCATATTACGTAAACGCATGATAACACCCACTTGTTTGCTAGATTTCTTACAAACATTACTAATATGGGTTTTAAAATTTAACTGATCATCTATGATTACGCCCAATAATTTAAGTTCGGACGAGGTGTTAACTTTCCTATCCATAATAACAACTTCAATATCCTTGTTCTTATTTGATGGTCCAATAGTTAGAGCCTGGTACTTATCGAAGTTTCCCATCAATAAATTATCCTGGTACCACCTAGATATGTCCTCACCTTCCCTATTAAGTGTTATTTCAACCTCTTGTATAGAGTTGTTTATTGTGTATAGCTGATGGTCGTCAGCATACATAGTGAGGTTGCAATTTTTAACGTTATATGATAGATCATTCTGGAAGATATTCCACATCAAGGGACCTAGGGTAGAACATTGTGGACAACCTCGTTTGACTTCTTTCCACGTACTGGTGATAGATGATCCTAGCCTCACTCTATTCAAACGTTGATTGAAATATGATCGAAAGAGTTCCAGTGTATTATCTGATAATCCATAGGCCTTCAGCTTTCTAATTAATAATGGTGGATGGAGTGAATCGAACGCTTTACTCATATCAGTTGATAGTACGCCAACAAATTTCTTCTTATCAACAGCCATTTCCAGTTTTCAACAAGTTTCAACAGACTTGTCTCACAACTATGTTGTTTACGATAAGCCGTTAAATTATGACTTAGATCAGGATCAAGCTGTTCTGTGAGTTGAGTACTAAGTAACTGTTCATAGATCTTGTCGACTGTAATTAGGATTGTTATGGGTCTGTAATTCTTATCTTCCAGATGATCGTCTTTTTTAAATACTGGTGTCCAGTCACCTTTCTTCCACTCAGAAGGCCAGTAACTTCGCCTTATGCTTTCATTGTAGATCTTTGTCAATGATGGTGCGAGTTCGTCAGCTGCTTCTTTTAGAATTTTGTTAGGAATCTGATCATGTCCAGTACTTTTATAAGGATTAAGCTTTATGAGAGCTGTTCGAACCTCCTCTGGTGTTACATCTTTAAATTCGAATGGGTTAATATCTACTTTGTTTACGTTGGAACATATGCCTTGTACGCTTGTATGCTTATCATAGTTGTTTTCTGTTTGGTTTTGCACTTCTTCTCCTCCAATATTCATTGCCATATTTGCAAAATAATTAGCAAAATGTTCTGCAACCTTCCGTTGATCCTTCTCAATCCTATCATTTAGATTAAGATTTATTACACTATTATCAGTTCCTTTACCCTTTGTATTAAGGAATGGCTTAAAAGTTTTATAGAATTCCCTTGGTTTCGACTTTAATGCATCAGCTATCTCATTCCAGTACTGTTTTATGGCTTTACGTCTGAGTCTTGTTGCCTCATTTCTCCATTTATTCTTCAGCTCACGATTCTCGTGTGTTGGTTCCTTATTAAATCTCCTAGCATATTTACGCTTAGCTCTGATGGCATTTTTTCCATTCTGTGGTCATATATGCTACATCTTTTGCTCTCAACCTCATCTTCTTTAAGGGAACATGGTCATCTAATACAGTATTCAACAGAAAATTCCAGTAGTGGTATTGATCATCTAGTGTATCAAATATATCTCCAACATGCCAAGGGGGCTGTCACAAGATCCCTCTTGAGATCATTCATATTTACATTCTTGTAACTTCTAAAGTTAATTGTTTTACTCCTGTATTGAATAGCTTTCAGTTTCATAATTCCGTAAATTAATTTATGATCACTAATTCCTGGATCGTATGCACCGCATTTGTTTGTGAGTATTACATCTAAGAGAGTGCTAGAATGGTTGGTGATTCTTGTTGGTTCAGTTATAACACATTCGAATCCATGTATTTCTTCCAAATCTATTAGTATTTTCCCTTCTCTTTCATTTGGTTTGAGTCTGTCAAGGTTAAGGTCACCTAGGACTATTACAAACTGTTTCTGGAGAGTTGCCCAAGTACAAATAGAATTTAGTTCTTGTTCAACTTTGAGAAGGTAGTCTTGTGCTTTACCCTTGGGAGATCTATATATACCCAGGAATAATACATCGTGGCTGCCGATTCTACTCTCAACAGCTAAGGGCTCCAGGGTTTTGTAGGTGGTTGGAAGTTTTAGCTTCTTGGATGGTAGGGAGGACTCTATGAAGGCCATGACGCCTCCACCGCCTTTACGCCGATCATTCCGGTAGATTTTATACCCGTCTATTTTAAATTGGCTATTTGGATAGGAGGAGTCTATCTTTGTCTCAGTTACAAATGCAACATGTGCTTTCAGATATTCAGTGATTGTGGATTTGAGTTCCTCAAACTTGTTCTGGATTCCATTCCGTCTACTGCTTTGCCTTATTTACTGTAATCCACACAAGCCTTGTTCGGCGTAGGAATCTTCAGGATTACACGCTCATTCAGAAGGTAAGTATTCGATCGTAGCAGTGAAAAACACAACACATAAATCAGATTGCAAATTACTTGTAAGAATGCGTATATAATTTAGAGAAAGATTTAATACTACTTCCACAGCAGCATGTGGGTTGCTTTTCATTCGTATCTCGACCTGTTTTATCTATAAAAAAAAAACGAGTCACGATCGACATGCTTCGAACACCGATTCTATAAGTACGCACTTATGTTATGGCTTTCAAAAGAACAGCCAATCGGGAGACGAACGAGGACCAGCAGTCTCCAAATGGCGTTGCTGTAGTAGAACTGTTTCGTCTGCATGGTCTCCGATATCAACTGAAGAAGTTCAAAATGTCGATATTGCTAATGAACCTCAATTTACTGACTTTATTCGTGCAAACATCTGCAGTGATTGGTTAATTAAAGAAAGCATTCGCTTAATCTGAGAACGACAAATACTCCAATTAAGGTATCTGCACTGGCAAAATTTAGGTCCTTTAAAATTCCTCTTTCTCGGGTATATTATAGTTTATTGCATCTAATATCACTTTCAATAGTTTTTGTCCACTTACTCATAATCTGAACGTTGCAAAACGCTTTTAAAATCACGTCTTTGACCGGAAGTTGCAGCTGATGGACGAGCGGAAGACTGGGTCGGTTACTAGCGAAGACTAATTGAGTGTGGCAAATTGCCCGTATCTCTGACAAAACCAAGATAGCGGAAAGTTTGGAGTTGCAAGACTTGAAGACGGTTCTGAGGTCTACATTCAACGCTGAATTGATTAGAAGTGTACTTCATTCATAACTTGACCGATATATTTATAAGATCTTTATAAGTTCTTTAATATACAGTCAAGCTTTGTCAGTTTGTGAGAATAAATTGTCGTGCCTCGATCATACATATCAATTTCAACCGCATAACTAAATATATAAAACAACCTTTCAATAAATCTTCTTGCTTAAATTTTATCTTCCTTTCCAGGCTTGGTATGTAGTCAGAAAAACACTCTCCGCTATATGAGGACTCATGATAGGACTGTTCAAGACACATTCAAATATCATGCATGTTGTAGCACGTTTCTCTGCGACGAAACAAACGATAGCGACCGATCGAGGCCGACAAAGGCAATTGCATGGCCTCTGCTTCCCATTTCTAGGGAAGAACCAATTCCTCTTGTGTCTGTACCTTTTCTTCCTTTCATTTGTTATTCGCTGAGACTTGTTTTTTCTTTACTTTTTCTTATATCCTATTCAGAAGAAACGCCATCAATCGACTTCGACATCGTGTTTACTTGAGGTCTTAGCCCCCATTTGGACAGCGGATTAATTATTGACTATGCGTACAAAGGTACCGGAAGTCACGCTTGAGCTCGTGAGGCACGCCTTGACAACGGATAAACAAAAACAATTTCCCAAAGGGGGGAGGACTAAAATCACGGCTTTTTAGAGTCCTTGGTGGCTCTGATCAGCGGTTTTGAATCCAAGATAGCCGACAACAAGATACAACTCAAGTTATGGAGTTTAAAGCATATTTTGAGGGTTCCAGGGGAAAGTTTGTGAATACTTACGTACGAAAGGACATTTCAAATACATTTTTCTCTGAACGCTTTTATGATATTCCTACGAAACCACTCATGAAGACTTCATAAACTGTAACGAATAATCGTGTGGTTGGAAGTCATCGAAATCATTTTTGTTACGGCGTTGTTAATATTTAACTTTTATTTGTAAGAATACCTGATATCGCGCGTTGTAAAACAAGAAAATGGATTTCCAACCACACGATTTTTTCAAATCCCATTTTCAACAATATTATAAGGTCAAATGGACTCATTTCAACGTGTAAGCTTAATAAAACGCAAAATATAAAATACTGAGGCACCAGGGGGTCTAGTGATAATTCAATTAGCAAAAAGGGGATGTGTACAAATTTATGCCAAGCTAATTATTTTTTATGTAGCCCTTCTTCATGTAAATGTTCGATTATTTACTGTCTATTCCAAATCAAATACAATTTTGGTAAATATTGACCATTTTTGCCAGTGCGGATACCTTAAGTCGTGAAAGTAACTGCCACCACGGTCCCGAAGTCGATGAATTCTTAAGCCCGGTTCCCATATGATCGCAACGATCGCAGGGTCCTTTTGTTCTGCGTATATATTTACGCTTCGATTCACACCGAACAAAAGAATCCTGCGATCGCTGCGATCGTTGCGATCCGATATGGAAACCCGCTTAAAGTGCATATAAGCCCTGGCTAATTATATTTCTTACGAAGAGACTAGATGCCATAGACAAAGGATTCCGGAATAAAAAGTTGTTTTGATTTATTTGTCATGGTGTATTGGCCGTTCAAAGTTGCCCAAAAACGTGTCTTGGGTTGCCTGTGGACGAAAATCAAGCGCACGAGAGCGCTTTACAAAATTGGCACTGGGTCTAGTTTTGACGTCATCAACAGAACACGCTCGATGTGCCATTGCATTAATGGCTTGCCGAATATAGCTCTCCGAAACGTTTAGCGCGATATTATCATCTTTCTCGGTTATCTATTCAATTATTTTGCAAATAAGCCCACGTTTTAAACCCGCGAAGAGACGAGTTCTGTTGATGACGTCACGTTTTATTCTCGTCCTAGTCCCCGAAGGTGCGCGGAAATTATTCTACATTTGGAAGTTTAGTCGCTAAAAAAATTATGAAAACATTTTTATTTTAAAATTTCAGATTATTTTTTTACCTTTTAAGATCTAAGCTTTGAAAAAAAAACATAATTGGCCAGGGCTTATATGCACTTTAAGCGTAAGCCGTGAAACTAACGTAACTGCCAGTGTGTCCCGAAGTAATCGTGACTGTGGACCGTGGTAGCAGTGTTTCTACAATCTAGCTGGAATGTACTCTAGCCCAAGTGGAGCTAGCTCAAATTTAACTAGTGAAAGAACGGAAATACAGTAAAAGTTAACCGAGTTATATTCAAAGCTAAGCGTTCTCATAAAATCAGTGCGTCTTAATTGACCTTAAGCACCGGAAATATGTGATTTTTTATTTTAATTAATCAAGCATTTTAAAAGAACCTTTCATATACATTTCGTTTGTCGCTTCTCTTATAATAACTAAAAGAACAAACAATTGTATTTATGTGTGTAGTCTGCGGATTGCGGATTCCTTGGTCAAATTGGAATTCAGTTCGGGTTGGTTTTTGAGGAGAAGAAAACCGCAGAACTTAGAGAAAAACTCTAACGTCGTGCAGGGAGATTGTTTCACGTCAATGCTTCGGAAGATTCCATCATAAATCGGAAATTTGGAAGAAATCGCCTTATCCTTGCTGCATATCATGCCAGTACCTGAAATGTCACTATCAAAACAGCCAGCCATATTATTATAAGTTTCTGTGAACAAACACATGAAGTACTGATATAGCACATGTATCTCTGTAAATAACATATTTGTACTCTTATATGTACAATGTACAATACAATAGTTAATAAACATCGAAAAACTTACAGGGTGCCTTTTCTTGTTTCTTAGCTTGTTTCGATTAATATTAAACGAATTTTAGCAAAGTTTTACCTTAATTTTCTACAATCTACACACAAATGCTATTAAATGTTGTCATTTACAGAGCTTGGTCTTCCTGTGCCGGTGTCGTAGGGATTTCGCCCCCTCCAACCCTCCCCCCCCCCCCCCCGGCGATATCACTAGGGATTTCGTCCCCCCTTTAGGGATTTCGCCCCCTTCTATTACAGTAGGGATTTCACCCCCCCCCCCTCTCTCTCTCTCTCTCTCTTGTTTACGAGATTTCTGACCCAATATTATTCGAAAAGTAACATCTAGTGATATTCTTGGAACTTCGTAAGTAGACCATTTGAATCTGTTCGATACTTGATCTTCTGAAATAAAAATTGAACGCATTTAGGCAATACTTCTGCTCTCGGTTGCACGTTTTCAAACAAATGTTTAAAATTGCCGCTTTTGCATAATTAAAGCTTTTTGTGCTAATTAAATACACTACATCTCTTTGTTTAGGTTGCGCTAAAGTAGTGTTTCTGAACAAGGAACTTCCTGATAATTCTAAATTTACAATTTAAACTAACCTCATGAGTGTGAAGTGTTTTGTTCTTCTGTCAAATATGATGAGTAAGAACAACTGTAATATACTCCTGGTAAGAATAAGAACAACACTTTTATTTGCTCTACAGATTAGTTATAATTAAAGTAAGATTGATATAATTGATATGGCTTTATAGTCAGCATGAGAAATGGCGAGAGTCATTCGCATCGATCTCATTCCATAGTTCATTAAACAAGTAGTGAGACAACTATGACCTGCATTGTTTCGGGTGCGCTTTGTGCAAACCAAACGTTTATCAATAGATCGTTAACAGAAATTACCATTTTGGGTAAACAGAATGAAACAAAAAATTGCACTGATTTCTTTCATTTAGCCAAGTTCACTTTAGACTCGTTCCCAAAGTAACGCAAGAAATGCAACGGACTGCGTTCAATCGCATGGTCGTTTTATTCGTGTTGACGGTTTTATTGACTCGAAGTGATTTTTCAACAGCTACCGTTTATTGAAGCGGCGTTTACGATTATTACTTCTATTTATTATCAAGTACGTCGCGATAAAAGACCTAATTCAAAATTTAATGAACAAATAATCTTTCCAAGCATTGTGGGCTTCCTCAGTTTAGTTTATTCAATGAGAAAATTGTTTCAAGGAGGGGGGACGAGATTACGTGGGGGGGGGGGGGGGGGGGGGGGGGGGCGAAATCCCTAGAACACCGGGTTATTCTAGAAAAGATATGTCTTCGTGAAATCGCAAACTACAGAATGCTCCAGTTTCCTATTCGAAAATTACCGCTGAATACAATGACTACAGACGCATGTACTCAGGCTTAGCCTCATTCTGAAGTGAAACATTCATAAATACCAGCGAGAAGGTGGGCTATTCACAATTCTGCGTATTGTTGTAGTTTCGCATTTTCCACCTTCTCGCTGGTATTTATGAATGATTAACTTCAGAATGAGGCTAAGCCTGAGTACATGCATCTGTAGACATTGAATTCAGCGGTAATTTTCGAATACGAAACTGGACTATTAAGAACTCTTGGAATATTGTATGAATGTAGTCGACGAGTACTGTAGTTTCTGTAGCCTGGGAAACCAGCCGACTCTTATCGCTCCCCACTAGCCTGGGAAACCAGCCACGTCGTCTCTTTCGCGAGTGGGGAGCGATAAGATTCGGCTGGTTTCCCAGGCTATAGTTTCTGTCGTCTTTCTTTTAACTAAATGCCTATTATTAATGTATAAAGTGCATAAAAGTGAATGTTATCTTTTCAGAAAGCTTGAATTGTTCCTGTAAAACAGAGGAGGAAGAGGAAGAGAATGCAAAAGCAGGCTGACATGCACAAAGTTTTAGAAGCGTTTACCGGCGCTGCAGATTTGAGGTTCACGCTTTAGCTTAAAATAGTCAATTTGAAAAAGATTGCAATTGAGTCACCCGAATCTCAAAAAAATTGAGATTTGAGGTTCATGGTATAGCTTAAAATGGTCAATTTGTAAGAGATTGAGTCACCCGAATCTCAAAATTTTTGAGAGTTGAGATCCACGGTAAAGCTTAAAATTGTCAATTTCTAAAAAATCGAGTCACCCGAATCTCAAAATTTTGGAGATTTGAGATCCACGGTAAAGCTTAAAATGGTCAATTTGTAAGAGATTGAGTGACCAGAATCTCAAAAATTTTGAGATTTCAGATCCACGGTAAAGCTTAAAATGGTGAATTTGTAAGAGATTGAATCACTCGAATCTCAAAAATTTTGAGATTTGAGATCCACGGTAAAGCTTAAAATGGTTGATTTGTAAAAGATTGAGTCACCCGAATCTCATTTTTTTTAGATTTGATGGTTCACGGTATAGCTTAAAATGGTCAATTTGGAAAAGATAGACTCACCCGAATCTCAATTTCTTTTAGATTTATTGTTCACGGTATAGCTGAAACTGTCATTTTGTTACATCGCGTGCAAATCCCTAACGATAAGGTAACAGGAATAAAATACCATTTTCGTAATAATTTGTCCAGTCTTTCTTTATTTGTGATATATCATTTAAGGGCTAAAGTAAAAGTGTTAGTTTTGTAGCATTTTTAAAACAACCATAAAGCCACGTTGTAGAAGGAGCTCAATTTGAAAACACCTCTAAATGGCATTTTTATATGTGAAGAAATTAAGGTTTTTTTAAGTAACACAATAAAATGGCAGATTTGAAAATAGGAAAATAGGTAGAATTTCACGAATCTAAGAAAGTGTCGTTTTCGTGAAACTGCACAAATGTACATAAAGCGATTAATCAGTTGAAAATATAAATTTTCCAGTGAGACAAATGAAACCTTGTTCCAAGTACTTTAAAACAAGCCATTTGGCCCGTATTGCGGCTTAAAGATGCCAGCGAAACAACGTTTTCTTGCAGTTTCGATTGAGAATTGTTATTTTGGAAAAACCGGGAAATAGTTTGGAAGAGGTTTTAAGCTTAAAGTGCCCCTTTTTCAATTTTTATACATACAAATGTTAGAATCTTTGAAAGGTTGTGCGTACTTATGCGAAGA
Organism: Actinernus sp. WN-2022; assembly: GCA_030867875.1. NCBI lineage: Eukaryota > Metazoa > Cnidaria > Anthozoa > Actiniaria > Actinernidae > Actinernus > Actinernus sp. WN-2022. The sequence goes on from JAOWCC010000019.1 coordinate 58,722,994, forward strand.
AATTATGTTCTATGCTTGTTTCAAATAGTGAAAATTTCACCTTTCCTGACCCATGACAGCGTAAGACAAAGACTGGGTTGATTCCCGACCTTACGTCATCCAATTCATTTGACTTTGCAATAATTTAAATAAATATTTAGCATTTTGTATAAATTAACTGTTTTCTTTACAAACAACTCACAGACTGTGTATATTCTCTCTATATATATTGATGTTGTTGTGATAGAAAGGTGCCAATGATGGAGAATAATGCATTTAAATGAGGTGTTGTAAGATTGGGAATCAACCCAGGCTTTTTCTTACCACGTTATGGGTCAGGAAAGGTCATTTTTTTATCTTTTCAAACAAGCCTAGAACATAGAGTACCGGTATTTTCTGTATGAAGCCAAAAAATTATTCGCAGAAGTACTCAAAACCTTTCAAAGATTCATATGTATAAAAATTAGAGGTTAGGGGTTTGTGGGTTTGAGACCTAAGAAACGATGTGCATGGTCGCGATTGGGATTCATTGAAGTCCCTCACTTTACCTGTTAATATGCTGTCATTGACAATTTCAATACTCACATGACTGGTTTCATTTTCTGAAAGAAAAATCATTGGTTCAGTCTTAGGCAAACCACAATAATGAAGTCAATTATAGAATAAAAGATAAACCAATAACCAAACTAAAGACCTGGGGATTAGATGCGATGGAGGGAAACGTCTGGCTCTGCTAGCAGAGTACATACTACTTTTAACCACAAACTGACTGCTATATTAAATTATTAGTACCATGTGCATACGATGATTCGAACGGATCCATTTTAGGTTCTATGTGCTGGATGATCGAATTCGGTGACATCTAGTTTTCGAGATTTGCTAGCCTGTGTTTGCCGGTCGTCGCTGGGGAATATGTGATGATTATAGTATGTCTGAATACTTAATACCTGTTGTTATGCTGTCGTCGAATATGTCAATGCTCCTGACACGACTGCCTTCGTTTTCTGAAAACCAAAAGGCATTCGTTCAACAACGATTCAAACTCTCAAATGATACTTTTAGCATTGAAATTATTAGTAGGTCTCGGTAACTGTGTAAATACCTGTCGTACTGTCGTACGATTGCGATTCCGGGCACAACTATCGAGCGAACGGTCGAGTTCTTGTCAGGGGTGCTGTGACAGCCAGGGCCTCCAAGATCATCCCAGAAAACCTGTTCGTGTACTTCACTTGACTCAGATGATATATCATGTAAATCAGCCATTTCAGGCTAAATAGCACATTAGTCCTGACGATTCGAACGGGGATACAGCTACATTACTTTCACCTCTCAAGCTAAGCGATCTACTGACTACGAAGAGTGGTCAAATGAGTAAATTCTTGAAGGCACACAGTGTGACACGTGACCTGTCAATCAATTATTACACGCATGTTTGTGACACCCTTCGCCAACGGTGCATTTTGTCGATCTTTTAAATTACCAGTTAACTGTAGAACACCGATGCTGGCCGATTTCATATATCCATTTGGCCCTAAAAGATTTTGTGTGTTAAAAAGGGATCAATTCCCGTTCTAGGTGAAGGCCTAGGTGGGAGGAAATCATCTCTGTTAGAAATGGTAAATTCCAGGCATAGTGTTAGTATATTAGGTATGTGAGGTGTGTTTCTTTATCGGGATCCAGGCCAGACGAATGCCGCTTCAACTTCACAAATTCATGGTCTGCGAGTTGTCAACTGTCACACGGGACATTTCCGGACCAAACAGACTCTCTCCTTTGTTTATGCATAGACTCCCGGGAAGCATGTAGTAAACTGACAGTCTAAAATACTGATGTTTTCAACCGTACATAAGCTGTCTGTCTGTTTTTTGGTATGCCTTTATTTGAAGCAGGACAATTCCTCTTTGAAATAATGGGTAGCATGGTATTTTCTTGCTCGTGGAGGAACTATAACCATCGAAGTAACAGGCCAACAACAACACTGCAATAAGCTTTGTGGTGGAATGGAGATCCCATATGTGGTGACATTTAGTTGCTTCAGAAAAGCAACTGTAGACAGCGTTAAAAATCGTTTGACGAAGAAGTTTTAATGGCAAGAATATAACTTACATCGAAACGGCTCTAGAGAGCCACCAAACTTGCAAAAGCAATGACCAGTGTTTAGTTTCTTTTGGGTTTGTGTGTGTTTAGTATTATACCTTAACTCGCTTGAGTTAATATTTCTTTGAAAATTAATTTATGTAAATTTACGAAACCTTATTGAGGATGTTCTCGCAGATAAGCCGCACCCCTCAATTTCAAACGAAGATTTTGGGTAAAAAGGAGTGGCTTATCCGTAAGTGAATACGGTATTTACTCCACTATACTAGTACATGTACATGTACATGTATATTCAAGTGTTTTTTTAAGTCAATATAATTTATGAATACCCACAGTACTGTATACCCGTGATAAAAAGTTTCAACAAAATTCATGTAATTTTCTTCTGAATTTAATCTAAAATTATTCTTTTTTTTATGTTTAGGATCTCCAATCTGCATCGTCAGAGGTGGTGAAATTAGCAGTTAGAATCAACTTCAGTAAATTGTTGACTCTTCAATGTGATCATAATCTGCCCAGCTAAAGCCTTAGCTGTTATCGAAGGTATAATGATGAATGAAGGAGCTATTGGGACTCAATGTGGCTTTATAGTCAACAAAGACAAACCAAGCTACCAAAGAAAAAGGTAATTTATTATAATATATATATATTTTAAATTAGCGAGTACAGTATTTACATGTACCATAGATTCATTCCTATACTACGCAAAACGCCCAACGCGTACAAAATCATAATAACACTACAACTAATGGAGTGTGACAGTGCCGGATGCCTGGTGGACAGCAGCAAACGGTTTCTTTAATAAACTACGGTATTACAAATCATTACATAGTACTAATATTACAAAATCATAACATTTAACAGGACATGATTTAACAGGACATGAAGGAATAGAGAAAACATTCCATAACCACACATCATCCTAAACGGATGGTTGCACAATCAAATGACGTAATCACATGATAATAAATAGCTTTTCACATGCTTAAATCAAATAATAATACCGAAAAATCGATATCTAAAGAAAATAATGTACGTTGCCCGGTACCAAAAACCATCGTAAAAAACCACGTCTTGCTACGTGGAAAAACTTCTGGAAACGTACTCCTCGACCGAATGCAATCGTACAAGGCTCCGAGGGCTAAAGCCAAAATGGTTATATCTTGATGAATAATAATTTAAAACATTAAAACTAAAGTTTGGCTGACTTGTGGCTGTCCAGCAAGCGAGAGAAAGAATTCTAAAGTGATTGGTCTTTATATACCTCAAATATGAATATTAAACATATGTACAAGAAAAGAACTAATGAACTATCACTTAAGTGATAAACAAATAGCTACGTGCCGTAATGAAGACGCTTTCCAACTCACTTTGTTACGTTGGAAAGCCTCTAATCCCATGTATAGTTCAGTATGGCTCATGCATGAGTGTAGCTAAAAACAATTGAAACTTTGCACATGTGTGGTACTTTGGAAAATGCACATCACTGTGCTAATAATGATGTTGCCATGGAAACACTCTTGGCCCCCAGGCTTCTTCTGTGTGAAAATAGAATTTCTTTATTTCTCCTTGAGTTACACACATTTTACTTATTGTGGGCTGTTCACCAACCAGTAAAGATTAATGGTGTCACCTACTTCAAAGATGAACAGCCAGAGGAGGTGTATGAACATCTTATCAACATTTTTTCTGGAGAGGGAAACCTTGTCTTAGACTTTGGGAGTGGAACTGGTAAATATATCTTCAAGCTGAAATAATGGTGAGAGTATCCAGCTAATGCCTGCTCTGAAGTTCAGAGCACCCAACTTGCAAATTCCCTACCTTGAAGTTCAGAGTCTCCAAATTCACAGTTCCGAAGTTCAGAGCACCCAATCTGCAAATTGCGTGCTCTGAAGTTCAGAGTACTCAACCTGCCCGATCTGAAGTTCAGAGCACCCAACCTGCAAATTACCTGTTCTTTGAATATATACTATATTCAAACAAACAGCCTAGTCCCTAGGCCTTCTGGCTGGTACTTTGTTTGAGTGGGATAATGGGATCCCTGTGGTTTGTAATGGCTTCTGACGTCACCAACTGTTAACCAGAAAGCCTAGCAAAATTCGCCCAGCTGGGCCCAAAAAAATCGCAAAATTTTGTCCAAGATGGTGGCCACTCTTGATGACAAGGGGGAAGATAGTTCAAAGACTTGCATGCATCAGGTGATAGGAAAATCACATTGAGTTTCTTATTCTAAAATGTTTGACGTTTCTGTAATTTCAAATGGTAAAACCTGGCAAAATGTAGTCGGAGCATTAAAATTAAAATTATCGAATATCGTGTATTTTTTAAAGTACTTAAACTTTATTCAACAAAATACCTGGCACTTCGCTTCCAAGCTATTCATCTTACAGATTTGGTTTAGCTGCCCGATGTTAGCAGAGAAGAGAGACCGACAGCAGCAAGAGCCATCTTCAGTTTTTACCAGTGGAATGAACTCATTGTGCTTCATAAAACGGATAGAAGTTGTTGAGCCGTGAAACTCAACGCGATATTCACCTAGAGCAGGTTTCCTCCACGTCAAATCCAAGTAAAACTCTCTTAAAGAATCAAACCCATGCTTTGTTATTTGCTCAAGCTCTTCACGAGCAAATGTATACCGAATCTGTGGCCGCCATGGTGGATTGAATTCTACTAGGCCTTCTAGTAACAGTGCGCAGTGACGTCACAATCCATTACAAACCACATGAATCCCATTAACCCACTCAGACAAAATACCAAGCCAGAAGGCCTAGGGCCTAGGCTGTTAAACACATAAATACCAGAGATTAAAGTCGCTGTGTCACGGTACTGCGCATGTGTGAAAATCTGATGATTTTTGAATTACGTTCCTGCCCGGAACGAAGTTCACAGAGGGGTGAAATATCGATTTTTAAATCGGCTTCCATCAGTGTTCTTTTTGAACTCATCCTTCCTCCTTTGGTCATTTATGGAAATGTAAGATGTGCTTAAATAAGTTTTAGTTATTTGTTTATTCAAAATTGTCGTTGCGGACTGCAACACAACCATAACAAAAAAGCATAAGTGATGCAAACGGCCACTGAGTACTCTGAATACAGCAACCGAAAAACGCAAGAAATTGGAAACTTTTTGGCATTCCAACCAGAAGCGAAGAGGGTTTGGATGTCTAGTAGAGTTCACGAAACACATGGCAACTTTTCAAGTCGTATTATAAATGATATGGCAGTTTTCAACAGCGATACGAAGAAATATATATCTACGGCTTAGAAACGAGGCCGACCGGGAGTACAAAGACTGTACGAAAAGTTAGATAAAACCTTTATTTGCTGGCAAAATAACCTCATGAACTCAAACACGATAGCCTTGTGAGCAATTGACATACATATGAAGCTGTAGAAGTTATGATCGACTCCATGAGAGTCTGCAAACATCGATCTGCTATGAAACCGCTTGTCAGTATTCGCACTTTCGTGACTAGCGAACTTTTCTACTTTCGACACACGGTCGCTAAACTGTACGAAATCTCCAAGAATAAATCCCTAATGTCCAAACTAACGGGAAAAACTGAAAGAGGAAATCCTTGTGACCAATCAACATACATATGAAGCTCCAGAAGTGATTATTGAATACATGAGAACCCATAGAGCAAACTGATAATAATAAAAGATAACGTGCTATTACTTTCACGGACATTTGTGACTACGTACTAAACTCGCGCTACAGCATAGCTTGAAATACTGTACGAAAACTCCCGTTTAAAAATTTCCTGATGCCGAAAGAACCATAGAATCTTAAGCCAGATATCCTTCTGACCAATCGACATAAATATTAAGCTGTGAAAGTAAGTTTCCAGTCCATAACAGCCGATAGTGCAAACTAGTAAACAGCCACTCGTACTTCCGAAAGTATTGAACTTTTTAGCGCAAATGTATGTGTTACGTTTCCAAACTTTAAGACAATAAATCGTCCATAGAATGTTCTATATTTTTTACAGCAGAGAACTGTGTTATTAGTGATGTAGAAATAAAACAATGGTGCCATTGGGAGAATTATTTCATGTCAAAAGTACACAACGAAGAAATATATATCTACGGACGCGAGCAGCTTGTTTCACTTTGGTCAAATTCGGACTGTTTACGACTGGAAACAGCAAAAAATACAAGCAAGTAATGAAATATAGATACCATTCTTTACTCAATGCTGTTTACCTTGGATGTAGGAAGAATAAAATCCTTGTAAATCTCACCATATACTGTGCATAACTATAATCTGTGAATACCCGAACAGTGTGGAGTTTCCTGCAAATTATTTTGATTGATTCTCATTGGATGTTACACAATACAGCTGTCAATTCAATGTCTGGAGACTGTGACATGCGCAGTACCGTGACACAGCGACTTTAACATGATATATCTATATAAAAAAATGCTCAGTAAAAGCACATTATTTTACAATATAAAGAAGAGATTCCACCTTTTAAACAATCATATTTTACTATAGTTAATAGAGGGGGTGGTCATGAAACCCAGCGATCTTCTTCGTGATATGTCTCTGTTTGCTTTTTTCAAACGTGCACAAACACAGTATATCTTGCCACATACCATAAATTATTTGTACATTTTTGTAGTTTTGAAAAGCCGTTTTCACAAAAACTATTCAACATATTAATCTCACATTTTCGGTAATTATTCAGTGCGACTTTCTCTTTCGATTTATAGAGTTTTTTGTAGCCTGATGTAAGACTTATGATAATGAGACAAAATGTGAAGAATGACTTCAGCTGAAATCGTCCAATAGAAACGTGTGGGTTTAGTGGCTCAACCGTAGCTAATAAGCCATAACCGTGGACAATCTTTTGATTTATCCCCCCTTTTCCAATGTAAATTGCAGCCCCTTTGAAGTTTGCCGGATTTCCTAACAACCCCCTCTAACAGACCACACAACGTTTTGGCAAATCTTGTACCCAAGATCTTCTGTTTCACCTCTTTTTCGTGGAAAGAAGACAGGGAACCGTTTTAGAATCTCCTCGTCTAAAACTCCTTCGAGTTACGATTTCTTAGCTGTAAAGTGCATTAATTGAAGAACACATTATAAACTCTCAGCGATGCAAACCTTTGCGAATTTATATCAAGCATTATAGAAAATCATACTTTCCGCCATTGCCTATATCCATATAATTGCTATATTAGCAGATATTGAGCCAGAAATTGAGCCACAAGGGACAATTTGGCCCTTAGCGAGTAATTTGGCATTTAATTTCCTTTGGAAGCGGGACAAAGCTGGACAATTTAAGGGACAAATGTGTTATTAAAATTATAAAAGCGGGAATGGCGCAATGGCGCAATGGCGCAGCTGTGTACATCACATTCAAATACCTTCAAATACACCGTTATTTATTACAAATTATAGTTCATAGGTATTCTAGTACTTGAAATCTTAACCATTGTAGCATGAGATGTTTCGTCTTGCCATTTCGCATCGACGTGGTCCCCAATCACGATTGTACTGCCATCGGGCTTTTTGACTTTGTTTTGTCTAACGACATCCCAAGACTCATCCCAAGACATTATCAAATAGTAAAGAACCATTGTAGCACTGGGAATTCAATTCAGATAAAACAGGCGAGTATCAAAGCTAAAGAAGGAAGAATCGAGGATAGACTTTTAAAAATAAGTGAACAAAATTGAAATATAATATACTTCGAGTCAAACAGTGACGCATTGCGTGCGCAAAACATCCCTCGCAAACGGTACAAACGGCGGGTAGCCTAAGTCGAGGATGCTGAAATACAAGAAGTTCAGAAGCTTAAAGGTAGTTTTGTTAGCAGTAACAAGTATCATTTTTTTTTTAAACGTTTTCGACGCCAAGTCATTGAAAAAGGCTGCATTAGCCGATAATACGAGAAAGAGAACAACAGCTGCACGCGTTGCTGTTGATAATCATTCGCATGTGCATGAGGGCTTTGGACTTGGCCTTGCGGCGTCCGACTCAAATGTCAGTGATCACGAAGTCGGGGACTGTGAACTGCATGAAAAGTTGTTGGCTAGCCATAATGAAGAACAACGAGAAGAAGTAAAATGCACAAGAACTGGGATGGACCAGAGTCGGGGAGTGGTGACGACACCTGCAGCGAAGACGAGTTCTTAAATCTGTGGGATCCAGAAAAGCATCTCGCTGATGATTCGTCATGTTACAGCAGTGACGAAGATACTCGACCAGCCGAAGTACCAGAAGAGGAAAAGCTGTTGTACTTAGGATGTCCTATAACCGTAGAAACGAGCATTCTGTTACAACTTCGTTTTGCTATGCAGCATAAATTAACGTGTGAATCACTTATTGACTTATTTAAACTTATTCAAGTCCACTGCCCTAAACCAAACACATGTAAGACTTCTATGTCAGGCATCCGTGATTACTTGAGGCTCCTCGATTCTCCTTTATGCAGTAACGTATACTATGGTAAATGCAAAGTATATGTTGGCGAAGTAAGTTTACTTTGAAGACCCAGGTGAAAATCTTAGGACATCAAAGGGAGGCAATGTGGGTTACTTTCCTGTTCAGAAAACAGAAAGTGGCTTTGGGGAAGCAAGAACTATGGAATCTGTCAAATCTGATGGCCTAGAAGCACCTGAAGCTGGAAAAATCGGTAGGTGCATGCATACATATATATGTACGTTGTATTTCAAATTTCATGTGCTCACCTTTTTTTAAGTAGTTTATCATTAAAATCGAAATCTTGGTTATTTTCATATAAAATGACTACATTGAATCCACACGGAGATAATTTTTGCACACTATTTTCCACACCGGAGCGAGGAGCAGAAATGAAATGCACTTCTGTCTCAGGCGGTTGTATATTTTTAAGAACCAAGACCTAAAGTATTGGGGGTGGGGTGGTCAAATGCTAAACTTTATCAAAATGATTTGCATATTTGCATATTTCTGTTCTGTTGATCTTATTTTAATGGACATGTGGTATACTGTACCTATTTCTATACCAGACATGCAGATTGCATCCAACTCATCAATAAATTGTAAACATATTCTCCTTTCCAGAATATAGTGTTACTCAGCATAAAACTTTTTGATCTTGTCACCCTCCACATTTCAATATTTATGTACAAATTTCACAAACATCTCTTACCTTCCGTTTTTCATTCTTTCTTTATTAAGGTTAATAAAATTCATAACTACAATACAAGGCTTGCCGCAAAACAGTCTTATTATCTTCCAAAAGCAAGAACAAACTTGGAATTTTTAATATCAGATTTGAAGGTCCTACAGTATGGAATTGCATTGATGAAAATATGAAACTTTCCTCAATTTCATCATTTAAAGATAAAATGAAACATAGTTTTATAATTTTTTAGAGACTTAAACATTGGGCTTGAATGCTCATCAAATCTAGAAAAAGTAATGATACGCATTGCCTTTTTTTTGTAAAATAAAGAGTGGTTGAAGGGTAGTTTCATATGTATTCCCCCAACTAATTATCCCATAGGTCAAAAATGGATATATCAAAGCATAATAAAGATTTAGAAGAATATCTATACTAATATAATAGCGAAGTTTAGAGAAAATGCCAACACTTCTTTCGATCTTTTTAACAATGCATTCTACTTGTTTTTTTCCCAACTAAGATTCGAATCGATTAAGATACCAAGGTACTTAATACAAAAGTCTTGCTTTAGATGCTTATCACTTATAGTTAACTTAAAATTGAGACCTTATTTTTTTTGTGGGGGATGAAAGATAACAAAATTTGATTTTTCTTTGTTAAGTGAGAGCTTATAAGCACATAGCCAGATATGGACATTGTTTAGTTCAGTGTTACATATCGCAACCGGTTATCATTTTGACCACACTCCAGAACTCCAGGATAGTTGTTTAATCACCAAATCGGGAATTCAAATTATAACAAGTCAATATACTGAACTCTGTGTCTTACACTCGACTCTCGAGATTTGACTCTGTTCTCTATCTAGACTTGTCTCCTCACGTGCCCAAGCTCGCCACGTGTGTCTCACGTTACATTACGTAATACTAAATTACATCGATATGCTAATTTAATCACCTCACACTCTCTCCTATTTTCTAAATGCCTGCTCTACCGTGTGAGTTACTATACTCCACTTTACAGGTAACTAGTTTCACCTTGAACTGTTCTGATGGCGCCTGGTGGGGTGATCAGCCCCAGCCAGTCCACCCCTTACATGCGTTCCCTAACTAGTTATCTCGACGGCTACTACAAGGTATCCTATCCGTCGTTTCCGTGGTAACAGGTAACAGGTGCAATTACACCTTCCTCGCTACATAGCAAGTTAAAACCTAGGAGCAAATACAAACTTCGCTGGATATTTTTGTAATATATATATAACAATGTGATCTAAATAAGTGTCTAAATGTTCAATCAAAATGTCCCTCAATCATCAAAAATTCAAAGTCTTCGTTATACATGTGCTCAGTATACTGGTTGATATACCCGTCATAGCCTAACCGTATAGGCGGTGCTCGTGCGCGCTGAGGACGACCAATCCGCTCTGCCTGCGCTGCGTTAGGTACTCCTGCAGCATCTGGTTGCTCCTCTGCTGGAGGCACGGCTTGTGGTTCTGCATCATCTTCAGGTGTACCCTCTGCCTCGTCGCCTGCATTCTCCGGTACCGGGCTTTCTCCCCCGTCGTCTGGTGGTTCGCGTCTGATGATGCTGTCCTCCATATCACTTCCTTCTGCGGGTACTCGGTTCTCACTGCTTACGCTCTCTCTCCCCTCCCCTGCTCTTCCGTGTGGTGTCTGCACTACCTCAAGCTCACTTAAAGAACCATCGTACCACTGCTGTCTGAGCTGGTGTCTACCGACACTGTTTGCTGCCGTTGTGTCTGCCTGCGCCTCCTGCGTGTCGGTGGTGGTTGGACGAGTGCCGTCAAGGGAAGATAATCACACGGGAAAAGCAAGTTTCGGTGAAGCACGCATTGCTTGCCTGTCTGATCCTCACGCTTCACCTCATAGACTGGACCTGTCCCTTTACGGTTCACCACTACATGCACTGCATCTTCCAAATATGCGCGTAATTTGGCAGGTCCCCCCGCGAGGCGTCAGATTTCGGATGAGAACTCTGTCTCCTGGTTGTAATTCCATGTAGTTTAGCCGCCGGTTATAACTGTTTTTACCCCGCGTTTTTAGACTGTTCCGAGCGTTTGCTTGCCAACCTATACACCTCTTGCATACTAGATGACCACTTCTTCACATATTCTCCATAACTACCCGCACCATCTTGTTCTCCAGTTCTTAGTACCAGATCCACCAGGAGTCTGGAAGATCTGCCAAACAGCAACCGAAATGGAGCAAAGCCAGTGGCGTCACAGGGAGTGCAATTGTAGGCATGCACAACTTTATTCACCTAATCTTTCCACCTGTTCTTCTGGTAGTGTGCAAAGCATTCCCAGTAGAGTCTGGTTGAACCATTCGATTTTGCCGTTCCCCTAGGGATGGTACGGAGTTGTCCTGGGGTGTCGTACTCCACTCAGCTTTTCAAACTGCTTGAACAACCGGTTTTCAAATTCTTTGCCTTGGGCGTGAAGAATGCGCGCGGGGAATCCAAACCGTGGTATGAGGTCATTAAATATTCGATCAGCTACAGTCAACGCGGACTTGTTCTTTGTTGGGTAGACTTGTGCAAACCGCGTAAAGTAGTCATCGATGACCAACAGGTATTCATACCCCCTTGAACTCTTCTCTAAATGTACCAAGTCAATTGAGATTAGTTCGAACGGTGTTGTGGTGTGAATGTTCTGCGTAGGCGCTCTAGTTGGTATGTGAGGACGGCGTTGTTTCAGGCACGGACCTTGGTAACGAAGTGTGTTATATCGTGCTGCATTCCTGGCCAGTAAAAGCGTTCGCGGGCTAACTGTGTCACTGTCTCCGCACTCAAGTGACCCATCTCTTGATGGAGTTCACGATAAACTAGCGACCTTTTGCTAGCTGGGAGAACGAGTTGAATGCGATCTGCACTTCGGCGTCTTAGCATTCCGTCTTCCCCTATTTCCAACTTATCCCACTCGCGTAAAAGTCTCTCGTGTTTCGTATCTCTCCGCGCAGTTGTCCCCGATTACGCCAGTACTCTACCGATACTCGGATCCAGCTGCTGTGCTTGCCGAAGCTCCTCAAGCCATACTCTCTGTCCTTCCGCATCTACCAGAGAGGTATCTAATACATTCACGTTGTCACTGATTGACGTCACCCAAACCGCTTCCCCAGTGCTGTGATCCCCGCAAATGTTGCAGTAAGTTCATCTTGACACGTCGTTTCTGGATACCGTCCTCCTAGCTGTGTTATGCCTAGCGGCATACGACTTAACGTATCTGCAACCATATTCAAACGACCTGGTTGGTATTTGATTCTGAAATTAAAGTCCGCCAATTCCGCAACCCAGCGGTGTCCAGTGGCCTTTAACTTCGCAGTTGATTGGACGTATGTCAACGGATTATTATCAGTGAAAACTGTGAAGTGCGGTGCATAAAACAGATAGTCCCTGAAATGCCCACTCGAGAGCAAGGAATTTCCCCGAGTGAAGGTAATAATTCCGTTCCGCTGGTGACAGTGTTCGAGAGGCGTATCCGATTGGTCTCAACTGGTTGTCCTGTTCTTGGTATAGTGCCGTGCCAAGTCCATCCTTCGATGCGTCCGTAAACAATGTGAATGGCTTGGTCCAGGCCGGATAAGTAAGTACAGGAGGTGATGTTAGTAGATCGATAGGACTGTCCAAGGCCCGTTGGTGTTGGTCACTCCATGTAACCTTGGTTGCAGAACTCAAACCCCCTTTGCTTGTGTTGGACGTACCTCATGGCGCTTGCGTTAGCTCGAACAGACATTTGGCGATTTTCGAGAAGTTTGGGATGTACTGTCCATGGTACCCGAGTAAACCAAGCAGCTTCCGCACTTCGCCCACTGTCGACGGTTTGCTACCTTTAAGCGCAATTACAGCTTGCGTGTCTGCTGGATCTGGACGATGACCTTCAGCAGAAATGATACGACCCAGACACGTCACCTCATGCTTAAACGACTTACATTTGCGCGGTTTCAATTTCACTCCATGCTCTCATAACCGCCGCAGCACAGTTCGTACATGATTGACATGTTGTTCGAAAGTTCCAGTAAATACAATAATATCATCGATATACGGGATACAAATCTCGTCCCGAAGGCCCGTAAGACACGACTCCATGAACCTTTGATACTCCCCTGGTGCGTTCCGTAACCCAAAAGGGACCCGTACCCATTCATAGTCCCCAAGGTGTAACAAAAGCTGTAAGATGTCTCGATTCTGGTGCAGTAAATCCCTGATGGTATGATTTGCCTTGGTCCAACATGCTGAACCAACGATTCCCTCCCAGACTTTCTAAGATGTCCTGAACTCTCGGTAATGGATGCCGGTCAGGAAATGTCTTTTTGTTCACCTGTCAAAAATAACGCACAGACTTAAATCACCGTCTTTTTTTCCGCACACAAACAACGGGCGACGAGTATGCAGAACGCGATGGACGAATACAGGTCTTCGATGTGATGTTTAACTTCAGAATAAAGGGGTCTTGGTATGCGCGAATAGCTACTTTTCACTGGTTCATTGTCAGTTAAGTTGATATTCATTTGCAACTCCGGGCTACACCCAATATCCTTATCACTTCCGTGAGCATTTGGGTTACTAATGTGTGCGGTTTGTTATTTAAATCACTTAAATAAATTTCCGACAAAACAACAGGCAACGTTTGGTCAGCGGTATACTTCATGAGCCTCATTAACATATCCCGTAAGTGTACACTGGTCAGCGGTAAACTCCATCTGAGCCGCATTAACAATTCCATCATGTGTTCATGTACTCACCGTCCGCTGTCCACCCTGCTCCGTTTTTGTATCCTGACGTAACTTAACTTCCAGGGGGCTCACTGGCCCAACCAAATGCGAGCTCCCAAGCATTGTTCTCCCTCTCAATACGATATCATGAACAGTGTTATTGACAATTTAAATATCCACCCTGCTAGAAGTGCCGCATTGTAACTGTACCAGAGCTTCCAAAACCTCCAAACCCGAGGGCCAGTTCTGGTGTTGGTCAGGTTCAAAAAGAACTGGTGTTTTCTTGTCTATCTCCCCCGTATTTACTCGACATTTGACCCTTACAGCGCTATTTTTCGCTATTGACACATCCCTCTTGGTTGTTTAGAGTACACACAGTTCAGATTTGTTTGAAGCCTGAATGAAATTCACAAGTTGTGGAATGTTATGCTTTACCCCTTGAAGACTGGCTTCCAGAGCCCTATATAATTGCGAACAATCTGTGAAAATGTGAAGTAATTCGCACAAATTCGCGTCGAGTTGGAGCTTTTTTCAAACTATGTTTAGAACGAAGTCAAGAAAACGCTCTGAAAAGTTTTAGCCGGCCGGTGAGACTGATTCTGGTGCCCCGCCTCTTTCACAGCAATCAAACATCTTCTATATAAAGCAGCCAATGATGTTCAAACAGTGACTAGGAAATGTCACTGTCAAAACGTCCCACCAATTTCTCAGCGGCATGAAAGCAACACAATAAATGATCTTCGCGCTCAGTTGAGTTAGTTTCGCGTTTTCAATCACTCTTCATTATGGGCAAAACCAAGAATAAACCGGTCAAACGCCAGAATAAGGCAATTGCAACGGCAAAGGATAAACCAGCTAAAGACAAGAAGACCAAACGGACGCGGAAGACGAAAGAAAAGCACGAGGACAGATAAATTACCCGAAGAATCAGCCCGTGAACATATGCTCCGGAAAATGTCAGAGATTGGGCATACTAATCACCTTGCATTGGGCTCCCTGTGCGTTTCCAGGCGAAACACATCGAGAAATTTTCGTCCGTGGATGTGGTCAACTTCGTTTCCAGGGGTCTTTACGCGCCTAACCCAAGATGGCGTCGGCGTCGTCATGAGAGCTTTGCCGAGACGATCTTCGACGTTTGCTCTCCAGGCCTGCTGGTTTTGTTTGTACGATTTATCAAAGGAGTGAAAGCCTCAGGGAAATGTTCACTAGTCTACACTCTGGAGCATTGAGAAAGTCCGGTGATGTCCGAACTGTATCAAACCAAACGTGGTATGTTTTGTCGGTGCAGCGTATTCAACCCCAACAGTCAAATCAACTCGTCCATAATATTTACTGAATTATCTAGTAAAAACCGAGTGAATCTGCAATCGTAAATGCTGTTGGCTTTCTCGCTGTATTGGATTGTGCTTTCATTATTCCTACGAATTTTATAGCCATGATTCATTATTCTGCTTCCACCACTGAAACAATTAATCTACCAATATTGATCAGTATTAATTCTACAATATAAACTGACAATGGCACTTGATATTCTGCAGCCAGCCTTGATATCACTTGAAGAATAATTTGAATTATTTGTAGTTTATACACATGCATAATTATATAGTTTATATTGTATCACCGACAGATGAGTCCGGATGGGGTTAACTGAAAAACTGCCTAAAATTCAACTGTCAAGTGACAAATAAGGCTATTTTTAACTGTTAACTGATAATAGAAAATTTACTGTTAACTGATAATAGAAAATTTACTGTTAACTGATAAATTTAAGATCCAGCTTTGAAATTCAACAAAATAATATTAATTCTCATTACACTTAAAATGCTATTTTTGAGTTATTTGTCAGTTAAACTCCCACCCCTACCATCCAGTCCCTCCATTAATCAGACACTAATTACAGGGCTTTCAGAATATTTTTGAGTAGGAGGTCAATACAAGGACAAGAAAGTAGGCATCTGTTACAAAACTCGGGGTGAAGGCAACATTTTAATTGACTGTTGATAAAGACAAAATAACTGCCAATGGATATTTTATTTGTTGAATTTGTTAAAACTACGTTTTCCTCTAAATAAACTTACCTACCGATGTTACATTATTTTTCTTAACAAAATACAAAAATATATGCGTGGCTTGCTTAATATTCTTTGTTTAGCAATTGGAACTGATAACTTACATACTCAATGTTGCAATCCAAAATTGTTCTTAATTTATCTCAGTCATTTGATAACTTACAATGTATTTAACCGAACATATCCATCCCCTTGTATAAATTATAAGTCGAGACGTTCAAACTTTTCACATTTATTCTTTAAAGACATATATATTTTGGATCAGGATATTTTACACCCACAGTAGACTCAGTCTGTTATTGACTATTGTTGACATGCAGTGTAGTCTAGATTGCTGCAGTGATGTCTCAGAAGGGTGTGTATTTGTGACTACCACAACTGTTCATTTATTTTGTTATAACTCGGGAACAGGGAGGGTTGATATAATTCTGGTCTTAAAAACCATTTCGAACGCACTTTCTAATCTATGATTATCACTAGTTGTAGAAATACTTAAGAGGGCATCCATGTGAAAACCATGCACCCTGAAAAAATGAGTCTACATGGTACATCTCAGATTTTGCACATATGTTACTATTGGCCTGGCATTAGACTTGGTAGAATATTTTGGAAAAAATCCAAAAACTGTAAGAGATATGGGGGTCAGTACGAACTGCCTCGGTTTGAGGGGTATTTCCACTATGTATTTTTAGTCATGTTTACAGAACATGCCATATAAGCTATATACACAAAACGTTTCTACAGCATAAACACGACCAATTGCAATTTAATTATGATATAAGTGCCAAAAATATTCAGTATTCAAGGAGTAAGGCGTTCATGTACAAGTGACTTCCGAAATTATTTTTCAAAAAGTCAAATTTTAGTGTAAAATGACATTCGAATACTATCGATGCGGCGAAATTGTAGAAGATGAGAGAGTTATTATTTTGTAGATCAGTCATTTGGAAATACAACTGGGGACTAAAAAGTTTGTAAAGTTTATTCAGCTTAGGAGCAGTGAGGCCAAACACAGGGCGAAATCCAAACTTTAGTCACCTTTAATCAAAAGCGTAAATTGATTAAAGGCACCTTCAAACCTTTAACCTGTCACAACAAAGGTGATTAAAGGTGTATATATGTTTACTCACATTTAATACTATTGTAAAGGTATGTAAAGGTGTGTTTGGATGTAATAATGTTTAATATGGCGTATTAAAGGTAAGTAAAGGTGTGTTTGGATGTAATAATGTTTAATATGGCGTATTAAAGGTAAGTAAAGGTGTGTTTGGTGTAATAATGTTTAATATAGCGTATTAAAGGTAGGTAAAGGTGTGTTTGGATGTAATAATGTTTAATATAGCGTATTAAAGGTAGGTAAAGGTGTCACTGGATGTAATGATGTTTTTAAAATACTACGTATTAAAGGTGTATTTTAGTGTGCTTTCTCCGCAAACTAGCGGCTAATTTAAGGCTAGAGAGATTTTGCATTTGTTTTATTACTGAAATAAACTTCTCTGATATTACTTTTGTTGAGACCTCAAAGGATTTTGTAATGTGGTGTAAGGTTCTATACCTTCATTTGAATCCTTTACGCACTTTTCGTTTTATTCTTTTTAATTTAGCGAAAACTAGCCTTCGTTTTTACAACCTCCTCAGTTCGCTAAAGATCCAATGACTCCAATCAAACCAAACAACCCATGGCCACCCTTTGTTTAAAAAAAAAAAGATTTAAAAACAGCTGAATTGAAGGATTTGTGACATAAAATAAAATGTGTGATAAACTAGTTTGTTGATACATATATATGCATTATGCCCAAATCGCTACCACTACCCTGCGAGCAGAGGTTCCTTTTCGTTCTTCTACGTTCACTGAGTCTTTTTACTTTGCTGAACGGCTTTTTATTTGGCTTTTACCTTGCTGTACTCTGCTAGCAGGGTACGCTACCACTTGTAAGGCTTGTAAGCATATTGGAAGCCCATATTATTGGGCTTCCTGTCTAAAAGCATTGTGTCGCTGTTGGCAACGTACTGTTTATTATTATTACTGTTGCTATGCTACCGTAAACATTTCAGCGTCGCGGATCGCGTCTCGAGCAATTTCACTGGCCTATTTGAACATCACATCAGCTGTACATCTGCCTACGATCTACATGGATCTTCCACCAAAATCTACTCCTGGTTACTTCTATTGCTGTCATTGTAGTGAGAACATGTCAGAATCTACATATAGGCGACACATGAACTTGTATAATTTTACAAGACAATCTACTCGAAATCAAGTTCTAGAAGACACTTCTTCATCGTCCGATTCTGAGGTGAATCAGTCGTTTTCACAAGGTATTGTTCCTTTTCTTTATTGTAAAATGTCTGTATCATAATGCAAGGTTTATGTATATATACATAATAGTTTTTTCGTTGTGGTTTCATTACAAAAGATCGACTCGACGAAACTCAAAGTTCGGATTCAAGCTCGACAGTTCTAGTCCCACCTGAAAATAGTTCTGAAAACTTGGTGAGTTTTAACTTTAAGTATATATAACTTACTATCCAATCCAACAACACAAGAACAGTGTTTTAATACACAAGCTTGTACTAGAAAGCCATACATTAACAACAAAAACCCAAAGCTTGAAACATTGTAAATCAAGTCAACTACAGTCGAACATCAGGTTGCTCGACCACTCTGGCAAACGACTTCCCTGCTGGCAGAGGTCTCTCTCTGATTCTTCCTCCAAGGAAGAATCAGAGAGACCTCTGCCAGCAGGGAAGCAAACGACCACCTCTAATAACCGACCAGTTTTCCAAAATAATAAAAGTTCAGTTCCAAGTCAAATGACTACAGTTGGAACCTCTCGTAAACGACACCTCTAGATATTGTAAGTGACCACAAAACCAAACCTGGGGGGGTGGGGTACTTGACCCATGTTTGAACAACAAATAAAAGACAAAATACACACTGTCTTCTTTTACACAAGTTTAACACATTTTATGTTGACTGATGACCCGCAAAAGATTGGTAAACTTTTCGGATGGCTAAATGCCGGATTATAAAACCATATTTACATGTAACGACAACACTCATGCATTACCATACCCTGTTTAGGACAGACTCACATATAATTAGATACCCTGCCTCATTTGCACCTCCCCGTCACTGATACCCCTGAGTACCCCCCATGGGATGGGAGTAGCCCCCTCCCTGGGCCACAAAGCTTACAGGCGGTTCGACTAGAGTGATTCCAATAAACCTGGGCACTACTAATATACATATATATATAGAGAGAGTAAACATAGGTGATATTAATTGGTTAGAAATATTTTCCTCAGACAGTGAAATAGTTAATAAAAATAATAATAGTAATAATTTGTATACACTAACCTAACACTAACCTTAATTTATACAGGGTTGGGATCAACAGTTTATAATAATTTAATAATAGTTTGTTTTTGTGTGGTATACTATATGGAATTGGGGTAGGGTAAATAATTTATTGTCTATTTCTTAGGGTTGGGAATGTTATAAATTGAATATTTTAAATGGGAGGGAGTAATTCAGAAGAAATATTGTAGGGATTTATATAGATATAGTAATATTGTAAATACACGACCACATCAGCTCCACTGCCATTAATTATTGTGTTTAAATAAAAGCCATTATTATTATTATTAACCTGGAATTCCATTGTTTTCTTTTGTGCCTATTTGACTATTATACACTAACTACTAGAAACTGTTTCACAATCTGAGGAAACATTACTCTATATATAATATAGGTAACTGACATTTTGTACATCAGTCCTTTGTTGAATTTCAGTGAATAATATATGTTGCATTGTTTTACATTTAGATTATATTCAATATAATTTAAAAATCCAAATTGCCCCTGAGTGGAGAGGTACATAATATCAACAATATGTGATCAACAACCCTTACAATGGCTGTGAAAAGATAACAAATTAAAAAACGGTTATATTTTTATTACTATAGTCATTTTAATCAATATTATTAATCAAACGAAATCCATCCTTCACTTCCTTGGATAGCATCACATTTAATTAAAAAATAGGCTCATTCTTCGTGTACCTGCACAGTTGACGTAATTTAACAGATACAACAAAAAACAACAAGTTATTCAATAGAACGAAACTCACAAACAATGCAATAGGTTTGCTATATTGAATTATGTCAACTGTATCGTTACATGAAGAAAACCCAACATATAACATTGTACATAATGTCTCTAACTATAATTATCAGAGCACACAAATTTTATAAGATTTAATCAATATGTATTCTATTTTTTATTTTTTTTACAGAATGAAATAGACACCTCATTTCTAGACAGTGACCTTGAGAACTCTGAGGATGACAGTGATAAAGAGGAAAGTACAAGTGATACATCTGACATTGATGAATTTTGGGAAGACATTCCTGAATCCTTATTAAATCAAGATATTGAGTCTGCACCGCCCTTGCCAGAGCCTAAACCAAAGAAAAGAAAGTTTCACCTGGTCCATTCACTCATAAAATGGATGCTGTAATTTTTACTAATTTGGCAAAATTATTGCCATCTGAGTGACAATGGACTTATTTGGTTATTACGGTTTTTCCTTCAATTTTTTAAAGCTTTAAATCTCAATATTTCAAATGAAATCATTACAGAGCTCATTGCAGCATTTCCTTGTTCTCTGTATATGGTTAGACAATATCTTCAACTGGATAGGGATAAATTTACAAAATATGTTGTGTGCCCTAAGTGCACAAAATGCTACAAATATGATGAATGCATGGAGGATGTCAATGGTCATCAGGTTGGCAAGCACTGTACCAATATATACTATTCAAGAGGAAGACCCCATCAATGCAATAGTCAACTTGTTAAGAAAGTTACACTGAAAAATAATTCAGTTAAATATTATCCCATACATTATTACTGTTACAATGGTATAATCAACCCTTTGGAAAATTTGTTAAAGAAAAGTGGTTTTCCTGAAAAATGCGAAGAGTGGAGAACACAAGTACATGGAGGATCAATGATGACAGATATATATGATGGAAAACTATGGAAGGATTTTCAGAAGTATAATGGCAAAGATTTTTTAAATGCTCCAAGAAATTATGGTTTAATGCTAAACTTTGATTTTTTTAAGCCCATGAAACGTAGAAAAGATTACTCTGTTGGCGTATTGTACATGGTGGTACTTAACCTACCTCGGTCTGAACGGTTTAAGTGGGAAAATGTCATTGTGGTGGGAATAGTTCCATCAATGAAACATGAACCAAAATGGATTAATGAATTTTTAAATCCTGCAGTAAATGAGCTTAATGCTTTGTGGACTGGCCTGTACATGGAAAACAGCCTAACAAGTATACCACTCAAGTTTAGAGCTGCATTACTTTGTACTTCTTGCAGAACTGCGATGTTCCAGATGTCTGAAAACGTTTCCAGGTGGTTTTGGAGAAAAAAGGGATTACTCAGGATTCAATCGCAACACTTGGGAAATGAGAACAAATAGAAATCATAGGAAATTTGCCAAACAAATCAAAAACAGCAAAACAAGAAAAAAAGAAAAAGAGCTATCAAAAAAGTATGGAATAGTGTATTACTCCTCTCTATTAGACCTTGAATACTTTGATGCAATACGGTTTTGTGCTATAGATCCAATGCATAATTTATTCCTTGGTACTGCCAAGTTTATATTTAAGTTGTGGATCAATGAAGGCATTTTAACAAGACCACAACTGAGAACAATTGAAAGTAAAATAGAAGAAATGGATGTCCCATCTCATCTTGGAAGACTTCCAAAAAACATTTCTGCTAATTATGGTACATATACTGCCGAACAATGGAAGAATTGGACTTTACTGTATTCGGTTTTTGCCTTGAAAGGTATTTTTGGAGATCAACATTTAAAATGCTGGCAGACGTTTACCTTGGCATGTAGGTACATTTGCAAACCTATCATCTCTCAAGCTGATATAATTTTAGGAGATGGCTTACTTGTAAAATTTTGGAAAGAATTCCAGTCCCTCTATGGACACAAAGCTACAACACCAAACATGCATCTCCACTGTCATCTAAAGGAAGTTATTACAGATTATGGACCCATACACAGTTTTTGGTGTTTTAGCTTTAAAGATATAATGGCGTTCTCGGAAGTATCATAACTAATAATATATCTGTTGAGTTACAATTGATGAGAAAGCTTTGTACCTCAAGATTTCTTGATAACATTTCTTTACCTGAAGAATTTAAATCATCATTTATTGAGATAACATGTTCAATCCAGGGCTGTTCTAATGAACAAGAATACAACTTTACAAGCAATTCATTCCTTGGTCACCTGGAGTATTACAGTATGGATTTACAACTACCATTACATAACATAAACTGGCTGAATATATCTGCAATATCAATACCTACAAATTATAAGCAAACTTGTTTTGTTGAGGAAGACATTGACATTCTTTCACAAGTCTACAATATTATGTTTCCTGGCAAAGACATTTCAACTGGAAATCTCAGTACATCTGTAATCAAATATGGTACAATCAAAATGTTTGGCATTGAATTTGGCTCAAAAATGGCTTATAGAAGCAGAAGATCGACTGGAATCCTTGCCTCCTGGCCTAATAATGATGGCGATGTCAATCAAGTGACCACTGGTCTATCATTTGGAACAGTGGATTACTATTTTTCACATTCATTGGTTGTAGATAAAGAATACAGCAAGCACATATTTGCATGTGTTACCTGGTATCTGCCATCAAATGATACAACCTATGCAAATTTTAACCCTCTAATTATTGCCTGCAAACATGATACTTTCCCAGGAGGATCTTCAAGATTTCTTCCTGTGCAAAGAATTTCTACGAAATGTTCTTTTGCCACTGTCAATAACAGTAATAGTGAAGAAAGATATGTCATTAGCCCTTTAGTAAAACATTTCTGTTGATGGGCATGATGATAACATGTATAAATAACCAATGAGCTTATTTGTAGCAATTATTTAAATATCTACCAGTTTGACAAATATATGCACTGTACTCAGTGATTGATAAAGATTTCCTTAACATCTTGGGGTTGCCATCCATATGATATGTACATCACAATGTTCTAGCTACAGTACAGTGAAGTACAACAATCTCAACATTGCCTGTATTTTAGACTAGCATGTTTTAATTGTTGCAGCTATTTTAATCTCTTTTTAATAAATAGCTGTGCGAGAAAAGTTGTAGTAGTATTGCGAAGTTAAATTGAATTCAGCTTTACAACAATAGGGATATGATTTACGCAAAGTATTCTTGTAATGTAGGTGGAGCCAAATCAAAATACAGGGAAGTAGAATTACCATAAAGGCATGTAAGGGCATTCCTTAAAAGCACACAAACTATGTACATCTTACCAATTTGGCTTAGCCCTATTTTTAAGTTTTTCTTGAAGTCAAGAAAACAGAAATAGTTGGTAATGTCCCCAAACAATCATTCCACTGACGTTCGAACTGGGCTCATCGACTGATTAAAATTTTGCATTTGGGGAGTCAAAATTCCATTTCGAAATGGTGCTTGTAGGTGTATCCTTAAAGGATATGCAGGGTCCCCATATATGCATAAAGGTTGACCTGCTGGTGAGAATGCAAACTGCTGAAGATCATCATATAGACCTGAATCACGTAGCATCCCGGCATCATGTCTTTTTCCCTCTGAAAAAAAAGAATGGTCGCAAATATAGCAGATAAAAGGACTACTTTGTACCAGGAGAGGGGCTGTTTGGTTTTGCAAAAGTGACTGTAAAACATTGGACTCCATATTTTCATTATGTCAATCTTTACTGGCCTTTTTTATGGCCCACCCTCTAATCCGGATTTTTAGCTCCCCTCCCCCTCTAAGGTGAAAACCCCATCTCCAATTGAAAAGTAAATACTTGCCGGAAACACTTACCTACAGGACCGTATAGATTGGCAACTAATCCATTTGGTATGACGACCGATTGAAATTTTAGGGCGTGCACCCTTTTATGACCATTGTATACAAGTCGTCGATTGATGCCTGGACGACAGATTGGACGCACTGTCCCATCGAAAAACCAAAGCAGTTTAGTGCTGCTCCCTTGTTTGATACAGCGTTAACATATGTCTGTAATGCATGTGGATTCAAAATTGTGTTATTCCACTCGGTTATACGTCGACTGTGGCGTTCATAGATGAAATCGAGAACTGCATTACTTATCATAGAGATTTCAGGAACCGGTCTCCCAAAAGTACTCATCAAGTCGCTATATCGACATGGGTAAGCGAACCGCTTCAATAAAATACATAACCCTTCTGTATCTTTGCAGATTGTCCCTTGCTTACATTTAATTACGTCTGGTAGTCCAAGAACGTCAACCAAAAGAGGAATATAATTTTTTTCGAAGCGAAACTCAGTCTTACATTCAGTGTCATCTTTCTCTTGCAGGCTAAATCTTTCATAACTCCAGTATGGATAATCTGGATTTCGTCTTCATTAATCAAACCCTCGCAGAAGCTTAATAGTAGAGCGTCGCGAGCTTTTCTGAAAGTCGACATGACTGAATATAAACAATCGGCTGTTTACGAGGGCTCGCGTCGTGTTTATTTTTCTTAAGTCAAAATTCCCGCGCATAGAACGGCGTTCTCTCCCCAGGCCCTTTTATGCCACGACGTCCTATCTGAAGACGCCGTCCTGACATCTTAAGGTCCCTATTGCCCTTGATAAACGCACACGGCAACTTAGTTTTCTCAAGAACAATATAGAATCCAAAGGAAATATTTGGTTGTATTATGACATCGAACACAATAGAGTCCTGTACTTAATTGGGGAGGAAAAGGAAGCACGCTAAAGAATAATTCTCTTTTCTTCTTTAGCCAAAGTACAGCACGTACATGGTAAAGCGATCTAGAAGTACAAGAACACAAGTAGGCCCTTCCATCTTGTTGCGTGAAGATGCGTTGACACAGACCATCGCCTAGAATGCCGCGACACATCCGGGACATTTCTCAGAGCAAGCAGCGCTAAATTCAAAAGCTACGCAATGAATAGTAAGCCAAACAATAGAGAAACTGTGCTCAGACGCACAAAGTAGGTTATGATTTTACTCATTTATTGGAAAACTATCTATTTTAAAGTTTAGGTTTCCATTGGATTTTGTAGAAGAGATATCAATAAACAGTTTCCACCCTCAATCAACTTATTCGAGTGAGTGCACGTATTATCGGTTTTACCTTTAATTTGGGATATTTGTGAATTTTTTACAGTGGAAAATGACGATTGATTCACTTTGGAGTACATTTTCACGTTCAATAATACTTTTATTTCTTAGGTTTCGTATGGAAAAGTTAGTTTGATATATTACTAACTAGCAGCCGTTTTCTTGTACGAATCCGACGGCTATTAGTATTATCGAAATCAACATTTCTAGGAGATATGTTGGCAACTCAGATTCGCTTGCTAAATTTGGATTTTGAACATTCCCGCGGGGCCTCACTGGACTTCTAAGCCCCTCCCCCATGAACAATAGCACATACGCTACATAATTAACCATTTAAATTGACACAATACAGCTCTGAAATCCGTAAAAGTGTGAATATATATTAGCACAGACCTATTGAACTACCTACTAATTATATTGTTTTGAAATGAAACGCGAACCATAGCGGTGATCTAAAGGGTCCAGCGCGAAGCTTGTCATTCATTTCATTTAACCGAATGGCTAGGGATAACTATTCAATGTCTTCCTAACAAGAAATCCAACACAGTGATCATGAGCTCTTTTCAGAGCTCATAGAACGCCCGATCAATCCAGGAAACATTCGCATATCTACGCCGCGGGTTTATGGCAGCGATCCGTTAGTTTATCTACAAATCAACGGGGAGACCTCTTTGGGAGTGGCGATCCCTCAAATTCAACTCGGCATAAATGATCGACATCATCCAAGAGAATAATGCAGAGTGGATCATTTGGTGAAGAAAGTGCGAACCTCCACGAATGGCGATATTCGTCAAAGCATTCGATCGGAATTTTGGGCAACAGTGGCTCTTTATCCCTTTATCAGAGAGCTTCAATTGAAAGAAAAAGAGATGATTACAGAGAACACAAAAATAACAATGGAAATTGAAGGTTAGTAACGTTTCTGAACGAAAATCAACTACAGTTTAGAATTTAGTAAGTGAATTTAGCGATGTGACAACTTTCTTCTCTGTTAAATCTCAGATAAGGCATCAGAACTCTGACGCCTTGGTATTAATAAGAAATGTCCAAGCCGGTGAGGCGGTCCACAAGGGAAAGGACTACGTAGACGTGGGACTACGACAACAGCAGCGTCATCTTAAGGAAATAAGGTAGTAAACCAGTCAATCGTACGATAATCCTGTATCCTTTACAAACATCTCAGTGGTAGGATTTAATATATCAAAACAGATTCATCAAAACATATAGTAGAAGGAAAAGATAATCAGTCATAGACTGATCATCATCAAACATCATAGCAATGGTTGGTGTCTTTATGCTGAAAATTAATGGTTAATTAAATGATTAACATTTACAGAGAGAAAGCTGAGCGCGCACTTTGGTTCGCTACAACCTACGGCCTCCTTCCCAAATCACTGGAGCTAGAAGACAAGTCTGGTCAGCAGATTAACGTGAACTTGGATCGCAACAGAACGCATGGTAATAAAAACGTAATAACGATAGCTACGAAATCTTTGTGATATGCTTAACAACTTAGGTAGTATAGGAAATAGGGGTTCTGGCGCAGCACCTGGCGCAGCACCTCCGTTTTCATATTTTGACCACATCCAGCACCTACGTTTTTCATATTTTGACCCTATCCAGCACCTCCGTTTTTATTGCATTTTGACACCCAATTAGAGGAACGTCACTCTAATGTATACATGAGATACCGAATTATAAAAACATGTTTACAATTAACTATACATATGGCTAACATGTGCCGAATTATAAAAAAACATGTTTACAGGTACTATACATACGGCTAACATATTATGCCTCCCCATAGAAATCTTGACTAAGGTCGTAGAGTATGCAGGCCCTACATCATTTGCAAGCATCGCTTCGACTTCAAAATACCTAGGCGATGCAGCATCTCTAGCACGCTACAAAAACGTAGACCAAGAGTTCTGTAGACGAGTACTCCTTTTTGGTTTTAGGTCTGCTTGTAACGATAGCGAGCGAGACAATTTGGCTAGGATTTTCAGTAATGTTTTCAGTAATGTTTTCAGACGATAATGTTGCGCTACTCTATGCCTGCGAAAATGGTAATCTTGATGTCGTTAAGTGGCTCGTTAAGCGCTTCTTCCAGCTACCCATAGGGTACGAGACGATGTGCTATGCTAGCAAAAATGGTCATCTTGATGTCGTTAAGTGGCTCGTTAAGCACTTCCAGCAAGCCATAGAGGATGACGACGTTGGTTATGCACTACTCGATGCCAGTAGAAATGGTCATCTTGATGTCGTTAAGTGGCTCGTTAAGCACTTCAAGCTCACCATAGAGTATGAAAACGAGTACTATGCGATATGCTATGCCAGCGAAAATGGTCATCTTGATGTCGTTAAGTGGCTCGTTAAGCACTTCCAGCTCACCATAGAGGATGAACACGCTGATTATGCACTACACGATGCCCGTATAAATGGTCATCTCGATGTCGTTGAGTTTCTCGTTCAACACTTCCAGCTGCCATAGAGGATGAACACGCTGGTTATGCTCTACTAGATGCCTGAGAAAATGGGCAGCTCACCATGGATCATATATGCGATTACTTAACCAAAATTTTAAAAACTCATTCTGACTGATGGGATGCGAATGAGGTTTAGCATTTTGTATACACCCATTACCTATTTTAACCAAAACGGCTAATTCGTGAGAATGACCCCAATTAGAGAAGGATACCATACAGTATATCCACCCATTCGAAATACTATGATACTAACGTATATTCTTTACTTCACGATATTAACGTATGTTGTTACTTTAGTACGTATTAATATCACGCAGATGAGTCGAGTGCACGAGTCGAACGGTCCCATTTGCAGATCCCCTCGATGCAGACGCCAAGGATAACGTCAACTAAGATACCAATTAGAGACATAATATATATAGGTATTCGCAACGATGGAGAAAGTCACTTGTAGTTGGTTGATGCGAGGAAAGGACACGAAATGTGTAAGGAAGTGTTCTAAGATATCGGAGTACTGTGCTCAACACAACTTCCAGATACAAAGAGGTACCACCCCATTTGCCCCATGTTCGAAGTGTGGTAGCGGCTGTCGTACGAGTTACGGGCTTTGCTCAAAGTGTGGGGTAACGCAGCGTCGTCGCATCCGCGAGGCGAAATATCGTGAAACAAAATGCCGCACTAAGGATTGCTTTTCAAAGGTGTTGGTGGAATTGAAGAACCACAAGGTATTCCTAGATGATTAGAAATCACGATATGAAAGAACGAAAAAAGAAAGAAGATAAATTGGTATTCCACTACTACCAGTCTATCTTCCTTCTTTTTTCCATATATCGACAAACAATTAGATAATTGATAGGCCTATGGTATATACCACTAGTACTGGGGAAACGTGTCCCGAATGTCTCTGTCCAATGGAAATGCAAGGAGCGGAATTCGTTTGCCCCACCTGTGGTCTTGTTTCCGAGGCCGAATCATGTGAAGGAACTAGCAATGTTACTACTCGGCTGCGTATAGTAGGTACGGATAGCTTTCGGTATCAACATGATCTAGACCGTACGAGCCCAAAGCAAAGGGATAACCAAGAATTGCAACGACAAACAATTATGCGAGAACTACAGGCATACAACACTGTTTATAAACAAAATTATGACCTCTCGTTTCCCACAAATGTATTAGGAATCGTAGCCGACGCACTCATCCAAGTGAAGAAAGTCTGTGTCAAGCGTAGTCATGCTAAGAGAACTATTCTGGCCGCTCTACTTTACCATGCATGTATACAATGTAAGTTCATCCGCTCTAAGAGTGAGGTTGCTCGTTTCATGCAACTAAACAACAAATGCATCTATCGCGGAAATGACTTTCTACGTTATCTACGTTATGACGATAAAATCGATATAGACTTAAATGTCGAGCGCATAGCTCCCCACATCGCAACGACTTTTGCTAAACTCGACATCCCGGGAGTACCTAAAAATATCCAACAAATAGTCTATGAGATTGTTCATACGGCGATAGAAAACAATATAGGTACCAGCTCCATACTTCGAACTAAAGTCGTTGGGGCAAGCTACGAGGTGCTACGCCGTTCAGGATCACATATATCTCTTATCGATGTTATTAAACGATGTGGTATACATAAGGGTTCGATCGCGCGTTTTATCGATGAGTTGCTTGCTTACAATTCTCACTTCGAGCCCATCTATGCGAGACACGGTCTAACTAGTGATAGAGTTTAATTAAAAGAAACAAAGTACATAAGAAGAAAAAAAACGATAAAGAAAAAAAAAAAAACTGGTGTCACCAGAACCTCTCTAGGAACCTTTCACCTTTTCCTTCCTTCGCCATTTTTCGTTCCCAGAGAGGTAATTTATACGAACTAAGCGCAGCTGCTCTTAGTGAAGTTAAAATAAAATCCACGCTGGTTCCTCTCGTAGGAGATATAGATTCTTATCCCATTAGACTGCCAAGTTTTGCTCTCGGCTCGAAGTTCTTCTACGTTTTTTGACCCCCCTTCTTTCCTATTTTTTTGTCGTATTTCAAGCTTAAGTGCTTCATATTTCGATTTCTCACCAATAACGCTTCCAAACTCGGCTTCTGAAACATTACCATCGGCTAGAGCTTTTGAGACTTTGACTTCCACGGAATTGGCCTTAGCCTTTGCCAACATAACAGTCTTTTCGTGCTTCGAGACGCGAACGCCAAGTTTCTTACTAGCAACAGCCATCGAAGCCGAAATGACGGCACAAAGAAATCCAATTGATCCTAAAGAAAGACCCACAGGTATCCCGATTCCTGTAAATGATATACCTAACGCAGAGGCGGATAAAACACCACTCAGGCTACCTGTGGCCACAGCAACCCCGTGAACAATACCACACGCTCGGGCATATTTTTTACGAACAACTTCGTAGTGCTTTGCCTGCTGTTCGAGTTCGGCAAGCGTATCGCAGACTTTCTGCAGTCGAAAGCTCGCTCCAACGTCGCTCAGTTCCTTTACAGCTCCTGGTGGATAGATATCTGGTGCTGTTGGAAATGGTTGAATTGAATCGCTGTCCATCGTATGTATATGCTATATACGTATGATTTACTCAATCTTCAATACGAAACGTATAGGCAGCTTGTTAAAGTCTATGATATTGCCTTCCTCATCGCGAACTGTGAGGCGAATGTAGTTCCGCACGTTTCCTAGGGCTCGAATGGGTATGAGAGTTTTGGGGGAGTAAGGCGTGATGTTAAAACTGTGGTACCCCATAGTAAGAATATATAGGATTTTAGATGGCTTCCCCTCAAGAAGTGAGAAGTCGGAATCTACCACGTCGCAGTAGATATATATAGAATTAATATCTTGTGGCACCAGGGGGTATTTCCCCACATTGATAGTCACCTACTTTGATACCAAGTATATCGCAGATATTCTTAGTGAATTGGATTGGTTTCTTGACATCTAGAATCCAATATTTCCTAAATGGGTGGTCTATGAATTTTAAGAAACCAGCATCAACTGCGGGAGCTAAGGAGGTTATCAAGCGTGCTATACTATAATGTCCCGGCTTAATTTCATGTGGAATCATCACCCCATCGACATCCCACTTAAAGCTCCCTGTCTTAGCTAGGTTCCACCAAGTATGACTAAGAGCGACCTCAACTAGCGAAATATTATTGATAAGAATAGGGTTGTCGAAGTAGACCGTATGGTCAGCCGTAGGACAGGTGACATTTAAGAGAACCATTATATATTGAAGGTATAAACTGTATATATGTATATCTTTAATATGACAGAGGCGTGGCAACAGTTCAAGTATCTATTTCCTGAGGCAGTACTTGGTTGGTTTGAACCCACTTCTGAAAATGTCAATTTTAATGACCGTGGGATGTCCCACCGAGTGTTCACAGATGAAGGTCCTCCTACTGAGACAGGTGGAGACAAGTTAATGGGTTGGCTTGGGCGCACAGGCAAGGCGCTTAGCATAGCACTTGGTACAAAACAGTTTATGAGAGGGTACTATTCGCGCGGAATCACGAAGGTCTTTCCAAACACGATTGGAGAGAAGAAAACGAAAAGGTCGCAACATTGAATGCCGATCTATTGGCGAAGTTCAAGAAAAGATACCCACATGCAGATTTTCACCAGTTCTATGCATCCACGGATATAGATGGCCCTGGCAAATATTCGACGAGTATTTGGTTTCGAGATGGGGGTTCTAGCTATGTGGTCTATGGTGATGATGTCTCCAAGCTACCTGCTACCATTCAAGAACGCATCGATAACGTGCTGTGGGATGTACATGGGGGCTTTCCACTTACGTTGACACTAGATAAATATCCTATTACAGCGGTCTGAAAAAGCACAAGATATCGATATCACTAATCTATGGATATACGCCACACCTACAAAAAAGTTCGATGCAGGTGTCAGGGACATATTCAAGGAGACCGTCGTAAAGCATGTGACAGCAAAGGAGTCTCATCATTGGTTATCAGGTCCGGATTTCAAATATTGGCCTCAACAATTGAATTTCGCAACGTGGTGTGCGACTGCTGGATGTGGAGTGTCATTGTTCGACTCTACTTTCGAAACATATCCACCTGTTGTTCAAGGGTTCCTACGATTTCACGTTTAAATACGAAGAATTCTTCATGAACTTGGTGGTACTCATGGAGTTCCTCTACCTAATGACCATGCTTTCAAACAGCTCGATAATCTCTACAGCAAAGCAGCTCTTGAGAAATTGTGCATCGAATTTGGTATATCTCGAACGCCAGACTTTCGATAGGACGGAGGTAATAATCACGGATTAGGAGACGTCTACATACACATTCATGGAGGAGTGGTGAACGCCCAAGAGAAGTATGCACACAACACCTCATACTCTGCGAAGTGGCCTGGCGGTGACTTCAAGTTTCCTGAGGAAAGTCGTTCGGTCTATGAATTTCCGTTGTCGTACATTAGCAATAACAACGGGAAACAATACAATTGGTTTACGCCACCAATAGGGAAGGGTTTGACAGATGCTGGATTTGGTAGGTTGAATCGATCTGTCGAGGCTTTCGGATATTGCATTCTAGGTGCTCAAAACGATCTTAACGAATCCATCATAGATAGCTTCAATGTCAAAGAAAAGTTTAAGAGCTTGGTCGAAGCCGCTATTCTCGAAAACGATTTAGTGGTAAGCTATGAAAACTATCTTACGGCTATACTACACACGCGTAAGAGACTAGATCTAGCAATAGCTGTAGGGGTACGATTACTACCAAGCAATCTTGAGTACTACCTCAGCAAGAAGGATGGTTTTAAAAATCCAATCCCGAGGGCCACGAAAGATATGGTGTTAGGTGTAAACGATGTTAATGGGGAGGTTAAAGAAAAAACGTACGAACTAAAATCTATGGAAGGACAGACCCAAAAGAAACAATTACCACACAGCGCAAAGCAACAAGTTCCACATAGCAAAAACGTCCACCATAGTACCTTGCCGGAGCCCACTCCACAACACGAGATCAATCTAGCAGCGGTATCTATTGCTGCAACTGGAATTGCATGGGCGTTGTTTCGTTAACGTCGTTTGTATTGCTCTATTACGAACACTACCACAGCCACGATTAACAACCAAACATTATTTGCTAGGAATCCCATGACGTCACCAGCCATACTAAATATGAAGTTTGCAATTGGTCCAATCATCTTAGGTAGAATCTCCTCTAACTTTTTTCCTATTGTCTTTAACGCCTTGGCAGCAGTTTTAATAGCATCTTTAATAGCGCCAGGCAAACTCGGCAGCTTGGAAACTGCCCTAGTCAGATTGGAAACTATTACACCAATCACGGTACCTGCTACGGCCAGTATACTAATTACACCAACCCCATACTTCTTAAAAATAGCTTTTATACGGTCCCGAAGTGGCATACGTTCTAGTAGGGTTTCTTTTATTTGTCCTAGGACTGCTTTTTCCTCATGGATATTTTCTACTTCTTTACTGGCCTCTTCTTTCTGAGCCTCGGTTGACTCTGGGTCTCGAAGTATGTTTTCTTCTAGTTTGAGATGCTCAGTAGCCTTTTCGATAGCCTTGATGGCTTCTTCTACTGCCTTTTCATTCGTAGGACCTAGAACCTCTTTGAGACTGTCTCCCAGCCTCTTATATAACGCACCCTCCTTGGTGAACAAAGGGACAGGCTTATTTTTACTTCCATACTCGTGGATAACAATTCTACCGTCCATGACTGCTACCTCGAGCACGTCCCGAATTCCGACATCATGATATTCGTCCCAGACAGATTCGAACAGCATTTGTTTTGCACCGTCTGATAAGCCTTGTTTGAAAATTATATTTCTATGGGTAAAGCTCGGAGCTTTCTCATCTTTCAGATCTTTCAGGATTTCTTGAAATCTAGAAACATTCGAGACTTCCTGGTCTTCCGGAGTATCGGTGAGCGACTTGATGTAATCGTCCATAGAAAACGAGGTTTCCTGATTCTTTGGCCTAGCACCTTCTTTAGTATAGTCGCGTCTGGTTTCCATGGGGATCATTTCGCCTGGCACTGTAGTGTCGTCTGGAAATGTTGCATTCCATTCCTCTTTGTCGACCTCGTAATCTTCCCCTCCTTCGGCTTCACCAGATCTTTCCTCGGGTCTCACATCAACATCCATATTGAACATTACTACATATCTTGGTATATTCAACATGATATCGTCGAAGTTAATTCCCACACAAGCACGAAGAGAGCCTCGAGCACTCAAAGCTCAACGAACTCTATATAGGAAAACTTTCACTCCATCATCTGCCAATCCAGGAGAGACGCTCTATCTGGAAGTACCAACGCTAGGAGAAAACATCGTATTAGTACCTGGTAGCTTAGCACTATTGGGTGATATCGTATTGTCTGGTGGACATGTCAATAATCGCGTTGTGGCCAATGTTGGACGCTGCTTGGTTATACATCGAGTTTGTAAAATGGGAGCCGAAATAGTAGAAGACATTGCTAGGTCAGATCTCTTACAGACATATTCCGACGTATACCTATCTACGCAGGAGAGAGAATCTAGAACACAACAAGGTATCCAATCAGATAACACAAATAAGCTACGATCTAAAGCCGGTGATGCAGGTGTTTCAGATACTGGTGAGAATGCACTATTAGCTGCATATGGTTCCAAATATAGAATTCCGTTAGACGTCGATATTCTGACACAACATGGAATTCTATATCCACACGCTCTAGAAGACACTATTTCATTCGAGTTGACTCTAGCACGCGCCGTCGAGATAGTCGTTGGAGCTGATGCCACGAAGATAGGTACATACAAGCTTAACAACATCCAGTTAGAATACGAAGCAATCAAAAATGAAACTCTAGCTAGGAATGCACTTAACGCATACGACAAAGGTACTGCTTTCCTATACGCCCACGCCGTTCACTTCAAGATAGTATCTATCGCAAAGGCATCAGATACTTTGATATCTCAGAATATCACTGTTCCACGACGATCCTTTGCCGGGCGACTTCTACTATTCGTAGATCCACCTACTATATCGAATCAAGATGGAAGAAACGGATCAGATAACGGCGAATCCCCCGAAGACTGTGCCTGAGAAAAAAGGAAAAGATCCAAAGCGTGTTGCAGCTGGAAAAGCATTAGCAGAAAGCAACAAACGTGCTAGAGAGGCTCAAAAGAGAGAGATGGCGCGTGAAAGCGAATTATCTAAATAAATCGATGTGGAAGAAAGCTGGTCAAAAACCATATCTACCAATACTACTACTATAGCGGCCATTGGCGTAGGCGCTTCGTTGGTGGGAGCGTACTATCAATACAAAAGATACAGAGATGACACACCTAAGAACACTAGTACGATACGACCCGCGAGTCCAGTAAGGCCTACTAAGGTAACATTGCCAGATATGGAGTAACATTTAAAGACTAGAGACCATACGATATATGTTAGAATGGTAGAGAATAAGTTGATGAAAGCGGCGTCTGATGCTGCCATTATAACGGGACTTGCGACGGGCATTGGGTGGGTCGCAAAAAAGGTGACCAAGGAATCTATGCTCAACGATCCTTCTTCTTCTATCATAAATTACGTGAAGTGGACTGCTGTGTTGGCTGGTACATACCAAAGGATTTGTAACATGGCTACGTCTATCGCAATGGTCGTTTTCGGAGCTGTTTTGAATGCAATGGCATTCACTGGTGGTGGCATACTAGCTAGAATGCTTGGAAAAAATGATGTCGATATAGAACGGAAGAGACACGACAAGGCCCTTGAGAAATACACGGCTGAAAAGATAGCCTATGACAAGGAGCGTCAAAGAGTATACGACTATGCTCGAGAACAGGAAGGTCTGGAGCGTACTGCTTACAACACCCAAACTGACACCAACAAAGTTTTTGTGCGATCCGATAAGTTACGCCAGAAACTGAAACAACTCAAAGAAATGAAAGAACCTAATTTATCTGACTACTATCGGCCTTCGAGTGAACAGAAGATGGGTGAGTTGGCCTATGTTGGTGGGGGAATGCTAATTGTGGGATATGCTGCTAGTCGCTTGGCTTTTTAAAAACGAACTTTTTTCTGCTTGTTGAAGTTTTGGCGTTATAGTGTAGATATAATGGATGATCGCCTTGCGAATATCTTCTATGGTCCCAAGGGATACTGGAAAGGTCACGCTGCAATTGGTAAGCTATCGGTGGCAGCAAAGGTACCAGAAGACGCCGCTGCAAGTTGGTTAGAGAAACAAGCACTATGGCAGATATATCTACCACCGCCACGACATATACCACGGCCACATTGGACTGTATCGAAACCAAATGAGGTTCACCAAGCTGATTTGATCTTTCTACCTCACGATAGACCTGGACGTGGAAGGAAACTATATAAGTATGCTTTAGTGGTAATCGACGTAGCTTCTCGATATAAAGAGGCTGAGCCTTTGGCTTCGAAAGATAGTGGTGAAGTTTCTGCAGCTTTTGAACGAATCTACAAGCGTAGTCCACTAGAATGGCCAAAAACGTTACAAGTCGATCCTGGTAGAGAATTCATGGGACGTATGTCTGAAACCTTAGAACTACGTGTGGTACGAAAGTTCAACGAGGTGAGGCTGGCAACCACAGGGCACAAAGCTTTGTTGAGAGAGCAAATAGAACGCTAGCTGAGAGATTGTTTGGATACTAATATGCACAGGAAATGGTACTCACTTCGGAAGGATCAGATGCACGTAGTAGAGAATGGGTGTTGCGACTTCCAGAAGTTATCAAAGCCATGAACAACGAAGTTACTCGACTTACAGGTAAGGAGCCTTCGAATTCTGTAGAGGCACAGCAAGTAAACATAAAGACTCCTACATATTCGCGAACTGTCGGATTAGAAGAAAAACGTTTACAGTTCGATATTCCAGTTCGATATTCCAGTTAGATATCTTTATGCACCTGGAGAGTTGGAAGGTGGAGCTAAGCGCGCAACCGATCCTGTGTGGAGTTTACAGACAGACGTCATTTCACGTAGTGCGATATCTTCGAACCAACCAGTTCTATACTATTTGGAAAAGGACGCACCCAAGCGTGGATTTGTGCGTGAAGAGCTACAAGTCGTACCACCAAATACTGAACTACCTCCAAAGGGAATTCTGTTCGTGCCCAACCGAGCTAAGATAGCAGCCAGCAAATGAGATCGTCAAAGTCTTCATCCTCTGGAATGGTGTTTTTATGTCCATACGCTAGTGTATCGATTCCGTTTTCTGAAATCCAGCGCTTACTATCGAATGGTGATAGAGATATCTTATTCATATGCATACCATACATCCTGTGACCTTCGCTTCGAAGTGTATCCATACCATGGCGAAATACTTTCTTATCTAGCAAGCACTCTTTGTATTGCTCATGACGAATACGATGTTTCACAACTGCCTTTTTGGTGCCTTTGGCTTTCCTAATCTCCCCACCATCTACTTTCAAGATTGAGTAGAGCTTTGATCGTAGTCCAACATATTCGATAATGGGAATACCTCCACATTCGTCTTTCATTTTGCCAAGTACTTTCTTGTTGGATACGTCGTATGATGGATGGTCTTTGCTGTAGTTGCTCGTAACGTAGAGATGTTTGTTGATGTTCATATCTGCATAGATGTCTTCAGTTTCGATGTGTAGTAGTAGACTGTCAGTGTCAGTGTAGAGTAGACTACAACGTTGTCCATACTGCTTCTTGAGCTCATTATAGTAGAAGTCATGTTTTTAGAGATCTAGAATTGACATTCCAACATATACTGGACGGTCCAGCCGTAGCTTACTTTTGTAGTTGTGTACAGCGGCTAGATCGTCGTCGAAGATTGTAGAGTTAGCATAGCTAGGTTTATTCAAGAGACGTTGTAGTCTACTTTCCTTCTGAAGAGCGCACTAGTTGGATATCTACACGCTTTCGTAGATTCTCCATTGTTTTACCAAATACGCTATTGTTCATCAGTTTGTATAGTTCCTGCTCGAAAGTGCTCTTCGCTTGTTTTCGTAGTTCTGTATTCATTCGTATGTATGGCTCCATCCATGGGGATTGGTCGAATCGTAGCGCTCTGCGTATCTTTTTCAAACGCATGCCAAGAGATAGATATAGCTGTAGGTTTCGGTAATGAAGAACGTATCGCTCTTTATCTCGGAGGTTAGGTATAAGCTTTTCCGCTTTCAAAGATCCTTTTCCTTTGTATAGCTCCTCGAATAGATTTGTCTGATACTCTGAGAACCAAGCTTTATCCACTTGCATTTTCTCTGGAGCTAGCGGATAGCTGTTGTTTGCGTCGTGAAGTTCTCGAGGATACTCAAGGTCAAGTTCTAGGATGTAACCTTTATCTGAATCGCCTGCAAGATTGGTGATTTGTTCTTCTGTTGGTGTACACCACTCAAACCCTCCCGTTGGTAGATATTGACTCATAGCCCAACCGTATAGGTTGTTAGCGTCAAGATAGAGTATATGGCTATTTGGCTTCTTCCGGTTAAAATCGGATACGCTTTGGTTGTTTGCTTTGGCACTACGCTGAGACACCATAGATATCCCACCGCGTAGACCTTTCTCAATAAATAGATGCATGTCATAGTCGGTTAATAGTTCAAGCTTCACACCTGTCTTCTTCAACAGCGCATCCCACGATAGACCAGGACTCGTATAGTAGTGAGCTGGATCTAAGCCATAGTTTTGCATACATGTCACACGAAAACCCTCAAACACATCTGCTAGAAGAAGTACGTCGGTTTTAAGGTAAAGGTCATGGTAGTCTCCTAATGTTTCACAGCTAAATACGTTCCAAACTTCTAGTGCGTGTTCATAGTCCTTGTCGGATATGCCCTCTAGGTATAGCTTACTATAGAATGCTTCTTTCGGTGGAAGAGAAGTCTCAGTGAATCTGTCCCAAGAGTCCATGTACTCATATGGATAAACGCCTTTGCGTAGTAGCAACTTGTTTTTATCTGGATCGGGTGTATTCTTTGTAGTTTGATGGAATGTGTCTGGGGCTGCACTTGCTACGAGCTTGTCGAGAGAGGATAATAGAAATTGAATGCTATCTATGAACCGTAAGTTGCCAAGTGAGAATGAAATATATTTCTCCATATTGTTTGGAATACAAGAGATATCGCCCTCTGTTTTGGAGATGGATTGCATTAGTAGGTGAGCATCGTATCCACGCAGGTTGTGAAATACTACTGGAATGATAGGTGAGATACGTAATTTGAGGTTGCAGACTCTATGTGCGGCACCTCTAAACTCACCTGTGATGTGACAATGATCACGTACTCTATCGCTATCAATTAAGGGCTTCTGACAGATATGACAAATCGTTGCTCTATTATAAGCCCTCTGGTCTTTGTGCAACATACGTAGCGGCTCGGCCTTTTGGGTTTTGATCTTCGCCTCTTCATCTTGTATGCATCGTAGAAAGCGTTCGATAGTATCCGTACCTCTATATAGTACAGGTGGCTCGCTGTGGCCATCAGAACGTACGACTATGTAGCAAAATCCACAGGGAATGTGTTCTTCTGTCTTTTGTGTGTTACTTTTCTTGGGGTCTTGGGCAGGTCCTTCGATCTTATTGGTTAAGGCCTCAAGGTCAGCATAGATAACGTTGGGAACTTTGAGCTGTTTGTTGATATTCCGAAAGGAGACTATGTTGTTCTCGTTGGTAGGCATTTCAATTCGAATGGCTCGGTCGTTGGCGCCGTTACACTCTGGAATGTGTTTTTCAAGAAGAGCTTCGGTAGTATATCCATGTAGACAACGCTCGCAGAAGTGTTTCCTACATTTATGTTTCGTCTGATCGTATAGAAGCTTATTTAAGTCCTTGATCCAACAGTAGTGCTGCCGACCACTCTTTGGACACTCTATAAGTAAGAGGTTAATGCGTTTTGAGAAGGTCTCCTTCGAGATGTGATGTACGATCAAGCACTTTTCCTTTAGATCCCAACCATATACATTGATAGAAATGGTATTTTGCTTCTCTACTCGTTTTATTTGTGAGATTGGTGTTGGCGCATCCACCCCATCGAAGTTCAACCCATCATCTTTTCGGTACTTAGACATTCTCTGGGGGTCCTTTTTGACCGAAAACAGCGCGGCACGTAGCGACCAACGTAAGCAGTAGTCGTCGTCGTTATTTACGTTAATCACGGCTTTCTTATTCGCGACTTCGGTAGGTAGTGGTAAATGCGAACCTCCGCGGAGCGGTTGATATCGAGCAATGTCCAACCACAAAATGTTGACTTTATCTATAACCCAGTTTGATCCTCGACTTATCCACTTCTCAATGCGGTTGTAGATCTGAGCATGTGCTTCTACTATTGCCCCACGGATCCCAGAATCATTGGTCAAGACGGTTTGTGAGCTACGGAAGGTGACTATCTCATATTCTGAACCCTCGAGTTTGTCGAGCCGTAGCATGATATTCAAAGCTAGCTGAATCTTGATGCTATTGTGGTCTTGAAGCTCTTCCTCGAGCTTTTCAGTAGTCTGCTTCCGCACACCAGCTAGGAAGGCAGCTGGGTCTGCTCCTAGTGGATTACCATCTGGAACGTCCATCTTCCATCCACGTAAATAGCCCTTGATGGTCCTTGGTGCTCGGACGAATTCGAGTGTGTGTTCAGCCATAGTATAATACCTTAATAATAGCCTTTCTCTAATAGGGTGTCAAAATACGATAAGCGTTCTTGTGAGAATGTGGTCATCGGGTGGGAGCCATAGGATATACTGTATACTAATCACTCCTCTAATTGGGTGTCAAAATGCAATAAAAACGGAGGTGCTGGATGTGGTCAAAATATGAAAACGGAGGTGCTGCGCCAGAACCCCCATTTCCTATACTACTACGAACCATAAGCTCTTATTTTAAAAAACATTGGAAACACAGCTCAGATATTCATAGACGTATTTATCCATCTATTTAATGAGCATTCTCAGGATTAGTATCATACTCTCCAATTGTTCCTCCAATTACAGCCGAAATCCCTTTTCTAGAGAAAAGCCAGGAAGCAAGTCAGACATGAAACCGGGCATGAAACATCTTACACAGGTATAATATGCTCTATTAGGTCTGATGCGCGTTGCATGGTATCTGAACTCTGTGCAACTCTTACAAAAAATATATTAATTGAAATTGGTATTTCTCTATCAGACCCAAAAGAGAGCTTTGAAAGGCTGATCGAAGAGGAAAAAGATCAAGTGAGTGCTGTGCTATACATTATGGACCGCTTCTCGATTTCCATCAATGGATACCATGAGCTGACTCAAGTTGATGATTCACTTCCAAGAACACATTTACTTGAAAGTTGTGTTAAAGTGCTGGATAGTAAGTGCGACGTCAAAAGAACTACGGGGTGACTCAGAAGGTGCAGAACTGCCTCTAAAGACGTTACTTGAGCAAGAAATCCGACGGCATGTAAGTTCTTTAGGAGAGAGTATTATAAGTTTACTCAACAAAGAGGGCTCGAAATGAAAGAAAACTCTAGGTTGCGAAATTTGACTAGTTACGAAAATTTAGTCGCAAATCTGCAATTTTTAATAGCTGATTGGAAAATTCTAGACGCAATGGATATAGTATTTTGGTCGCATTTGTATAGTTTTTTCGGTCGCAGTCGCAATATCGGGCCCTGCAAAGCAACTGGATGCAATACGTTTTTTTTTCAGTATATGTATGAAGAAAACAAAAGCGCGGTATTAAAAATGAAGTGAATAATGTATAATTAAGCTAATGTACTCTGTTCATTTTAACTTTTAAGTTACAGTGTCAGGAGATGGAGCAAGAATGTCCCACAGCAGCAACCTGTTCATATTCACCTTTTCCCTTGTAGAGGAAGGCCAGTGTTGTTTGTCTAGTTCAGGTATGTCAGTATAATTATTGTATGTCATAAGTCCCCGGCTAAATAACATTCTAGCTGGTATTATAACGTTTTCTTACAATTCAAAATCAGGAAACCACACCGTTGCTATCATCAAGGCCAATGAGAACTACAGCACTCTAAAATCCTCCCTTGGCACTGTCAGCCAAGATCTAAATGGCCTTATACACGATGGGAAACTGATGGTTGATGGAAGAATGGTGGAGCTAGACTTCTATTTGGGAGGAGATTATAAGGTAACGCTAAAAATCTTAAACTGATTTAACTATAAAATATTACATATCAAAGAACAACGTGCAAGTTCTCCCATAAAAGTTACTGATAATAATTTATTTTTAATTAAGGAGGCTCAAAAGAGTTTTTCTGAGTTTTTCAATATCGAATTTCGAATCTTCTTTTTAGTAAAATGGTACCATTCTGATAAATATTAACCTTCACGAGCGTCCGCATTAAAATGCATATTTAATGTGGCTTTTATATAAACAGTTTTTGCTGATAGCAATGGGGATGAGAGGAGCAACTTCCAACAACAACTGCAAAAGAATGAGAGGTAAAGTAATGTTTGTAATCTGAAGTGCCGGCTAGACAACTGACAATTGACTGAAAAATTATACAGTCAGACAATCCTAGTTGTAATAAATGCAACAACTATACACTCAGACTCTTGAAATCTTAAGAAACACCACAAACTCTTTCTCATATTTTTTTGTTAAATTCGTAATACATTTTACATGTATATTTTTATCGTTCAGGTGCAACATGTCCCATTCATGTTCGTTTTTTACTGAACCTCCAATGGTGAGGAAAGCTGATAAAGATTGGCATAAGCAACCAGGGTGCCACAGCCAGCCTTTCTTTAACATTTCACTTGAGAATGTGATAATAGATGAGCTGCACTTGATGCTAAGGATCACAGACAGGCTGGAAGAGGGAATAATTATGGAGGTCCACAAATGGGATGAGGTAAAATATTAACGAAGACTTCATTTTCCAATAATTACGACCTAGTGCATTCCAGAAATTAAAGCCATATGTACTGATACATCTTCTATTTATTCAAGCAGAAATATCATATTTCTCTGAATGTTAACATAGCTGTAATTATCTTCATATTTGAATTCCACATATTAGAATGAAAACGAAGGCAAGCCAGCTAGGCACCATACAGAAGCCCACCTTAGTGAACTTTTATCAACAATTCGGCAAATGGGTGTGTCTCTGAGGATCTACAAAGTTGGCGATAAGTATGAGTGGACCTCACTTCTAGGTGGAGAGAAGAGAGCCCTTCTTCAAAAGCTGCCTGACAGGTTTGCCAAGCTACTGCCACCAACCAAGGTTGTCTCAACAAAGAGTCTTTGGAATGTAAGTATCAATCACTTAAAGCATATTTACAGTCGAACTACAATGTCAAGCGAAATCTGCTAGAATAGCTTGATTTCAAGTTATGTTATAAATGTTTTTTTCTACAGAATTTTAGAGCTCTTTTAGAAGATTTGAATGGCAAGCACATGAATGTCAGCATGTTTGAAGTGAAGGTTAGTCTGGAAATAGTTTTTCGAAAACTAAATCATTAGTGAGAACTGTCATTAAACAATACATCACACTATTGTGTAACTCTTAATTAATGATATAGACAGTATATTTTACGAATTATATTTTACTATTTGTTAAATTTTAACAGGCACTAAACTGGGGTAAAGAGATGGTGGCATGTTCTGGAAGTGGCCCTGGGTACATGCACACAAACATAATCACACCATACATGCATATACTAATTTACCATGTCCCAGTTATGCTCAGAAGTCATGGAAGCCTAAGAATGTTTAGTGGGCAAGGTATTGTATACAATTTAACAATGTTAAAGTCATACATACTTATGATATACATTTGCTCCAAACAAATACTTAATTATGACAACAGGCTAACAATATAAAACTAAAAGATTATACTCTCTTTTTCAAAATGTTCAGCTGTCGAAAAAAAGAACGATTACTTTCGAAGGTATTTCCATCAGAAGATAAACCGATGGGATGCCTGCACAAACCTTCTGCTCGTAGAGAAAAGGCAAGAGGAGCTGCGAGACCAAAAACGGCAGAATAGAACGTACACCAAACGGAAGACCTCATTCTGGGTGGATGGCGGAAAGCAAGAGGTAGCCAAGAAAGTTACGAGGATTTCCACAGTCAGACCAGCCACCCCTCTTCCCATCGAAAGTTCCACTTCCCCCTCTGCTCTGGTGCCCCAGCTGTCTGAGTTAAAGAAAAAAAAGTGCCTGAACTAATTGCTCTCATCCAACAACTGACAGGAGAGATCTTCAATAAAAGGACCAGGAAACAAGTCCTCCTTGATGCCCTGGCGAGATGTCAGTAAACACAGACAACAGCCTTGCCGAAGAGCAGGCTCAAAACCAACGGCTCTTTTAACAGTGTGTCCCGATCTATATCTTCTCTAAACGTATTTTGGATAATTAAAATAAAAACTATTTTAGGGTGGCAAAAATTAAACACAGAAAATTAGCTTAGTAATAGCTTGATATGTATGATTTCACTCACCTTTGTATCCACAACTTCCATGACTGAACTGTGAACTGCTGATGCTGCCATGTTAAAAAATGGTACACAGGAAGACCGTTTAGCTATTTTTAAATGATTTCAATGGGTTTCTTGTGTATTTAGATTTATACTCGGCATGTTATTTTGAAAAAAATACTGAAAAGGAAAACAAATATAATTAATAACAAAAAGTGAGAGAACTGCTAGACGACTTCTAATAATATATCTAATTTATCGTAATTTAACTACGTCCGCAATAAAAAACATAGCGCGCGCGTGAATAACAGCCGCTGACAGCTGTAACCGTGCGACGGAAGTCCCAGTCACAAACATGGCTGACAGCAAGGCTACT
Organism: Actinernus sp. WN-2022; assembly: GCA_030867875.1. Taxonomy (NCBI): domain Eukaryota; kingdom Metazoa; phylum Cnidaria; class Anthozoa; order Actiniaria; family Actinernidae; genus Actinernus; species Actinernus sp. WN-2022. The sequence continues at coordinate 58,767,448 of JAOWCC010000019.1, forward strand.
GAAACTTTAACGGTAAGCTATCATAATCGGAAAGTTAACATAGCCATATATTCGATCTGCGTATGTTATTGTGTTTATTTTGATCCAAGTCCCATTTTCAACGTCTGACAGCTGAAGATACAAGACACTCAAGTTCAAGACTATCTCGAGGAGCTAGCAAATTATCTCGAGGACCATTTGGTGAAACTTGACAAAGTAGGTCAGAGTGGTACATAGTTCGTTGATTCAAACGAAGTCATTGTGTTTTAAAACCTTAATTGCCCAGTGGTCAAAACAAATTGAAAGTACCATAAGCAAGTTCAATTTAGAGTCGAGTTGTTAATGTTGTTAATTGTTGAGTTGTTAATGTTCACGGGACTCAGTAGAGGAGATTCGCTCAAATTACATTTCTACCAAAAAAAAAATGTTAGATCATGTACGATTACAAGGCATTAAGCTTCTTTACCTACTTCTCATGCAGGACCGACCAGACATCCATCCCTTTAAAATATGGTAAGTATATGGCCTTTGGCCGTGATCTTACTTTAGCGGGGGTTAACGTGATCCCGGGAATCTAGCTATGATAAATACAAGGGACTAAAGACTTTCAGACTTTCATACAAAAAACCTGCATCTTTATAATTTGATTTATCTGTTTTAGGGATCTCATGATTGCACACAACGCGCAGTTCATATTTGACCAGTTTCCTGTCACACAGACCAACGCGAGTGGTAATGGTAAGTTTTTACGAGCGTAATGAGATTTTATCTTTTTTATCCTAAAAAAGAACGGCTTTTTACACAAACACTAATAAGGGCATTCATTCTTCCCGTTTTATAGTTGTCCGCCGGTGATGGGGCGACCGGGAACAACGAACGTCCCACGAGTTTCCAAGCGCAAATTGTAAAAGAAGAGAATTTCCATTCAAGTATCCTGCTAATAAATGGATTGAACAAGGGTTATTGCTGTAGTGCTGTTACTCTCAAAATTGGGGTAGTAACGTTGGAATGGCTTCCAGGTTGTCATATTAAACGTGGAAAAAAGATTTGTTTCGTTGCAGAAATTATATAATAAATAACATATTAGTCAGATAAGCACGCAGCTAATACGGCTGTGCATTTTTATTTGTATTCGCATGCATACGAATGACTCGCAAAAATACGTAGCCGGCGTGTTAGCTGCTTAGCCGGCGAATAATATATGTTTTATAATATGAAGTCGTAATCTAGAATCAGCACGTTATCAAAACGCTTGAATCGACATGAAAAACTAACAGAACAACGTAAAAAGCGCTCTCGCATCATAAACGAATGTTTAAGCAGATATTTTAATCCTTCAGCTTTAAAATGAGATCTTTCTCGTGTTTCTGTGTGCAGCAGAAGTCAACAAACAAATATAAAGAATCTAGCTGATGTCTTTACTCAGGACCGGCAAAGTGTGAAAGATTAGCGGCACTGCCGTTTTGATTTCAAACCAAAACGCTTGAACCGACATGAAAAACTAACGAAACAACGTAAAAAGCGCTCTCGTATCATACAACATTTTTCAGCAGATGTTTTACACCTTCAGCTTTAAAATGAGATATTTCTTGTATTTCTGTGTGCAGTAGAAGTCAACAAACAAAAATAAAAAAATATAGCTGTTGTCTTTACTCAGAACCGCTAATTTATTTGCAGAAATTTTATGATAAATAACGTATTAGTCGGCTAAGCAGCTAATACGTTCTGTGCATTTCTACTTTTCATTCGCATGCATATACTAATGACTCGCAAAAATACATAGCCGGCGAATAATATATATTTTCCTATCATGTTTTATAATATGGAGTCGTAATCTAGAATCAACGTGTAGTTTACCGTTATCAAACTACGACTTATCTATTTCAACTAATACTTGGGGTTCCATATTTGGCATAATTAATCATCGACTTTAATGCATGTGGTGGCCGTTGTTTTTCCAGGAAACTCAGTTTCCTGTGTGATAGTCTTTAGAGAACTTGACTTTCACTTTCTCCACCGGACGCGATGCAGTCTTGTAGCCATTTTCATCTAAAAATGCTGGCGACTTTCCTAACAAGAGGTTGATCTTGACTGGGGTCTTCACACTACAGCCGCCTCCGGTGACAGTTAAACATCTCTTCGTGAATGACGCCAAGGCAGCACCAGTCAGGTCTTTCACGTCTGCAAGGTATTGACTGCCTTGGAGCTCTAAAGGCAGCCTCGGAAACATTGACCATACGACATCGTGTCTCATCATCAAAGTTTCGTCATACTGCGAACCGTAAGATTTCAGGCCTCGCTCGAAGAGAACGGTGGACTCTTGAACACGAAGTGGATTGGCGTGTCTGTTTTCAAAGGCAGTGATGAATTCTTCTGGTAGATGTTCTCTAGGCTCCCAGGTGTTAACTGAAGAACAGTAATCTTCCCACTTGACGAAGTACTCTGCTTTATGGCCTCGAATTCTTTTGGCTACCACGCGCTCTACGCTCTACCAGGTTTCCTCCAGGACGATCGGCTTCACCTCGGGTCTGTACTTTCGCTTAATCATGACCTTGAAATCATCTGAACCACTTTCAAGTGAGTTATAGAAACCAGACGGATGTCTTAAACGCTTCGACATGATGACTGCTGAGATGACCGCTACAACTACAATTATTTCGAAAGTCAACTGACTAGTTATCCCACGAACAAATAAATGGACAACAATAGTCACACGAGCCTTTGTAATTTCAATTGCTAAGTGTCGTTTTGCACTGGAAAATTGAGTCACATGAAAACGTAACAGAACATCGTCAAAAGCGCCAGCGCATCATAAACAAATATTCCAGCAGATTTTTTTAAACATTCACCTTTAGAATGAGACCGTTCTCGTGTATTTCTGTGCCATAGAAGTCAACAAACAAAAATAAAGAATCTAGCTGATGTTTTTACTCAGAACCGGCAAAGTGTGAAAGATTAGCTGCACTGCCATTTTGATTTCAAACCAAAACGCTTTCAGACCCGACATGAAAAACTAACAGAGCAACGTAAAAAGTGCTCTCGCATCATAAACAAATGTTTAAGCAGATGTTTTAATCCTTCAGCTTTAAAATGAGATCTTTCTCGTGTTTCTGTGTGCAGTAGAATTCAACAAACAAAAATAAAGAATCTAGCTGATGTCTTTACTCAGAACTGTGCTCAGAACCGGCAAAGTGTGTGCAGCAGAGTCATTTTCATCTAAAATGCTGGCGAGATTCAAACAAGAAAAAACTCAAAGAACAGCGTAAAAAGCGAAAGCGCGTCAAAAATAAATAAAGAAACGGATGATTTTAATCTTGAGCTTTAAAAAGAGACATTTCTCGTGTTTCTGTCTGCTCAACAAGTCGAAGTCTTAAAAAATGAAACCATTGTCATCATACGAAGTTGCTGTATCGATTCGAAGTGTGAAGTAAAGGAGGCACTATTTCTTCGAACTCAAAATTACTGAAATTGAAAACTAGCGTAGCCTGTAAAACAAACTCAATCGAGCGTCTCGGCATACTTTTCTAGAGTGCGGACTTCATTTTCACGGGTATGTGCTTCTCAAAGTTTGTGACACTTCATCTATCGATATAACAAGATTAGGATAATTACCAACTAGTCGTTAATTGCGGATTAGAGATAATGACGTCTCTTTAACGAGCGTAGGGATTTCATTAGTACCATAACGGAGAGCGAACGACAGTGATTGACATGTGCTTAATGTGATGTGGGAGTAGGGTATTACCACACCGATTATTAATAGCCAATCACAGTCGTCTTATTGAATAATTAATTATATTATTCGAAATTATGCCGACCTCGCTTAAATCTAACAGCCGTAAGTACATGTCGCCGAAAACAATACCATTCTGCGCGATGCATGTGAAACTGAAGATGGAAGTTATAGTAGAGAAGAAAGGCAAAGCAAGCGAAAATTCACTACATATTATCATTTGCAAGGTTGTTATTTTACTTGACTTAAAGAAGGCCTTCGATACGGTTGACCATGGTTTATTACTAGACAAATTAAAACTCCATGGAATAAACCATAGCTCAATAAACCTATTAGAATCCTATTTATCTGAAAGAATGCAGTCATGTTCAGTGCAAAATGTTTAATCACATGTGGAATTCCACATTGTACTATATTAGGCCCTTTGTTATTCCTCATTTATATAAATGATTTGCCAAATTGCTTGGAATCATCGACACCATGCCTATTTGCTGATGACACAAATTTGACAGTTAGTGGCTCAGATCTTGTTGATGTTGAATCAAGAGCAAACCGTGAACTCAGAAACATCAGCCATTGGCTCAGAGCAAATAAGTTACATTTAAATGTTGCAAAAACTGAGTTTATCATGATTGGCTCGAGCCAACGCATATCTAATTTAGGCAAAACACCTATATTAACAATTGGAAATGAGTTAGTAAAAAGAGTGCAGCAAAATCTAAAATGGAATGAACATACAAGTTACATCACAAAAAATATAGTTTCTGGCCTAGGGGCTCTAAAAAGGGCTAGACCATTTGTATCCCAAACCATACTTATAAAAAAATTACGACTCTTTAATTCAAACACACTTTGATTATTGTTGTGAAGTTTGGGGTACACTTGGTAAAGTGCAATCAGACAAATTACAAATTCTCCAAAACAGAGCCGCTAGAATAATACTCGGCGCAGATTATAATACCAGTTCTAGTAAAGTGTTACCAATTCTAGGCTGGGATAAACTCGATGAGCGAAGGGCAAAAAGGAAAGCGAGAATTCTGCATAAAAAATAAATAATCTAGCACCTGTCACCCTTTCTGAGCTGTATACAACGGTTGGAAGTTCAACGTGTTATAATCTAAGAGGCGCCGATACCAAACTTCGTCTCCTACAGCCCACACCGAATATTTAAAGAAAAGCATTTCATACGACGGCGCGAAGCTGTGGCACGAATTACCACCACAGCTTCGCGGAATTAAGTCTCTTGATTTATTTAAGAAACAAATTGCACAAACCACCATACTTGGTGACCGCTGAATTAATGATAATCAAAATATTTTAATTGAATTTTATTATTAATTTTAGCATTTAGTATCACACAATTGTATTTATATTTAGATTAGCATTAGATCACATTAGCATATTTTATTTAGGCACGGCTCTTATTAAAATCAGTTTTATTAATGTTACTGTTAAGATTCCGTGGATAAATAATAAAGATTGATTGATTGATTGATTGATTGAGCGAATTATACAGTGGAGCAAAGAAAATGACCTCATTGCAAAAACGATGTGCTGCCCTAAATGCAACGAACTAATGAACTGGGTAAAGTGTACTGACCGTAACGATGGATTTAAATGGGTTTGTCGGAAATGTGTTAACAACAACAACAAAAAGAAATTGTGTCGAAAGAATTCCTTTCGACTGTGCTTCCATTATTTCTGTTTCTGTCCCCGCGTATTTGATGCTAACCCGGTCAGCTGTAAAACTAAAGGAATATATGTACATGTTCATTGTGTGCTTATTTTTCGTTTTGCTTTGTTTTTGACAATCCTAGTTATCTTTAGTTCATTGTCTTTTATACAATGTTGACGCGTAGACGTGTTGGCATTTCTACAATACAGCTTGCTGTGGGTATTCTGCAGTCATTCCCTAAAGTCACCCTCATGCACTGTTTACTCTCACAACTTAAAGTGCACAAGGAATGAAACTTAAGTTATCTAATTTGAAAATGCTTTTGAAATGAGGAAGAATTACATTTTCGATTTCTCAATATGTCATCTTGTTTCAGAGATATTGAGGATTTTGCAATATGTAAATGTGGATACAAATCACAAAATGAAGAACTATTTAAATTGTGGTATGTAATCAACTAAAGTCGATTGAGGTATGCTAACCGCCGTGGAAAGCGAGTAGCAGCTGACGTTTCGAGCGCTAGCCCTTCGTCAGAGCAAAAAAAAAATTAATTGTGTACATGGTACTAAAAAAAATGCATCTCATTATGGACATTTTCAAATGAGATGAATATATCACCTTTTCTTGAGAATTGTAGGATTTCATATTGTAGCTCCTGTATGGGCCTTTCATTATTTGAGATTTCATAGTTCTCAGGGCTGAGGTAAATAGTACCAATAAAAATATATTTGGTTCTGCGGAAAAAAGTGTGTATCTATCACATATCACATTTTTGTTTGTTGTGGATACAGGTATGTATCAGACCCCCTCATACATGGTCTTGGCCTCGTTCATACTCGTGGTTACCACAGATTAGATGTTCGGTCTCGTGTTTCCATCTCGTATCCATCTGGTATCCATATTCATTGTCGTTGGCTTGCCTACTATACCAGTTATTCATGTAATTTCCTTTGAGGTCTTGGTCGGATCGCTCTTGTGAGTTATCGTGCCTTCTATAACGCCCATGGTGTATTTGACCTCTTCCATTCTCGTTTGCTTGCCTACTATACCAGTTATTCATTTAGTTTCCACGCAGAACTTGGACGGCCCTCTCTTTTGATTTATCGTACCTTCTGTACCACTGGTGCGATGCCGCTGAAGTACTTCTATGATTCATTGGATTCTGCGCGACCCAATAGTTTCCGTAATACCTTGGGGTCAAGGTTCGTAGTGATGTTGTGCCGGCTGTCTGCATCATGATTCCTGCTGGGAAATTGAGGCTGTGGTCTACTCTGGTTTTTTGGTGTTCTGAGTCCCATGAAGTCTTTAAAGTTGGCAATGACCCTCTTCGTTCCTGTTTTGTTGTTGAGGTGAAGGTTGCCATAGAAGACGTTATGATGTATGCTCCCGTTGGAGCAGGATTATATGTCTGTATTCCATGGTGTTCTGCATGTCTTCTAGGTAATTCTTCAGTTCTTGAGCCCCACCTTGAATATACTGTTTGTTTACAAAGAACTTAGGAGCGAGGCCACTCCGAGTAATTCCGCGTAGGATCGAATCTGAAAGAATAAGGATGGCTCCGCGATTTCGGGTTTCCATCCTGCCATCTCACTTCTGTCGATTATCTCTGTGTGGCGCTTGTGGTTCGGCAGTGGTACTTTCCTCGTCTGCTTGGTTCAGATTTTCAGCAGCCTCTATTTCTGTATCGACAGATGTCTGTGAAGTTGAAATGGGTGATTCAAACGCGATTGAGGTGGAGATATTATAGGCCATCTCCCGAACCGGGAAAGTAGAACATTCCTTGGTGGTTGATTCTCTTCCGGCATCAATTGCTAAATCAGTCTGAGATTGTTGTATCGCTCGTATCGTGTTTTCCAGCTCTTCGATTTGTTTCTTTAGGGCACTTATTTCCCTTCCATGGTTGTGTGAATCTTTTTTAAGTTCTTTCGTTAGTTTTGAAACTTCAACGTTCACTTCCTCTCTGATTGATTCTATTTGCCTGTTCCAATCCATTTGTAGCTCACTGAATTCGTCTAGTTCGGTTGCAAATTTGAATACAAAATTATCGAACTTTTCATTTGATTCTTTCTGTGTGTTCTTGAATTTTATGAATCCCTCATAATGGGGATCGTGTCCGCCATTTATCTTTTTGACTGGTTGCTGGGTTACGTTCCTCCGGAGTGCACTCTTGGTTTGAGCCGTCTTCCTCAAGTTCCTTAGAACAGTGAGTAGCTTGTGTTGCGTTAACACTCCCTCTGCCTCTTCATGAGACATGTACTTCTTTCATCGACCGCCGATATTCCCTTGCTATCTTGTCTTGCAGTCTTCGTAGTTATCCATCATGCCAGCATCTGAGTTGGTGACCCATAGATGGTATTTAGTTTTCGGTTTCTTTGCCTTATTACCACTAGTGGTATCCACCATTTCTGATCCTTATCAAAGTTACAGTGAGCAGAGAATCTGATAACGTTAGGACAAATCCATCTCAACGAACGTCATTTCCGCCATCTACGCATTATAACAAGATAAGGAGATGATATGCCGACACCCACCCCCCCCCCCCAGCCCCAGCCATAAATAATGAACACTCCCTTATCTGATTTCAAAAATATAAATTAGTGAAAACACTTCACAAAAACCCAGTTGATATTTACATGTTTTAACAATAGTTCTATCAATACTTCTTAACTCACCTTCACCACAGTTCTGGCAGAAGTTGGAGGCTGAACTAAGTTGCCGACCACTCATAACAATACACCATAAGGTTGTAAAACACTCTTTAAATTACTGAAATTTGCTGATGCATGCAGCTCAGCGAGGGAGGAGAGCAAGCACATGGACTGCGAGAGACTGGGGATTACTTCGGATAGGCGCTGACCTATACGACCGCATACGTCGCAGCAAATAATTTGATATGAGCCATTTAAATTTGATGTGAGCGACTTGGATTTGATGTGAGCGATTTGAATCGCGAATTAAAATCGCTCACAGCACATTAAAATTGTTCACAGAAAATTTATCCTCACCGCTGGTCAACGATTTATAAATAAACTAGAGTAACTATCAGTTAGGAAGTGCGTTCGTTCGAAAAGAATCATATTTTGAAGTAATATAAATTTCATTCAGATTTTAGAAATGTATTTGTTTGGTGAAACCAAGGAAAGTACCGAAAAATATACCTCTTCTTATTTACTTTTTTACATCATTCCCTTTTGTCTGATTGCGTCTAGAGGAAATGGACTAGTAAACACAAATGAATAATGAATATCTTTATTCTCATTGTTTACAATTATCGTATGAATATCAATTCAACTGGTTACCCTTGTGCTAGACTTATCTGCTATATGTACACATGCAATTTCTTACTTGGAAGATTTGCCTCTGGCTCCCTGGGTATAAAACTATATAGTAACATAACTAATATATTTTAACTGTTTTTAACGGTAACGGTATAAGATTTGATGTGTAATATTGTAACATGCATTAATGTGTAGCAATGTTTTCATTTAAATGGTCTACTACGGGCATATAGCATCATAACCATGTTTAAGTTTACTTTCTTCACTATTTTGTAAAAGTCATTGCATAAAGTTTTCAAGTAAATTCGGACCATGCAGTTATCGAAATATCGTGAGCCGTAAAATAAACAAAACGGCTGCTCGCTTAGTTCCCAGACCGGTGGTACGTGGCCCGCTTTAAAGCTTGACTCACTCGCTGAGCGCAAAGCATAACACTAAATAAACTTTTGCTTCAGTGTAGTTTCACGTTTACGGCAGATCTTGTCTTGTTACTAGTATTAAAAGGTTTCGGCAGAAATCATTGTAGATGTTTGCGTATTAAAATCTCAACTCTTCTTGTAGTCTGAATTTCCACGTGCATGCAATCAGTCAGGCGTGAACGTCAGTCTGATTTTTTTACAGAACATCAACAGAGTTTTGAAGGAACGTTTGTCATATTTGAAAGACGTGCAAAAACTTCTATACTCTTACCAGAAAACTTCTACTGGGAAAGTGCAATTCCTTTTGAATTAAAAGAGCTTTAATGCATCGGATCCGATCAGTCAGTTCGCGATGCCTCCCCAGCCGGAATTAGAGGCGTCAGAGAACAACGATAGCTGAATGTGTTTCTCGTCTTTCCGCTCCAGCAGCAAGAATATTGACGCGAGAAGAGACGACCTGTGGTTAAGTTTAGAATTTGATCAGTCGGCCACGCTTTGATGAGCAACACTTAATCACTACTCACCTAACCACGAGGCGGTATATCGTAATGCATCATGGACATGCTGAGTTAATTTATGGGCAAAGGTACAAACCCACGTTTTTCGTGTTTGGATTGCGCCTATGGACCACAGGTAGCCCGCGTTAAGATTAGTATGCGTTCTCGCTCTCGCTCGAACGCAATAACACAGGAAGCCCACGCAATATTAAAACAACACGTAAAAAGTACATGATTTTGTTTTCAGGTCCATTGAATGGTTTTCGATTTTGAATTTGACCATTTAAATGAAATGTGATATATGATAAATTTTAATCACGTTTAATAAATCACGGAAGTTTTAAAAACCGGCCCCGTACTTTCCCAGTTCATAGTAAAGCTTGGGCCTCCTGTGTCTATCACTTAGTCCTTTGGATGCGCGCAGCCGAAACGTTCTTCCTTCGATCTCGTTCGATCCGAAACTCCAGGTTGTACAAGCGAAGGCATTAACGATGTTTTTTACCCATTGTGATACACAGCTTCTGACAAACGGTGGGTCAAACTATTACCACGTATGTGGATAAATTGAGCTGCTTTGTTTGACTTTAAAGTCCGACAAACCATTATTTTATAATTTATTATTTTACGGGCCGAATGATACGGATAATTCATATCAGTCCCGTATACCTCTTGTCCTAATTTGAATTGTGCAAATATTATTTATCCACTAACTTTTCAAAAGATATATATATATATAATGATGCGTTCTTATAACTCTCAACCTGAAGTATATTATCTGAATAAACGAAATGTACTGCTTTGCTTTTCCTGTGATACAGCCCAATGAACACCCTTGTCGCATGGTTTTGTGTAAATTACGTTACCACTTACTAAATCTCGTGATATATTTGCGCAAATTCCATCATCCAGTGATGTTTTTGTACTTACTATCATATTGTTATGGGCTTCCATATGCAGTTTACATAAAACAGTGATACACCAAACGAAATATGGGTACTGAAGTTAGAGTAATGTTTTGGGGTCCGTAAATTATGTTACCAAGTTCCCAAACAATATGTGGCGTATGGAAATAAATATGTCAACCAAAGGGATTTGACATTAAACATCCAACAGAATATTAACTTAAGGCTCATGAGGACTCCCCACCACTATAATTTTCTATGAGAACGAAGAAAGACAAGGTCAATTGTAAATTACGTTACAGTAACGTAATTTGCGGTAATATGAGTAGGGTGAGATAACTTTCTATATCAGGACATTTACACGTGACTGTTGTGCAATTCATTGCAAGAGAGCAAATGTTAAGATCCAACACGAATATTACATGAAGGTTGTGTAGTATTTGACATTTTGTCCTCCACGTGCAAACGAGTAAGCGTTCAAGAGAATTGCCCTTTTAACGAATATTAGAAGTACGCCAGCTTCTCTCAAAAATTCCAGGGTAGCTCTAATAAGTGTATGCTCTTCTGAGAAATATATTGGTCCTAAAATAATCGTGGTTCTTTGAGGCATCCGGAGTTGAATGGTTCTTAAACTGATATACACTAGACTCGTGTATTAGTCAGTAACGTAATTTACAGCCACTTGTAACGTAATTTACACAGTTACTCGGTGGATTTTAAAACCACAGAATATGACGGGAGTTGCTATGATCTGTAGACTTGGAAAGGCATTTTAAAGTAAAACAATTATTTGAAACATTAATAAAAAGGTGTTTTATGCTTGCTGGTTTTTCTAACAGACACAAGATTCCACTTCAGTGATCAGCACTCTGTGTCGGGAACAATAACGACGAACATCAAAGCGGTTATTTTTGCTCATCTTTTTTTGTTAAAGGAAATTGTGCATTCAAATATATTTCAATGTGGATTTAAATGTGAATGCTTTTCACTTTCTATGCACCGATTTAAAGCAAAGTTTCAGACTATATTTTATGGGACAAATATGCCTTCACAAGAGCCACAGGACACCTCGGGGAGCCTTTACATTAAAAATGTTTACCATCCGAAGGGTCATCGGAGTCATCCAAACCTCCCGTGTGGTTTATGGATGCAAAAACAGTTCCTGGCTGTTCTCTGTTTAAACGAAAATACTCCTCCTCAGATACAGGGGATTTACAAAGCCCGCTGCAATGCACGATGAAACACTAGCTTAGGGAGCAATAACTTGAATAATTTCCAGTTATTGTGCCCAATGCAGGAGCCAGGATAATAGGGTACCAGGAACTATGAAATTTAATGCAGTTTTTGGAGAGTCCTCAGAGAAGATATTGGTAAAAGCTACTGCAAAATCTGCCTCAGCAAAGACGAGGGATTCCAGCCAGCCCTCTATACTAGATTATCGCTGATGAGAAACAATGCAAGTTGTTTGTACACACCTCAATATTGACAAGTTCTGTGTCAAAAAGCAGACAAGCAGTCCGTCCTACCTGCTCTGGAATTCGAGTGATCTCCTTTGGCTTCCTGTCGGCTTTGCACTTAAATGGCTAAGTTTCAATCTGCACAATGACAATGTGGACTTATTACTCTGATATCCTATATGATGTTCACTGTTTCATCTACCTTTATCTACAGTTAAACGGATACCTACTACTTCTTATCTGGGCTGTTTTCTGGAGAGGAGAGAGAACAAATTATATCAGTTGTACTTGTAATCTCCACTTCGTCTTCAATCTTAACGCTGCTGAAAGACCTGAGAAACATGTATGGAAAGATCATGTTATATGTAATGCTACAACTTTCGTCAGAAAACAAGTGGTTTGAAATAAAGACAATACCTGGAATCAGGACCTTTGACAGTGTGTTGGTTAAGCAGTAACGCAGGAAACAGTAACTCTTCGTCGTCTTCACTTGACGTTTCCCCATCATCCTCTATAACTATTACCTCAACCTTGCTCATTACGAGTAAATTAAAGCCAGCACAATGACTAACACTGGGGAACTAATGTAGATGTAGTCTGTGTTAATGAATTAATTATACCATTGACGTATATTACTGCGCGACAGTCTCAACTGAAATTATTGCCCATCCACAGGGTCCCAGAAATAATATACATCGCTAAAGCCTCTACCGTGAGAATCACACAACCATACCAGTCACTTGTATACGAGTCCCCCTTTCACTATTGCCATTTTGTTTCCAGCCGTAGGTGATTCTTTTTCTGTTTTATAATTTTCTTAAACATTTTTTTTTTTACTTTTTTTGGGTGTTCGGGTATGTTTTGGGGTGTCCCGAAGCATGTGGTTTAAGTACAGTCGGTGCGCAGTTAAAGTTACGTTCAGTGGTGGACGAGCTGGACATACAAGAAGATGCCCAAAACCTGGCAAACCTGCGTCCGCCGTGGAGAAAAAAGCCTTCCAAAAAGGATTTACAATCTGGATCAGATTTACAGAAAAGTAAATACAACGCAAAGTAAGTTGGCAGTGGGAAACTGTGTTTAGTTTCCCGTCAAATTACAATGCAAATTCGTATAACTAAAAGAATAAGAAAGGTGGGGAAAAGTGGTTTACGTGGTTATTTCGGGAATTAAGATGGAGCCGATGGATCTCTGATAACATTAGAATGTGAATGTAGTCCCATTTTGTTTTTTAAATTTCCACCCGGTTAGATTGATGTAAATTATAATCCTCCTCTTACTTGGCTGTAAGCAACAATTATGTATTTATCATTTATGCCTGTTTAGGAAGAAGGCTATCAGAGCTCCTGTCATTTAAGACGTGGCCTGGAAACATCATACCAGTGTTTAACAAAAGCAAAGAATCCAGAGGCTCATGAACAACTGGAGGTTCTTCTTACCGAATTGGAGGAGTGTACTTTTATATAGGTTAGATTTGAAAGGGCCTTAGATGTTCTGAATGGGGGAAGGCGTTGCATTAAAGGGGAATTTGAATACTCTGAGGTATTTTATAAGCACTGCTATGTTGTGACAAATATGTTAGTCTTGTTGGAATCCAGGCAGAATTTTATCAACCCAGACCTGGCATTACTGGAAAACTCTTGGAATTATAAAATTCTTCCAGGGCCCTGGAATACGTTTTTTTTTTTCAACTACTCCTGGAATTTGATTGACATGTTAGGTGCAAAATATAAATATGAACTACAACAGGGGAAGTTCCTTTATTTTTCTTATACTGTTTAAGTTTCTAGGAAAACTCCTAGAATTCCATCAGAATTCCATTACAAACTTTGCTCTGATGTCCTGAATTTTTTTTTAGTAAGAACAAACCTGCATTATGATATTGTTTCACTAATGTAGGGGGACAAGAGATCTAAGGCATCAAAAAAGACAGTAGGCTCGCAGCTCTTAGAAAGGCGCTTGTGATTGGCGGTTTGGTTTTCGTGGTAGCAGCTGGTAGTAGCCAATCACAGTCTATATTGATAGTCACGCGTCATGACATGATACATGCTGGCCCACGCTCCCTAGGCGACAAAGAAACAATAACACATTATAAAATAACCCACAGAAACACATTATAAAATAACCCACAGAAGCAGAAACACGGCAAATTATGCCGGCATCGTGGCCTTGAACTCAATTTGAAACTCAGCAAAATAATTCCTACACTTTTCTAAAACCATTGAGCATTAAATTCAATTCGACGAAGAACCAGCTACAGTATTGTAAGAAACGACAATGTGTTGTTAGTTTGGGAACAAGCCGATGTTTTATTGAACTCAAAACAATCTCAAAGTACGAATTACAACATTCATTTCTGTGGACAAAGTTGAGTTAAACAAAAATGTTCGCCAAAACAGTCTATTTTGCCTGAATAAGCTCAATTAAAATAAATTGTTTGGTAGATTTAAGCCGGAGAACTTTAAAAAAAAATCCACTCTTAAATATTTCTAACATGATCTAAATGCACAAAATAGAAGCTGAAATAGAAATGGAAAATCAAAAGTACAGCAAACTGTGGAGCACAAACCTGATCAACACCCAAGTGTTACAGTCTTGTAGATGCTAAAACTCCATCCAACGCCGTCCCTTTCGACTACTTTTGGTTAATTGTGGAGCACAAACCTGATCAACACCCAAGTGCTACAGTCTTGTACAGATGCTAAAACTCCATCCAACGCCGTCCCTTTCGACTACTTTTGGTTAATTGAGGAATGTACGGTTCAGTAAGACTCTCTACAGGTGCCATAGAGGAAGAGAAGGGCAAGGAAATCTGATCAAGCTTGACGTTTGTGATGAAAACAACCTGCCGTCCGTATGCGACCGCATGAGGCATATGGCATACGGCGAATCGACGAAGAATGTACAAAACAATTGATGATCCGAGTGATGACTTCCATGCTTTGTAGCTGTAGATTTTAAAGATAAATCCAAAATATCCCCTTTCTTGCAACACGTTTTGATCTCCCGCAAACTTTGTTTGGTACGAAAACCGGCGCCCGCTTGATCCACCCGTGAAGTCCATAATAATTTTAATAATTTATTTACCGTCGGTAACGCAGGAAGTAGTTGCCCATCTCCCGAGCCAGGGACTCATGGTATAAACGCTCCACAAATTAATAGTAACAAAATATACAATTTGTAGTAGGACAATAAAGGGCATGACATTATAACACGAATGGAAGCAAAGATAATTCTAGTTTCAACTATTTATATATATATAGTAATATAGCTAACACATAACAATATGCATGGGTAAAAACTAAGAGAACTCTAGTTCAAACTATTTACATATATACAATAATATAGTAAGCAAGTCTATCTACACTAATACCATACGATATATATACAAAATCTAAGTTAAAGGTACCAAAATTTAAAGATATTTATGTAAACTAAGCAGATCAATTATATAGGTGCATGTGTGCAGGAGCTAGTTAGAGGCAGTTTTTACACTGGCATCCAATAAAGTCAGACTTGTTAAGATATTGCCGAAACTGTGTTAAAGAAGTTAAAGAAGAAGTTTCAGCTGCCGATGGTACCTCGTTCAATATGTGAGATACTGTGTATGAAAAACAATTATGCTGGAAAAAGCTGTACTACGTTATTACCGCTACCTCTTAAGTTATAGCTAGCGACTCTAGGTTTAAAAAGAATAGATATATATACAGGACCTTGATTTCTGAAGCATTTAAAGAATAAAATTAGAGATTGTACGTTGCGTCTGTTTCAATGACCGCATCGAGGCCATGTCTAATAGTGTTTCTTGATCATATGCGTTGCTAAGAACTTTACCAATGCCTAACAAATTGGGACTACAATATTCTAAATGCGGTAATACGTACGCCTTATGGAGTCTTATCAAGTGAGCTGTTGGCACAAGGCGCTTGAGCTGGCGCAATGCCACTATTTTCGCGTAAGCTTTCTTTAGCATTTCGTTAATATGTGGTTTAAATGTAAGGTCCTTATCTAGAGTCACACCTAGAATTTTCAAGGTGTCTTTCACAATAATAGTATCTTCATGGACTCTTAGGTCGTACGTATACTTTGATTTGCCTAAAGTCATGGCCTGCGTTTTAGTGGCATTTACTTGAAGAACGTTATCAGAGAACCAGTTCTTCAGCGACTTGATGTCATGGTTAATGGTGAACTCAAGTGCAGCTGGACTCACGTCAGGGTAGTGTCGTCAGCAAACAGGCGCAGTGATGAAATATCAACAGCTTGATTAACATCGTTCACGAAGATGTTAAATAAGAGGTGGCCTAGCAGGCTTACTGTGGGACACCGCAACAAACTGGGAGCCAGTCAGAGAACTGCCCGTTACATTTATCTCTTTGTTGACGATCATGTAGGTAGGACCGGATTATCGATAAAGCACACTCCCTGAAACCATATGCTCTTAGCTTAGCTAGAAGGTTGTGGCTGATCGAAAGCTTTGGACAGATCTACGGCCACAACTCCGACCTCATAACTCTTATCAAGTGATGTGCGCCAGTCATATGTCATCTTAACTAGCGCTGTGCAACATTAAGCAAAATGAACTGTTGAACATTACGTGTTTCCGTGTATTGTCAATCCAGTTTTAGCATTAGTTCATAGAGCTTCTTCACCTTCATCATTCTGTGTAATTTGGGCTTCAATTAAAAGGTTTTTCGTAGCTAGGGAACTGTTTTCAAACTCACTGAATCGGATTGACAAAACTGACTGATTTAGTCATGTGATAAGTTCATGACGTACGACTACACGAGTTAGGAGAATTTATGTTTTGATGATCATAATAAACGTGCGATTTTCCTTTGTTGTACTTATTTTCTGTGGGTTATTTTATAAAGGAAATAGAAAAATTTTCCTTTGTTTCTATAGAGTTATAGAAACACTTGTGGAAGTTTGGAAGAACTCGAAATAGCTGTGGAAACACTCGCCCTTCGGGCTCATGTCCCCACTGCCATTTCTCGTTCTCCCAAACTCCCACTCGTGTTTCTATAACTCTATAGAAACACGGGAAATGTTTTCTATTTCTTAAATATTGACGTTGACTACTCGCAGTTTATATGTGAACACCCGAAACGCAAGACCATTTCGAATTTCAAACATTTGAATAACATTTACCTCACCACAAAATCAACAACTCAAAAGGGATACGTGGTAATTTGTTTTTGTTTATGTACTTGTTTGAGTCGAGGCCCCAGACGCCAGAGTAAAGACAGTTTAGTAAAGTATAAATGAAGCTCCTGACACTTTCGACACTAGGCTAAATAAGCCGCTCGTTTTTCGACCTTTCAACTTATACTGTACATGTACATGAGTGTTTTCCAAATAAACTTGCCAGGATTTCATAACTAAGTTTATATTAGCAAATATACATGAATCTGTGGCTGAGATAATGGCTCGATCGATCAGTTGATGATAGCTTGCGAAAAAGTTGCTCGAGTTTTCAAGGATTCTCTTCATTGCCTCTGGAACAATTTTTCAAGATTCTTATTATTGGTTCTTTTCAAAAGAAGGCCAATAATCATATAAAGTTTGAAAGAACCTTGGAAGATTGGACCACGAGAAACCGACCGCGAATGTGTTAATAAATAGTACTCAATTCGTTCGCTCAATGATCGTTTCGTTGCATGTTGTAATGTTAGCTTGACAAAAAGTGGCTTATTCTCCTCAAGGCCTATCATATGAGATTTTGCAAACTTGTTAGTAAGTACTGATTCCTTTCAAACGAGGGCCAAGCCAAGAATTAAAAGTAAACCTCGGTAAATTGAGAATTTGCGCGCGACGCCATTTTGATTTGAAACACCAGTTTCACCTCCTTGGCTTTGGTCACACAAACGTATGCTTCAAACAGGCTCTAAACTGATACATTTATGTCAAAATCCAATATATATATTGAGATACATTTATAAATTGAATTGTACAATGTATATGTTAACAAGCCTAGTGTTTTAACTTTTATGTTGTGGAACAAAAACAGGAATCATATACAGGAATGAATTCTATCTGGTCTCAGAGGGGAAAAGGATCCTGTTCTGGGTGCACCTGGACTTACAACAACCGTTACAAACCAGCAAAATGCCCCCCAACTGTGCATATGAACTTGGAGGTTCGTATATATCCAAGACGAAGAGGCCTCGATTAGAAGCCCCAAAATGTACCAGTGTGGTATCGACCCCTGAAGTGAGTGTATTCCACAAATACCAGCACACATGATGACAGATGCTTGGTCATGGTGGCCGAAAGTGGCTCAATCTGCTACCATCACGCATGCAAACAACTGAGGGCTGTCCACATAAATAGCCAAATAGCTGACGAGTTTACATGCCAACATCTTGACTGTGTGGCCACTGCTACAGAACCTCTACAAGTGTATGGTAACTTGACAGACCTATGATTATCCATGTGATGATTCCACCAGGAGCAGTCTAAGAGAAGTTGTAGAGGCTGCAGCAGACCTCCCTATTGCTGTTCAAGTCAGTCCATTTATGTATTGTGCTCTTGGGCAAACTTCAACAAATAACCCTGCTGGCTACTGCAATGTGAAGGTTTCTGATGAGAAGATTTGCTGTTGCTCCAATGACTGTAGAACTTATGTTGGAAGGGCTAAGCTACAGAAGGCAAAACGTATATGTATCCATGTGCACATACTAATTTGTTTGGGTGTTATTAAGCCAGAAGAATCAGCTCCAGGTGCATTGGAAGAGGTGCCGCCTCTCTTTAATGACGAAGAGCCAGAGCCAACAAGCACTTCACGCACATCAACAGTAAATCTTAAAATGAAGTGTTCCCTCCCAGCTGTAATTCCTGCCTCCATAGTTAGGCAATCACGAATTATTGATTCCTCTGCCACTGAGTGGTCAGAAGTGCTGGAGCCCTCTGCCACCAAATGTGGATTGTGTGGAGAAACACTTGAATCCGCCAAGGTGCATCCCGGTTCTAGGGGAACGTCTCTTATAATTATTAAGATGAAGCCATTTACACCAGTTAAAGTGTTGATGAAGGTGTTCCAAAGCCGCAGCTGCTTGGCAATGCATCAACTATTTCCATATGAAGAGGGTGAGTTTACCATGTTTTTTGTATATTATAGGGTTTGATACTTTAAAATCATCAAAATGGTCTGAAATATTTCCAGTATCAAGATCTAAAAAATATATTTACTATTCTTTGCTTTTGCAGGTTTATTTAACATCAGTGACAAGGTTCTTGTGTCCTTTGAGGATATTCTGGAGTGGAGGCAGTTATTCCGTAGGGGTGTACCCATTTCAATTGCAATAAAGAGTAAGCTCAATGCCATGGTTGAAAGAGTCGAGGTAATGATGATGATGACAACGACGACGATGACTATCATGATGATGATGACTATCACTTTTACGATGATCGTATCCCAAAATTCCTGTTCCTTTTTCTTTCTTACTGCATATTTGTCATTTGATCAGTTTTCAAAACATTTTTCGTCATTCACCTATTAATGTACTTGTCACTTATTTGTCTTGCACCTTTAAATTTAAGGTAGCTCTGAAGAAAACATTTATTTTGGGTGTTTTAAGTAGTGAAGAAGGCTAAAAAGGGGAACGTAGCAGAAAGGACCAGTCTGATCCTATTTGCTTTGAACTATTTTATTTACCAAACGTTTCCAAATCTTATTTACTTTGAAAGGATATATCCCTTACTGACAACTTTAAGTCTTTAACTCGTTAAGAAGCTAAGAGTTATAAGAGATATTACATAAGAGATGTCAGTCATCTGCTACGTCGTATTCAAAGCGTATTCAAAGCGTATTCAAAGCGTATGCAATTGATATTCTCTCTCTCTCTGTCTCTCTCTCTATTATGAATAAATTGTGGATAGAAAGTGATTCAATTAAAATTAATGGTTAAATTTGTACAGGTCACCAGGGTGTATACCGAGTATAGCGTACACAGCGGATATGGACTGAATCAATTAACCAATGATTAACTTCTGCCTCTGGCAAGAGTGGATACAGAGTATAGCGTTCATAGCGGGTGTAGACTGAATCAATTAACCTTTGATTAATTCCTTTCCATGGCAACAGTAGATATCGCGTAATTGCGTTCGTAGCGGCTGTAGACTGAATCAATTAACCAGTGATGAACTATCAATTTATTCATAATAGATAAAGAGAGAGAGCAAGAGAGAGCTGTATATATGTGGTGAAGCTGACAGATCCAAATGTCATTAAAATGTTAATTTATTAATACATGTTAAGTTATTAATGACGTTCCCCATACACGGACAGTACCAACCTATACTTGAGAACTAAGCTATCAAAACAAGCTGATAGTGATGCAAATCAAGCTGTGTGTTATGTAGTTTCTACTCGCTACTAACAAAGCCGCGGAATGCATGTTACGTAACCGCATGTTATGCAACGTTCTTGCCTACACACGAGACAGAACAGGCCAATAAAATCGATTCTTACTGGTATGACTGGTTTCGAAACCTGTTACAATGATTAAACTATTCATAAAGAGCAGCTATAAAGCATTTGCAAAATCGCAAAGTAAGTCACAGGGATGACAGCACCGAAGAAGCAAGATGAGCAAGCCTTGTTCCCAGCTTAACAGCAAACTAATAAGAGATGCCGCAGAATGCCACGGTATAGGAACTGTGCAAAAGCAGTACTCGGTTGTAGCATTCAAATGCATTTGGAGAGTTGGCGTAGAGGAAATAGACCGAGCATGGCGGTGGATCTGTGATAAAAGAGATGAATGCGACTTAAAACTATCTCTGTTGAGCGACGTAGTATTTTTTTTCTCGGCCATAAGTACTTAAAAATCGCAGGAACCCATGGGAGGCGAGGTGGCCAACGACGAGACCTGTGGAGCACATCCCAACTTCCTTCACCGGGCAAACAGATATATCCTGCTATTTCCTACTGGGTGGCTTGTCAGACCCCAAATGGTTCTCCCATTAATCCACTGGTAGTTCAGTGAGCCCTTGTATCCTGTAACGTGGAAGTCTACATGTCTCGGGGGTGCAACCTACTCAACCAACTCTGCCAAGTACTTAAAGATCACAAAAATCCCTGTTTAATGGACTTAGTGGCATCGTCTTATCAACATTGCCTAAGGTAAGCAAAGCATTTTGTTTTTACTCTGTTATGCTGCGTATAATTGTCAATTATTAGTTGTTTAATTTTTTATTGGTATCTCATTATGACAGGACCCTCCAAGAAGAAATTTGTGTTGATACCCAGTCTGAGATATCTGCAACGGAAAATGTGGTACGCCTGAGAGTGGTGCAACAAAAGATGAAACCAACGCTGGTAACCCCTGTTCTAGGGCTGCGCAGGGCTGGACTGTTAGTGGACTGTTTTGGCCTTGAGGCGACCAAGGTTAGTTCCACACGGAACTGCTTTCCTGACCCTAACAAGCCACTTTGTTGCCCAATCACTGTGTTGTGCAATGACATCCAGCTGGTTATGATTACATGTTGAAAGGAACCCATGTTCCCATTTAAGCACTACAAACAGTTCCTTTCTATGCCATTGGTTCGTAGTTCGCATGGATTGCCGGAAGCATTTCAGGCTCAGCTATAAAAGTAGTCACTGCATGCAAACGTTTTGGTGTCAGTCTTGAAGAAGCTCCAGACAGAGAAAGATGAACCAGGTACTTCAAAGACATCCAGAGTTAACAAGAGATATTATGGCCCGGACGGAGAATTTTTTTTCCATGCTCTGTGAAGACAATTACGCCCAGAGCGTCGCTACACATGCCGAGAGCCTAATATGGAGATACCTAAACAAGACGCAGGACCGCCGAAGAGAGAAATATCCATCGCTGGTGCTTGCGTGCCTCTCAATTGCGTTCAAGTGCGAGGAAAACAATCCGGAAAAACACAACGAAATTTTGTCTCACGCATCGTTCAACCGCGCGACTAGAGAAGAAATCGTAGAAGAGGAGTTCCGGGTGCTTAAAGCATTAGACAAGTGACCGATGAGAAACTTCAGAGAATTAGAAGATTCGGAAGAAGGCAAATAAAGGTTTTGAGCACTTCTGCGAAGAAATTTTTGCCTTACATAGAATACTCTATATTTTATGCTTGTTTGAAATGGTGAAAATTTGACCTTTCCTGACCCATGACCGCGTAAGAAAAAGCCTGGGTCGATTCTGGATCTTACGTCACCTCGTTAATGCATTGTTCTCCATGGCGCCTTTCTATCACAACAACATTGATATATATATAGAATATACGCAGTCTGAGTTGTTTGTAAAAAAAATCACCATTTAAAACAAGCCTAGAACATAGAATATTCTTTGTAAACCAAAAATCTATTGGCAGAAGTACTCAAAACCTTTCAAAGATTCATTGGTATAAAAATCGCAAAAGCGGTTAGGTGCACTTTAACTAGCTAGGTTTATTTGCTATCACGAAAATAATGATTATTTTGCTCAAGTCTGCATATAAACATGTAACCGCCATGGACAGACGTCTCAACAAATATCACTTCAAAAGCCTCCAGCAAGTACCAGAAGCACATAAATGACTTAGAGAAAATGCATTGGAATGTATCGTGTGGGCCTCGGGGGCACAAGGCTTGCTCATCTTGCTTCTTCGGTGCTGTTATCCCTGTGACTTACTTTGCGATTTTGCAAATTACTATTGTTTTCATTGAAGAGCTAGCGACTGTAGAAAATACACTAAACCTGAGTGTTCAGCGTGTAATATTTAGGAATTGCATATAAACATGTAACAGAAATAACTAGCATCGTTAGTAAACAGTCGTTATAACCGATGTACGATTAAAGTGTGACACAAATATACGACTTCAATATTTGCACTGAACACACCAGCACGCCAGTTGCAAGTTAGAGAAATCCGGGTAACCTGTGCGAAGTAACTCCCGAGAACAATGGCTGATGCAATAACTATCGCGATAGCCAACTAAGTTAAATAGGCCCTTTGCTATAATACTTCATTAACGAATGAATTGAGCTCGTGATCCCCATTGAAAAGGCGATGCCATGGATGCTGCATGGCAAACTATCTTTAAAAACGCTGTTTTCGAAAGATCGACAGTTGATTGGAGATGGAAAATAGCATTTTACAAACAGGTTTTGCTAATAACACTACCGATCTCGTAAAAGTACCTTTAAATAAATGAAGTCAGACTTGTTTGCCATGCAGCACACTGAGCCACGTGATTGCACTCCTGCAAAGGGCCCATTAACTAAATGCGATGGTAGAATGATACATTTTGCATTCCAGTACGACTCGTCTATCGTTGACGAAAAACGTGTCCGTAAATTGCTTCTGGTTAACCTCTGGGACTTCCCCTAAAAATAACAGTGCTAAAGAGGTTTTTCCATGGTTTGTTATTCGAATTTTCTTCTAGCCCGGTTCAATAGAGTTTGTTGTCCGGCCCTTTTGAAATTTGAATTCTGGGTCTCTTAGAATGGACGACCATTGCCTAAACCCATGCCGTTTTATACCCGCTTTCAAAAAGCCGTCTTCTTGGGAGGTAAACAATAGCATTTTTTTCCTTGTGCAGGTTTCGTTCAAGTCGCGCGAGTCTGCAGGTTTCACATGCACCCTCACATCGTGCAATCTTTGTCTGCTGCTAATTTCGTTGGCGGACGATTCGCTCGTGTCTGGCGAAGCCGTCGAACTGCCAGAAAGCCTAGGGCGGACGTCCTTGCCTAGTTCTGACCCCTTGTCGCCCTGTAATTTTTCGAGACACTCGTGAGCCCTCGTGGCCACCTCGCGAGACCTTTGTTTCTGATAATGAACCCTTGCCACGACAGAGCTGTGTTTTTGGTCTTCGGAAATCGCGCTCCGTTCGCTTCTCTTTAGCTGCTCGGAGCTTGCAGTTTCGACAATTTGTCGATAGCGAGTCGGGTGAACGTCCCGTTGCATCGTAAACCAACTTGCTCATGAGTTCGCCAAGTTTACTGTGTTGACTCCCATTCCTAGTAACTAGCACATAATCGCAAGCCGGTTTCAAAAGAGGCCGAATGTGGGAGATGTAACCGTCTAGTACTTGCATACTGGTATCTGTTAGAAACGGAGAATCAAAGCCATACTTTCCCGCAGTTTTGAACATTTTCTGATCGACGAAGCCACCATTGGTATTAGCCGTTTTAACCGTGTCAACAGTCAAGTATTGATAAGTCATTGGACGAGAACCCTTTACTTTGATGAACAAATACACTGCTAGAAACTTGGTTGCAAACGACAAGTCTAAAGGGCTTGCCGTACCTGGTTCAGTGTCCTTGCATACTTTCAGCACGCTCTCGTAGCGGGGCAAGTAGAGCGATACGACTTGTAAAAGCTCTTCCAAAGTAGCCCAGTGTCCCTTGGCCTCTAAGGTGTCATTGTCCAGATTGCTGTTCCATTGTAATCTCATCATTTTTGAAACCGTCTTGCGAGCCCTTTTCAAATACACGTCGGTCGAAGAAAGGCTCCTTAGAACTGCGTCGGATGCCCCATTGACTTTCCTGAAATCGCCTAATGCTACAATGGCAGAACCAAACGCAAATTACTCACAGCCAGCCAATCTCAGGAGCAAGTAAATACAAAAAGCCAACTGAAGGCTGGAAAAGTTCGTGAATGGGTTTCGCCTGAACCAATCACGAGCCAAAGCAAAACCAAGACCAAAACATGATTGGTTTTACTTTGCAATTTCATTGGTCGATTAATAACATGCCATTTTCTCGGCCAATAGAAAAGCTAAGTAAACGCAAAACCAAAATACTTTCGACACTCATTTGAAATCCGCTCTATTGCGCCCATTAAATGAAAGTAATATAAAATCTTAACAACATATTTTTGCCTCAAATTTATATTTGGAGTCCATGTTTGAAACCAAGTATTGGGCCTATTGATGTCACTCAAGGTGGTTTACCAAGTAAACTTTACTCAACACTTAACAAAAAACAAAACAAAATAGCCGGTGGTGAGAAGCAAAGTAACTAGCAGTTTATCAGTTTATTGAAACCCCTGGTTACTGTGTGAATGCCTTCACACTGTAAAGTCTAATTCCCGTAGGCAAATTTTTCATTGCTACTGTCATGAATAATATGTTTTCAGGGTATCGAGCAGTTGTTTTCAGGGTATAGAGTAGATTTCATAGTGGTAGGACAACCTATGCATGTATGGCATGTCTGTATAATAGTCTTACTGTAACCATACTGCAAACTCTGTAATTTGATTGGATAAGACAAAAACAATAGGGAAAGCATTTCAATGTCACAGCATGGCATACAGTAACCATGTCATAGTCATAGTTTTGTCCCTCATATGAAATCCACTCTAGTTTTTTTTACATCATGTGGTGATCTGATACAAATTCCACAAGCGCTGCCCTCCATCCAGGGCCTAGGATGAGTTTTCTCCAAAAAGCTACCTGAGTAATGACCCACCCCCTCGAAAATTATTTGTTTTTCTGGAACAACATTTTCTGGATATTATCAAATTCAACACAATAATAGGCATGAGTATAATGTTGTACTTATATTTCCCCCATTAGAATATGGAGAAAAACAGGCTGCTTCAGCTTTTTGGAATGGCGAACTGGAAAGTGAGTTAAGAGATCTGGAATGTTTGAAATTTTTTGGTCTGATGAAGAAGACTGAAGATCGGGAGAAAGTTATGGAGGAGGTGGATAAAGTTAGAGCCAAACTATATACAGTCATTGATCTGCCTGTTCAGCTGCCTGTAAGGCACGTGGTAAGATTTGTTTCCAGTTGTATAAAAACAGTGTTCTAGCTAGATTTGTACAATCTTATGTCTTGAAACATTTTAAAATATCATAATTGTATCACAATTATCTAAACTAAAAGATGTTACATGTATTTTCCCAAAAGGGCATTTATACAAACCCCCCTTTTCCCTATCAATGTTGTTTGCGAGTTCTCATAACAATTTCTGCCAAAATAAGGCCAACATCAACATTGGATGGGGATGCCAAATTTTACCAGAACACTTATAAAATCCTCTTTTTCAAAAATGTGTCAATATTTATGTCCAGGATTGACCTGGAAAAGTTAAAATCAGACACAACACTCCAACCTTCAAATCCGCTAGGGCTCTTGCGAAATGTATGGTTTCACACATCCCTTTACTGGTGCCGCCGGGGTAGAGAAGCCAGCGAAGTTTAAAGAAAACAAGCTTTGCCTTTAACACCGATGCGAGCGGGCGTCCATTTGTGTCCATGACTCACGAAGAGTCCACCAAGAATCACCCGGGCGGCATCGCCGATATCCAGAGCTTTGAAAAGCATGGCCGGATGTACAAAACTACTTCTGCTACAGATGGCTATACAATCCCTTGAAAAATACCTTTCAAAGCTTCATCCCGAAGCGAAACTGGACTCCAGAGGCAGACGACAGTGTTTGGTATGAGAACCGACCACTCGGCGTAAACAAACTGGCTAGTATGATGAAAGAGATCAGTATACATTCAGGCCTGTCCAAAATCTACACTAACCATTCAGTTAGAGCCACAGCAATTACGTTGTGGTCGGAAGCAGGGCTGGCAGACCGGCAGATAATGCCCATTTCAGGACATCGAAATGAGTCAAGAGCTACCATAGCCGACGAAGTTCGGATAGTCTCCTTCAGTGCAGTGATGTTTTGTCTGTGGCTCTTGGCAGTGCCAGCAGTAAAACACAGTCACATCACAACCAAGTGTGTTCACAACTGTGATGAACCAGAGCAAAACGTCCAACCAAACGGAGGGAAATGTCGAAGTTGGCAGCATGTTTTCGCATTGCTCAATTGAGAAGGTGGAGATTAACTTCAGAGAATGAAATCGCACTTTAGCAGTTTTGTTCACAACTTTTCTAACGAACAGTTGAAGATCCTAGAGAAGACTTTGGCTAGAAAGTAACTTCTGTAAAATGTTTTTGCAGCTTCGTAGTTTTGGCCGTTTGTGTATTTGTAGCGCTTTGCACGTGACCAGCAGTTTCGGTTCACGCTCTGATGATTTTGGATAGGTTGGGAGAATCTGTGGTGATCGCGCGTAATAAAGATAGTGTCTCCTTTATATGTTGTTTCGTGTTGTCGTTATTTTATAAAAGGAATATAACACGCTTTCCATGTCTTTGTTCTCTTATATATACACGCGGGATATGTTGGGAGAACAAAGAAAAACTTGAAAATTGCTTAATTAAAGGATTATACAATGTATGTTGATGTAATTAACATGCTGATAATAACTAAATAAATAAAACTAAATTGATAATTCTGACATAATAATAATGGTTGTATTATATATTTACATTTCTTCAAAACAGACTTTTGGGAATGGGTTTCCTCTCTTGAACTATCCTAATGTTTGTACTGCTCCCCCCCCCCCCCCCCCAACTGGCAAGGCTTTTTGTGTGGAGCATTTGGACTACCTTGCCAAAACGAATCCAGACATTCCAACAGATCTTCGTGGATTTATGAGATATTGTGGTGTCCACTGTGGAGATATAGGTAAAACTAATGTTCATTATGCATGCCACAGTGGGTGGGTCATTTTTTTTACTCTCATTAGATTAAATAGAAAATATTACTTGACCAGTATGCTAAACACGGACAGATAAGCCATATCCCGAGTTTTGGGGGGTGTGGAGGAATGTAGTAACTCTGGCAGTTGAACATGTTGTGCTCTTCAGAATGGTCCGTCTGCCTTGGTCCTCACCTGACACTCAGCTCAATTTACCACAGCATGGAGCTGTCAAAACATATTAAATCTTCCTGTTTGAACTTTAAAGTGCATATAAGCCCTGGTCAATTATGCTTTTTTTTTTTAAAGCTTAGACCTTAAAAGGTAGAGAAAAAAATCCGATTTTTTTAAATAAAAATGTTTTCATTATTTTTTTAGCAACTAAACTTCCAAATGTAGAAAAATCAGAAGGGATGGCCTGCAGGCCCTAGTTTTCCTTTCTGCATTGAAATAACGCAGTACGGCTGTTTCGCAAGCTAAATAGTTCATGTTACTTTAAAGGGGGAAGTATCTGCAAACTAATGAATAGTGTAATTTCCATGGCTTAAACAGGCAACACAGAGTTTAAAGAAAAGCAGAATAAAGCTGTCAATAATGTTCTAGATGCTTGTGTGGAACCCAAACCCACAACTTGCAACAAGGACACGGGTGGAAAGCAGAGGCTACAGAAATGGTCAAGGGGGCACTTGTTCATAGTCAGAGGAGGAGGGGTCATTGACAAGTGGAGTCCTCTTTTCAAGTGAGTATCAAATAAAACTTGATTGAAATAAATGATTTTTTTAAATTTAATACCCTCACGTTTCTTCATACAGCTACATGTAATTAGTAAACTAAACTTCATGGATTACAAGTAGTAACAGTTAAATGCATAGGGATGCTACTATATAATGTCATTCTTGTTTTAAAACAAGAAATTGACCAGCAAAACATCTGGTCATCTTTTTGTGAAAGCAATTGAAAATGTTACAATGTTGTAATTTATCTTTGGGTGAGTAGAGAAGCATAGTGAATTACATGAAGAAAAAGAAATTAGTTTGTAATCAATAGCAAACAGTGTCTATTTTTTGTGCTGTCAGGTGCCAGCCAATCAGATATCACTTGCTAGATTAGAGGAATTATGATTGTCTTGTGAGTTATAAGGAAACATGCTAAGATTATTAAGTTGTGGTTCTGATCTCACTAAGGAAAATTATCGACAGCCTCCATATTTAAAATCATGTAGACTCTACATGCAAGGAAAAATATGATCCAAGTACCTTGAAACAGGAAATTCCAGAAGAAATACCATGGCTGCAGAGCAGACATTTGTATGGCTGTCACGGTTCAAAAAAATACTGTGTACAATGCCAAAGGTGCATCACTTGCTTTACTTACATCGAATGGTAAAACGTCGTAATTTGTATACCATTCATTGTTACAAGAATGGCAAAAAATCTCTGTTACCAAAGGCTCGTGGAAAGCAGAGCTAACTGGTTTGTTAGAGTGTACATTTGTATGTTCACCAAATTAATGTTTCTTTGTGATTATTTTTATCTTGGTGATAAATAATTTACTGCTCATTCCATTGATTTTATTCACGTAAGGGTGCTTAACATTTACACAAAAACTGAGAATTGTGGTTGGAATATGGAACGATAAATAATTATTGGAAAAAGTAGTATGAAGAATGGGGGTTCTGGCCCACGTCGAAAATTAAAAAAAATTAGTGCAAGCAAGGGGGTTCGTTTCACTCACCCCCTTCCTTGCACCAATTTTTTCAATTTTCAACGTGTTCCAGAACACCCATTATTCTTACTACTTAATACATAGTGTTGCCCAAAATTGTCACTAGACATTCTTACACTTAAAAATCCAAAGTGTGAACCTATTAGAGAAGTGATTACTATACTGTATATCGATCTCTTCCACTATGGATAACATATCGTGCCTCCCTCTAGAAATCTTGACTAAGATCGTAGAGTACTCAGGACCTTGGGCTTTTGCAAGCATCGCAAGGACATCGAAACACCTAAACGGTGCAGCATCCCTAGCACGCTACAAAAACGTAGACCTTTCTATTAAACGTACGACATCTATAGTGTATCATGGACGAGCTCATCAGATTGTTTGGTTCTGGAATTTGTAGAAGTCTACATCCCTTTACTGGTGCCGCCGGGGTAGAGAAGCCAGCGAAGTTTAAAGAAAACAAGCTTTGCCTTTAACACCGATGCGAGCGGGCGTCCATTTGTGTCCATGACTCACGAAGAGTCCACCAAGAATCACCCGGGCGGCATCGCCGATATCCAGAGCTTTGAAAAGCATGGCCGGATGTACAAAACTACTTCTGCTACAGATGGCTATACAATCCCTTGAAAAATACCTTTCAAAGCTTCATCCCGAAGCGAAACTGGACTCCAGAGGCAGACGACAGTGTTTGGTATGAGAACCGACCACTCGGCGTAAACAAACTGGCTAGTATGATGAAAGAGATCAGTATACATTCAGGCCTGTCCAAAATCTACACTAACCATTCAGTTAGAGCCACAGCAATTACGTTGTGGTCGGAAGCAGGGCTGGCAGACCGGCAGATAATGCCCATTTCAGGACATCGAAATGAGTCAAGAGCTACCATAGCCGACGAAGTTCGGATAGTCTCCTTCAGTGCAGTGATGTTTTGTCTGTGGCTCTTGGCAGTGCCAGCAGTAAAACACAGTCACATCACAACCAAGTGTGTTCACAACTGTGATGAACCAGAGCAAAACGTCCAACCAAACGGAGGGAAATGTCGAAGTTGGCAGCATGTTTTCGCATTGCTCAATTGAGAAGGTGGAGATTAACTTCAGAGAATGAAATCGCACTTTAGCAGTTTTGTTCACAACTTTTCTAACGAACAGTTGAAGATCCTAGAGAAGACTTTGGCTAGAAAGTAACTTCTGTAAAATGTTTTTGCAGCTTCGTAGTTTTGGCCGTTTGTGTATTTGTAGCGCTTTGCACGTGACCAGCAGTTTCGGTTCACGCTCTGATGATTTTGGATAGGTTGGGAGAATCTGTGGTGATCGCGCGTAATAAAGATAGTGTCTCCTTTATATGTTGTTTCGTGTTGTCGTTATTTTATAAAAGGAATATAACACGCTTTCCATGTCTTTGTTCTCTTATATATACACGCGGGATATGTTGGGAGAACAAAGAAAAACTTGAAAATTGCTTAATTAAAGGATTATACAATGTATGTTGATGTAATTAACATGCTGATAATAACTAAATAAATAAAACTAAATTGATAATTCTGACATAATAATAATGGTTGTATTATATATTTACATTTCTTCAAAACAGACTTTTGGGAATGGGTTTCCTCTCTTGAACTATCCTAATGTTTGTACTGCTCCCCCCCCCCCCCCCCCCCCCCAACTGGCAAGGCTTTTTGTGTGGAGCATTTGGACTACCTTGCCAAAACGAATCCAGACATTCCAACAGATCTTCGTGGATTTATGAGATATTGTGGTGTCCACTGTGGAGATATAGGTAAAACTAATGTTCATTATGCATGCCACAGTGGGTGGGTCATTTTTTTTACTCTCATTAGATTAAATAGAAAATATTACTTGACCAGTATGCTAAACACGGACAGATAAGCCATATCCCGAGTTTTGGGGGGTGTGGAGGAATGTAGTAACTCTGGCAGTTGAACATGTTGTGCTCTTCAGAATGGTCCGTCTGCCTTGGTCCTCACCTGACACTCAGCTCAATTTACCACAGCATGGAGCTGTCAAAACATATTAAATCTTCCTGTTTGAACTTTAAAGTGCATATAAGCCCTGGTCAATTATGCTTTTTTTTTTTAAAGCTTAGACCTTAAAAGGTAGAGAAAAAAATCCGATTTTTTTAAATAAAAATGTTTTCATTATTTTTTTAGCAACTAAACTTCCAAATGTAGAAAAATCAGAAGGGATGGCCTGCAGGCCCTAGTTTTCCTTTCTGCATTGAAATAACGCAGTACGGCTGTTTCGCAAGCTAAATAGTTCATGTTACTTTAAAGGGGGAAGTATCTGCAAACTAATGAATAGTGTAATTTCCATGGCTTAAACAGGCAACACAGAGTTTAAAGAAAAGCAGAATAAAGCTGTCAATAATGTTCTAGATGCTTGTGTGGAACCCAAACCCACAACTTGCAACAAGGACACGGGTGGAAAGCAGAGGCTACAGAAATGGTCAAGGGGGCACTTGTTCATAGTCAGAGGAGGAGGGGTCATTGACAAGTGGAGTCCTCTTTTCAAGTGAGTATCAAATAAAACTTGATTGAAATAAATGATTTTTTTAAATTTAATACCCTCACGTTTCTTCATACAGCTACATGTAATTAGTAAACTAAACTTCATGGATTACAAGTAGTAACAGTTAAATGCATAGGGATGCTACTATATAATGTCATTCTTGTTTTAAAACAAGAAATTGACCAGCAAAACATCTGGTCATCTTTTTGTGAAAGCAATTGAAAATGTTACAATGTTGTAATTTATCTTTGGGTGAGTAGAGAAGCATAGTGAATTACATGAAGAAAAAGAAATTAGTTTGTAATCAATAGCAAACAGTGTCTATTTTTTGTGCTGTCAGGTGCCAGCCAATCAGATATCACTTGCTAGATTAGAGGAATTATGATTGTCTTGTGAGTTATAAGGAAACATGCTAAGATTATTAAGTTGTGGTTCTGATCTCACTAAGGAAAATTATCGACAGCCTCCATATTTAAAATCATGTAGACTCTACATGCAAGGAAAAATATGATCCAAGTACCTTGAAACAGGAAATTCCAGAAGAAATACCATGGCTGCAGAGCAGACATTTGTATGGCTGTCACGGTTCAAAAAAATACTGTGTACAATGCCAAAGGTGCATCACTTGCTTTACTTACATCGAATGGTAAAACGTCGTAATTTGTATACCATTCAAGTCCTCATTAATTATTCACGAGGTATTCAGCCAATCCAATGGTCTGATTTTAATCCCTTGAGGACACTGGATACCTGGTCTAGTCCTCCTAGCAGTAACTGGAAAAGTTTCTAGTTACTGGAACAAGTTGTTCCAGTAACTGGAAATTTTTCCAGTTACTACGAATAAATTATTGAAAAACATCATGGCATGCATAATTACTCTTTTATTTGATTGCATTATGAACAAAAGGCAATTGAATAGCACTGATTGTTCAATTAACTTTGCTCTTCATAATAACAGTGATTAAAAGAATTTGTAGCCCTATTTTCTCGATATTTTTTAGTTTTCCTTGCAAAATACTAAACTACCAGCAACTTTTATTTGTCTTTGATTCCTCCCGAATAATTAATGAGGAGTTGAAGTCGTTCAAAGTCCTCCAATTTCGGACTGGACGGGATTTCAAGTCCTTGCAATTAGTTCCAGTCCTCGGCTGCGCCTCGGACTGGAACAAATTGCGCGGACTTGAAATCCCCGTCCAGTCCTCATTGTCGGACTTTAAACATTACTTCATTGTTACAAGAATGGCAAAAAATCTCTGTTACCAAAGGCTCGTGGAAAGCAGAGCTAACTGGTTTGTTAGAGTGTACATTTGTATGTTCACCAAATTAATGTTTCTTTGTGATTATTTTTATCTTGGTGATAAATAATTTACTGCTCATTCCATTGATTTTATTCACGTAAGGGTGCTTAACATTTACACAAAAACTGAGAATTGTGGTTGGAATATGGAACGATAAATAATTATTGGAAAAAGTAGTATGAAGAATGGGGGTTCT
Source organism: Actinernus sp. WN-2022 (assembly GCA_030867875.1). Lineage (NCBI taxonomy): Eukaryota > Metazoa > Cnidaria > Anthozoa > Actiniaria > Actinernidae > Actinernus > Actinernus sp. WN-2022. The sequence continues at coordinate 58,800,615 of JAOWCC010000019.1, forward strand.
GGCCCACGTCGAAAATTAAAAAAAATTAGTGCAAGCAAGGGGGTTCGTTTCACTCACCCCCTTCCTTGCACCAATTTTTTCAATTTTCAACGTGTTCCAGAACACCCATTATTCTTACTACTTAATACATAGTGTTGCCCAAAATTGTCACTAGACATTCTTACACTTAAAAATCCAAAGTGTGAACCTATTAGAGAAGTGATTACTATACTGTATATCGATCTCTTCCACTATGGATAACATATCGTGCCTCCCTCTAGAAATCTTGACTAAGATCGTAGAGTACTCAGGACCTTGGGCTTTTGCAAGCATCGCAAGGACATCGAAACACCTAAACGGTGCAGCATCCCTAGCACGCTACAAAAACGTAGACCAAGAGTTCCGTAGACAAGCACTATGTTTTGGCTTGAGGTCTACTCGTAATGACGACGATCGAGACAAATTGGCTAGGACTTTCGGTATTTCCGCAAGCTACATCGACGATAGCCTTCCTCTTATCTACGCCAGCGAATATGGTAATCTTAATGTTGTTAAGTGGCTCATTAAGCACTTACGTTTCGATAAAATGGATAGATACACCAATCATATTCTATGCGCTGCCTTTAAGTATGGTCATCTTGGTATCGCTAAGTGGCTCACTAAGCACTTCCAGTTCACCAAAGAGGATAAAGCCGTCGAGTTTGCTATGTTAGATGCCAGTACGAATAGTCATCTTAATACCGTTAAGTGGCTCATTCGACGTTTTCAGATAACCATAGAGTATGAATACGTTGATCTTGCTATACTATACGCCTATAGCAATGGTCATCTTATTACCGCTAAATGGCTCTTTAAGTGGCAGCACTCCCAGCTCACCGAGGACGAAAATGCTCTACTAGATTACTATATGAATGCGTGGTTATCAGGTCCGGATTTCAAATACTGGCCTCAGCAATTGAATTTCGCAACGTGGTGTGCGACTTCCGGATGTGGAGTATCGTTGTTCGACCCTACTTTCAAAAAATATCCACCAGTCATTCAGGGGTTCCTACGATTCCATGTTTATTTCACGATACGAAGGGTTCTACATGAACTTGGTTGCCCTCTACCTGGTGACAGTGCTTTCAAACAACTCGATAACCTCTACAACAAATCAGCTCTTTGAGAGATTGTGCATCGAATTTGGCATATCTCGAACGCCAGACTTCCGATGGCACGGAGGTAGGAATCACGGATTAGGAGACGTATTCCTTTTGTATGATGATGGCTACAAGAACGTCCACGTAATCCGAGGCTACGACAAGGAAGCAGACACGTGGCCCAACCACAATAACTTATTTGCAGACGAGGGAGGCAGGGTGGACGAGGGCGATCTAGTATCCTTTATTCGGAACGACGAACACGAAGGAAAGCAATACAATTGGTTTACGCCACCAATCGGTAGAGGTTTGACGAATGCTGGATTGGGTAGATTGAATCGATCTGTCGAAGCTTTCGGATATTGTATTCTAGGTGCTCAAAACGACCTTAACGAATCCATCGTAGATAGTTTCAACGTCAAAGAAAAGTTTAAGAGCTTAGTCGAAGGCGCTATTCTCGAAAACGATTTAGTGGTGAGCTACAAAAACTATCTTACTGCTATAACGACGACGCATAAGAGGCTCGATCTAGCAATAGCTATAGGCGTGCGATTATTGCCAAGCAATCTAGTGTACTATCTTGGTAAGAAAGATGGTTATAGGAATCCAACCCCGAAAGATATGATGCTAGGTACTAACGACATCAATGCAGAAGTCAAAGGACGTCCGCCTCCTATGGAAGGACCCCCAGATAAGAAATTAATACCGCCTCATGAGACGCACGAGAAACGAGTTCCTGTACCAAAGGCTGTCCCACAACATGAGATCAATCTCGCGGTGACATCCATTGCCGCAGCTGGAATTGCATGGACGTTGTTTCGTTAACGTCGTTTGTATTGCTCCACTACGAAGACCACTGCTGCTACGATTAAAGGGGCTGGGTCACCTGGTGCCCGTGCGCAGTAAGTATGCTCTTGAGGTAATTAGCATAGCACAAATATTCAAAATTATTCTGCGATCGCAATGGTTTCTTTCGCAGGCAACAGTAGCATTGTATCTGATTGGTCAGTTCAATGAGAGCTCATTTCTGATTGGTTGAGGGTAAGATTGAAACCCTTTCAATGTTAGCGGGTAGATTTTGTGTAAGAAAGTAAAATTCAGTTACGGAAGTTCACCTCGATTTATCCGAAAATACAGCAATGAAAGTCCGGCTAAATGTGTACAAAAACTCTTCACCTCGTCAAATGTAATACTAGGGATTGTTTACTTGTCATCGCTTAGGACAATCTGGCGCCATTTCTTGTGAAAATCGTCAACATTTTGCTAAACATGGTTTTGGTCCCGTGTTGACTTGAACGCTGAACGGACGGTTTTCAAATTTAGTCGTCGTTCCTTGCCTTGCTGAACGGAAAACTTTCATCGTTTGGACTTCTAAAGACTTGTAAAGAGAGTTGGAATTCGCCTCCTTTCATGATAATTGTTGTGAAGCCTTGGTTCGTTCGTGAAGTGTTTATAAATGCTTCGCTGGAATAAAGTCAGTGAGATAGCTTGGCTCGAACTTCGCCGTTTCCTAAATAATTATTTTTGAAGAGCCGACAAAGTAGCAGGTTCAGCTAAATTTCAGGTATGTTTTATTACCTTGTTTTGATTCTGGAAAACGTTTTCAGGTGAGTTCGGGTTGTTCTTTGTCTTGGCTTTGGTGTGTTTTGGCTGGTGAGTTTGTCTTGGCTTTGGTGTGTTTTGGCTTGTGTTCAGAAAAGTCGCAAAATAAACTTTCTTTTCTTTCATTTTGTCCGTTTTATAAAACATTGCTTTTTAGCAAAAGGTTTTTGGCAATGTTATTTATCTTCTGGCGTTACTTTTGGTTATACCTTGAGTCAAACACTAAACGTTTCATGTGGCAACAATCTCAATCAACTACTCTTGAAGTGACTCGGCCGCGAAGGCCGAGTCACTACCAAAAGTTCATTGGCCTTTAGCTCCCGCCAGGTTTTGAATATTTGTTTGCTTAAGTATATAGCAGCATGTTGGCTTTTCCAGTGTCGGTCATTTATTTTTTTCGTCAATTGCCTCAAGGCAGGCGTTTTCTTTCTTCCTGCCCCGACTCGTTTACCTCCCCTTCCTCCAGAGCCTTCATTCATCAGAATTTCAAACAAAATGTAAAAAATGAAATACTCTACATTTAGAATGAATGCTAAACAAAACGTTCCTGCAAAAAAAAATTTTTAGAGGTTCGAAATAAGAGCGATGGAAATGGATTCCTGAAAGGTTCCTTCGGAGGGAGGTTTGATTTCGTACTCCCGGAGTCGGAAATCAAATTTTGCCTTTGGCCGTGCGATAGACTGGTAACGAATGAGCGCTGACCCAGCCCCTTTAACAACCAAATGTTGTTCGCTAAGACTCCAACAACGTCAGCAGCCATACTGAATATGAAACTCGCAATTGGTCCAATCATCTTAGGTAGAATCTCCTCTAACTTTTTGCCTATTGCTTTAAAGGCTTTGGCAGTTGTTTTAGCGGCTGCTTTGGCAGCATCTCCAACTCCCGGTACTATCGCGGGAACTGCCTTCGTCAGATTGGAAACTATCACACCGATCACAGTACTTACCGCAGCTACCACACTAATTATACTGACTCCATACTTCTTGAAGATAGATCTTATACGATCCCTAAGTGGCATACGTTCTGCCAGGGCTTCTTCTATTTGTTCTAGGACTGCTCGTTCCTCCCGATCGGTCTTTATTTTATTAGTAGCGTTTTCTTTCTGAGTTTCGGTAGACGTAGGGTCTTTGAGTATTTCTTCATTTCGTTCGATCCTCTCACTCAATTGATCTTGAGCTACTATGACTTCTTCTGCCGATTTTTCCAACGTAGGTCCTAGGACTCCTTTGAGACTTTTTCCCATCTTCTCATATAACTCACCCTTCATGGTGGTCAAGGGGATAGGTTTATCTTTACTTCCATACTCGTGGATAGCGACTCTACCATCAGACATGGTTGCCATCTCGAGAATACCTCGAATTCCCACATCTGGATATCGTTCCCAGACGGCCTCGAACATCTCCTGTTTCATATCGTCTGATAAGCCTTGTGAGAAGTAAATATGTCGAGTATTAAACTTTGGACCTTTCGAAGTGTAGAGTTCATCCACCAATTCATTAAACTCTCCATCTGTCAACGAGGTTTCCTGATTCTTTGGTCTAGCGCCTTCTTTAGCGGAGTCACGTCTGGTTTTCATGTTGAGTGATTCCCTAGGCTCCACATTCGTTGAGTCTGGAAACGCTACTTTCCATGCTCTTTCATCAACATTATCGTCGTCGTAGTCTTTTCCTCTTTCAGCTCCGCCAGGTCTTTCCTCTGTGGCACCAAAGTCCATGTTAAACATAACTATATATCTACGTATATTCAACATGATATCATCAAAGTTGGATCCCACACAAGCACGAAGAGAGCCTCATGCACTCAAGGCTCCACGAGACTCGTATAGGAAAACTTTCACTCGATCATCTGCCAATCCAGGTGAGACTCTATACGTAGAAGTCCCAAAGCTAGCAGAAGGCGTAGTACTAGTACCTGGTAGCTTAGCGCTATTGGGCGACATCGTACTATCTGGTGGACATGCGAATAACAGAGTCGTTTCGAACGTTGGACGCTGCTTGGTCGTACGTAGAATCTGTAGAATGGGAGCTGAAACGGTAGAAGACCTTTTCAGGCCAGACCTCCTACAAACGTACTCCGATGTATACCTATCTACGCAGGAGAGAGAATCGAGAGTACAACAAGGCATCCAATCAGAGAACGTAAACAAGCTACGATCGAAAGCTGGTGACGCAAGTACTTCGTCTGCTGGAGAAAACGCGCTCCTAGCTGCGTGTGGTTCCAAATATAGGATTCCATTAGATGTCGACATTCTGACACAACATGGAGTTCTATATACATATGCCCTAGAAAATACCATTACGTTCGAGTTGACTCTAGCTAATGCCGACTATCTCATAGTTGGATCGGATGCGACGAAGATAGGTACTTACCAATTTACCAACATCCAACTAGAATACGAAACGATCATGGATAAAACGCTGGCTAGTAGTGCACTTCACGAATACGAAATAGGTACTGCATTCCTATACGACCACGCCGCTCACTTCAAGACAGTAGAGATCGCTAAAGCATCCGATACTTTGATATCTCAAAACGTCAACGTTCCACGACGATCCTTTGCTGGACTACTTCTACTATTTATAGATCCACACACTATTGGTACGCGAGATAGTGAATCATTCTCGAATCCCGACATTTTGAAGGTAGAAGTAGATGTCAATGGGCTTACCAACAGGCTCTTTCCAAGCGATATGCTTCCCCTAGATTTCTGGGAGGCTGCAAAAGGGTGGTTTGGTACACCCAACACTTCCATGACTCCAAAGAAGTTCTTTGAAAATAGATTCGCTATCCTAATCGATTGTCGCACAGCAAAAGATTCCACCGTTCATGGTGATGGATTGGCACAAACCGGTAGTGGAAAGGACATCGATATTCGCATACATAGAACTGCGAAGGGAAGTGGAAACGTTCACATGCACATCTATGTCCTTGCGGATGCTCAGCTCATGATATTGAACAGATCTTTACGTAGTATAACATACTGATGGATTCTCTCGTAGAGCACGTTCCGTTCAACGCACTCATAGTCGGTCCAACGAATTGTGGGAAGACTGCGTTTCTCATAGAACAACTTCGTGGATCATTTCGTGGTAAGTTCGATTACATAGTACTGATTTGTACTACGTATGCCCACAATAAAACCTATCGTGGATTTGCAAATCGAGATCCTCGTTTCTTCATCATGTCACCACCGCAGGATGCCATCGATGCTACTTTGAGTATTTGCGCAACATTTTGGTCAGGTACCAATACTCTATTGATTCTCGATGATTGCGCCGCATCGAAGGACGTCAAGAAACGAACTGACAAGCTAGTGGACTTAGCCTTTTCTGCACGACATATAGGGCTTTCCATTTGGGTGCTGTCCCAACAACTAACGAGCATATGTAAACCCTTCCGCGAGAACGTAGCTATCGTAGTAGCATTCCATACAGCATCGGCCGTAGATGGCAAAAGGATATTTGAGGATTATGGAGGCTCGCAAGAATGCAAAGAGTTACGAACGATACTTGGATCCCATAAGTTCGCTCGCATGTGCTTCTGTCTACGCCATCCTTTCGAGGTAGTGTTAGAGCTCCCAGCACCTACAACATATTATCATGGACGATAAAGAAACACTCGAGTTACTTGGTGAGGATGTAACAGGCCCACCACCACCAAAAATAGAGAATGCGCATTCCTCCGTAACGGAAGATCGGGAAGCTCTCTCGATTCTAGCCGTAACTGGTACGACGAAGGAATACCGAGGGAAGAATCTCTCTCTAGGGGACATTTCTAAACTGTCAGACAAAGACGTAAAACGCTTACATACTAGATACCAGTCCGTCTTAGCAAAACAAATAACAGGGTGTTTAGTAAATAGAGCACTTAGCCTAGTAGTTCGCGTAATCGCATACGTGCTACCTATAGATTCTCACCAAGAACTATTGAAGGATCTACAAGAAGACCAATTAATCCGAAATGAGATATCTACCATGGCTGGGTCGTTGTCTTACAGAGCAGGCCCACTCGTAGCGACAACTAGCGCTATGTGTCACATCCTTGCACACTATACGCCAGGGAAAGAGGAGGATGACGAAGTCGACGAATATGAAGTGGATACCCCAGAAAGAACCGTAGTACTTGAGGCATATTCATCATTAAAGAATATTTAGTGTCACACACCTATTGAACCTTCACATATATCTACTATATCGAAGCAAGATGGAAGGACAGACGGATCAGATAACTGCGAGTCCACCGACGACTGTACCAACTAAGAAAGGAAAAGATCCAAAGCGCGTTGCAGCAGGAAAATTAGCTTGGGAGAAGGTCACTGCCCGTGCAAAAGAAGCTCAAAGGATGGAGATAGAACGTGAAAATGAACCGTCCAAAGAAACTGACGTAGAAGAAAGTCGGTTCTCTACTAATACTACCCTTGCAGTCATTGGTACAGGCGCTGCATTGGTTGGCACGTACTATACATACAAAAAGTATGTAGATGGCAATAAGAGTGTTGCCGCCGTTAGCACGACACGACCTGCAGCTCCGGTAAAGCCTACGGCACTAGACATGGAGTAACACTTAAAGACTAGAGACAATACTATATATATGTCGATATGGATAAGGAATTGATGAAGACGGCAACCGATGCATCTATAATTGTTGGACTCGCTTCTGGTATTGGGTGGATCGTAAAAAAGACTACCAAGGAATCTATGCTTAGCGATCCTTCTTCTTCCATAGTGAATTACGCAAAGTGGATTGCCGTGATACAGTACCGCCAAGAAACATGTGTACATTTATCGCGATTTGCTCGCGAGCAGATCGCGATCACTAAGTGCGATCTGCTCGCGATCTGCTCGCACCATGCTCGCGATCTGCTCGCACCCTGCTCGCGATCTGCTCGCACCCTGCTCGCGATCTGCTCGCACCCTGCTCGCGATCTGCTCGCACCCTGCTCGCGATCTGCTCGCATCGTGCTCGCAATATGCTCGCGATCACATCGCAAAATGATCGCGATCAACTGGTGATCGCGGTCACAGAATCGATTCTCAACAGAAAAAACTTAATGTATCTGACTGCAATTTCTGACCGTTTAGCAATTTTTTTACTTCGAAGCAGTTGGATTCGTTTGTTGACGGCGGTGTTGAGTAAGAAAGACAACGCATCGAGTGTGAACGAGAATACAATATTTTGGTCAAAGATTGTTCTTAAAGAATGTTTACTTCGAAGCAGTTTGCTTCGTTTGTTAATAAGAACGCGAACGGCAATATTGAGTAAGAAAGACAACTCGTCTAGTGTGAACAAGAATAAATGTTTAGTCGAAGATTGTTAGCGGGCCGCCGCCTGTCTTAAAGAATGTTTACTTCGAAGCAGTTGGCTACGTTTGTTAATAAGTTTGTTTATATTCGTATGGTAATTATAGTTCAGTTTTAGAGAATAATTTGCATCACAAGAGTTTTCCTCCAAACAATAGGCTCTTCAGTTATCGTTAATCCCTAAGGACAATAGCAAAAATTATCTTATGAGTCACAGTGGATTTTGTATACAATTATCTTATGAGTTATTAACTGTAAAGGAAAATAATAAAGACAGTTTAGAGCCTATCACAAGTAGTTTGTTCTTACTATTTACGCTACAAAGGGGTTTAGATATTGCGAGGTATGTTTTATTTATTTTTTACTCAACTTCGAATGGATTTGGGGGCGATCGGTTCTGGTTTTATAGCTGCTCCAAACAATAGGCTTTGCCCAAACATGCCCGAATAGATCGATGACCTCATCCAAAGGAACAATAGATATTCATGAGCGCGCCTTAAAAATTAACATAACGCACCACTTTATTCATGAGCTCACCACTTTATTCATGAGCGCGCCGCACTTTATTCATGAGTCTAAGACAATAGATAATGATAAACCACCGCACTTTATTCATGAGCGCCTTAAAAATTAGCATAGCGCCGCAAAAAGGAGGCTAATTCCATATATGCGCCCTATACTACTAGCAATACTTGCATTTGATCAAAAAAGTATAAGAAAACGTTTTGTGATGAATTTCTTAAAATAATCAAATTTTGTTGTACATGTAATGTAGAGTAAAATTCAGTTGGAAAAGATCTTTTTCTTATATAATTAGAACCAATTGGTTTTTTTTTATATAACCTTTTTCGAATGTTTTTACTCATTTTTCTGTGCACCAGGATTATGGGACGTTAAATTTTTTGAGAAAATAGTAAAACAGAGCATTAGAATTTATGTTGGAACACAAAAGTTTCTTCACAATCTAAAAACATTTTTTTGATAGAGGAAATGTTTTGAATCCACCTGCACGATCCTCGTTATCTTGCAAAAACACAAGGTAAGTCCCAGTTTGCACTGTGAAACAATATGCAACCTGTCTATTTATTGTGGTATTCTCTTTTCCTGGTTGGAATTGACTGAGCAACATTTTCTGTACAATTTTGGAAGGAAGGTACACACACTTGATTTTCAATCACCATCATTGCCATCCATTTCCATGTACATATTTTGCTTGACTGGAGAACTGATAGAGAAAAACGCCTTTTTTTTGTCAAATTGTAAACACCCTCATTTATATTAAGCTTTGTTCTTTTTAAATATATCTTTCACATTTTAGTCACTTGCCAATGCCAATTTCCTTTCACCTAACAACAACAAATATTGGGCATTTTTGTTATCTTGGAACGCAAACGTTTCTCCACAATCATCTAAAAAATATATCAAGTAAGAAATGAAATTTGTTAAATGGAATAACATTTTGTTGATCACCAAGGTTTGGACCATTTATCGTTTTTGTCGAAGTGAGACCCAGAAAGTTGGAAAATTGTATTTAGCTGACCGTCATTCCAACTGTCTAGTCTCATACAAAGATTTTACCATCTATACTTAATTAAATTTTGATTGATGGGTCACACTTCAACAAAAACGGTAGTAATACATGTACATCATAAAGGATGTCTAGGGTCAAGTTTATATTACTTAAAAGGTATCAACAGGAGAAATTATTAAATATGTCCATCAAACATCAGTTGAAGTTTAGGGAACATTACATGCACGAAAGGTTCAAATTACATGTATGATATCTGCTTTACATTCATTAACAAAAGTAAATCCCTAAGCACTGTATAGTGAAAGGATCAAATTATTACTCATTTATATATCTGCTTTACATTTAGCCAGCATAGCCAGGCATTCAAGGGAGAATGGGCGAGTGTGTTGACAATGCTATGTCATGACTGTCAAATAATGATTTCAGCCAATATGGTAATTTCGCTGAAGGATTTAGTAGTTGAATTTGCAAAGAATGGGGTTGTTGCAAGACAGTGTTCTTTTTCCTGTGTGGCCCCATTCCCCCTAGAAAAATGCCTGCTTATCCAGGCTACTTTGCAAAATGATCCTTGAGATATTACGAATTTGCCCAGTGAAAGTACATGTAACTCAGGGGTGGATTTAGGAGGGTGGATTGGGTGGCTAGCCACGCCCCTTTGGGCTGGTTGGACTGGCCAAATTGCAGCATTTACGGAGGCTGGTTATGTTCCCGAACAAACAATCTATGACAGCCACACCCCCCCCCCCCCCCCTCAAAAATCCTGGATCCCCCCCTGGTAACTACATAGTTTGGCCAAATCTTGTCTTGCAGGAAGGGCAATACCTAAAAAGGAAATATATAACAAACAATCTGTTAACAATCTTCTTTAATTTTATAAGACAGAAACCACTGCAGTGGGTGGTTTTAAAATGTCATAAGTAATGATAAATTTGTTTAATATACTTACCAAGGATCTGCTTTTGGGACATGCTTAAGGTTAAGGCAATCTAAATGGAAATATCCATTCCCAGGACACTGAAAAATAATGGATAGACATATATTTTACTTGCTTCATTTAATTAAATGAAATCGTTGATATGATAAATTCAGAAATTAATGAAATGATATGACAAAAGCATTTTTAACTTAGATTTCTTTTCAAATGAACATATTGAAGAAGGTTATTATGATTCAATTTACCATGATTTTACTCCCCACGTATGAATTTAAGAAATAGAAAATATTTTCTTTGTTGCCAAATAGCGTAAAAACAAAAGTGGGAATTAGGGAAAATTAGAACCGGAAATGAGAACATGAATCATTGGGGTGAGTGTACTGTTTTACTACTATTTTGAGTTTGTGTTTGTTGCAACTGTTGATTGATCATTTTTCTAGGCACAATTTGACAAGTTGCTAATCCCGGCAAAAATGTAGACCAAGTTCTCATTTTACCATGCTTTATCTTTACGAGATTCAAGTAGTTTCATTGTTTTTAATGGAAGAAAGTAGTAAAATATTAAGATCTGAGCACATAATAATATTGTGGTGGAATGGTTCTGAGGGACTGGTTCGAAATTAGCAGGAGAGGGTGGATGTTCTTCTCAGCACCTTAACCAATCAAACATTGCAACAAACACAAGATCAGATCCTAGCTGTTAGACACTGTCTGAATCTGCAGTAACTTTATCTGATAATGGCATGTAAATTCTCCCAACTAAGCATACTCAACTGGTATTATTTATAATTATTTAGTAGTAATAATAAACACTACTTTTAGCCAATCTGAGCATGCATACTGTTACATATATTTTAGATAGACTTTTAGAGTTCAAGGATAGTCATTATAAGCAGTGTTGCTTAAGTTTACTATTCCTTTTAGAACTTTAAAACAGAATGGTGAGTGTGCTCTACTACAACTTTGCTGCACATTTTTGTCTTGTTTATCATACTGGTAAATTGAAATCATTTAATTTGAAGGTTATTGATTTAAGTTCAATTTTGGGGCGTTTTTAGTTATAGGAGTGAATCCTTCAAAGTACTTGCCTTTTGTGTGTTTCGAGTCAATCTTATCACAAATGACCATCTTTTGCTCTTCTTTTTGAGACTTCTCCTGTCAGTTTGACATTAGAAAGATTATATAATGTTAGGGTTTGTAAAAAAAATTACTCCATAATGATGCAGTCAAAGCATTTTAATAAAGAAGAAAACTCAGCCTGACTGGAACTGTAATGTGACAAATACCACATACTTTCTTGCAGAGGCAGTACTTTGTTTCACAATAGACAATAGACATGAACATTGTAAAGTGCCTATATGAAATGAAAAATTGAACATCATGCTTTACAAAATGGTTTGCTCAAAGCAATGAAGAAATGAGAGCTAAAAGAAATGTCCAATAAAAACAAAAAATACTTGACCCCCCAACCTCATGAATGCTACCAGTCACGCAATCCTGCCACCTGAGCTATCAAGGAATAATGAACTTTGTGGATGACGAAATTTGCTACAAATATTAGAGGTGGGGCAAATGATTCTGGATTTGGGATTCGATCAGAGGGACGTGCATGCAGCAATTTTTTCGATCGTTCGCTATGTGTAAGGTGCTCCACTATAAATCTCACCTGTGATCTTGGTATTTTATGGTCTTTGATACATTGATGAGACAGTCAATTATGAGTGGCTCGCCAGAGTCTGGAGAATTGAAGTGGGTTTTCATTCGCTCCTGGTACTGGGAAGCTGCATGGGGGTAGATTATCTTGTTAAAGAGGGGAAGTGCAACTCCCTTTTCTAAGCCATCAATATCCATCAGTTCAATTAACTAAATAAATAAATAAATAGAATATACCAGTACATTATGTATAAGCAATATCTGAATGCTTCAATATAGTTACATTTTTGTTTCATATTTTAATATATTATTACGTTATTGCCCTATCACTTCCAAGACTGACCATCTCTCCTTATAACCAGGTCACAGTAGCTGAATTATGCTATGTATGTTTACAGTAATTTGTGGTTGTGGAACAGCGAGTTTATTAGAAAAATCTCTTAGAGTATAATTGGTCAAATTGTTTCAGTCTATAAATTTGGAACTGAGATATTATGGAACTATCCAATTTATTGACTTGAAGACCATTATTGCTACATGTAGATGGTCAAGCCGTAGAGTTTTTAGATTTGTCCAACCCAGAATTTTAAACAGTTGCTACACACATTGGAGTCATAAAAGTAATTAATGCATGAATGACAGCACAAAAATAGAGACACTTTCAGATGTTTAATCTTGAAAATTATAAGTTACATTGTCATGCAAGCATTGCTGGATTGATTGTTGTTGTTTTTGGGCACTTGAATGGCCTATGGGCATTTCATAGCATTGTTAGGCTGGCCAGCCATTCAAGTGCCAATATATTTTTCTTTTGTTTGTACAAATAAAACATGTTTTTTGTTGTTGGTAAAGGTAATTAATATTTATAATTCAACTCTTACTCTAGAAAAAGAATAACAATATTAGTCATTAAAAAGAAAATTAAATTATATCTACTTTCAATAGTCTCTCTGGGATGTCCGTCACTGGACTCTGTTCATCAGGACTTTGTTCATCAGGACTCTGTTCAACTTCACCTTCCTCCAGCTCTGAACCTTCCTCTTTGCTCACTGCGCTTTTGAAAAATGAAGAGTTTCTTGTGATCTCAGTGTTGTCTTCTTTCTTTGCGGTCACCATTGTTCCTTTTTTGTTGACAACAATGCATGGCTCTGTGTGATAGGCTGTGTCGCTCTTCCTCTTAGAATCGTCAACACAAGGTGTGAAGGTGTTTTTATTCCAAAGTACTTCAGTAGAAAGCCTATCCTAAACCTAAATAACTGAACAACACAGAAAAATAATAATTCTGCAATGGTAAATTAATCCAAACCCTACATCCAATAAATACCCTAACCGTCCACAACGGGTTTTCACTTAATTTTGGGTTTTTAGGGCTAAATCACTAAACACAGAAAAATAATGATCCTGAAATGATCTTGTGAACTACATGTAATCCAAATAATTACCCAACGGCATAAAAAAATTAATATGTTCCATTTTAGAATCTTGAAAAAAGAAAACAGGTTTAAAAAATATTAATTTAAACCTAACCCCAAACTACAACTTCATACTTGTGAAAAAAAATTCAACCGGGCCAGGCCAGAGTTACCCTGGTCTGACCGGCATGGACAGGGATGTTATCCTCATAACTCTGGCCAGGCTAGTCAGGTAAACCCCGGTTTCCCTGGAGACTTATCGTCTGGCTACCTGTGGTGTTTTAAGATATTTATTAAAGGAAATCTTACATGCAAACCGCCACCGAAACGTGCCCGTGCTAATCCTACATCCGATCCTATATCCGGGACCTAAGTACTCACAAAGACATTCCAAATAAGGCTAGCAACACTACATCCCTCCCTTCTTAGAGATAAAATTAGATACAAACTAAATGTAGTTAAACTGCTGAATGTCTATCAAATCGATGGGCAAATATCTAGTGTTCTGAATCTCCAAAGTTGCCTACTTAGCGTTTACTCAACGTGTGAAACATAACTCTGTTATATCACGTTTACTACTCTACAGTTCACATATACAGTTCAAAGTCTTTGAACCTTCCTGGACGTGACCTCACTCTCTCTGGATATCGTCTCTCTGGGATGTCCGTCACTGGACTCTGTTCATCAGGACTTTGTTCATCAGGACTCTGTTCATCTTCACCTTCCTCCAGCTCTGAACCTTCCTCTTTGCTCACTGCGCTTTTGAAAAATGAAGAGTTTCTTGTGATCTCAGTGTTGTCTTCTTTCTTTGCGGTCACCATTGTTCCTTTTTTGTTGACAACAATGCATGGCTCTGTGTGATAGGCTGTGTCGCTCTTCCTCTTAGAATCGTCGCGTTTAACTAGTACCGTATCGCCTTCTTGGATTATTGATGGCTTCACATAAGCTTTGTTATCCGCATAAGCCTTCATCTTAGCCTTTGCTTTACGGTCTCGATCTTCCATTTCTGGTTCTTGCTGAGGTGTCTTTACTTCTGGGAGCTTAGTCTTGAGTGCTCGACCAAATAACGCAGTTGCAGGAGGAACACCGGTGGTAGTGTGTGGAGTAGCTCGATAGTTCCTAAGAAATCTATGCATCTCCTGTTTCCAATTCTTGTGTTCAACCTTTGCTATCTTGACCACTTTCTTTACTGTTCGCACAAATCTTTCAACCTCGCCATTGGCTCTAGGCCATCTTGGAGTTATCTTCCGATGCTTGAAACCAAGATCTTGCGCAAACGACTGAAAGTCGTGGCTATTAAATGGGGGACCATTGTCCGTCTTAACCACATCTGGTATCCCAAATTCAGAGAAAACTTTGTCTAGCCTTGGTAGTACGGTATTTGCCGATGTTGATTTAACAGTGTCCACTATTGGATATCTGGAGTAATCATCCGTAATTATTAGGAGATATTCACTGTTCGGAAGCTCGGCGAAGTCCATGCTGACTTCCTTCCATGGGGATGTTGGCAGGGGAGACATCTTGAGTGGTTCTCGTTTGCTTTCAGGAATAGTGATCAGACACGCACCACACAATTTTACTTCTTTGTGTACCATGTTGTCTATACCTGGGAACCAGACTTTTTCTCGCAACAGTGCTTTGGTCTTAATGAGGCCTTGGTGTCCTTCGTGAGCTAATTGAACTGTCTTTCTCTGAAGGCTCTTCGGGATTATGATGCGGTTCCCTCTCAGGAGTAGTGTTCCTTGTGCATCAACCGTTACTTCATCTCGAACGCGTTCAAAGGACTTGAATGTGTCTTTGTTGACAGCCGAGTCATCCAAAACTGTATACCACTTGCCTGTCTGCACCGCCTTGATGACTGCTTGAAGAGTTCTATCTTCCCTTGTCGCCTGTTTGATCTCGTCAACGGTCATTGCCTTTGGAGTCGCGTTGATCGTTATGAAGTTGACATACTCCTCCGCAATGCGCTCTTCACGACTGGTACTCCTCGTCTGTTTAGCTGGATGACGGGACATGTAGTCTGCAGGGTTGTTGTCACCTCGCCTGTACTCAACTGTCGCATCATATGGTTGTAACCGCAATGACCAGCGTTCAAGCCTAGGTGTGGGCTTAGACTTCGGGTTTCCGTAGATTGCTACTAGAGGCTTGTGGTCTGTGTAGATATTAACGGAATGTCCATATATGTAGATGTGGAGGTGCTCGCACGCCCATACAACCGCCAGCGCCTCTCTCTCGGTTTGTGAGTACCGCTGCTCTACTGGACTCAGCGCTCTACTTGCGTACGCTACAACGTGTCGTTCATCCGCGTTGTCGTCATCTCGTTGTGCGAGAATTGCTGCCAGTCCGACTGGGCTCGCATCTACTGAGATCTCCGTCCTCTTGGTTGTGTCGAAGTAAGCCATCACAGGCGCTGTCACTAGATTCTCTCGTAGCGTTGCCACAGCTGCTTCATGCGGAGTCGACCATTCCCATACCACGTCTTTCTTCGTAAGGTTTCGGAGTGGCTCTGTTATGGTCGCGTAGTTTGGAATGAAACGAGATGAGTAATTGGTCATCCCAAGTAGGCTTCGTACCTCACTTGGATTCTTAGGCGTTTCCATCTCTAGTATGGCCTGGACTTTCTTTGGGTCTGGTGAAATGCCTTTCTCCGAGAACACGTACCCAAAGAACTCGAGACTTCCTTTGTTGAACTCACACTTCTTCTTGTTTAGGGTGAGTCCCTTCTCGCGTAACCGCTTGAATAGGGCTTGCAGACTCACGTCATGGCCTTCTTGGGTAGTTCCATATACCAGTATATCATTGCTTACGTTCAGTACTCCTTGGATACCGCTTATGGCTTCGCGAATGGCATTTTGGAAGATTTCTGCTGCACACGAAATTCCAAAGTTTAGTCGGCGGAATCGTCGAAGACCAAAATTGGTACTGAACGTTGTGATATAACGTGACTCTGGTGCAAGTTCAAGCTGGTTGTAGCCTTGGTTTAAGTCGATCTTGCTGAACACCTTCGCACCATTGAGGTAGTTGACCATTTCGTTTAACGTAGGGGTTATGTGCCTCTCGCGCTTTATGGCCTTGTTAGCTTGTCGCATGTCGACACATACTCGAATATTCTCTGGATTGTTTGGTTTCGGGACAACTACTACTGGAGATACCCATGGCGTTGGACCCTCTACTTCTTCAATTACACCGAGTTCTTCGTCTTTCTCGAGTTGCTCTTTTAGCTTGCTTCTAATGTGGAAAGGAACTCTTCGGTGTGGCTGGGCTACCGGCTGGACAGTGTTGTCAATGTGGAGTTTTACTTGAAAATCTTTCAATTTTCCCAGCCCCTTTAATAAATCTGTGTATTCTTCCACGAGTTGTTCTGCTTTCGTTCCCTGGAGCTTGGTGTCTGTCACACGCTGTACTTTTTGTAGCAACTCCAATTCTTGTGATGTCTTCCAGCTTAGTAGTGATCCTCCAGAACCCTCAACTACGTAAAATACGTCTTCCACAATTTTTGACGTTGACTCAAGAGTGGTGTTGAATTTACCTAGCACTTGGAGTGGATCACTGGACTTGTACGGGTAGATTTTTACTTTAGTCTTCTCAAGTTGTGGGATCTTTGATAACTTCCGGTAGTCTTTCTCGTCCAGCACGTTGATACTAGCACCTGAATCAGCCATGATCGTGATTGGAGTGCCATGAACGACGACTTCGAATAACGGTTGTGGTTCTGGCTTGTCTGCGCTGATGGAAAACAAATACGCTTCTTCATCTGAGCTGGAACTTTCGTTAACCATTTTGTTTATGTTCGGCTTGTGGTGTTTTTCTTGATTTTTCTTGAGTGTATCTTTAGATCTGCAAACGGTTTCAAAGTGGTTTAATTTGCCACAGCTTCTACAGGACTTCTGATACGCTGGACATGTGGTTTTCCCGCCCGGATGTGGGTATTCTTTTCCACAATTTCTGCAAACACCATCCACTGTGTTGCGTAACTTCCGGCTTGTCCCAGTTACGCGCGACTTCCTGTCACGTGACCGTTCGCCATCTTGCTTTTGGGCTGCATGGTTTCTGTCAGGATTTCTTCCAAGTTTGTTTACTGGATGCTTTTCCTCGATGCTAGCCGCCTGGGATTTGGATATTTCCATGGCTTTTCCGGCTTCCAACAGCTGACCTAAGGTGAGACTTGGTTTTTCGAGTGCTTTCAAGCGAAGCTTGTGGGATGTACAGTTTTGAACGATCTGTGTTTTAATCTCTCGATCTGTGTCTACGAATTCGCACGTTGTCGCGAGCCGTCTCAATCTTGTATGAAACGCTGAAATGCTTTCTTGGCTTTCTTGCTTAGCCTGTCGAAACATGTAGATCTCATATTCTCTGTTTTTCTTCGGCGTGAAGTAGTTGGTGAGTGCTTGACTTGCTTTTTCTAGCGGATTTTCTTCTTCTCCTGCTTCGGTGTTGGGCAGTGTGTCGAAGATTTCACTCACACTTTCACTGGCGTAATGTAGTAAAAGAGCTCTTTGCCTTTTGGTATCTTCTATTCCCATCGCTAGTATGAGATTCTGAAAACGGGCTAGCCATTTCTTCCATCGGACTCCTACGGCGCCTTGTTCTGAATGCACTTCGAATTCTGGAAACTGCGGTAGAGTTGCCATGCTTCTTGTATTCCTGCTTTAGACCTTTACAAACTTCCTCGCTGACTTAATTCAGTACTTCTTTTACCGAAAAATATGTTAAGGCTTACTTGTGGAGTGCTGAGATCCGTATCCTCGTCGCCAATGTGGTGTTTTAAGATATTTATTAAAGGAAATCTTACATGCAAACCGCCACCGAAACGTGCCCGTGCTACTCCTACATCCGATCCTATATCCGGGACCTAAGTACTCACAAAGACATTCCAAATAAGGCTAGCAACACTACACTACCCTGGCCCCCGGCTTTGAAGCCAGGCTTTGACCAGGAATTTCCCTGGTCAGGCCAGGTTCTTGATGCAAGGGTATTTACTAACTCTGCTCCAAAATCTCTCTCCATTGTAATATTAGAAGTCTACCAAAAAAAAGAAATCTTCTAGAAGAAATGCTCTCGTCTTTAGATTGTTGACCTGATATATTGGGAATAACCGAGACAAAATTGAATGATCAATCAGTTACAAATTACAGTTCTGCAACCGGAAGTCTATTGTTCTTGTGGGTTGCCAGGGCCTGCCTATTGTTCTCATGTGGCGGAACTTCCGCCCTATTGTTCCCTCCTAAGAGTCATCATCCCGTTTTGATAGCGATGACAGTATAGCTTGTGAGGGCTGCCAGGGGCTGCCTATTGTTATGCACAGAAGTACTGTCGGATCGGTCCAAGAGAATTCGTCTCCTATGAGTACGAAGAAATGATGCTAAAGAATATAAAGAATGCTTGTAAGAAGCACTTTGCATCAACAGTTGGGAACGCATGCTTTGTGATGTTCTAGCTGAACAACAAGGACCATCTTGTTCATCTTTGAACGCTTAATTGACAACAAGTCGGTATGTTGTCGAGGAAGATGGCGATGATGAAGCGCAAGCAACACCTAATAGAAAATGCCAGCCGACTACGTTTGCCAAGTCATTGCCTGCGACCAAAGTGCTAAGTCCAAACAAAGCCTACTCAAAACTGAAACGTGGAAAGGTTATAAACACAAAGTTTGAGAACATTAACCTGGTTACCTTTGATCTTACTGACATGGCGTTGTCCAGCAATCCAGTTACATGAAAATTCTGCATAGCAAAAGAGCCCACTGGAAAAGGCGGCTTTCGCGAGGCCTTCAAAACAACAACCAAAACACCAGGATTTCAGTCATGATTGGTTAGTGAAGAAATATTTGAAATCAACAATAAATGTTATCAAGGAGACTAAGCGGACTATTGAGCAGCATACCAAGAAGGTGGTGCAGATGCACATGCTGCCAAATAATTTCGCCTCGAAGCTAGAGCAAGAACTGAAACTTGAAGATAATTTGACATTTTATGGGAAAACCCTTAAGTATAAGAAAATGTTCATGGGCAAAATGAATGGGTTACTGTGGAAGAATTCAGCGATGGAGACTCCGACAGAAACGCGAAAGTCTGGGCCACTTTTCATATCAACGTTCTAACAAACAGGTGATGGTAGTGGATATGCAGGGAAGTAGGCACTGTATGACAGGGATGTTCACTTAGTGACTTAAGACAGTAAAGTTGCCGGACTCCAGGGCAAACATACTGCGTAAAGTCTGCCCCTGGGTATTCAACTGAACAAACCTACTTGATCTGAACGCCTCATCTAGTTTGCTTGCATCTGCTTGAATTCTGCAGAAAATGCAACCACTGATAAATGAAGGTGGGAGGGGGCAAGGATTTCAAATGACTGATGAATAATAATTGAAGCATACAACCATTATTACTACACATGAATGGCATAGGGCGAGGAGGGGCAGTTGCCCCCTCCCTTCTACCCAGTCCCATAAGAGAGATTGACAGAAGTCAACAATGAATATGTCCCAAAATTCGTCATTTCCGCCCTTCCCCCCCTCCCTAGTTTCTCCCAATTTTCAGGTTCTCCCTGTTTGTGGCTTGGGCTTGAGGTGAGATTTCTGACATGTAAGTGATAGCTGAGTATAGTTGTCAAGATTTTTTTAAATAATCCCAAAATTTACCAGGGATATGGACATGGTAACATGTTGATTTTCCCCTTAACATTTTTTTGTATTCTATTTTACATATAGCAAGGCTAAAACAAATTCAGAAGTCAAAAACCGACATTTTCACTCGCCCTGACAGACATTACTTGCCCCAATTTTTATTAAGTATTTTGAATTGGAAAGTCAAAAAAAATTGTCCAGCAAGTTAAAAACTTAATGACAGCCCAGTTGCAGTACTATGTTCTTGAAATCCCCCCCATGGCCGAGCCTCAACAAAATGGTGGAGTAGCCCCCAGGTTACTGGCAACCTTAAGAAGCAGACATATTTTTAAAACTTTTTTTCCGATTGTAATGTAGTATTTGATCAAATCTTACATATAAAAAAAGTCATCGGGGAAAAAACAAACTCGCTGAATTGACCAAAACTGTGAAAGTAAGGCAAGAGCTGAAATTATGCTTTCATGTAAGTTTCCCTGAAAACAAACACCTGAGTGAGTGCCTTATGTCTCTATCAATTCCGAGCCCGCCCATCCAAGATGGGGCATTTGACAACCTATCTGTCCCTGGGGTGGGGCATTTGTTTTGCGCAAGCCCGGGCCCGGGGCATTTGTCAAAAAAATATACCACCCCTCCCCTGTGTTTGATTTTGTTTTGCTCAACTGATCAACACGTGCTTGCTTCATCGATCAACATGGCGGCGGAAAAGTCATCCGTGAACATGACGTTAGGAATTTCCCAGTTTCGGGGTGTAGTGTGCGGTTTGTTGGGAACTGGCTAGTGAATGTGGGATTTGGGGGCACTTACGAAAGTGTTTGAAGGTGAGTACTGCATTACTTTAATAAAGAAAAGCGGTGAAATGTGGCTTTGAAACGGCGAAGAAGTTTGGCGCGTTCGCTATACTTGCCCCGGGGTGGGGCATTCCATAACTGAGCTGGCCCCAAGGTGGGGCATTTGCAACGTTCTGATTCCGGGAAGGGGGGGGGGGGGGGCATGGGCGGGCTTGGAATTGATAGAGACATTAATGTGTCTGATAAATGCGGGTGCATGATGTCGGTCGAACGAGTAGGACGAGAAGGCGATTGCAAAAACTGAACACTGCCGGTGTGGTGTGATGTGATTCACAGTGAAACTAACGCGAGTGCGAGATCACAGTATGAGCGGTAAATTCTACCTATGGCAGACGAAGGACACCGCGGGAATAACCGAAAGCTATCCAGAATGTCAGAACAGGACCATAGGCAAACCCGGCGGAAGATGCGTAAAAAATACACCAACAGAGAAGAAGCGGAAAAAGAACTCCAATCTTTATTATGTTCAATGTCGGATGTCAATAGCTCACCTCAGAACGTTAACTCGACAGTAAACACCGCGAATGAAAATGTTGAAGACTCAGCCGTGAGAGAAGACACCGCGAATGAAAATGTTGAAGACTCAACCGTGACAGAAGTAATTCAAAATGGCCACGATGACCGTTACGAAGCGTTTTTTTGAATTCGTGAAAGAACAAAGAGATTTCAACGAAAAACTTGAACAGAGTATTACCAGACTAAGTATAGAAATCAATGAACAAGCAGTAGAATTAAAAGACATCGAAGTTCAGGTTAAAGGAAAAATTGCGGAACAACACATTTATACTGATCGTAACCTAGATCTACTCAAAGACGATATACAATCTAAACTGAAATATTAAATGAAGGACCTTTCCAATGCGAATTCGGGACTGAATTAAGAAAGATAAAAGAAGCTATAAAGAATCAAGAAGAATTTACGAATCATAAAATGGAAGTATTAGGGCAACTATGCAGGGGAAATGTGGAATTTAACGAGCCGGAGATTACCCTCGAGCATAATGTCGAAGTCTCAAACTCTTTCACGGTCCTGGGCGAAACAGAGCCGATATTGTGCAACAGTCGGTCACAATCAAGTAATCACGATGGAAGACCTGAAACACCGCATCCAGAGACGAATATCCCTCGACAGACGCAAGACCTCCGATTAAGCAGCCACGAACAAATAATGCAAGTGGCAGAGATAACTACCCCGCTTCGCGATCATCAAACGCGTAAGCCGGATACCCCTCGACAAATGCAGGACCCTCCTTTAAGCTGTAACGATGAAATACGTACGCAGCATTCGCAATCATCGGGTAATTTTCTGTACAACGGTTCAACAGATAATTCAGCTAGAAGAGGGCCTATTCTGATATTGTCGGATTCCATGCTGAGAGGAATAATTCAAAGTAAATTTGCTCCTAAAAGGTATGTCAATAAACATCCGGGTGGCAGTGTTGAGCTTCTAAACCACCTATCTGTTATGGAGGATGCCATACCGTACGAACATATTCTAGTGTATACAGGTGTGAACGACATCTACAAAAAAAAACCAGAGGAAACATGTCAGAATATGGGCGATATCATTAGAACAATCGAAGAGAAATGGCCTAACGCAAACATCACTATATCTAGCCTAATTCTGCAAGCACGAGATGAAGCGAAATATCATGCAAATAAATGAACGTTTACTTAGTCTATGTCACCCATTTGAAAATGTAGTCTTTGTCGACAATCGCCCGGTTGTTTTAAACCCCAACGGAACAATCAATGAGGAAGTATTTTTCGATGGAATCCATCTGAACAACAAGCTGGGGACGAGGAAACTAGTTGCACACCTGAAAACTAAAATGGGTCTACGACAGTATGCGCAACGAAATGAGCAGCGCCAACCATCATACAAGAATCAGAGGAGGTTTCAGCGCAAAGAGTGGAATTCGGCTCATCACTCACAGCAACCAGCAGTTGATCCGCCGGCTCATCGCCCGAGACAACCAGCAGCTAATCGCAACGAGCATAACCACGGTCAAGGTGAATGTACTTTAAATGCCCCGAATAATTATAGATACCCTCCGACTGATAATCAGTACACAGCCTCTCATGATACTAGTCAGTACCCCTTTCAAAGTAATCATCTGCAAATGTCTGTTGGATATGCTATGAACATACTTGCGAACTGGCTGAATGATTACCAGTGTTCACCGCACCGGTCCAGTTAATTGCTATTTTTTTGTAAACCACATCACACCTCGGCTTTACAGTTTGCCATCAATTGACCTAAAGTCCTTTTTGCCTACATATATAACAGTACTAGTATGCCTGCGGCTATCACTTTAGGAGTTTGGAATTTAAACGGATACAACAGCAAAGTATTTGGTAACAAACTAAAACTCAAAGAAGTCAACGATTTAATCAACAGGCATGACATTTTAGGACTTGTTGAGACTCATGCCAATCAGAATTCTGACTTGGCTATTAACTCATTTCAACACTTCGCAAAATTTAGAAATATTAGCGGCAAAAAGCACTTTGGAGGCATTTCATTATACATAAGAAAGAAAATAAGTAAGGGAGTAAGTTATGTACCTACATGTACTACGAACCAAAATATACTATGGTGCAAACTAGATAAAGGGTTCTTCGCATTACCAAAAGATATATATGTCGGCACTGTCTACTTTAGCCCCGATAGATCCAACAATGAAGATCATATCAATGAATTAGAACAAGAAATATTTAATTTTTCCACCAAAGGCGACTTGATTCTTCAGGGTGACTTCAATGCTCGGACGGGCGAAGAATGTGACTATATTTTACAAGATGACAATGATTATTTAGAGCTACCTGAAGACTATGAACCTGATGAAAATGTAAGGAGGAAAATTACTCATTGAAACATGCGTCGCAAATGGCTTAAGGATTCTAAACGGTAGAGTTTTAGGTGATCTTCAAGGTAAAAAAACCTGTTTCAAGTACAATGGGAGTAGTGTGGTCGACTATGTCATAGGAAAATCGAATATTCTAAAGAATTTGCAATATATTAAAGTCAATCCTTTAATACCGCATCTATCGGACCACAGGCAAATCTCCTATGCATTCAAAGTCCCTAGAAAATACGTCGAGAGTCAGTTCCCTTTGCAAAATACCTGCCAAACAAAACCGTACAAGAAATTATTGTGGGATGCAAATGCCTCAGCTAAAATATCGTCTTTATTAGGATCACAGGAGTACAAGGAAAAGATAAATGGAGCTCTTTTTAAATATGATCAACATAAATGCCCCAACACCTTAGTGCTTGAATATACGGAAAAGCTCTCCCAAGCTTGTGTGTCAGCCGGTTTACGATATCAACAACACACAAATGCAAAATGCGCAGATTGTAACCAAGAATGGTTCGATTTAGAATGTAAAACTGAAAAAGGAAACCTTCAAGGCCTTGGGAAATTGCTATGCAAAAACCCACATAACGAGCACATTAGGGAAAATCTACACTCAAAGAAAAAGAGCTTCAAAAAAATGTGCAGACGGAAGAAATATTCACACAGAAAGGCAAAAATCATTAGATTTTGATGATCCAAAGCGACTATGGAATTAATTAAAACGTACTTTTAACATCTCTAAGAAAAAACAATCTGGGAGCCCCGTGAATATAAATAAATTTTATAATAAAAAATAATAAAAAACGAATGCAGCAATTCTGGTGACTCCCAAAACGTAACGACTGGGGCACTAGAGGACGATAATGAAGTTATTTTCTCGAAGATATTACTTATTTCAGCTACTCTGTAAATTCGTGGATAAATAAAGTATGTATGTATGTATTGGCTACTGGAACAATAGACAATGGAGAAAAAATTGTTATTCCTGAATGAGCAGAGTGAGGTACTGGCATGACAACTGGCAAAAAAAAACATCCATTGATTGTGTGAAAACACTGCTGTGTGTTTTAAAGCAAAGACATGATGAAGCAGGGATAAATATTAAAAACTGTTGCAGTTTGAGGAACAAGATTAGAAGCATATTCGGTCCAGATATTTTGGTGAAGTTGGACATATTTCATGCCATAAAACGAATTTTAGACAAAGTGCCACGGAAAGGTATGACCCTTGAGCTAAGAACTGTACGACAACAAATGGTCAAGAATTTGAGTATGTTTTCGTGACGAGACAGATGTTGGAAATATTAGAAAGAAAGCAACCCCTTCCCCAGAGAAAACAGAAAGTAACTTAAAGTCCTTCCTAAGTAAATGGTCAAAAAAGCTTGTCAACAATATGAGAGTTTTGCCAGACAAAACTATTACAGAGGTAGAAAAAGTGCTGAAGCATGTTAGAGCCGGATGCTTATTCAACATACCCCCACAAATAGGAACAAACAGGAATGAAAACCTGCACAAGGTACTGCAAAAATGGCTGAAAACGACCACATTGGCGTGGCATCAGCTGTTGCACTCCTCTCCAATAGTTTTTACAAAATCATTGTTTACACCTGTAAATGAATGGTTCTCATTTTCTTGCTTCAGGGAAAAAGTGGTCAACAGAAATGTTTGGTTGGACAAGAAGAAGTGTCACAATCCTTCAATGGAAATCTCCACTAACTTTGAGTTTGATCCCCTGCAGTGGAAGTGAAGATGCTGCTGATAACAGCTGTAAATCTGATGTGGAATATCATGTTGTTAATCAGTTCTTTGATGGAAAACACGCTGAAAAGATTTCCAGTACAGCTTCTGCAATGGCCAACATTTCAACTAAAGATTTTGCAAATATTAACAGACGAATCCCCTACAACACCAAAATTCCGATTTTACAGACTTGTTTTGCTGTTGTTTTCAATATTGCTGGCAATATATATTCACTCTGCTGACTCTAATTTAGCCCGAAACGACTGAAACCAAGCCATAAAATGACTGAAACGAATCCCTAAAATTATGCCTCAGCAATCCAAATTACTGGAGTCAAAAAGAACACATTTTCTTTTGTGACTATCCAACAACCAAATTTATGTTTAACTCCCGTACTGATTTCGGTTTCCGAGGCATAATATTACGGCAAGCAATATAAAGAGTAAATATACCCAGCAGAGTGAATATAGCCAGCAATATTGAAAACAGTAAAACGAGCCTACGGAAACTCTTTGGTGCTGTAAGGGCATTCCTTGGAACCCCCTCCTAGGGGTCGGATAAATATATATGAAAAACACAAATCGATGTCAGAACTTACCATGTCCTTTTTCATGCTTTTTGTGACGAAGAAAATATATTTTAACCACAGCTTATACTCTGCTGCGCATTTACTTGTGTTCGTGGCGAAATATAAACAATGAGAAGAAAGCTCTGTTAGCAGGGCAATGCTCTGATAGATGCACAGGAGACAGATGCTGCACGGGAAGATGAAAAGGGAAGAATGCACAGGCCCCTTTGCTTTTTTGAAATTTTAATTCACTCCCTCGACATGCTCTCGTCAAAAACACACTCGTTCCTAAAATATGTTGGCGTTTTGCTTGGAGAATGGGACAAACGAGCATATGCATCCAGTTTTCTCGCCCAAACAAACCACGAGAAGGGAACAACTTCCGTAATTTAGAATAAAATATTTTCAAATCCAGTCAGAACTATACACTTTTCTACTGATTCTGTTTATTAGTTTATTCGAATTTGCAAAAAAAAAGGTTATTGGGCTACCTGTGTCAAACTGATTGAAAAAAAACGCGAACAAAATGACGACGTTTTCTAAAGAAGTCACTTTATCTTTCACGATTTTCACGTTGGATGTACTGAAGCCCGAAGTGAGGTGTAAAATATATGCTGTGTAAAATTGAATAATTTTATTTGCAAGCTTTATCTGGGTTTTTGCACAGGAAGTTAAAACGCTGGACTGTTGAATATAGCTGGAACCAATCGGAATGCGCAACTTCCTTTTTACCAAATGAAACAAAGCACACCGCCCACGTCTGGTCTTTCCCTGTGCGATCTGTAATATACGAAAGTGCAAATCCCGCTTGCTCTTCTGAAAATCGTGCTTTTTGCGTATTAGCTGAGAGTTATGAGTTCTTTCGAAGAAATCCATTCTGTCGCAGATTTAGAGTTAAAGCTATCTTAGATTAAGATTCCCTGTGAGCAACATTCAATATTGGTTGGATATCTTCTCCACGAGCCACGGCACTTCCCACGATTTGTTGTTGGCTGGGATGTTGCCTTGTACCGGCGCTTTGATAGAGGATACCACTGTGAAACTCGTCGATTTATTGAAGGAGAAGGGAAATCGTTTCTTCGTTAGCCTAGCTCCGTCTGGTGCCGGTAAAACGTCTGCCTGCAGTATTGGATGCATCGAGCCCTTGATTTCACACTTGCAGCCATGCGTCCAACGCAGTATCCTTGTTGATGAAACGTCAACCACTTCCTGAACTGCCAAAAAGGAACAGCAGACAGGGCGCATGTCCCTCTTCTTTGCATCGATGAGGGGCTACACTTTCCTAAACAAACTTATAAGCACATTAAAATCGGCCTCCCAAACCACCCTAACGATGAAGCATATGTGTAAGTTATACGACGGAGATTATTGGTATTCTGTGAAGGGCCAAGGAAAACGTGTTGGGATACAAAGTGCCCGAATGAGCATGGTAACGCCGCAGCTGGCCAAAAGTTGTTGCATGCAGAAACGGATACTGATTGTATGCCAGGAGGGATGCCAGCGGGACGTCGAGGAAATGGAGACTTGTACTCTCCAGCCTTGTACTAGACAGCCCTGTTAAAAGCTTGGGCACTGTATGAACAGGTAAACGTCGAGCACCACCAGGAAAACCGGTGGAGTATACATTTCGCCCTGCAGCAAGAGAGCTTTACTATAAATACTGTAGGGGCAGTAGGGGTAGCAGGGTCGGATCCAGACTAGATCAAGTGGATTCCGGAATCCACTCAAAATTCAACAAGCTTGGTGTAAATTTATTTTCAAGAATAAAAGTAAACAAATAAATGAACCGAGTCAAATAATCTTGTCATTTTATATCGTATTGAGACAGATTACAATGGAGGACTAAATTATTTATCGCAGGGTAGGGACCCTAGGGATTGCTCCTGTATTATCCACTGAATTTTGCGAATTCCCGCCAATTTTTCTGTGATCTACTGAAAACTATTTTTTATTGGCTGAGAAAAAAACATTGTTTTAGTATCCACTCAAACTCGCATCTGGTTGGCCAATCCCACCCATTCTCCACTCGTTATCCACTTGACATGGTATAAAAGGCGCTACGCCTTACCCTACCCCTCTCCGGCTGTGTTCGCTCAATGAAGTTGCTGTATAATTAAAACTTCATCATGGACGTTCAAGTACCGAGAGGTCAACCAATATTTAGAAAGCAAGACTGCTCTCCCTTCGACATTGGCGTTCTCTTTCCCGTGAGCCGTTATTCCAATGCACAAAAGCTCGAGCTAATTCAGAATCTGTGGAAACCAGATCCCCTGCATGAATTTCCAGAGTCAATACAAAGCGGCAAATCTCGCAAGTTCAGGTTCGTATGGACGCAGAAATTCCCCTGGTTGGCATACTCCAAGTATCTAGATGGGGTATTTTGTTTACCTTGCGTTATGTTTGGTAGGGATTGTGGTCGAAACTCGAATAAACTTGACAAACTAGTGAAGTCCCCGCTTACGTGCTGGACAACAGCGGTGGATCGATTTCAAAGACACTCGAACGGTAAGTGCGAGATGCACAATTTCTCCGTAATCGCTATGGACAATTTCATGAAAGTAATGAGACGACAGGCCGTCCCAGTTGACGAGCAACTTGACAATGTACTACAGCAATTTATTGCTAAGAATAGAGCGATCATGTCGTCTTTGTTTAAGACTATCATTTTTTGCGGGCAAAACAACATTGCCCTGAGAGGCCGACGGGATGACGACCCCAGTAATTCCGAACTTCAGGGGAATTTTCAGGCGCTTCTCGCTTTCAGAGTTGACAGCGGCGACCAGATTCTCCAAACGCACCTAGAAACAGCGCCTCGAAATGCTTTATACACATCCAAGACTATCCAAAATGAAATGATATTGACTGTAGCCAGATATATCATGAACAAGTTATCAGATCAGATAAAGCGAAGCCGGTTTTTTTCAGTTTTGGCTGATGAAGCAGCCGACGTCTCGAACAAAGAAAACCTTTCTGTTGTGATACGTTTTGTTGATGCCTCGTCCAAAACTATCACAGAAGAGTTTGTGGGTTTCTATGAATGTGAAGAAGGGACGACGGGGCAAGCTATCAAGAATTTGATAGTTAACTCTGTGAACGAAGATTTGGGGTTGTCGATGAATGATTGCCGGGGTCAATGTTACGACGGGGCTGGTAACTGGAAGGCTCAACATGTCTGGAAGGCTCAACATGGCTGGTAACATGTCTGCTCTTATCACGCGAGAATATGAGAAAGCGATATACGTGCATCTCAACTTGTGTGTTGCTGACACTTGTTCTGCACCACTTGTTAGAAATATGATGACTGTAGTACGAAAGCTGTCAGAATTTTTCGGTAATTCGCCTAAACGGCAGCAATACCTTATCAATAGGGTTAAAATATTAGTTCCCCGCAATAATCATACTGTTCTAGTTGATGTCTGCAAAACACGATGGATTGCCCGTATTGATGGATTAGATAGAATTGTGGAGCTCTTATTGCCAGTCCACTCAACTCTGGAAGACATTTCTGTAAACAGAGTTGCAGCTGAATACACAGGCCCTGGTAACTGGAATCCCAACAGCAGGAATGATGCTCAGTCTTTGGTAAATGCAATCACATTCTCTTTTATCACCACTCTAGTTGTTGTTAGGCATATCCTAGGCCTGACAAGGCCACTAACTGTAAAACTGCAAAGAAAGGAAATGGATTTGCTTAAGGCAAAGGAGGAGATTGATAGCTTGAAGTCAGTACTATCAGACATGGACATTGAGGCCAGACACCATGCGTTATATGATGAGGCTGTAAACCTAGCAAGGAGTGTTTCTGTTGAACCGCAAATGCCCAGGATCACCCAGAGGCAGGTCCACAGGGACAATGCCCCAGCCACAACCACAGAAGGTTACTACAGAATAAACCTTACAAGGGTTTTCTTAGATCATGCTGTTGACCAGCTCAACACTAGGTTTCAGGATGACGTACATGTTTGTTATAAAGGTCTTTCCTTGATCCCGTCTGTTCTTTTAGAGGTGAATGTAGTTTGGAAGCAGAACATTGTAGAATTCTGTGAGAATTATAGATCAGACATTCCCAACATTGCAGGGTTGCAAGCAGAGCTGATGTTATGGGAGAGATTGTGGAGGGAGAGAAGAGACAGAAGGGAAGAAATCCCAGATAGAATATCCAGTACCTTGGACTTTGTTGACTAGGATTCTTTTGTTAATGTCTATGCTATACTACAAGTCCTGGCAACAATCCCAATAACGTCTGCATCTTGTGAGAGATCTATATCTACTCTGAGGAACCTTAAAGGCCCAGGTCTCTCGCCTAGCATGCTTTGCGGCTTTGTTATTGTTGTGGTTGCCTCAAAACGAGGCTGCTATTGTTTTGTGACAAGCGCGCTAAGATTGAAGTCGCTCGTGGCGCGCTAGCTCAGCTGTTTTCCAGTGACAAAGCAGAGAGACTTGGAATTCTGGCTTGGAATATGGCAGAATCATCCAGTTATTCAGACTATTCGATGTTAGATGTGGAAGATGATGAGCCAAGGAATCGCTATGGGTCGTTGATAGCGGAAAGAACAAAAGAGATGGACGAGATGGAGGTTTGTACAAACTCGTCTTGTGATTTAGTTATTTTGTCTGAATATGTTTTTCGATTGCGTTAGTTGTTCCCCCGTTCTCTGGTTTAACTTTGGCTTAACCGTTACAGGAGATCGTCGAGGATATAGTAGCGAGGACGGATAGGGCGAGATGTTCTTGTAAAGGCAAATATGAAAGCGAGCGAATTGCGGATGGGGCGACACGGTTCGAACTCTTGACAATAATCTCCGAACGTGAAATTCATGTTTGTTATCACCAGTTCAGGTCATGTTTTGCTTTAGTTATTTATTACCAAAGTCGACGTTTCAAGTCTGGTTGCTGTCTTAAGTGACAAAAACAGTTGCTTGCAGCTTGTTGGGACTGCCAAAATTAATATTGTTTTGTCTGAATGTTCCGCAAATAAAGTGGTTTGGTCTCCTTATTATACAGTTGATCTATTTCTTGTCCCCCGTTTGATACTTTTCTATCTTGCTATTGTGTGTTGAACTTTGGTTCTTTTGTGAATCTTTATCCAGCACTATTGTCAGATAAACCGTTCCTTATTAGGCGTGGACCATAAGGAAATCCGGGGAGGGGTGGTAATCCCAGACAAAAAATTTGAGCAAGGAAAAATAGTCTGAAAAAAATTCCTGCAAGCACCAAGACGCCCCCCAAAAAGTCATGCAAGGGAACAGAGACAAATATATATTAATACAAGCATGTGAAAGGTTTATCTTTTTAAAGGTCAAAATTGGGTATATGAATTCTAAAAACTACCTAAACCATCACACCAATTATAGCTGCATAATTAAAAAATAGGAAAAGGGGGGGGGGAGAAAAGGTGGGGGATATTCCTCCCCCCCCCCCCCATTTGATGCACAGAAAAAAAATCAATATATTATTGCAACACCAAAGAGGGGGGTATTTTAGGCAGTGTAAATTTATCACGAATTTATCATAACCCTACTTGGCATAATTTAGAAGCATTTCCAGGCACAATTTCAACTTTTACTGGGTGCCTCTAGCATGCTCACCTCCAAACTCACATTAGGTGTTGCCCCATTCTGTTAAGTAATACCAATTATACTCAGTTATCTGTTATTTACATATAAGCAGTGGACAACTCAAAAGCCTTCAGCTACTTTGTCCACTGCAAAGGATAACTTATTATATTTCTTTAATTATCCTCATTGTACCTATCGATGTTTACCATAACCTCCAATTGTAATCGCCATTAGCAGTGTGGAAATAAACTTTAAAACACACACTGTAGACTTCGATGGCAGAGTTGCTAAAGAGAACAATGGATGCAGCCGATATTGAATGTTTTGAATTCAAAGTATAAATAACAAGGGAATGCTACTGGAGAAATCTCAAATTAGGCTATTCAATCTGTCATTGTATGTTGAATTTGTTTAGCCAAATTGTCTTATTACATATAAATTTTCAATTTAAAACATGACCTGAAAGTGAATGCATTTATGGGAGGCGAAATCTAAAACAATCCCAGGGGCGCAGGCAATTCCGGGGTCAAACGAGAGCCCCCCAAGAGAGATGCATTTGGACCCTGAACAGAGGCACCTTTTTCTGCAGGTTACAATCGTGTGGGCCTACAGATTTTAAAAACCTGGGTAAGCCTCTGGTAGATGTATAAATTTGCAAATATAAAACAAAAATTTGTTTAATTTTTTTTTGTGCAGAGCTCTCAGCTAAAAACAAAAATTAGTTTAAAAAAATTGTGTGCAGAGCTCTCAGCTAAAAAAATTGTCACACCCAGTAGGGGGGACAGGAAGCCAGACACTAAGAAAGGCTGCGAGCGAGACTACGATATGGGTAGAGGCAGCTTGGATTTCATAAAAAATATGTGCACAGCCTTACATGAACCAGATGAGCCTGAAGACCCCCCATCCCAGATTGCCATGGTGCAAGTGTGGAGTCTGCAGACAGTGCCCACTGAAGAGGAGAAAGTTTGTTGCAAGCATGTCAGATACATTATATCCTATAACCAGCCATTCTCCAACATTTGCCTCAATTGAGACATTCCGTAGTGTGCATTAAAGCTAGGTCGACATTCGAGCAGACGCATTTAATTTCTCCATGGAGTTTCCGAAAGGCTGGTTATCGACAGTTTGTTCTGTGGAAGTTAGGTAGAGGGCCGAATAGGCGAGTGCTTCCTGCATCTGTAGTGTGCATGATCAGGGCAGCATATGAAGCACCAGATAATTGGTATATGGGATTTAGGTCAAGCTAAGAGTGCTATAGCCAGTTTTTTGCAGACTATTACATGTAAAAGACCATACATTTTGATATTATAATTTCAGCAATGATTTTCCTTATTTCACCATTCTTTACTGGACATTATCATTTTATAATACTTGTATACAATAGAGTGGCTTTGTTTGTGTACAGCAAAGTTGTGGTTCATTTAATTTACTTGGTTAAAATTTTGTTAGCATGGTGGACACGTACATGTAAGACACAAATCCTTAAAACAGGAAAATAAAAAACATAGCATTTTGTAAATGAGATATATTACAGCACAAAATTTCAAGCTAATTGGATAAAAAAATAGAAAGTTATTAAGCCCCTTCCAATTTTATGTCTTATGTACCCACCGTGTAGAGTGATTTCACAAAACCAGTTAAATAGATAGCATAATAACTGCTATGAACTCCTGATTCTTGTGTGTCCATTTGACTAGTACATGTAGATATTAACTGGTAGAGATTGTTTCACAGGTTTTGTGAAATCACTCTACTGTGTTCAAGCACATGAACAACAATATATAGAAATGAATATTAAACTAGGGATAATAAAATTCAAACAATCTGGTATAGGAATTAGTGGTGCTCCAACAACTGAAATATCTAACTATTTGACTATTGTTACTTTAGTCACATAATTTATATCGTAACACAAAAAATCCTATTGTAACCGTTGGAAACTCAGTTTCACTAAATTTGTTGACATAATTTAAATAGTTGGATTTCAGTTATATTATTTCACAGTGATGTTGGAATGCCTCTAATAAATTCTCAAACCAGGTACATGTAACTTTTCGAAATATCCAAACTAAATATTCAGCATAACTCATCAGGAGTTCTATTGTTTTTTTCCCCAACATTTTTTTCAACATTTTGCTATTCTGCTGAATCCTTTGTAATAGCTTTGATTGCTATAAAAATGGTAAATAAACCAGGTGATATCATCATTATTATTAAAAACAGTAGATGATGACCTAGTTGTTTTCTTCATGGCAAAGCAAGACCAGTGCACTATGCAGCTCTGGTGTGGGAGGTGGCTCTGTCATACCAATAGTAGGTGAAATCTGCTTGGGGTCAAAGGCATCTCTATCACTCCTACAAGAAATTTCATCTTTGCTGTTGTGAAGAGGTGCATGTTATGGTCTATTGCAGCAAGGTCACACTGATTCTCATGATAAAGTATGAGTACCTTTTGATGAAAAGAGAAAAGACTATTATTGTATACATTCAAGTTTCTCAGTAGAAGCTATAAAAAGGTTTACTGAATTCCCTAAGACTATAAAAATATAAAATGATTTCAAAACTTCTGTTTGGACCAAGGTCTGCAATGTCTAAGCAGCTTTGGACTAGTTTGGTATTTTATATTTTCCTCTATCATCCAACTTTGCTCTGTATATTTTTTGGAAGGACCCATATTTGTTATTTATTAGGAAGCGGTCATTAATTATTTTTTCAAAAACCCACATCAACTGCTGTAGAATCTTGAAGTTGTGCTTGGTTATCTCTATATACTAAAGCAAATGAAAAAAGATTGCGAAGTAATACAGAGGTTCTGTAGAAAATTTCGAATAATTTCACTTAAACTTACCCTGCACTGCTGAAAGACTTCCCGGGAAACTGATGGAGTAGAAACTGTGAAAAGACTGTTGGTTTTCTCTGCGTACCCCAGGGGCCGCTATACCAAATACGGACGAGCGAAGTCTTATTTATCTGACACAGCCAGGCAAACGGAGCGTTCCACCGCGACACTGCTGCGACTCCGCCATTTTGCCTCTAACCAAAGCTAAAATAAACTAAAATGGCTTACGAAAAAACAAAAATAACCCAATGCAGATCGAGATGAATAGTCAAACTCAATTCAAAGGCAGTTTGGAATAATCAAGATGCTCTCTAACGAAGGATGGAACAAGATCCACGAAGACGAATATCTCCCTCCCAAAACTCGGGGGTTTTCAACTACGCGAAACTCAAGAGGCGCGCAAAGCATGCTAGGCGAGAGACCCGGGCCTTTAAGAATTACCTGAGAAATACTATGTGTCAGGACAGATTGAGTGGACTTGCTCTCATTCATGCCCACAGAGATATGCATCTAGACCTTGAAAGCATCATTCATCTATTTGCCAATCTCCACCCAAGGAGAATGAGGATGGAGAATATTTTCCAAGAATAAATTTCAATAATTATTATCATTGTACCTGTATGTATGGTATTTTTTTATTCCCTCCTCTTTCTTCCTGTCACCCCCTAATAATTAAAGTATTTCAGCCTTCATGGAAATTTGGCTGATTAATATTATATTGTTCAATTTTCAACAGGTTTGTTTGAGTTCTCTCCCTTGGACAGACATCAGAGTTTGACTTAATGCATGATTTTCAATCTTGGTGAGTGAAATTACATACAATATGTGATTGCTTTATTTTTACTAAGGCTGTTAAAATATTTTAAACAACATTTCATTATTTTGAATTTTTCCAAATAGGTTTGTCGAGTTTCCTCCTCTATAAATGACATTGTATTAATACAAGAAAAAGCTGGGCCTGTGATAATTACAATATCTTGGTAAGTGAAATAGTTTTAAAAGTATTATTTTTGTGCTTTAATTTAACTGAAAGTATATTAACTGATCATTAACAAATATATTTTCCAAATAGGTTTGTTGAGTTCCTCCCCTAAATGGTCTGTATATAACAAGAGAGTCAAAGCTGTGCCTGAACTTGTTGCAGCAGCAAATTGCTAGAAATCGGGAGATTCTGAAATCCCTTTTAAAACTAATAAGTTATAATTTTCTGTGGAACAACAACTTAGCTCATACTTTATTCGAATTATTTTACAATAGAAATGATTTTTTTTCTTGGAATTTGATCATTCTGGTGATGTTTTCTAAATGTGGTTGGTGGGCTACAGATGCTCCCAGAATGCAGGAAATAGCATCTCTGAGAAACAAAAAAACAAATTTTCCCGAACCCCCCTCGCATGCGCGTGTCAGTGGAATCCACTCAGTTCCAAACCTGGATCCGCCCCTGGGTAGTAACAGCAGGGGTAGTAGCAGCTGGGGCATTCACACCAGAATGCAATGCGAAGTCGAACAAAAATGCCATAACATTGGCACTAAATCTTCACAACCTATGGCATCGGCTTAACATCGCACTTCACCAATTGACTAGCCCAACCTCAAGGATTATTAATGATACTACTATGAGATATGTTCTCACTCTTCATGGTACGCTACTAGCATTTGGAGTAGTTGCAGGGAAAAAATTCCATCATTTATGTAGTGGGAATGGGATACTGCGACCTGCTTTTAGTTTCCGGCGCCCCCGAACAGTGTTTTGGAATTCCGTCAATCATCTGGGTGGGCAGGACTTACGTTAGCGTACGGAGATCGGAGCTTTCCAAGATGAGTTGAAAGTAGTGATAAATCTGCTGTTTACGGACGATTGACAAATATAATTTAAGTATTGTGGGCTTGAAATAGCTGGGGAACTTCTTTCCATGCTTCGTTGTTTGAAGGAATTTGTTAGCTGGTGATTTTACTGAGGGACTTCGAATCAAGCTTTAGGTGAGTTTCGACAGCAGACTAGCAGATTGTGTCATGATGAATACAGGGTTCAAATATAACGTGCATCAGTTATACGGGATCCGTAGATTTTGTCAACAATTTTTACCTGGCTCTAACAGGAAAACAAACCACCGCGACTTTGAAATCAAGAGCTCAAGCTGCTTTGATCGGCAGCTGTGGCAACGAAAGTACAGGAAATGTAATACAATCCTTTGTTTTGTCTTGCATTATATGCTGGCTGTCTCGTGCTTTATTTCATCCAATGTTTTCAGTCGATTTCACCAAGTCTAAAGAATTGAAAATTCTCGCCTGCACACGACTCACGAGTGGGTTAATTAACCTTTGCCTTTGGCCATTCACGGGAAAATCATAAGCTAAAAATGTCTACAAACCGCGACCCATACAAGGAAATTACTCAGTTAGTACATTTTACGAATGTAAATTTGATTCTTGCTACTGAAGAATTGAATCGAAAACACGAGTATATTTGGCGACTTTACCTTTCTCCATTATTGAGTGGGAAAATCCCTAGTTGAACAAATTCCTACAAACCACGAAGCACGGAAAGAGGTTCCCCAGCTATTTCAAGGCCACAATACTTAAATTATATTTGTAAATCGTCCGTAAACAACATAGCTTTCACTACTTTCAACTATCTTGGAAAGCTCCGACCTCCGTACGCTAACTTAAGTCGCACCCACCAGATGATTGAGGGGGTTTATGTTAAAAATCACCTTGTAGAGGGGGGCTTATTAGAGGGAGGGGCTTAATATAGAGGGAGGGGCTTAATAGAGAGGGGGGTGTATTAGAGCATTTCGGTATGCTAGTAACCAGTCCCTATAGTCCCCAATACCCCACCCTCCCCCCTTCAAATGTGATTGGGATTGAATAAGCCGCATGGAGGCTTAATAGAAACCACGGTAGTTTATTGCATTTTGACACATTGCTATACTAGTCTAAGGTAACCTTTTCATGGATAATAATAAAATTAGTTACAGTCAGCTTTTACGTTTCAGCACCCCCTGCCGGCTCAAGTTACTTTAGGTGAAGGCAGGTCTGAAACCCCTGCCCCCCTCTATTACATTCCTCCTACAAAGTGTTTGGAATTAAATAAGACCACTGGTGGCTTAGGGATGGACCATTGTATTTTGGAGGTGGTGGGGGGTATCAGAAATTTGTTTCTGTGTCGGTTCTGCTGCAAAAAAAATGTTTTAGCAGTATCTTCCTTTCATTGTTTTACTTTTCGTGTCTAGAAACAATTTTTGTGTTGTTTTAACCTCCTGCG
Organism: Actinernus sp. WN-2022; assembly: GCA_030867875.1. Classification (NCBI taxonomy): domain Eukaryota; kingdom Metazoa; phylum Cnidaria; class Anthozoa; order Actiniaria; family Actinernidae; genus Actinernus; species Actinernus sp. WN-2022. The sequence goes on from JAOWCC010000019.1 coordinate 58,838,468, forward strand.
AACATTTAAAAAACAATCAATCAAAGCTTGCCAAGAAGTAGCACTAGTGTTACTATTATTTCCCTCCTGATCTCAATAGAGGATTTAGGACAAGGAATAGGAAAGACCGGAATGCATACATCCAACAATGCCGGCAAGCGGCCCTTGGACCAACATAAAGTAAATGTCTGCAAAGGTAGGAAAGCGTTTTTAAAGCATTCCTCAGCTGTAAAAACTGGCTATCAATATCAGGTGCGCGTCCATCTTAAGCTATCGTCGTCACGGAAACGTTTTGTAAAATAAAGTTACATGGTAATCACAAAATGGGGCACCAAATAAAAGCGGAAGAAAATAAACGATGAGCTCTTGAGAAACAGAGGCCAGTAAAAACGTTTAACAGATTAGGAGCAATTTTCTTAAAAAATAACCCATCAAATTTGATTATGATAAATCACTACCTAGTCAGGCAACTGGGTACGCTTGGGTTCGTTTGGTCTTACCAAAATACGAACCATCGCTCAAACAACTCATTCAAAGTAGGCATCTGATTAAGTATTTTAGATCTAGAAACTACAATCTAGACGTTTGTCGTCAGTTGAGGTCTGAGCCAAAATTCAAAATGTTACCGCAAAACAATTTATCACAATCATTGTAGGGTTGCGCTGTCAGTTTAATTTGTAAAATATTTACTTTTCAGGTTATCTCACAGCCTTTTGTGTCCAAAACAGCAAGGACTAGCCTTGTGAAAAAGAAATAAACCAAGCATTTACGCAGCAAATAACATATGCCAGGACCAAACTACAGAAAACCTGTGCGGGATGACATTCAAACCTTGGCGTATTGCAGCTTACGCAATAGATCGACCCAGCAGAATATTTTTAATGTTTATAAAGTGCCTAAGGTTGTTTTTAATCAATAACTATTTTGTATGTATATGTAACCATTAGCTAAGTTAACCGTATTAAGGAAGCCTGGGCGGTCTACAAGAAGTCATACACTGAGGAATAAAATGTACGTCTTTTTTCAGCCAATTATTTTGTTAGTTTGCTGAGAAGTTCATAATTCATAAGGTTCTCATAAAAAGCTTGGCAATTTATTGAGGCTCTGCTTACTAGTTAATAAAATTATTTCTTGTAAAAGCCTTCGGATACGTATATGTAGGCCTAATTTAGCAATGACATTCGATAATAAACTTGAAATGCTTCAATGCTTGCATATTTTATTTATGAACTTTTCACGTGACTGGCCCTCATCCCCAGGAGTTTCGTTTACGCGCGGCAAAATGGCCGCCATAAAAAAAACCTTTGCATGATGGGACAGTCGCAGTCCGATGCTCGATTGTTGGGCCAAAATGACAGTATGATTTTGACCTAAATTGAGCCTCCATTTAGTCTTATCGGATTTACGTTCGTATTTTGGTTCAATTTATGCTCATTTGTATAAACCGTGTTTCGCATCAAAATCCAATCCATCATTTGTTTTGATATCTGCTATTCGTTATTCAATGACATTGTTTTTAACTTTGTCTGTTCATTTTCAAGTTGAACATTCGTTTTTGAAATATATTCTATACGTTTTACAATTTGACATCCGTTTTAAAACTCGACGTTCGTTTTACAAGAGACTGGAACCAAGCGCGAATTTTCGAATGAGTAAACTGGGAATTATCTTCGTTCCCAGACTGCCTTCCGGCCGGGCAATTCGCAAATCATCGAGCTGGCAAGGTTTGAGACGACTGCATGTACGGCGTGTGTATAAAAATGTCTTCCACATCTTCTACTTTGGAAAAGTGTAAAACGCTTCTCGAAGAGGTGGTTAGCGAACTTGGTGGGAATGCGGTGCAAAGTGGTACTTACGTAAATCCGGAGCTACCTACAGCTACTGGTAGTGGTAGATCATTGCCATTGCCAAGCCGACAGCCCACACAACCTACGTACGTCCATTCACAATGAGCATTCTAGGCTCTTTGGATTCAGTACAGTCCCTTCAGCCACGGAAGTTCACGGCCAGGGCAAATAAATACACAAACAAAGGCTAAGTGACATCCAACTTGGACAAATATTGACTATTCATATCCACCTACCTTCTCGCATAATGCTGACCTGAAAAATGCGTGTTTTGGTGAAAGGAAAGTTACGTTAACTTTAGAATGTGGGCCTTTAGAATGTGGGCCATTAGAAGTGGACCAACATTTGAAATCTGCCTTCCCCAAACTTGAAAATTCAGGTGGATATTCCCTGCTGAGGACACCTGAACGGGGTTCAAGGAACCTTAACATGATCAACAGTGTTGAGCTGCCAAAACAGTCCATGGGCCAAGGCAAGATTGACATCAGGCCGTTACAAAACGTCGTAGTAGAGAACCCAATTGGCATGGTAAGTCATCAATAAATTTAAAGGAACAGTTAATTGATAATTCGTTTAAAGAGGAACAAATATATTTTTGTATGGTGGTGAATACATGCTTTAAAGTTTAAGTGTGTATGAAGCGAAATTCTCGTCATCAATATTAAGATATCGAAATGAAGAACAATAAGCACGTAATGACTGGTGCCGAGGGAAACAGTGAGTGAGGCTCTGCCTCGGGGAACATTGAGAGTCTCAGGGAAACAAAACTGACTGTTTCCTTCGGCACCAGTCATTACCTCCCAAGTAAAAAATAAAACAGTTTCCAAATTTCATTCAACATTAAGGTGCAACAATGGTGGCAACTGCAACCGGTCTAGATGACGGCAGGAAACATCTGTGTAGACTTAACAAGTGGCTGTATGCAGCCTATACTCAGGCCAGTCTATAAGTGTGATGCTTGGTAATTGGGTTGATTTGATCCCTGTGGTTTGTACAGGTTTGGGATGAGCCGTGATGTCACAAACCAGTACAAAACACTGGGATCTGTCAACACAATCAGGGGGGAAAACAGCCACAATACCTGGGACTAGGCTGGTGCCACATATTAGCAATGTTATAAACGAAAAATGTTGGGTCTCAGTATGTGAAATATTATTTAATATAATTTGAAAAATACCGGCACTGCACACCCGCCGTTAACCCCAAGTAAGTAAGTAACATCTCGCACTGCGCCATCTAACCTTAATTTATGCCACACTGCCGTAACCTAGGGTTAGCCCCCCCCAGCAGTCCCCCCGAGAAAGGTTACCATGACAACAGTAAGTAAGTCATGTTTAACAAAGCTAGATCAATGGAATTTAGGCTTTCAAGAAGTGGGTATGTAAGTACCTTGGCTACGGTGCACACGGTGTTCACGTGGACAGTGGTTTCTTATTACTTTTACTTTCTCCCAGTAGTGCACGTGCTGCACGAAACGCACGCGTCTGCAGTTCGCCCGGGCATGTTTAATACGCGAAAACTCTAGTATAAATAAGCAGTCAGTCAGAGGGATTATTTATCGTCGCATAGCTCGCTGACTGATAACATGAGAAGAGAATAGCTGGCAAGACTACGCTCGTTATTGGAAAGCATATCTACTATAGCAATGCCAGATTCGCGGGGACCACTACCACGCGATTCTAGATGGAGTTCCGTCCGACAGCAAAGGAAACAAGACGTTCGTGGCACACTCAAAGTTGTATAAATTTATACAAAACAGAGGCGTACAGATAAAGAGCCGGCCGTGTTACGGCAGAATCGAGTACCTCTTCAGGTACTTGAAGACCAGACCGAGAAAACTGCTGTTTATCAGCCCAGAATTCCAAGACATTTGGCACAATTGCGACAGAGACCTCTGCCCTCCACCGGTGCGAAGACGAGCCGACGCGTCCGACGAAGACTTTAACGACGGTGCTTGCATGCAGCCAGTTATCACGGCCGAGGCGAGGAAAACGAAGCAGGGCGACGACATCCGCCAAATTATAGAACTGATGGAGTCGGGCGGCTGCAAAAGCAAGGCTAGCCTTGTGGCCTATTGCAGATCGGACAGGGAGCTAAGTGGATAGTCTTGTTTGACAAAAAGTACGAACTCGCCCGCTCCATCATGCGGATGGAATCCGTCGGCCATTCCTGGATCGAGAGCATAAGCACGTGCGTTTTTTGAAATTTTTATCTTTCTCGACTTTCCCGACGGACTGCCTGACTTACCCTAATTTATGCCAATCTAACCACACTGCCCTAACCTCATTTCCACGTAATCCTACAAGGCGTGCCGAGCGATAGCAGAGGAAACAGGCGTTACGTAGCGCATTCAAAGCTCTACAAATTTATACAGAATAGAGGCATCGACATCCACAGCCGCCGCTGTTACGGAGTGCTGAGATATCTACTGAGATAATTAAAAACTTCACCTGGAGAGTTAATATTTATCAGCGAAGAAATGAGAAAAGTATGGGAAGACTGCGATGCTGATCTTCGCCCTCCACCAGTGCAAACAGAAACAGAAGGCCCAGAAGTGGAAGAAGAAGCACCTGAAATGACAACCAAACACTGTTATTTTTAGGGAGTTATTTAACTCCACTGAAGGAGTTAAAATAACTCTAAACCGTGGAGTTACTATTATGGAGTTATTTTAACTCTGCCTCCGAGTAAATATCAATGAGTGGAGTTAATAGTACTCCTGTTGATCGAGTTGCTTTTGAAGGAGTACTTTCAACTCCCATGTAGTAGTTAAATTAACTCCAAATGGGGTAACAAATTACCAAAAAAAATTATGGCTCTCAATTGTATATGAATCACAATTGCACAGGGTTTGACCCAAGTTGTTATTTCCCAAAATGCATGGCCTCACTAAGACCATCCCAAGAAAATGTCTTGTTTACCATCGCCCTCTAGGTTGCAAATTACGGTGTGTCGGTCGGTCGGTAAATAAAAACCTTAGGGGGTCTGCAACCAAGGCGGCTTGAAGACTCTCGTAAAAAAATGTATTTCTTAACTACTTTTTCCTTTACTCAAGTTGTGGATTGAAAAATTTGTGTGAGACAGGCAAGAAATTAAAACGTAGAGAGCTCAGAAAAAGGTGTAGTCTTTAAAAAAATTATTCAATCTTTTTTTATTACTCTTTTCCCAAAAACTGGGTTGGGCTTACTAAAGCATTTGTTTTTTGCATTTCCAATAAAAAAACATGGGTCGATCGGGTGATGGTAAACAAAACATTTTATTGGGATGGCCTAGTCTTGCTTTCACTGAGTTTTGGTTGTCTTGTTTTGTTATATAAATATGGAATCAGTGCATGCATGTCTGTTTTCAGAGTCGAGACTCCAGTGGCAATAATTATCTAAATAATTATCTAAATACATTTTTATTTTCTAAGCAAGCTCTACGGTTACCATTTGGACTCTGGCTTGAATTTAGACTGAATTAAAGGGGTACCTTGAGCCTGTCATGAAGAAGAAACAAGTGGTTTAGTTTGATTAAGCGGAAGGAAGCAGGTGAAATCTCTATGATATGCAATCTTAGTTTCCTGTCCGGCAGGGCAAGCTACCTCATAACTCTGAAAGTGGGCATTGAATTCAACAGTGTCCTTATTACTGACAATGAAATTAATTTATCTTATATTCCTATCCAGCACTAATATCTTATTAATTTCCCAAAATTGTGGGAAGTCATTGTTATCATAGCCTATATGAAGGGTCGTCCCAAGAATGGTCACCCACTTAGCCATAAAATTAAAACAAAATGGATCAATAAAGGTGTGTTGGTCAAGACTAGACCAACAAACAAAACAATAATATTGAAGGGTTCCATGCAAGAAGAGTTAAATGACTATACTGATCAAACTTCCAAATTGTTCTTCGTTTTCTTTGTTTTCTATGGGAGAATTAAGAACTCTACCATATCACTTAGTTATTTTTTTAATAATGTAATTTTGGACACTGTACACAGCAGACAGGGTGGGATAGATACTCACAACTCGGAACTGACCATTTTTCAGTAATACTTGCCAAAACATTTATCTGGTCTTATACAACTTCTTAAGGGTTTTGAGGAGCTTATACATGTAGCCCTTTGGAAGTTGTAAACCCAAAATTTCCATTCAAAGTAGGAAGCTGATGAAAGGAAAACAATGCATGAGGTATAATGTGGATGAGATGTACTACATAATTGTACAATAAGATTTGTATACTAATTATCGTTTACTTTGTAATAATATTAGTTGATTGTGGAGGGAGGCTTATATTCAGGATCGCTTCTAACCGATAGGAAATTTGTGTTAGCAGACTGGTGGGCCTTAAAATAACCATAGCTCCTATCTCAGTACGATTATACTCTTGATAAATAATTCCAATATACTCTGACTGATATAAATACTAGAAATTTGTTACATTATTTTTTAACCAACCAAGGTTAGTCATTCCACTTACTCAAACACCGGAGTTTGGGGGTTAAGTACTGGATGCTCAGCTAATAATGTATTAACATAGTCTGCAGCACCCACATAAGTATTGGTACCTGAAGGTCAATTAACAGATAAATGGGATTAAAATTTTACATCTGAATATTTTATCACTTGACCCATGCAATAATGGTAATGGTAACAACAACAACTAATAATAATAATAATAATAATAATAATAATAATAATAATAATAATAATAATACAGTTCTTGGATGAGGTTGAGTCTAAAATTTTAGTTTAAAAAAATCACAATCCAGTGGTGCTTACAACTAAAACTGCGCCCATAATGCAGTTTGAACAGAAAACAATATCACTGGTGGATAGTTCAGCAGTGTAACAATAAAATACTGCAACCACAATAACTATTTTAACATACCACTGTTCTAATGGAGGCGTTTTGCTTGCGAACGAACAATAGAAGTGTAAGGTACGATTTTGAGCGATATGAAAATCTCATTCTTAATCAAGAGAAACACGTTTTCATTATACTTGTGATTCAGTCGCAATTGGATAACAAATTCTAGTCACAAAACAAAAAAGTATAGTCGCATTTGCGACCGTATCGGTTGCAATCAGTCACAATTTCCAGCCCTGCAATATATGTATATGACCTTGTAACTTTCTTTTAGACTTACATGTACTACTGTAATATTAGTAATACCTGGTCCTGTTTCATTCCCTTTTTCAATGAATGATGTCAGGCTTCCCTGTCCAGTATTTATCCCATACCGATAAATATTACCAATCGGAAGGCTGGAAAACCGTTGCATATTCGAAGGTTTGCTACAGATAGTATCAGCAAAATGATTTTTTCTGCCATAATGTGCCACATGCATGCTTGTCAGAGATGCCAGTTGTTTTCCCACCAAAATACTGTGATGCAGCACACATGCCAGGTGTATTTTCATTTAGCTTCCTCACTCCTCAGCTCAGTATTGATGAAGAAATTTGTTATAAGTTATATTGGCATGGCATAAAATAGTTAATATGTAATGCTCAGTCAAATAGTATATGCCCCAAATACCCCACTCATGATTTGACTTTTCTGTGTAGGCTTGTGCGTATACTGAAAAATCAACTGGCTGGTTTTAATAAGGCTGCAAACATATTAAACATACTTGTTTTCAAATTGTATCCTTGCCATGCTGTTTGAGATTTCTTTCATCAGATAGCAGTTTCTTCCTTTGAATCTGGCAAAGTCTGTTGGTGTCATTATGATAGCCATAATCAAATGATACAATCCTTTTGTTCAATTATTCTATAGTGAAGATTTTTTTCCCTCAAAAATTAAGACTTTCAAGGTCTCTTTTACACTATACTGAAGAACACCCTCCAAGATGTCATGCATGGCATCAGCTGGAAGGCCACCAATAACATGATAATATCTTGATTGTGTCAAGCAGGAACGCTTATTCAGCCCATATGTTTTACTGAAATGCTCCCCCTGAGTGAGTCTTTGACATTGCACATCATAGCTGTTCTTTGTTCTTAAGACAAAATTACTCTCATGAAACTGCAAAACATAAGAGTTGTGCTACAATTAGTCAAATATAAAATCACTGGAAACATTAAGAAAACTTTACTACATGTACAATCCTTACCACCTATGTCATCATTGTTTACTACAGCCATCAACATGTTTAAAGTAATATACATGTCTGCCTGACAATGTACATACATGTAATTTTATTTCTTCTGCTTTACCCATATATTCCCTACATGGTCGGTGGGCTCTTGAACCTTCTTTAAACCCTCCAAGAAGTTGGGATCCAAGGTTGTCTCCAGAGCAAAAGCATCCTATAACAACATTAATCATGTATTATTAATATTTAATAAATAGTGAAGATATCACTTTTGAAAATATAACTGTTTGTTTTTTTCTAGCCTTTTCATCGTCAATCGTATATTAAACAGAACATTACATGGCCGTTTGGAGATATGTATTTTATCTTCTCGTGTTGATGAAATATCTTACTTGTTTGCTGCACTGACACTCGTAAGATAATTATATCATCAACACCAGATGTTGTCTCCCGGTTAGCTCAATGGTTAAGCACTGGACTGTTGTGCAGGAGGTAACAGGTTCACACCTTGATCTGGATGGGAGAGGTGGGCTTATATTAAGTGGTAGGAAATTTATACTAGCCTGGTTAGGTTAGACCTGTGGTGGGCCCATAGCTGGATTTTACGGTATGTAGAACAGCCACAGAAAAGAAATTACATTAGAAACCTATCTTAAAATCCCTCAGGAAAGCCTCCAATATTGGCTCAACACCATATTCCTTAAGGTGCTTACTGTTGACCAGTCCAAAGAGCTGTATAGCATTCATGTGTGATCTATTTTCGGGTCTTATGTTGCCTAAAGTGTAGAAAGCACCTAAAAATTAATTTTAAAAACGTCAGATTGATGTATGACATGTTCATTACTTATTATATGGATATACTGTAGGGGTATTTTACAAGGCACTACAGTATTAAAACACTTGTAGAATAGATATGGAAAATACCCACTGCTATCAAAACAAGCCAGTGTTTCAAGGTACACTAAATTGTCAGTTATTTTCTCTTTTACTTTGGCCAATGTCTGTGCGAAGCCATTTGTTGAACTTAGAAATTAATATTGTTGGTGTGTATAACCAGTCATTAAGATCTGTAACATACATAAATCCAATTCTCTTGAACTCAAATGACTGTATTTCGTTGTTTCTAATAGCACATTTCAACTTTCTGATTTTTTCTTTTGGAATATATCCAATTCTGCACCATTTTCCATCCAATAATGCCTCAACTAAAATTGCATTTTTGTCCTGTAAATTGCCAGGTTCTGCAACAACATGTAATTCAATGGATTCTTTTTTTATTTGCATCATCTTGCATTTTCTAAGACTGAGTTGACAGTCCTTGTGGTAGCTACTACCTTTCACATCAAAGTATTCTGTAAATAACTGAGTTGACTCATCATGGGTATCTGAGTTGTTACTCGATTCTAAGTATGTTTGTTGTTGATCTTGGATGTTAGATTCATCCTCTGAGTCACAACAAGCTTGGTAAACTACTGGTTCAGGAGATGATGTAGGCAAATCATTGATGCCATTTTTGACAATGACAGAACCAGTAATTGGGAAGTGGGAACAGTTACAACTGCACACACTCACATCAAGCCAGGGTGTACTTTCCATTTCATCATCTCCAAAATAGTCAAGGTTAGGCTTCACTTTAGTTACATAGGATCCCTGAATAACTTTAAAGTCAACGATGACAGCAATGCTCTTGTCACCATTCTATAAAGAAGACATACATTATGTTATCAATAATTTATTTAAAAAGGGAAAATAAGACACACCAAGTAATGTACAATTGTAATCAGACTAGGTTGCTTTTTAGTTTAGGGACTGTTGACACATTCTTAGTACCCCACTTAATGTCCAATTGATGTTAAGGTTGGACACCCTTCCCCTTAATGTCCACATCATTATGTAAGTTACCATACTAGAGAAAGTACCAAGAGCTCTGCTGTAGTTGAAAATCACACTTAGTTTTGTCGATAAGGAACTTTATGAGGTCTATGGATATGGAAACATCTACATGTACATCTGCATGTTTGGTTGGTTCTGTAATTTATGTCAAAAGTTTGCTTCAACTTCAGAAGCCATAGCTGCCATGTTGGCCAGCTGATGTTTTTGATCCAGTCTCTTTCTTAGGCCCAGAGTTTTGTCACATATGCCTAATGTTTAACTCCTACTCAAAAACATTTTGAAAGCCCTGAATACCCAACTCAGGTGCCAGATGTAAAGTTTGCTGTGAATTGAAGTTCTCTATGATAAACAAGTATAGATGACAATATATTTTGTTGTCCATAAATACATGTACATTGTAATAGACAGGAAAAGTACAGTGGCTTGATTAGATGTGTACCACTTGACAATAAACCTGACATCTTAAATTGCCACAGTTGTGTAATATCCTCTACATATTTCTCAGCAAATGCTTTTTACACAATGGAGATTACATAACTTACATACATGTACAATAAATTTAAGACTCATAAATCAGAGGCAATCAAATTTGAAAAAAAAATACAATACCCAGCTTATGTTTGTTTGCTCTTGATCCAAGTGGATTGCAAACTTCCAATTCATCAAAGTACACCAGTAACTGTAAGGAATTTGCATCATTTCCAAAAAGAGGATGGGATTTGAAGTGTTCTCCATCACAGAAGTCACATAACAAATCATCATCCCTGGCATGTGGATGATCAATCTGATGGAATATAATAGACAATTTAATAAGCATCTACAAATTTACACCCATACATTATTTTGTTACTGCATTTTTGTTTGTTTTTGTTAAAAGTGTTGATGTTTATTCATTAAAGCAATAATTGCAAATGAATATTTTAATAACATATCCCTTGTAGATCTATCTAAAAAATAGCTTTCCTATATCCCTACAAGCAGACAATAGAGCATTCCCAAAATGTTTCTTATACTGCATGTACATTTATCAGGGATTCTGGCAGGTCGCGGGAAAAAAAGCCAAATTTCGCGGGATTTTTAGGTTCAAATTCGCGGAAAAACGGCCGATTTCACGGAAATTTTAGGGGAAAATTTCGCCGCAAATGGTCGCTAATTAGATTTTTGATTCGAGAAACGTTTTTAATGGAAAAAATGTACAACTTTGTCACTTTTTCGCGAAAAATGTTGATCAAGAGTAGTGGCAACTACTACTACGTGTCGCCTTTCTAAAATCGGCGATTTTGCCCTTCGACAAATGTAATGGAAAAACGGCCGATTGTGCAGGAAAATTAGAGACCCTGTTTGCTTTGCAACACTTTAGGCAAACGATAATCCCTGATTTATGTACTGTAGGTTTGACAGTTACATGTAAGTCCTTTAATAGTGGAGCTCATGCATGGGCGAAAGCCCTGTGCGAGTTGAGCTCCATACATATAAAATTATAGGATGAGAGCAAAAATTGAACGACTTCTGGTTCTCTTTCATCCAAACCCCGACACTTGATGTGGACGGTGACGTACCTGAAAAAGAGCTGCATCTGCTCAGGCACTGCTAAAACCAGGCAGCTGTGATTGAAACCTTGGACAGTAGTTAGTGACAATGTTTTCTTTTCCCCTTATCTTTATTTTTTCTTTTAAACTTTTGCGCTGATTTCCCTTTATCCTACCAGTTAATTTCTATTTTTAACTTTGTTTTCTTTTTAGTTTTTATAATCTATCATGTTTTTTTCGGGTCATTGCTTCAGTTCAGATAATTGGGAGCTTCACTGTGACTTTTAGGCCTGCCTAAATATGCATGAAAATCACAGGTATATTTACACAAATACTATACCTACAGTACATCCAATATTTTATGCTTCATGTACCCTTTAATTCCAGGGTGCAAACTTGCGATTAAAATTAAAAATAATGTAATGATCAGTCACATTTTTTGGAGACTAATTTGCTGACTTGCAACTACATTTTATTTGCTAGTCACAAAATGCAGCTAATGATTTTTTATTTATTTAGAGGCCTGAATTCTCATAAATTATTATTTTATTATCCACCATAAAAAAAAGTTATATTGTTAAATACCTCTTCAAGTATAGAATCATCATTCAATAGCTGCTGTAAACTTTCAAGCAATGGTATGTAGAAGGCACTATTGGTTTTCCACTTGTACACATGTCTGTTTCCTCTCCTAACTTTAACATGATATATTGCCAAAACAATTTCATTTGGTTCCTAAAAATTGGAAAATACATATCAGAAAAACTTATGAAGTTACATGTATAAACAAATATTACAGTATGCATGCTATATTTTTATATTTAGGGGTCAAAATCATAATAGATTTTGAGACTGCTAATAATGTGTCCCACTTATAGGTACTACTTTTATACTTAAGGCATTATTTCAATTAAGAAAGAGTATGGGTGAAAACTTCAGAACCAACGTAAGACTAACTCTAAAGCTCTTTGACTCACTTATTAAACCAATCCTGCTCTACGGTAGCGAGATTTGGGGAGCTGAGACGACTAAGTCACTAGATAAAGACCCAATAGAAATTGTACATAATAAATTCTGTAAACTCCTATTGGGAGTTAACAAAACCGCCACAAACACAGCCTGTAGAGCAGAATTGGCAAGGTTTCCACTATACATAGAGGCAAAATTAAGATCTTTTAAGTTCTGGTTCAAGCTTCTCAGAGCAGAGGGAAATACGCTGTCACGTGATACATACTTAGACAGCATTAACTCGAATAACAAAACAGATTGGTACAACAAAACAAAATACAACATAGCCCAATTAGGACTTGCCGATTTGTGGATCATGCAGCCCGATGAACCTCATGAGCAAAAGTATTATATTTTAATGTTAAAGCAGAGGCTGTGACCTTTCCTGACCCATGACCGCGTAAGTAAAGGCCTGGGTCGAAACCTGGGTAGACGTCATCTCATTAATGCATTATTTTCCATGGTTTCAAGTTTAAGTTTTATTTCGCACTATTTACATAAATAAACACAACAGTACGTTTTGAAGAAGAAGAAAAGTGAAGAAGTAAATATAGATTATATTTCAAATAGTTGGTAGTGTGCAGTGACCAAAGGAGCAAAAGCTTTCGAGTTGATCACTGCAACGTTTGTATAGACTAAAATTAATGATTAAGCTGATAAATATTTGAAAAAGGTATAGTCACTTATTTTTGTTGTTCGAGAACAACGGCTTTATATCGTTTTTTAAATAAATTAATAGAGCTTGATCGTTTGATATCGACATCAACTGTTTCCCAAATTTTTGATGAAATAAATTTAAATGTATGAATTCCATAATTCGTTCTCGCGTTCGGTCTAACAAAATTTTAATTTGCAGCAAATCTTGCATTATATTTGTGGCGTTTTATTGCTGGTGTGATAAATTCAGAAAAAATTGTTGGAATATCTTTACCATTCGAAATTTAAAAACTAAATTCTGCAATTCTTAATTTAAATACGTTATCGAGTTCCAATACACCTAGAATATTGAAATATGGGGTAGCACTTTCTCTGCTATAAGCAAAAAATATATTTCTAATACATTTATTTTGTTTAGTGCGGAGCTTTGCTAACTTACTTGCATAAGTATCCCCCCAGCTCATAAGACCGTAATTTATGGGTATACCAATGTATAATAGAGTTGCTTTACCATATTTAAATAAAGGTAATATCTTAATTTATTTATTATTCCAATATTTTTTGCCATTTTGCTATTTACATGTTTAATTTGATGTTCCCAGTTAAGGTGTTCATCTATATATACTCCTAAGTATTTGAGATAGCTTTGTTGCTCAATATTAGCAATTTCAATTTTAGAGACTTTCTTCTTTGATGAGGCTATAATCATATAATTTGTTTTACTTAAATTAACTGATAATTTGTTACCGGAACAGTATTGGAGGATAAGTTCATTCATTCATTACAGTTTCTAGTTCTGGTACGCTGTTACATGAATAGAAAACATTCGTATCACCTGCAAAAATGCGAAAGGACAGTTTTTTTGAGCAATTTGGCATGTCATTTATATAGAGCAAAAAAAGTAATGGCCCCAGTGTCGATCCTTGTAGTACTCCACATGTCATATCAAGCACTGAAGATTCAGTATTCCCTATTTTAACATATTGCTTTCGATTACTTAGATAATTACTGAACCATGACAATTGGGTTCCCCGAATTCCGTATTTACTTAATTTAGCAACTAGGACCTGGTGGTTGACGGTATCAAAGGCTTTAGAAAAATCTAGAAAAAGTCCACACGTTATTTGCTTATTATCAATAGCACTTTTTAAATTATCTGTTATCTCAAGAATTGCCTGTTCGGTAGAATGCCCTTTTCTAAAACCAAATTGATAATTAAACAAAATATTGTATTTTTCCAAAAATGCTATCAACTGATCATACACTAGTCGTTCGAGGATTTTACTGAAAGGTGATAGGGTTGATATAGGTCTGTAATTAAAGAGATCAGTAGTTAAGCCACTTTTATAAATAGGAGTGACTCTATATATTTTCAAGATCTCGGGTACAACACCTATTTTTATTGATTCATTATAGATATAAGTAAGAGGAATTGAAAGTGGTTCACATGCTAATTTTATTAATTTGTTAGGTATATCGATTGAAGCTTTATTTTCCTTTAAACCTGAGAATAATTCACAGACATGTGATGAGTAAACAGGAGACATGACGAAGCTTGACACTGGGGAATTGTGAATATAGCTAGTTGGATCTTCATCCGAATGTTCAATGACACTAGCTAAACTTGGGCCAACATTAACAAAATGATTATTAAATTGATTTGCTATATCCAATTAATTAGTATAGGTCTTGTTATTTCTTAATAGTCTTGTTGGATATATCTGTCCTTTTGTTTTTCGTTTAATTAAAGTTCCAATTAATTTCCAGGTGGCTTTTAAATCCCCTTTACACCTTTCGAAATTTATATGATAATATTCTTTTTTACTCTGTGTTCTTATCTGATTTAATTTATTAGCAAACTTTTTATATTGATTTACCTTTTTTATATCATTAGAGTGAAAGTGTGTATAATACATTTTTTGTTTAGTTTTTATTGATTTTAATATTCCATTTGTTATCCATATTTTTTTAAACTGTTTAAGTTTACTTTTTGGTGTCACTTTATATGGAGCATGTTTATTAACAATTGCTTTTATTGTATTTACATGTATTGTGATAAGTGTTGTTTCATTAAGATCTTTGCTACTATCGACAAGGTCTATATTAATTTTAATATCAGGCCTAGGAATAGTTTTAATATCATTAGCTACATATATTCCAGCACCACCTGCTGCTGTTGACGAATCCGTATGAAAAAAAGTATATCCCAATATATCAGTATTTGAAACGGAATTAATATTCAATCTAGTTTCAGTGACAGCCACAATATCATTTAAAAACGCCTTTTTATCACAACAACATTGATGCATAGAAAATATACACAGTTTTTGAGTTGTTAGTAAAGAAAAAAGCCATTTTAGTCAACATCTTAAGTATTTTTTCAAATGATTGCAAAGCCGAATTAATTATATGACGTCATGATGACGTCTACCCAGGTTTCGACCCAGGCTTTTACTTACGCGGTCATGGGTCAGGAAAGGTCACATTTACACGATTTCAAACAAGCGTAGAACATAAAGTATTCACTTTAAACTAAAACTTTCTTCACAGAAGTACTCAAAACGTTTAGGAGGTTCATAAGCTATGAAAATTGCAAAAGGGTGATAGGCACTTTAAGGGGGTAGGCACAGTAAGCAGCTTGATACATTGCTACATTGTAACTTATTTTCCTTCATTTGAATTCTTATTATGTTAAATAATAATATATTGATGATAATAAGTATATATTACTTACTTTTGTCTGCTGTTTTCCTAAATTTGACTCGAAAATATGGTTTCTTTCTGTTGTACCGTGGGGAGTACAGTGAGGTTTTCTTAGAAGTCACGTTAACATTAATCACGTGCCCGAAGCGTTGCCATGGGGACCAAAGGCCAGCTCTTCGAGTCGTCATTCACTTGCAAGTTGCGGATGTGTTTTATCGAGAGGGCGAAGAGGTAAGCTTACATCTACTTTGATTTTGAACTTGAAGACTTAAAAATGGACATAACTGGAGATGTAAGTAGCTCATTCAACGTCTTAGGAATATATTGAAGCTGGTTTGAACGAGTTTAGTCATCTATAGTCATAGAGATTACAGGTACTAGGTACACAAGAACGATGCAGGGATTTTTCCCAACAGCAACGGCTTTAAAACTATGCTCTCTTTTTAAGGTATTCGAACCAGAACTTTATGAATCTCTTGTTTCTGCTGGCGTGAGAAAGGTAGTGTTGGAAAAATTACAAGAAGATGAGGTAAGATATGTGTAATGTCGATATCTAGCTCCGCCATGTGGCAATTGTAAAAAAATCGTAACACCTAGCTATTTGAATGCAGTCTGCATATCTTGACTGCTAGAGTAATATTTAAACCTATCACCGTAAAAGCTATACATGGCCTCTAGCCCGGCTTATTCTAGCTGGAACTAGAGGGCTCTTTTACATGCAATCCGCCGCGGAAGGTAAGCTAGCGAGTAGCGTCGAGACGAATCCGTCGAGACGAATCCGTCGAGACCGCATGGCATCCTCTTACTAACGCTTAACCGTCGTTTTGCTACCTTTTCAGTTTTTGGCCGCTTCGGTCTCATAAAAAAGTATTGGATCAGTACGTGAATGGGATATCTCGCAGAGCCAGTGGTAACATGAGGGTAAACCGCATGGCTTAGCTTGGTAAATCAGCAAGATGGCCGTCAAAAGGCATAACAGGAATTCTGCGCCATGGACCTTTTTGAGCGTTTGAACCGATTCAGTACATGTAGATACAAATAACAAGTGAGGGTTCTGGAGCAGTTCTGATAAACATGAGAATGTATTGATGTATAAAATAATTATAAGAGCTATTTGGTTTGTATGTGAATGGTAATCATTCATTGCTATGCTTTTAAAGGGGCACTGTCAACTGCCAAATGATAAACATTCTCATGACTAAAGACAAAAATAACTACTCAGATTAGCAGAGTATGCTTTACAGGTGTGTTGGCAAAAATTGGAGACAGTTTTGATGAAGGATGGCAAAGATTCGAGTGGATGAAAAATACAACTTTCAAGGGAAATTTAGAGTAACTTGAAATCAGGGACAGTTCATAAATCAAGATTCTAGAATTAGCTTTTGTAATGCACTTTAAACTTTGCAATCCTTTATCGAAATAAAATAAACTATATTGGGGCAGTCACATAGTACACTTCTTAGATTTCAGGGCATAGTTTTTCCAGTTTTGTTTTAACTAAGGTTGAATTTGAATGACAGTGCACCTTTATTCTTGACCTGTCCCAAGACTGAACCAATTTGTAAGAAATGGGAGGGGTGGAGAAATGCAATCAAAAAGCCAAGGGGCTTCAAATCCCCTTTTTAATTGCTCATTTTTGTTTTATATTTCAAACAGCTCAACACTGCAGAAATGCTAGAGAGCACAAGCGATGATCTGTTGAAAGCTTGTGGATTGAAAGGTGGACAGATAGTGTTGCTTCGGAAAGGGTTGAAAGCCTATAAAGACCGTACAAAGGTATAGTGTGCTGTATGTTAATTAATGTTCACATATTTCACAAAAAAATCCAACCATTTCAATTTTCAATATATTTAACAAGAAGAAAAGGAACCTTACATGTAGCAAGTATTATACTACAAAAAAACTCAACATGAATGAGAGATATGTTAAACACAAGTCCATGGTGAATATTTTAAGCATTTCTTCAATGTTCTGAAAATAATGATCTTATACTTTCAGAAAATAGAAAACATTGATTTGAGGGTTCTTTATTTGGTTTATAATGTAGGCTTATGCATGTAACAAAAGAAAATTACCAGTTCAAAATAGTTAAACATTATCGAGGATGCTATATAATCTGATTCTACTGTTGCAGCTATATATATATTTAAATACAGTTAATTACTGCAAATTGCTCTCTTCCAGAATATGTCATCGAGTACACATTCATTGTCTCCACCATCAACACCACTGCATTGTTCATCTCCGTCCACTTCATTCGAAGCCTCTGATTCACTGTCACCTTCTTGCTCATCAACACCTGTATCTGACAACCCATCTACTCCAAGTATCGAGAAAAAGACCCCCCTCAGTCTCTCCAAAAGCTGCGTTTGAGAGCGCACCAGAGCCAGATACCCAGAGAAGCAAGATGAATTGGATAACCAACTTTAAGCTTCCCAGCATGGTATGCAACTATAGTATATAATGACAACTCAATCAATGAACAGAGCACAAAGTCGATGGTTTGTGTTCAAGTTATTTTACAGCAAAAGCAGATTTAAAAAATGTATCAAGACCTATGTAAACAGGGTTTAAAAAACGTATTTGTAAGGCATATAAACTAGCTAGGCATTTCTAGTTATTAACACATTATTTATCCATTTCAGTTTTCAGCAAATGTTACTTCTGAGCTGAGGAAGAAGGTGTTATCCCCAAATAGAAGAAATGAATTTACAAGGGATATCTGCTCCGCAATTAGGGTACACACGATGAACCCATCTAAAACAGAAAGGGAACATGTAGCCCTTGAAATAACAAGAACGTATCCATTTCTTGCTGATAGGTTGGGAACTGGAATTGTAAGTTGTTATCTTTAACTGACAACAGCATTGCTATTAGAATATAATCTAGGGCTATCAGTATTAACCAGCCACTCCATGCTTGAGTATCAAGCTGCTTTAGTCACCCAGACAAAAAGAACCCCTGGGGAACTTTCCTGCTAGGACTTAGTTATTTGGCATGAATATAGATGTTAGTCTTGTCAAAGAGTTGATGGAAATTACATTTCCATACAGGAGGCAGGGAGTGGTGTTGGATCCTGTTATTGTCAAGACACTATTACTGAAGTATCCAACACTGCAATTAGTATCAGAGGTAAGTTTAAAATACTTGTGCCATCATCAAAAATCAAAAAGTCCAACAAAAGCTGATCTTTATTCTAGACATCGATAAAAATCTACACAAAATTTCACATCAATAGTTGTTCCAGAGTAAATGAATTTTATGGCAGCACGACCCAGTGTGTATAATTGTGTATTGTTTTTGTTACTAAAAGTTGCATTCAAAGAGTTTGGAAGTAAAACCCAATGATTTTGATGGGAAATTAAGCTCTATTTGTGTTTTTATTTTATGGCCGCTACAAAGTATTGTAAAATGTAAAATTGTTTTACATTCATTGGCACACAGTTCCATTAGGAAATAATCTAATGTTCCAAAATTGGGGGTTGTACATGTAAGTGTATTGTTGGGAGTTCAACAAGGCCAACAATGTTGTATTTGATTTTACAATGTAGCAATGCCAAAACAATTTTGCGATAGAGGGTCATGATGATGAAAACTACCAATAGGTCTTACAGTTAATTTCACAAAACTCTGGCTGCACGGATTGCCGAATTCGTTTGGAACTTGGGAACTACGTTCCAAATTATGCAAATTACTTTTGTATCTGTTAATCAAATTGTGATCTTCCAAATGAACTTTGGAACCTCGGTCTGAACTTCACAACAAATATCAAGACAAGATGAAAGGCTGATTGTACGGTACTGGGAATATATATAATTACTACCGATATTACGGTTGGCACGGCCAACCTTCCCTCAGGGTACACAAGTATATGTCAAGAAACCGTTAGTTACAAATTTTAAATTTCGAAAACATGAATGTGAAACTAGGAGATAGAATTACAAGTGATGAGTGGGCGTGATTGAGAACTAAGATAAATACAATTCCATAATAGAGACTGAGTAGTATAAAATTACATGTCTTCCTTTCTGTTCATGCCAAACGTGCTATTCCTTTCAGTCTTACCCTCAGATTACGCCGTATCTGCTCTTCCGACAAAACCTTTACCTCTCGCACCAACTAACTTAAATCCTACCTTAACAAACGTGGATATAACCGCTCCTTTTTAGACAAAGAAATACGTCGCGTTCATACCATCTCACGGACAGAAGCACTTACACCCAAACAAGCTAACAAAGAGTCTAACCAAGTCCCTCTTGTAATAACATATAACCCTGATTTACCATCCGTATCATCTATCATCCGCAAACACGTTAACATTCTTTCTTCATCTAACCGATGCATAAACGTATTCCAAACTCCACGGTTTGCAGCCTTTCGACACAGTAAAAACTTACACGACGTTTTAGTCAAATCCAAACTCCGCACTGATAAACTTGATCCTCTTAACGACCCCCATGGCTCATTTCGCCGTGGTAATAATTGTCTAACTTGTAACTACATTTATCACGGCCAAACTAATTATACATTTCATTCGACTGGCGAGATCAGGCCCATCAAACATCACATTGACTGTAATTCTAAAAATCTCATATACATGGTTCATTGTAAACGCTGTAATGCTCAATACATAGAAGAAACTAAGCGTTGCCTTAAAGATCGCTTTAATGAACACCGCCGCCCTGTTGACAAACCTACTAACAAATCTAAAGCTACTGCTGTCTCGAATCATTTTCTTACTAACAACCATTGCCCTAATGACATGCAATTAATTCCCTTAGAACTCATCCACTCTAATAGAGATAGCGTACGCAAGGCTTGCGAGGCATTTCGTATCGATAAAGGACAAACAGAACCTAAAGGCATGAACAGAAAGGAAGAAATGTAATTTTATACTACTCAGTCTCTATTATGGAATTGTATTTATCTTAGTTCTCTATCACGACCACTCATCACTTGTAATGTTATCTCCTAGTTTCACATAAATGTTATCAAAATGTAAAATTTGTAACTAACGGTTTCTTGCCATATACTTGTGTACCCTGAGGAAGGTTGGCCATGCCAACCGAAACATCGGTAGTAATTATATATATTCCCAGTACCGTACAATCAGCCTTTCATCTTGTCTTGATATTCGTATATTTTTGCTGATTAGATCCCATCCAAGGTGATCCGGTTCCTGCACTTCGTTCGAATTGGTCCTTGCATTCAGTACATTTCACAACAAAGTTTCTTGCAAAGTTGGGAGGTTGGTGGGGAAGTTCGATCGCATTTTATTATGGCATATTCTTTGCAACCCGGTTCACAAGCACTACAGAGTGAGACATACAAACTATTGCACCATTTTCAGACATACACATTTTTTCGGGTAAAATTCTATAACCAAGCGCTTTACCGATTTTTGTCCACAGAACATATAGTTGACTTGATCTTCGGTTTCAACCGTGTACTAAATGAGTTTGATAAATTAGCAAAATTAAACCTGACTTCACCTTCTTTGGTGGTTTCTGTTTATCCACAGTATGGTTGATTGTTGCACTTGTGGCCTCTTGCTCTACATAATACTTTCGTTGACTAGTTCTTGGTAGCAGCGGATATTCATCTTTTAGCAATAATTGTATTGTAGCTGATAAATCAGTAAAGCTTTTGCTCAAAGTGGAAGTTCCTTTTGGAACATATAGTTGACTTGATCCTGGGTGATATTAAGTTCGCTTGGAGTGTTTGATAAATTAAGCAAAATATATCATATTCTAATTGTCCTTTGAAAGATAGCATCCAGCCTAAAAGAGTGACTGTCTCACTCTGTAGTGCTAGGTAATGCATAATTAGGTTTTAGGGTCTGGAAAGAATGCTCCTGTGATTGTTTTGGTTTTGAATTGAAAACTGCTCTTTTCAAAATTAATTGTCATCCCCAGTAACGATCCCAAGCCCCTTGGTAAAACTGAACTTACGCCCTACTCATTTCTAAAATGGCCAATTTTCTTTTGTAAGACAAGCAGTATTGAAACACATGACCTCTCTTTAACAATACTTAAAGTGCGTGCGAGCCCTGGGAGTTGTTTTATACCAATAAATCTCTGAATGTTGTGGAGTACCTCTGTGAAGAGAGTTTTTCTCTAGACAGAATAGTGAGTGTTCTATGCTTCAATCTTCAAAGTCGCTCAAAAGTAACCTTTCCTGACCCAACGCCATGCAATCAAGGGTCATGGCTTGAGTCCTTAAAGTACGTCATACCAAGAAATATATGCCCTTTACTGGGTTTTTAATTGCTTAATTCAATTAGTTTTTCGCAGGTTCATTAATTGGGACTTAAAAGAACAGTTTTAATCGAAATTAGTCTCATTTCCTGAACGTCTTGCGAAGTAGGGCTCCAGTTGCGACTTAATTTAAGGACTCGACCCATGACCCTTGCTTACGCGGCGTTGGGTCAGGAAAGGTCACTTTTGAGCAACTTTGAAGAAGCGTAGAACATTCACTATCCTGTCTGGAGAAAAAATAATCACAGAAGTACTCCACAACATTCAGAGAATCATTGGTATACAAAAACTCTCAGGGCTCATATGCATTTTAAGGGTGGACCATTAGAAACCCAGAGAGGGGGTGGTAATTAAAACAAATGTCTTAAATTATATTTTTCGTGAGATTGAAAAGAATTACAGTAAAAAAAAAAAGTTAAAATAAGAGAGCTCACACTGCTAAAAAAATATGGTTCACAAATAGATGTGTTGGTGGCATTCATTTTATGTAACTTTTTTTCAACAGTAATTGAAGAAGCTGTTGCTGTGATGGTGCTACCCAGCCTTATCAAGGACAGAGGAAGTAAAGATCCAAGTCTCATAAAGATATGCTCAGTGAGTACATAAAACTCAAACACTTTGGTGACGACATGATAAATCCTTGGTAGTTTATATTGGTATCAATTTGGGCAATGGACCGGCTTGAAGATGGATTGATAAATGACACAATGGACTGGGATGAGGTAATATTTTGATTTTATTAAAGCTATGCTTCTCATGAACTATCAACATTGTAAAATACCCCACAGAAAATGTGCGTTCTGATTGGTTGAAAGCCGTGTTTCTATAACTCTATAGAAACACGGCAAATGTTACGAAACTTGGAGTCAACCACAAGCTCTGAAAAAAATATACTTGTTACAAAATGTTAAATACTAAACTGAAAGGTGATGAAGAGCCAGCTGAAAATCGACAACGTTTTGCTAGTCTAGAAACAAGCGAGTTGAATGTGTTATTGGACTCAGCACAATCGCAAAGTACGAAGTACAACACGGCCTACGCTGTTTCTGTTTACAAAGGTGAGTTTTTCGTAATTTGTGTTCAGAATGGGCCCAGCAGAAAAAAATTGAGAAGGAACTCCATGAGCAAATTGAGGAGGAGCTGAACAAGAACATGAGAGTTTACGCCGAAGTCAGAAATAAAGATGGCTAAGATTACGGAAAGTCAACTCTGTTATGCTTGCGTAGTGGCATTGAACGGCATTTAAATTTTCCCCTTCATAACAAAGGAATAACGTTTTCAAAAACTCCTTCTTTTATAAATTCTAACATGATGCTAGACGCAAAAATTAGAAATCTAAAACAACAAGCAAAAGCAGTGCGTGGAGCACAAACCTAACATCAACATCCAAGACTTACATAAGTTGAAAGTCCACCCAACACTGTCCCCTTCCACTCCTCTTGGTCTACTGAGGAATGTATGGTTCCATACGACTCTGTACTGGTGCCGCAGAGGACGAGTAGGTCAAAGAAATTTGACCTCATCGCGTCTCAACTTGATGAAAACAACCGGTCATATGCCACGATGACACACGACGAATCTACAAAGAACCATCCGGGTGGAATTGGTGATATGGAAAGTTTCGAAAAGGAATGTAGAATGTACAAAACCACAGATCCAAGTAATGGCTTCAATGCTCTACAGCTGTACATTGCAAAGATTAACCCTAAATGTCCAGCTTTCTTCCAGTTCCCGAAGCGAAAATGGTCTCCCGATGATGTTCCAAAAAGTACACAAATCATTTTGTAAGGGCTACCGCAATTACCCTCCAATGTTTCTCAGTACATGGTAAGTTGCTTGAATTGATATAAATCACACTATTTTGTTTTCTCTTTTCTTACCTTAAAGGGGGAAACATGGGCAAGCCAAGAGCTCAGTGGAAGACTGTTCACACTGACAATCTTGTGAAGGCTACAAGGAGCTGTGGTATTTCCTTCTCCTTATGGAAAACCTAGGAAGGGAAAGATGACTGGACTTCTCTGATTGAAAAGGAGAAAAAAGAGACTCTTTCAGCTGCCTGGAAAGATGAATGGCCCGATAAGACCACAGGCATTAGAACAGACCCAAAGCCTATGGATGGTATGATCATTGTTTACTAACTATGAGCTGAATGTTAGTATATAATTAGCCAGCTGAATCAATATTTTTATCCTGACCATTCAGAACACATACAGCCTCTGGGTTCTCTTCCATCTTAACTGCCTCGTCATTTCGTCACCATTGTTATTTAGATCGAGTTGAATGCCCAATATACACGAATTGTGTTCAAAACACTCATACCAGTATATATTATTCAGCTTAGCAGCCATGTGATGGGCCAGTCTTTTTGTGCATTTATGGAGAAATGATTTTTTTTTATCTAATATGTGGTCTTATTATAATCATTTTGTAGAACTTTCGCAAACCTTATGGAACCATAAATAACATCAGTCCCCCTTGCAGAAGTGGAATGCTTTCATGACATAGTAAGTTGAAAACAAAAAATCTGAGTGGCATACAGTACATCCTGGATTTATGTTGACACATTTTGCGTGTAATGTGCGCAGAATTCCGCGCATGTATCACACTCAACTGTAACCCCGAACATTGTGTTTTGCTATTTTTCACCCGTTTTTTAAATCCCATACACAATAAACTCAGACACAATGATTTGATATCAAACAAATTTTAGTCTCCTGTAATTCTAGCAACTGCACGTGTATGTATATATATTTTTTCATTGTCAAATTCAGTGGTGGTAACTTAATGGCCTGATGCTCGTCCCTGTCTCTCCACGATGTTCGGCAGAACTTGCTGAAGGTGGCCCATGTACTTCTGACACTTCTCTGAGTAACACTTATCTGAGTAAAGCGGTAAATACTAATACTGCCACGCCAACAGCAACACCGACTGTACGCGTTTCTGCCACACTCTCGCTACCTGCCGCACATAATCATACTACAGGTTTGACGCCAACAAAGCTTTATCAGCTGAAACTTAAGAGTTTTTCAATGAAGAACTTTGCCGTTAATTGTTTGAGAGTTTTTTTCAGAGGAGAACTGAAAGGAAAGAACATCGCCGGTGTGCAACACAAGCCAGCAGTAGACCTACTAATAATAGCCATAATTAGAAGCACGTTTTTAATACGTATCCCACACCGCCTTTTCCCCAAGAATCAGCTTGGAAGCAATGGATGAGTACATCCGCCAGCCAGTGAAATGTTCACTACGTATGGAGTAAGTTGGCTCCAAATAAATATTCCGAAAGGACGGTATTTTATATAACAAGGGTAGAAATTGCAAACTTGAAAGTTCAGGGGGAAAATGTTGTAAATTGCCATTACAATGACAACCATTAGAAACTAGTTGCATTTACATTTAGTTCAAGTAATTTGTCGAGTATTCAATTTCGAGCCATCTTAAACCATTTATCATTAATGCTTAAAATTGTAAGTTTTAGTATATTGATATATTTCTATTAACAAAAATGTATTAAATGTGGCTTAGGCTAAATGTAATTTAGGCAAAGTTAAAGGGGAACTCAATGCCAATTTTGAGTCATTTTCATATTAAGTTGAATAGCATTTAAATTAACTTCAGCCAAGTAATTCATGTAAATTCACAATATATTTTAGAGAAAAACTACCTGAATGACACGTTCCGAGCCGCCATCTTGATTTTTCATCGCGGGAGCCAAAACAGTCAGCGGATGCTAGTGTGACGTCATATCGTCAAAGTGCTCAGCTAGCCATCTTTGACTGTCGGGTGTTTTTGGAGAAATTTTAGTTAATTGCTGTGTGCCTGGATGCACAAATTACTCATCGAAGTCCTCGGATAAGAGAATCAGTTATCACAGAATTCCTAAAGACAAGGGACTGCGAAAAGCGTGGACTGTGAGACTGAGGAGAGAGAATTTGCCTCCTTTATAGAACTGCTATGTTTGTAGTGAGCACTTTTGTGTGGACTCTTTCGATTCAGATTTGAAAGAACATTTGCTAGCTGGCCAAAAGGTAAAAAGGCGCCTTAAACGTGGAGCTGTTCCTTCAGTGTTTTCGTTTGGGCCACAGCCAAAGCAAACTAGATTAGCGAGTGAGAACCGTGCAAAGCACCGTGAACGTGAAGAGTTGAGGGAGGAGGTGAAATTATACATTCTACATGTACTGTAGCATGGGCCACGCAATGACATGGCGTTGTTAGTAAAATGTAAATTATAGGCAATTTACGGGCCGCTGGGGAGTAGTTTATTGCCCTTAAATTATTGTCATTCCCGAAAACCAGACAACACTGATTTATGTATTCAGCGGATTTATCTTTCTCCGGATATTTAAGTATACGTAATCATGAGCTTGAAACTGAGCTTGAAGCTGAGGTTTAGAGCTTCCAAACGAGAGAGATGGCAACGTGGGGACCTGTTGAGAATATTTGTGATCATTGCACAGAGCAACGCTTATAATTATATGCATATACATTTATCCAGTGACTTTGGATACAGACAAGGTTAGCAACTTGAATATGTTATCATCAATCGAATTGATACCCCTCTCAACGTTTTGAATTTGCTATTTGTTACTGAGGTTTTGCATGGTCTGCAGCAAAGTACTAGTGCTACATGTAGTTCTACAAGTATATCTACTTCGATGCCATTGGCTGAAGTAGGACAGCAACATGGTGATGAACCAAGATATAATCAAGCTGATGCAAGCACATTAAATGTACCTGGAGGTAAAGCTGTTGGCACATCATCAAGGGAAATTGGAACTCAGTGTTTCGTTGGGGTGAGGTATGTTGTAACCAAAACTGTTGCAACCCAAACTGAACCTTACACCTTTTTCAGGGACAAAGTTGTCTCTGAAGTTGGTACACAGGTGGATGATGTGAATGACAATGGCAAGATAAATGTAGCGTGTACACAGAGGAAAACACCCACAATGTATCAACAATGTTACTCATCTGATGTTGAGCCCCAGTCTGACCCATTCTCATCTCCAATGTGATGATTATGAGTTATCTGATAGTGCAGAATATTCGACATCATGCAGCACAGAGTCAGATAATGGTCTGGATAGTCATGACGAACCAAAGTACTTGGTTTTCAAATCGTGTTTGACTTCACTTTTTACACACTGCACAAGTTGTGGTAGCATTATCTCAAATAGTCAGGAATCAACAAGCGGCACCATGCTGTCTGTTAAATTGTTTTGTATCAATGGCCATGAAACATACTGGAACTCTCAACCACTAATTAACAACATGCCTGCTGGGAATCTATTAGCATCTGCAGCCATTCTTTTTAGTGGAAACACATTTTATCGGATAAACCAGCTTGCTTCTTTTTAAATCTGAAGTTCTTTAGCCACACTACTTTTTATGACATTCAGAACAGGTATCTCTTTCCATTAGTCAATAAAGCCTGGGCAGAAGAAAAGAGAGCAGTAATAAATCAGTTTGACGTTTGGCACATGTCAAAATCAGTGGTAAAAAAAACTAACCAGGAAGGCTCAAGTCAAGGGTTGTGAGGACGTGAAACCTTGGATAAGGTCAGTGTCAAATCATCTCTGGTGGTGCTCAAAAACTTGTGGGGGCAGTGCGGATGTGTTACGTGAGAAGTGGAAGTCCATTCTTCATCACGTTGCAAACAAGCACAAGTGGACTGGCCACACTTAATACTTTCATGAGTGCTCGCACTCTAGCTTCACTGCTGAGCAAGTTAACCAGAAGAAGTGGCTAAAGCCTGGATCCAAAGCCCATGTAGCCCTTGAAGAAGTTGTGCTAAATACAAGGTTCCTCAAAGATCTGGCTAAACTGACAGAATTCTGTCACACTGGGGAATTGGAAGTATATCATGCGCTCATGCTAAAATATTGCCCAAAGCGTGAGCACTTTTGGTACAAGGGAATGCTCGTTCGCACTCAGCTGACAGCCCTTGACCATAATGCACATGCTGGAAGACAACAGGCAGTAGCAGGGTCCGGAGAGAATAAGGGAGAGGCCAGGTACAAGGTGAGCTTTCCCAAGGCACAGAAGCAATGGGTGGTGAAGCCCATGAAAGAGAAAAAAACCTATGCACATGTCTATGGCTTAATGAGTGATGTCGTAAATGCTTGTGAGAGAGGGGAAATAGAAGGTGGAGCCGAGGAGCGAGTTGGAGAGGACCTTCCCAGAAATATCTCGAGAACACCTGCTCCAAGCAAACATGAACTTATTTAGCGGCACAGGACAAGGTTAACATGTGAATGATCTATGCATGTGCATGCACAAAATCTATTATATCATGTACATATATTCAGAGTATATACATCTTGTATATACATATATATACTATGAAATTCTGTACATATATACCCACATAGGTTAACATGTAAATATATATATAAATAGGCAGTCTGGAAAAGAAAAGAATTTTTTTTTAGGAGGGTTGGAGCTGATGCATGTGCTTTTACCATGTTGGAGTTTTGTATTTAGCACATTTTTTGTAGCCCCATAGTACTTAGTCACTGTAAAATTGCTTACAATACAGCTAATGAATATTGCCATGTCCTACCTTCCACTGCTGACAGGGGCATAGCTAGATGTTTTTTTAGTTGTAAGCCAGTCTGACCCATATGTGGTATATGATCATTGTGGCAAAAACGTGAATCTCTAGGTTCTCTAGCCTGTGTTCAGCCGTCCATCTCCCCTCAAAACTCGGGAAGGGACGTCTGTGTTATATTGTCGTTAATCGTGATTGCCATTGGCCGAGAAACACTAAACGGTACACATTGTAGATTTCAGATTGTTCATTTCCTATTGTTAACGGTAATGCAAGAGACAAAGAGGGAGGACGCGCTGGGAAGCGGGGGAAATAAAATAAATTCCCTTCTTCGATAGCCTATACACAGACCTCCGTAATCCCTTCAAAGGAAGGGATTTGGAGATCTTTCTTTCCTCGAGAAAGTGGAAGATTGGATGAATTCGAGAGTTTGAGAACCACGTGAACTCGAGGTTTGAGAAGTCGCGCTCGTAGCAACTCGCCTGACCGCCGAGGCTATTGATATTGCTTCTGGTTGATCGTCTCCCACAGCCATTCGCTTTGTAACTGAAGAGCTCTTGAACATGGACTTTCTTTTCGTTTTGAAGAACTAGACGATATCTGAAGAAGAATTTCGTTTGTTCCCTGCAAATTCTTTCAAACTTCCTTGGCACTTTCTGCATTTATGTTGAGGCATTTCTGTTGATTTACATTTCACTAGAAATTCGAGAGAAATAATTTCTTCCCAGACTTGAAATGCAGTACTGAGTTACATGAACGGATATTCTTATCATTTGTTTCTCGATATTAACCGAGCACAGGACACAAAATGACATAGCAATTCGTCTTAACACAATTCCAAACCAGAATGAATTGAGCTCGGATTTTCCCACGGAGCCAGAACTAAGGTCAACATAACCGCTAAGCCAATCAGCACCCGCTGAGGCACCAGCCAATCAGCGACTGGTTACAACATTCCTGTAACTATCCACGTGATCTAGAACACGATTAACTCATCCGTAGTACAGACCTCCTTTTCCTTCCTTTGAAGGGATTA
Organism: Actinernus sp. WN-2022; assembly: GCA_030867875.1. Taxonomy (NCBI): domain Eukaryota; kingdom Metazoa; phylum Cnidaria; class Anthozoa; order Actiniaria; family Actinernidae; genus Actinernus; species Actinernus sp. WN-2022. The sequence continues at coordinate 58,868,004 of JAOWCC010000019.1, forward strand.
CGGAGGTCTGTGTACAGGCTAAGGTTCTCCTGAATGATATTTTATGCATTTTGAGGCAAAAGTCCCTACTGTATTGTTACAGTACATGAAATTACCCCCTCCCCCATCCACCCGCAAAGCGAGTGCAGCACCATACACATAGTAAGCGATTGAAAAAATGCTGAATACCTCACCCTACGGCGCATGCCCCACCTCTAATATTTGTAGCAATTTTTCCCATCCTCACCTTATGCCTTGCTACATGTAGCTCAGACAGCAGAGTGTGTGCTTAGTGGGGGTTCAAATCTCTAAGAAGACACCTTTTGTTTTACTGGACAACATTTTTAGCTCTCCTTTCCTTGTTCTGGTATTTTCTTTCTTACTATAAAATTATCATTTCAATAATAACAAAAAAGTCATAGCTTTTCAAAGTGATCGATCGAAAAACTTGCTTCAACCCCTCTGTCCGAAATCTCAGTTCTTCCTAATTAGGCTTGCCTATTATATATATATATGATTTTGTATAATTATGGGAGACTGGTGAAAAGGACAAAAGAAACATTTTCTGTTACAAATTGTATTTGAATCCTTTTATCACAGAATGTAAAAAGTAGCACTATTCACTTAATTATTGTTGTTAAATTTTGGTGAAAAGAGTGGTCAACACTGGAAATGGATCATGCAATAGTTCAACCCAAAAATTAATGGATCAATAATTATTGCTAGATATCTCTTGAATAATTAAATTATTTAAGTATTCAAGGGAGACCTAGCACATTTGGTGATATCAAGATATCTGATTAAAACTTGATAATATTGCAGTCATAATCAATTTGCAATTGACCTACAGTACCGCCAAGAAACATATGTACATTTTATCGCGATTTGCTCGCGAGCAGATCGCGATCACTTAGTGTGATCTGCTCGCGATCTGCTCGCACCCTGCTCGCGATCTGCTCGCACCCTGCTCGCGATCTGCTCGCATCGTGCTCGCAATATGCTCGCGATCACATCGCAAAATGATCGCGATCAACTGGTGATCGCGATCAACTGGTGATCGCGGTCACAGAATCGATTCTCAACAGAAAAAACTTAATGTTACTGACTGCAATTTCTGACCGTTTAGAAAAATGTTTAATTCGAAGCAGTTGGCTTCGTTTGTTGACGGCGGTGTTGAGTAAGAAAGACAACGCATCGAGTGTGAACGAGAATAAAATAGTTTGGTCAAAGATTGTTCTTAAAGAATGTTTACTTCGAAGCGGTTGGCTTCGTTTGTTAATAAGAACGCGAACGACGGTATTGAGTAAGAAAGACAACTCATCTAGTGTGAACAAGAATAAATGTTTAGTCGAAGATTGTTAGCGGGCCGCCGGCTTCGTTTGTTAATAAGAATGCGAACGGCGGTGTTGAGTATTAAAGAAAGACTACTCATCGAGTGTGAACGAGACTAAAAGTTTAGTCGAAGATTGTTAGCGGGCCGCCTGTCTTAAAGAATGTTTACTTCGAAGCAGTTTGCTTTGTTTGTTAATAAGAATGCGAACGGCGGTATTGAGTAAGAAAGACAACTCATCTAGTGTGAACAAGAATAAATGTTTAGTCGAAGATTGTTAGCGTGCCGCCTTTACTTCGAAATGCCTGCAATAAATATCTCATTTACTACAAACTTTGAATTGTGGTCTTGTCCTTTATTATTATGAATGTTGAACGTAATATGCTAATTTCGCACCAGTTGTTGTCAATGTAGTAACGACTATTAAACGGAAGCTAAAATAATTCAAGTATAGACGTTTTTGCGCGTCTTTTGTTAGAAACGTGGCTTTAGAAACCTGGCTTCAAACCTCACTTCAAACTTCACGTTCCATAAAGTTTCAGCGATTTTGACAGGCCTGTCAAAAATCGAGACTAATTGCACGTGGGAATTCAGACTCCGAGAAGTTGATATTTTAATTTCGAAAACATGCCTTTAATAGCACTGCAAACATTTGCAATGATTTTAACCGAAACCTCTAACAACACAAGGATTGAAACTACAGAAGCAAAAGTTTATTTGCTGTTTTGCTTTGCGCTTTAAGCGGGTCCCGCACCGCTGTTCGGGAACTAATTAATATAAGCGAGCGGCCGTTGTTTTGTGATTATTTTGTTTCGCTAGTTCAGGATTACATAGTTTATGCTAGTTCTAGAATATTTGGTATAGATTTTCAGTAAGGTTATCAGAAGAAATGCAAGGACGCATTACAAGCAAGCTGTGAAGCAGGTTGGATAGAAGTCTGAGAAGTGCCTTCCCCAAGAAACAAACTGCAGTGTTGAATAAAAGAACACAACTCTTCCAAGTGTGAAATGATCGAGAATACACTTTTTCCGAATTCTGGACGGTGTCTCGACAACTGTCTCGAGAAGTTTTAATTTTCGGAAGCGCTTGTGTCTTAGTCAACCGTAATACACGAACAGTTGTGGGTCAATAAAGAACAAAACTCAAGCGCCTGAGTGTTTGGTAAAAGATTGGGCTTGATTTCTAATATACATTTGTAATACGTGAAATAAGCGATATTCCATTGCTGTATAAAGTGAAATTTCACTTTTACAAATGTAGACCTTAACGGAGACGTTAATATTTATTTGGTGAATGACGGGCACTATATGAAGCTGTATTCTCACAAGATCATATACAAAGTTTTGGTTAAGCAACGTGGAATCAGAATTGCTTCGTTTTCTGCTCAACTTACCATGTTTCATACACTTCTTATTCTTACACATGTAAAGGTAGAAAGAAATATATTTTACCGCGACTTTTGCTTGCGGACGTTTGCTCGCGATCAGTAGAGCTAAGTAGAGCTTAGTAGAGCTAAAGTGCAAAACATTCTGAACTCTTATAAACTACACTACAGGAAAAATGCCAAATTTCTCAACAAGCCCACACTCAAACCTATTCGTGCACGAGATATCCAGACATGGCATCAGGTGGATTTGATGGACATGGGTAAGGGGGGAACGGTGAGCTTGAATGGCAGGTCGTACCGCTATATTTTATCAGTGATTGATGGTTTCAGTCGGTTCGTCTGGCTCCGTCCTGTTAGCCAAAAGTGTAGCAAGACCATCGCAGAATAGCTAATGAATATCTATTTGGAGCACGGTCCGCCACGTGTGGTCCAGAGTGATCAGGGGGGTGAATTTAAAGGCGCTGTGAAAAAGCTATGCCAGAGATTGAACATAAAGCTAATCTACAGTCGACCCTATCATCCTCAATCGCAAGGAAAGGTGTAACGGAGTCACAGATCTCTGCGATCTAAAATAGAGTACGACTTTTTGAAAATGGGGAAAAAAGGCGTTAACTGGGTGGAGAACCTTGCAAATTAACAACGTATTTTAAACGAAGACCCAAGAGGTACTAGGGTACAAAACGCCAATTCGCTGCATTGTCGCATCAATTGAGCGCCGTTGGCATATTTAGATCCCCTGAATCAATGCGGGAAGAAATTATTGAGTACCTGGAAAGTAACCCCTTAGACACCGATGGATTTCCACTATTAGAAACAGTACCCCAGTACGCAACTTGGGAAGACTATTTACTTTACATGGGAGAAAATCAGACCTATGGGTATGAGATCACCTTATACGCAGCAGCAACGCAATATAATATTGACATACATGTGATTTCCATTCTTGGAGTTGGAGCGCACAACACATTTAATCCCACTTCAAGCGTTCCTTTGGCAAGCGTCTTTCTTGGTCATTTTGCGGAAAATCACGGAGAACATTACGTAAGTCTTGTATCGAAGGTACATCAGAACTTCAATGCAATAGACGAGGTGAAGGACGGCAAAGGGAGTGGTGGAGATGATGACGTCACGGGTGGTGATGATGACGTCACGGCTGACAACAGAACGGCTGAACATCTTCAGTATCTCAACAACGACGTTTTGGAGATGATAATAATAAAGATGACATTATTCGCATTTCCATTCATGCAAAATAACCTCAAGGCTGTGAATAGATTCTTCAGAGAAACAGTGAATAAAGTGCCATACCCGAGGGTATATATACCCTCAAGGAAATAACCCAATCGTCACCAGTGTTGGATAGAGTATCCGTTTGAAAGGAAAGGGGAGTGGTGCGGTGGCGAGTTTGCGTGAAATCATCAAATCCCCCAAATGGCATCATGCTTGGCTCAAGCTTGAGCCCCAGCCTCATGGATGTTTTTTGATAACTGCCATGTACTGGAAAAACAAATAGCACTCCAATTACATAGACCTATTACATGATAGTTTGTTCTATGTTTAATTCGTTAGCTTCACTTTGTACTAGATCGTGCAGTCAGTTTAAACATGCAGTCTGAAATGCATGACCGTGCAATCGAGAATCACTGAGTTATGAAAAGGCTGGAGAGGCAACATAGCCGTGATCCACAGTTTGATTCGAAGTTGTTGAGTATATTGTCCATATAGCCAGCATTATCATGTACTCAAGCTAGGTATACGATTTTTTTCTATCACTTGCTGAATACCCGTTGATTATTTACTTTGCTAGTACCTTTCTGTTACAAAAATGTAGTTGAAAATAGGAAAGTAACAGAACGTTGTTCAAAGGAATTACAAAATAACTGTATGAGAGTCTAAGAAGTCAGTCACCCCGCAAAAAAACGTATTAATTACTATTCAGTGTAAAGATGCTAGAAAGCTATTGTAAACTTTACCGAACATTTGCTAAGGAAACTGGCTTTGGCTTGAGTCGCACTTTAGTGAACTGTACTGAAATTGTGAAATAAAGATCAGTTAGGTTAATAGCACGACTAGAACACCTGTAACTAATATTATAATATTAGTGTGCCAGTGAATATTTAACAATTATTCACCAAAGTGGAGGTGAATAGTAGTGGATATTTACCGAGCCACTTTTGTTTAGGTAAATTATGGTGAATTACAGCCAGCACCAAATAGTTATGTTATTTTGGAAAAAACGCGTGCGAGGTGATCGCTGCTTCGCTCAGAGGTGAATAGCAAAGGATATCCCATGTCTAAGTAGCCAACCAGAGCGTGTGAAAAGCCATATTCACTGGTGTGGTATATACTAAACTGTATTGTACATTTATACATAATATACTTTATAACATATGTAATATAATATACATTATATTATTGTTACATCTAACTTGGAATATGCCGACGTAATTTGGGACAGTTGCACTGAATCGGATTGTCAGTTGTTAGTAGATATTCAATACGAAGCAGCAAAAATAGTCACAGGCGCAATGAAAGGAACCAGTCGTCGAAGGCTATTGCAAGAACTTGCTTGGGAGAGCCTGAGCTCTAGAAGTTATCAACATAAATTAGTTTTATTTTACAAAATAGTAAATGGTTTAACTCCTTCTTTTCTACATGGTCTTCTTCCCCCTTTAGGGACTATTCGTTTATTACGTCACAGGGGAGGCTGGTGGTTTTTGGAAAAACATTATGGATAAAAAAATCTACCCCCCTCTCTCTTTTCCCCTTAAATAAGACCCCCTTTAAAAAAAAGTTTTCAAATCTTTACCCCCTCCCCTCTAAAACTATTATTTAGTCACCAGTTCGTAACGGTTCCAAATAATCACCAGGTTACATATGTTTCAAGATGGCGGCTAAACAGCTAGCAAAGATAGCAGAGAAAGCGCTTGAGACAGATGAATTAGAACTAACAGTAAACTGGCAGGACAAAAGGTCAGAGATTAGAAAGGATTCTTTGAAAGGGAAATATAATCGATCTTCTTTACAAGCGCTCAATGGACCTGATGTCCTTCTTAGGCTGGAGTGTATGGTTCAGCAATGGAATCAAGAACGGTTTCAGAAGGGGAAACGTGGCCAGGGGCTTAAGGATTGTCCAAGAAAGCTTAATGTATGGAAAAGGCTACTTATTAGTTAACGAAGCATATAACATGTACTCGTCTTTTTTCGTATTTTGCCCAGACGCTTTCAGGGACAAACTCCTGGAGCCTTACTACGGCCTGAATGTTGTTATTGTTAAACATCCAATCACATCAGAAGTCTTTGTTATACTCAAAGATGATCATTTGAAAATTGAAGAGTTTCTAAACGATGTTACTCTTCAATTTGATGAAGATAGTGGCAAGAGCCAAAGTCAAAATCTTGACTGTTCTACGATGTCTTTGCTTATCAAAAGCATGGATACTGAATGTGATAAAAATGTAATAAGAAGCATAATCGCAATGCTCCGCCCACGCCCAGAGGTCTACAATCTTGGAATCGATCCTTCTTCAGCAAAGCGGCGTATTAAAGATATTGTAGAAATGGCCAACGAATGTGAAAATGCACTGGTTGCTGGAGAAGATCTTGTTCGCCTTCATTTGGTTGGTAAACAAGATAAGATAAATAACGAGATTAATGTCATTGAAGCTACGCTAGACAGGAAAAGAGATGTATGGCCAGACAAATGAGTTGCAGATTTAGAAGATTCCCGAGAATCACTCCAAGAAAAACTTGATAATGTGGAAACTCTTCCTAAAAGGGAGAATAAAAGTGCTGTTGAAAAGGTAAGAAGAGCTGCTAAAAGACAAGCACAATCCCTTCATTTGGTTGGTAAACAAAATAAGATAAATAACGAGATTAATGTCATTGAAGCTACGCTAGACAGGAAAAGAGATGTATGGCCAGACAAATGAGTTGCAGATTTAGAAGATTCCCGAGAATCACTCCAAGAATCACTCTAAGAAAAACTTGATAATGTGGAAACTCTTCCTAAAAGGGAGAATAAAAGTGCTGTTGAAAAGGTAAGAAGAGCTGCTAAAAGACAAGCACAATCCCTACTTGAACAGAATAGAGTTAAGCATAGGAGACTGGGGGCAAAGAGGCCTACTGAAATGGACGAAGACGAGGAGGTTTATCTTTTACATTCAATAGAGAATATGTCCACAGCTCATGGTAGGAGGCACGACACGGTTATGTATTTGCACCACAGAGTTAGAGCTCGTGATATGCTGAAAATTGTGAACCATAGGAAAGAAACCTTTAAAAGCAGTGTCTACAGTAATGGCACGTGCAAAGCTTAAACGTGCAAACAGTGTTCAAGCAAAACGACACACAGGGCAGTTGCTGTTCTGCTGTAAAAAGCCACCAAAAACAGAAGATATTGAGAATGAACTTACCCACCACCAACGTGCACATGTAAGAAATGTGGTGGAAGACTTATGTTACAAGGATGAAGATAGAAAGTATGCATTCATTAAAAGTATCGACAAGGCATATGTGCGACCGGAACATCAGTTGGATTCAGGGATGTTAAGAAGGGAGGGATATATCAACCAAGTGACAGCCACGCAGCAAGGAAACTACCTAAGTATGACTGGGTAAAGGAAGAGGTATATGTCACACCCCCGACGCATCGCATTTTCACAAAAGAACCAAGAGAAGTTGGTGACAAAGTGGCATATGTTATGAGTGGAGATGAGAGTTTTGTATTCATGCGACCAAAGGCACAGGTGGGAAGCAGTGGAAGCGTTTGGTCATCTGAGGACATGGAACTTCGATCGAGAAGACCAGATCTATATGAAGTCCCTGGTTCCTCTTTCTCAATTCCTTTTCGTGGATTTTGTGCAAGAGTTCAAGAAAAATTAAAGCACTTTGTTTTGACAACAACAAGTGAAGATGTAATGGCCGTGACTGCAAAAGAAAGCTGTCCTTTTCGAGAATATGAACAGGAACGAATACTTCATACTTCAGAATACCTCGAAAGTGCAGGAGACATGGGTAATCTTTTGAAAATGACAGAGGAAGAAGTACAACATTGTTCCTCTATTCAAGCCCTACTTCAATCAGTTGTATCTGATATGAACACCTTAAGCATGAGCGACAGCACCGGATCTCAACTGTTGGAAGAATACCAAGTTGTTGTTAACAAATGTGAACACATACTCGGTGTACTTGATAAGTTACAATTGCCAGTTGTGAAACCAAGGGTGTTAGAGCTTACAGATGCATGTCCTGGTGTTGGATGTAATAACAGTGCCGTCCAGTATCGACTGGTGGAAAGGCTTCTCATTCATGGACTCGACAAACTAGTACGAGTTCACAGAGCAAGAGGAGACAGTGGACAAAACGAGGCTGAACGAACCAATGCGTCAATAGGGGAGGCACTGGTCAATAGGGGGAAACACTAAACTGGGAATACCACAAGCGGTTTGAAGGAATGCAAGAAGATGAAATAGAAATGCTGTCCCTTCAAGAGTACGAGGAATTGGAGATTAAAAGAATGAAGAAGAATGCCTGGAAAGCTGCTGCAGAATTAGCAGATCGAGTGGATGGAGATCCTGCTCCAAGTGGATTTTTATCCTGCTCAGTAACTCCTGACTTACGAAAGCAATTCTTCTGGGATAAAGAATACTTACAGAAATATATTGCTAGCAAATCGACCACTGCAAAGGCAAAGTTACCTGGTCATGCGTACTATGGTAAACTTGAGCATTTCTTTCACGAGCATTGTGAAAGGGGGGAACTGTACATAGAGTATGTTAAAGGTTCCTGTAAGGGTACACAATCGCCGCCTTGTGACTTCTGCAAAGTATGGGCTAGTCCACCAACTGGTCCAGTTCCTAGGCCATATCCCGATGATACACAGCCGGGATTTCACTACTTACCAGGAAGGGATACTCCTACCAAAACCTCAGATGGCAGTACCCGAGCTGTGGACGACTTCCAACCTCGTGCAAAGCTAAGAGAAATGTACAAAGAGGGTACAGTAACGTCCTCTGATGAAGACAAAGTTAAGGAGTTTTCTGCACAGTATATTGTCCCTGAGCCTCTTGTGCGCAACTATGTTTTACATCTTGAACATCTAGATTTAGTGAAAAGGAAACGACAGAAGGAGGAGACGTTAAGAAGAAGAGCAAGGGTAGAAAAACAGTACGATGATTATCACTGGAAAGAGTTGTATGAAAGTTGGAGAATTTCGTCTCTCAGACTAAGTGAACTTGATAAATACCTGATTCATCACAAGTTATCAGCACGAACTGAAAAAATTAAAAAGAAGGACAAAGTGTCCCTAGTTGAAGCGCACATGGCGATGGGAAGCTTCAAGGATCTGCATCGAGAAATAGAGCCAGAAGAGAGATTGAAGAGGAAGTATATGATGTAGTCATTTCTGAGTTGGGGTTGGATGAGAGCGATGAAGATGTTGGAGTATTCTGCATTTGTCGGCAGGCAGAAGACGAATGCTTTATGATATGCTGCGATGCATGCAATGAGTGGTTCCACTCAGATTGCATTAACATGTCAGAAGACTAGTCTCAAAAATACAGGGACAACCCAGATCTGGACTATATTTGCCCCTTCTCTGTTGTTACATAGTTTGCATGGGAGAGAAGATCCTGTTGATTTTAGAGTTATGATCTGTCTAATCCCCTTCCATATTTCCATATTGCTGTTATTCAAACATTAAACAATACAAAGAAGAACATGAATCAATTTCGTTCCAGAGAAAACCCAGGATGTTAAATTTACATAACGGGAAATTACCGACAGAAAGCCTGTGAGTTTTCAGAATCCCAAGAAAGTCAGTAAAAAAAGGACTGCTGATGTTGAATGACATTTCCTGTTGCCATGGCAACCGCTTTAACTTGCAGCATAAGAAGCATATAAAGAACAAACACTGCTCAGTACACGTGAGAAACAGTCATGGCTTTCACGGTCAGCTGTCGAAAGTGCCACAGGGGTTTTAAAACGGGATGTTCAGCCCGAAAGCACCATGACAAAAATCATATCGATTCCGCATTTACTGGTGGCATTTTCAGAGACAACGAAATCCTCTAGAAAACCAGCCGATTGCAAAACAGCTGCAACAAAGTAAAGTTCTCTCTCTTCTTACAGAGAATGACTTGCTCTGCTAACAGAACAGCTCGCAGGGTTTTTAAACCCTAACGCTAAAGGTAAGAAATTGAATGTATAAAATACAAGAGAAGGTTGCTTGTCACATGTATTATCGAGATTTTCACTCGCTCGATTACCTCTGTCTTTCGAATAATTTACTTACTCAAGACATGATGGTCAGGTGTACTTTACGACTCCAGTTGAAAATGTTATATTGAGAATCATTGAATAATCAAACTTTTTAGAACAAAGAAATCACTAAAATATGGACAGGGGTCATGATTTAGCACTAATTAATTGAATCTATCTTTCAAACTTACAGGCGGATGGAATCAACTCCACGAAACTCATACTAAGGAGGCTAATTTTGCACGTCTGTTGTTTAAGCTAGGGAGTCCACCAAGTTCGAGAAACCAAACATTTCAAGCAGCTGATATTTTATGAAAGCATTAGAAGGTATTCTTACAGAATCTATGACATGGATCTGTTGACAGATGCTTAAGAGGAACAAGATGTTGTTCATTTCAAGAGCTCAGCTGCTTTCTGACATGGAATTGAAGTAAATTTCGAATAATTTACAAGCACAACAGAAGCGATAGTAGCTGCGAAGCGGAGGGCGTTCTCATGTTTCACATCTACACCACCTGATCGACAAACTCCAACAAGACAAGTCACTCGGAATTTGTGGTATCTGTTGGTGAAGGCAGGTCTACACGCGAACTCGAACTTATCTGGTGGCCTAACATGTACCGAAGCAGTGGTAACTACGGAAAACTCACGGTGCGATTCTTTGTAGCTAAGACAACTTTTAAGCGTTAAGTTTTACATGCATCTTTTGCTTAACAAGACTCTGCTGCGCCCGCAAAGTGTTGTGGGTGACTATCAAAGTGATCTTCAGCCCAAAGACTGATTTATAATACATGGACTTGTTGTGGTTCTTTTATAAGGACTTGACATCTATTGAAGCTCTTGCAATAGATTAAGGCACAAATTGAGACACAATTGCAAGCTAAATAATTTATAGCTAATGATTATATGAGCAATATAGGAGTACTCACATTTTTATATAGGAGTACTCACATGTAAAACTCAGTCAACTTGAGGACGGCAGCGGCCTCTGTCATATGTTGCTGAAAAATGAAGCATCGTGGCACAAATCAAGTCAATAGTACCAAACTTAAACGAGCAGAAAAGCGAAAAACTCCAGAAGTCCTAAACGCAGTCCTCTGAAAACAAGGCGAATAAGGTCCATTGGCCCTAATGACAAAATAGAAAACGAGGACAGGTGTTTCTTCTGTAATCATGTGGCTGGAACTTCTGGCCGTCAGAAAGCATCAACTTTCGTAATTGATCGAAGAGTAAGAGTGCTATAAAGTTGAAGAAATCCGATCTGCTGGCAAAGCTTTCAGCTGGTGATATGGTGGCCATTGAAGCCAAGTACCATGTAAAATGTCTGGTGTCACTGTATAATGAGGTGCGTAGAGTTGATACAACTTTAAAATCCGAGAGCAACCCTGAATCATCCTTGCACGGAATTGCATTTGCTGCACTTGTTTCATATCTAGAGGAATTTCGTGACTGCAGTCGTGAAACTGTACCAGTATTCAAACAAGCTGACTTAGCCAAATTATACTCTGAAAAACTACAGGACCTAGAAATTCCTCAGTCATCTATTAAGATAAATTCGACAAGACTTAGAGACTACTAGCAGCATTTTCTGATCTTGGAGGTCATACACAAGGTAAACGTGTAAACATGTCAAGGTAAACATGTGTTGCAAGTATCCAATCACGTCATTGGGGATGCCATAGGGAAGGCCTGTGAACAAGACCTCGATTCAGAAGCATTGCATATAGCACGAGTAGCTACTATCATACACAGAGATATATTCAACATGCAGCAAACTTTCAATGGAACATTTGAAGCGGACTGTGAGAAAAAGGCTATCCCCCCATCACAGTTAACTTTGGTTGGCATGATTCTCGAAGGGGCAGGCATCAAAAAAGAAACACCTGAAAACAAACCAGTGAAAGCAGCAGCTTTAACCATCTCCCAACTATTGGCATTCAATAGCTGTAAATATGGAACCAGAGGAAAGATCCCAACCTCTTTTCGCCACAACAGAGGTAGAAATTACCCCTTACCTGTATATATACCATTGAAAATCCATGGAGAAACAAGAAAGAGAGGTCTTGTTGATACATTATACAACCTTGGTCTATGCATTTCATATGACTGTGTTCTCAGTATATCTACAGGTCTAGCAAATTGTGTCACCACCCGCTTTGAACATAAAGGCGTTGTGTGTCCTCCAAAACTGCGCCAAGATATTTTCACCACAGCAGGCATAGAGAACATTGATCACAACCCCAGCTCAACCACAGCGCATGACTCCTTCCATGGTACAGCAATCTCGCTGGTTCAGCATCCTACTACTGAAAACAAAGGGACTCAACGCGGCATAACAGTGTTGGATGGAACTGTGAAAGCACAGAAGAGTATAGCTCAACTTCCAATGACATTCTACAATGTCCCTACAGCTGTCTTGCATGTGATCGATCCTTTAGTTCCAAATGTGTCCGATGAACTGCACCCAACCAAGGCTCCAGCACCTGATAGTGGAATCGGAGGCTAGAGAACGTAAGAGAGCTTGCTTCAAAGGACACGCTGGAAAAGGATGAGTGTATTTTCTGGGCAGTATTCCACGCATCAAATCAACCGAGAACAACTTACGCACCAGCAGTGGTTTCGTTTCCAGCTATGTTCCTGGAGAAAGCACATTCTGTTGCCACGATTCTCCATGCCATGAATATGATCAAGTCCGCAGTAATCACGTCAATCCAAGACAGGTACCTGTATTACGCTGGATCTGCCACGTTTTGCAATCGCGAAGCAAATCCAGTGGAACTGGCATGTGACACATGGTGAAGATAAGTTTGTTATCAAGCTCGGCGGCTTGCACATCGAAATGGCTGCGTTTGAAGTGCTCGAAGATTGGCTTGATGGGAGTGGATGAACAGGTGCCCTTGTGGCTGCTGAAATTGCATCTGTAGGAGTTGCATCATCAAGGCCTCTCATCTAACAAGAACTAGGCATGCTCGTTCATTCTGCAGAACAAGGCATACTGTAAATACCTGGAGACCCTTGAAGCCAATGCAGATTGGTTTGATTCTGTCTGAAGAGCGCCCACAATTTCTCTACTGGAACAGAGTACTGTTGTTCAAGTTTTGTGTATTGCAGCTCGTGAGGTCGTTTAGAGAAGGCAATTTCACCCTCACTTGCCATGCTGGTGCCATGGATGTTTTCCATGGGTCACATTAACTATGCCAGGTGATTATCTATCCACATCCGAGATATGTGCTCCCTACCATCAACACATCCAGTAGTATACAAACTAGCGGTTCTGGCCCACGTTGCATTTTTTTGTTGTATTTTATAACATCTCACCCTTCGGGTTCGTTATCATAAAATACAACAAAAAAAAATGCAACGTAGTCCAAAACACGCTAGTTTAGATACTACTATAGTTTATTTATCGTATTTTTATGTTATATTAAATGATCGGTTTCTACCGCTTTTTTCCGGATTAAAGCAGTTTTGTTGTACTATTTTTTTAAATCGTATTTTTACATTTCAACGCCCTATTAGAGAAACGTGTTTATAAGGTATTATTTACTATTATAGTTCATTTATTGTATTTATGCATCACATTAAAGGATTGTAGTTATCAGGGCTAAGCATATATTAACATTTATTCGAACACTTGGTTTATAGTGAATTTATTGTATTCTAACACCCTATTAGAGGAGTGTTGCTATTAGGTATTATAACATATATTGTCATAATCATTATTTACTATTATAGTCCATTCATCATATTTCTACACCATATTAGATCAAGGTATTACATTTCAAAACCCTATTAGAGGAGTGTGATTACTAGGTATTATTTACTACTATAGTCCATTCACCATATTAGATCGAGGTTTTACATTTCACCACCTTATTAGAGGAGTGTGGCTATAAGTTCATTATATCATGGCTGAGCATACACTAACATTCGTTCGAGTACGTCCTTTAAAGAACTATTTACGTGGATGGAAGATGGATATTCCTGATGATAATCCTATGGGAGCGGATCCAGCCTTTTTCCTTGCTGATGTACGTAAACAAACTACCGAAAAGTTTAAGGAAGAACTACAAAACCACAATACCTTTAAGGCCCAATTAGCTTTAAACATAACTTTCGTACTCGATAAACCTGATGGTTACGTATATGACACAGCCACCTTCTATAGCACACAATCTGTTTTGGTCAATATCGCTGGGATCCGTGGTGTAATAGTAGACGCACATGCTCAGATATACAACCAAATTGAGAAGTGGATCAGTCGTGGATCGAATTGGGTCATAGATAGAGTCAATATTCTATGGTTAAACATCGCTAAATATCAACCGCTACGTGGAGGTTCATATTTACCACTACCTGAAGAAATAGCGAATAATAAAGCTGTGATCAATGTAAACAACAAAGATGATCACTGTGCACTTTGGTCGATATGTGCAGCAATGTTTCCAGTTAATAAGCATCCTCAAAGGACATCAAAGTATCGAATAGATATGGTGAAATCCAATGAGGTGGACTCACCAACACCAATCTCACAAATACCACTTCTAGAGAAGCAAAACAACATTTCTATTAATGTATATGGATGGGATCCAAAGGAAAAGTGCTTAATCATATATCATAACTCAAAGAAGACTTTTTCGAAGTACATCCATCTACTACTTATAGAAGACCCAAAGAGTGGTAAACAACACCTATTGCTGTATAAAGGACTTCAACAAACTCCTATTCGATCAGACAAAGTACGAACATAGGAAACACTTCTGCGAACGATGTCTACATGGATATTCCAATGAAGCTCTTCTTGAAAAGCATATTACAGAGTGTAATGGCATCAATGACAAAGCCATACGCATTGAAATGCCTACCAATAAGAACAACGAAGTCTCATTCCAGAATATACACAAGCAGCTCAAAGTAACCTATATTATCTATGCAGATTTCGAGGCATTAACCACTAAGATCGAAGGACCTGCTCAAGACCCAAAGAAGAGCAACACACTTAAAACAGAAGAACACATTCCATGTGGATTCTGCTATATAGTTGTACGTTCCGATGGTTATAGCGAACCACCAGTACTATATAGAGGCATGGATACTATCGAACATTTTCTACGATGTATGCAAGAGGAAGAGGCGAAGATCAAAGCCCAAAAGGCTAAACCACTATGCATGTCATGGAAAAACTATAAGGCTTATAATAGCGCAACGATTTGTCATATCTGTCAGAAGCCATTGGTTGGTGATAGAGTACGTGATCATTGCCACATCACAGGTGAGTTTCGAGGTGCAGCACACAATACCTGTAATCTAAAATTACGTGCTTTTCCTACTATCCCAGTCGTATTCCATAATCTTCGTGGATATGATGCTCACCTAATAATGCAATCCATATCCATAACATAAGGTAAGATATCTTGTATTACAAACAATATGGAGAAATATATTTCATTCTCACTTGGTAACCTACGATTCATTGATAGCTTTCAATTTCTACCATCATCTCTTAGTACATTGGTATCAAGTTCAGAATCAGACACTTTTCAACAAATTGTAAAACATACATCTAATCAAGAGAAAGCCAATCTATTAACTCGTAAAGGAGTATATCCATATGAGTACATGGATTCGTGGGATAGATTTGTAGAGACTTCTCTACCACCGAAAGATGCATTCTATAGTAAACTAACTCTAGAGGATATATCCGATGAAGATTACGAACATGCAATAAAAGTTTGGAATGTATTTGATTGTAAGACATTAGGTGATTATCATGATCTTTATCTACAAACTGATGTACTTCTCCTAGCAGATGTGTTCGAGGACTTTCGTACAACATGTATGCAAAACTATGGATTAGATCCCGCACATTATTATACGAGTCCAGGACTTTCATGGGACGCTTTATTAAAGATAACTGGAGTGAAACTCGAACTATTAACTGACTATGACATGTATCTATTCATTGAGAGAGGTCTACGTGGTGGCATATCCATGGTATCACAACGTTATGCCAAAGCAAACAACCAAAGTATACCCGATTGCGATCCTAATAAGCCATATAGCTACATACTATATCTTGATGCTAATAATCTATATGGTTGGGCAATGAGTCAATATCTACCAACAGGAGGATTTGAGTGGTATACACCAACAGAAGAACAAATAACCAATCACGCAATGGATTCAGATAAGGGTTATATCCTTGAAGTTGATGTCGAATATCCTCGAGACCTTCACGATACACACAACGACTATCCACTAGCTCCCGAGAGAATTCAGGTGAATAAAGATTTGTTCTCAGAGTATCAGACCAATCTATTTGAGGAACTATATAAAGGTAATGGATCTTTGAAAGTAGAAAAACTTGTACCTAATCTATATAACAAAGAACGATATTTGCTCCACTACCGTAACCTACAATTGTATCTATCTCTTGGTATGCGTTTGATAAAGATCCATAAGACACTACGATTCGACCAATCACCATGGATGGAACCATATATACAAATGAATACAGAGTTACGAAAACAAGCGAAGAGCATCTTCAAGCAGGATCTATACAAATTGATGAACAATAGCGTATTTGGAAAAACAATGGAGAATCTACGTAAGCGTGTAGATATCCAATTAGTGCGTGCATCAGAAGGAAACAAACTACAACGTCTATTGAATAAGCCTAGTTATGCTCGATCCACAATTTTTGATGATGATCTTGCCGCGGTACATAACTACAAAAGTAAGCTATTGCTGAACCGCCCCATATATGTTGGAATGTCAATTCTAGATCTATCAAAGCATCTGATGTAGGACTTCTACTACAACGAGATCAAGAAGCAATATGGGCAACGCTGTAATCTACTTTATACCGATACCGACAGTCTATTACTACACTTTAAAACTGAAGATATCTATGCAGACATGGCAACTCATAAACATCTATATGATACTAGTAACTACAACAAAGACCATCCGCTGTATAGTATCGACAACAAGAAAGTACTTGGTAAAATGAAAGACGAATGTGGAGGTATTCCAATAGCCGAATATGTTGGACTACGATCGAAGCTCTATTCTATATTGAAAGTAGATGGCGATGAGATTCGTAAAGCTAAAGGTACCAAGAAGGCAGTAGTGAAACATCGTATTCGTCATGATCAATATAAAGAGTGCTTGATGGATAAGAAAGTATTCAAACATGGAATGAATATGCTTCGAAGTGAAGGTCATAAGATGTATGGTATACATATGAACAAAGTATCTCTATCACCATTCGATAGTAAGAGATGTATTTTAGGAAACGGAATAGATACAATAGCCTACGGTCATGGAGACTTTTTTCCAGATAATCAAGAAGTAGCCGATTTTATTAGCAATATAATATCGAATGCAATCGATACACTATCCTACAACCGTAAAAACGTCGTTACAGAGGATGAAGACTTAAACGACTTTATTTGCGAGTTGCTTCTATCTTAGAATACCTTTTGGTGGTAGTTCCGTATCTAGTGGTACTATCTGTAACTCTTCACGAACAAACCCTCGCATCTTGGTGCATCTTTTCCTAAATAGTATAGAACTGGTTGATTTGAAGATACCACATTTCTAGAAATATAATATGTCTGTAAACTCCATACAGGATCAGTTGCTCGTTTTACTCCACCTTCCAATTCTCCCGGTGAGTATAGATATCGAACTAAAACGTCAAATGGTAGTCGCTTTTCATCCAATCCAATAGTTCGAGAATATGTAAGAGTCTTTATGTTTACTTGTTGTGTCTCTATAGAATTTGAAGGCTCCTTACCTGTTAGTCGAGTAACTTCATTGTTCATAGCCTTGATAACATCAGGAAGCCTCAATACCCATTCTCTACTACGCGCATCCGATCCTTCAGATGTAAGTACCATCTCTTTTGCATATTGATATCCAAATAATCTTTCAGCTATCGTTCTATTTGCTCGTTCGACAAAACTTTGTGCCCTATGATTACCAGCTTCACCTCGTTGAACTTTCGTGCCACGTAGTTCTAATGTTTCAGACATACGTCCCACGAATTCTCTACCAGGATCAACTTGCAATGTTTTTGGCCATTCTAGTGGACTACGTTTGTAGATTCGTTCGAATGCTGCAGAAACTTCACCACTATCTTTCGACGCTAAAGGCTCAGCCTCTTTATATCTAGAAGCTACATCGATTACCACTAAAGCATACTTATATAGTTTCCTTCCACGTCCAGGTCGATCGTGAGGTAGAAATATCAAATCAGCTTGATGAACTTCATTAGGTTTCGATACAGTCCAATGTGGTCGTGGAATATAGCGTGGTGGTGATAGATATATTTGCCACATGGCTTGTTTCTCTAACCAACCCTTAGCTACATCTTCTGATACATTTGCAGCCACCGATAGCTTACCAATTGAAGCATGACCTTTCCAATAGCCCATAGGACCATAGAAGATATTCGCATTATATATCTACGTATTCTAACCTTCAACAAGCAGAAAAAAAAGAAAAAAAAAGAATAAGAACTTATCTAACCAACTAGTTCTTATTCTTTTTTTTTTTTTAGTATCTCGTTGAATGTAAAAATTCTCTTTTTTTTAAAAAAGCATATCGACTAACAGCATAACCACCAACTAACATTCCACCACCAACATAGATCAACTCACCAGTCTTTTGATTGCTTGAGGGTTGATAGTAGTCGGATAAACGAGGTTCTTTCATTGTTTTGAGTCGTTTCAGTGCCTGACGTAACTTATCGGATTGTACAAAAGTTCGGTTGCTATCGAGTTGATTATTATGAGCATCGCGTTCAGCAACTTCCTGTTTGCGTATCCAATCGGACAATGTTTGATGTTTTTCAATGAAAGCCTCCCTCTCAGCAATGAATTTTTCCGTTTCCCTATCATGTCTCTCTCGTTCTATATTAGCAGTTTCATCTTTCCCACCAAACATCTTAGCAAGCACTTGACTACCAGTAAATGCCGTTGCATTCAAAACTGCTCCGAAAATGGCCATTACGATAGCTGAAGCCATTATGTTTTGGGCTTTTGTTTCTCGAGATATTGTTTTGCATATATGCTACCAGCTATTACTGCAGTCCACTTCACGTAATTTATGATAGAAATAGAAGGATCACTAAGCATAGATTCCTTGGTAACCTTTTTTACAATCCATCCAATACCAGTAGCGATTCCCGTTATCATAGCAGCATCGGTTATTGTTTTCGTCAATTCTTTATCCATTGTAACATATATCGTATAGTCTCTAGTCTTTAATTGTTACTCCATATCTGGTACCGTAGTCTTTACCGGACTTACTGGTCGTTGTATCGGACTAACGTTCTTAGAAGTGTCATCTCTATATCTTCTGTATTGATAGTATACACCAACTAATGCAGCACCCATACCAATAACTGCGATAGTAGTATTGATAGACACATTTTTCATCCAACTTTCATCTACGTTGATTTCTTTAGATAATTCACTTTCACGCGAAATCTCTCTCTTTTGAGCCGCTCTAGCAAGTTTATTACTTAGTGCTAATGCTTTCCCAGCAGCAACCCTCGTTGGATCTTTTACTTTAGTTGGTGCAGTCGTTGGTGGATTCGCAGTTATCTGATCCGTCTGTTCTTCCATCTTGATTCGATATAGTAGTTACTTGCGAAGGTTCAATAGGTGTACCAGGAATGACTATGTGATCAGCTACATGGAACAAAACACTAGCTAGAGCTACAAAATCGAACTGCTTTAAGTGCTAATAGACCAGCCGCAGTATATATCTCATTGCGGACTAGTTGGTCTTCTTGTAGATCCTTAACCAGTGCTTGTTGGTCATCTAGTGGAACTACGTATGAGACTGCGCGAGTAGCTAGACGTAGTGTACCATTTACTAAGCATCCTGTTATTTGATAGTATGCGCCAAACAATGCAGCGCCCATACCAATAACTGCTATAGTAGATATGTTTTTAGTCCAACTTTCATCTACGTCGATTTCTTTAGATAATTCACTTTCACGTGTAATCTCTCTCTTTTGAGTCTCCGCAGTTATCTGATCCGTCTGTTCCTCCATCTCGATTTGATATAGTAGTTACTTGCGAATGTCTAATAGGAGTACTAGGAACGACTATGTGATTAGCTACATGGAACAAAGCACTAGCTAGAGCCACGAATCGACCTGCTTTAAGTGATAATAGACCAGCCACAGCAGATATCTCATTGCGGACTAAAAGGTCTTCTTGTAGATCCTTAACCAGTGCTTGTTGGTCATCTAGTGGAACTACGTATGCGACTGCGCGAGTAGCTAGACGTAGTGCACCATTTACTAAGCATCCTGTTATTTGCTTTGCTACTACGGCCTGGAATCTACTATGTAAACGTTTTACGTCTTTCTCAGATAGTTTAGTTATATCTACTAGGGAGAAATTCTGTCCTAGATATTCTTTCGTTGTACCCAGTACAGATAGGGTCTTGAGTGCTTCTCGACATTCTTCGATACCCTCCAATTTTGTTGGAGGACACTCATCTTCCAGTTCTTTGACGTATTCATCCAGTTCTTTGACGTATTCATCCAGTTCTTTGCTGTATTCATCCATGATAATATGTTATAGGTGCGGGTAGCTCTAACATTACTACGAAAGGATGTCGCAAACAAAAACATATGCGAGCAAACTTATGAGATCGAAGTATCATTCGTAATTCATTACATTCTTGTGAGCCTCCGTAATCTTCAAATATCTTTTTACCATCTATAACTGATGCCGTATGAAATGCAATTACGATAGCTACGTTCTCACGAAAAGGTTTACATATACTCGTTAATTGTTGGGATAGTACCCAAATAGATAGTCCTATATGTCGAGCAGAGAATGCTAAATCTACTAGTTTGTCAGTTCTTCGTTTTACATCTTTTGATGCGGCACAATCATCAAGAATCAATAATGTATTGGTACCTGACCAAAAGGTTGCACAAATATTTAATGTGGTAGCGATAGCATTCTGAGGTGGAGATATAACATAAAAATGTGGATCTCGATTGGCAAATCCATGATATGTTTTGTTGTGAGCATACGTAGGACAAATTAATACTATATAATCAAACTTACCACGAAATGGTCCACGAAGTTGTTCTATGAGAAATGCAGTCTTTCCACAATTCGTTGGACCTACTATGAGTGTGTTGAATGGAATATGTTCTACGAGAGAATCCATCAGTATGTTATACTATGTAACGATCTGTTCAATATCTTAAGCTGAGCATCGGCAAGGACATATATATGCATGTTTACAGTGCTAACGATTTTGCTCACAGTTCTATGTATACGAATATCGATATCTTTTCCACCACCAGTTTGTGCCATTCCATCACCATGAGCAGAGGAATCTTTTGCTGTGCGACAATCGACTAGGATGGCGAATCTGTTGTTGTAAAATTTGGTAGGAGTCATAGAAGTATTGGATGTACCAAACCATACTTTTGCGGATTCCCAAAAATCTGGTGGTAACATACCTCCAGGAAAGAATCTATTTGGAACTCCATTTACGTCTATCTCTATCTTCGAAATATCAGGATTTACGAATGCTTCACTATCTCGTGAACCAGCGGTGGGTGGATCTACGAATAGAAGAAGTAATCCAGCAAATGATCGTCGTGGAACATTTATATTCTGAGATATCAAAGTATCTGATGCCTTAGCGATAGGTACTAACTTGAAGTGAACTGCGTGATCGTATAGGAATGCAGTACCTTTTTCGTATGCGTGAAATGTAGACCTAGCTAGTGTTTCATTCTTGATTACTTCGTATTCTAACTGGATGTTGGTAAGCTTGTACGTACCTATCTTTGTCGAATCTGATCCAACGATTATATCGATAGCACGAGCTAAAGTTAACTCAAATGAAATAGTGTCTTCTAACGCATGTGGATATAGAACTCCATGTTGTGTAAGAATATCAACGTCTAATGGAATTCTATATTTGGAACCATATGCAACTAACAATGCATTCTCACCAACATCTGAAACACTTGCATCGTCAGCCTTAGATCGTAGCTTATTTGTGTTATCTGATTGGATACCTTGTTGTATTCTCGATTCTCTCTCTTGTGTAGATCGAGCAATGTCTTCTACTATTTCAGCTCCCATCTTACAAACTCGATGTATAACCAAGCAACGTCCAACATTGGTAACAACACGATTATTAGCATGTCCACCAGACAATACGATATCACCCAATAGTGCTAAACTACCAGGAACCAATACGATATCTTCTCCAATCGTTGGAACTTCCACATAGAGAGTCTCACCCGGATTAGCAGATGATGGCGTGAAAGTTTTCCTATATAAGGTTCGTTGAGCTTTGAGTGCAAGTGGCACTCTTAGTGCTTCTGTAGGAATTAACTTCGTCGATATCATGTTGAATATACCAAGATATATAGTTATGTTCAATATGGAAGGTGGTGATATTGACCCGACTGATACGACTGATGAGACTCCATTAATTCCAGATGGTGACGATGATGATGATTACTTGAACGAACTATTGGGTCCACCCAATGAGTGGATCCCCATGAAAACGTTAAATATTGATGCAAATGGTGATGAGATTGGTGGCGATACGGAAGAGACATCGTTCATTGAAGGTGAAACAACTTCAGCAAGTGAAGTCGCATTCAAGCTTATCGAAGATCAGACAAGAGATGCATGGTTTAAGATACGTGGTAGGTTCCCAAAAGTTAATTATGATAAATTCACGGCTCGCGTAGATGAGTATGACAATGTCTGGGTAAAGCTCAACCAGAAGAATGCTAAAGCTCATCTACTATTCAAAACGCCAAAGGAGATTATCCTCAACGATAAACTACCAAAGACCATAAAAACTGCATTAGGACCATCAGCTGAACAAGTTATAAAAACAAAAGAAGGTAAGATCGAAGTCCTCAAACAGAAACAGAAAATATCTGAGACTGTCATAAAAGATATCGATTCAACAGATGCTGAAAGAACTGCAGCTCAGGAACTAATAGACATTGACGAAAAAGAGATTCAAGAAAACGAACAAGAGATCAATGAAATAGAAGAACGCATGTCATTGCGAGATAGGGTTAAAGCTATTTTCAAGAAGCATGGCGTAACGGTGCTTAGCACTCTTGCTGCATTAGGTATTACACTTGGCGTTACAGCTGTTATGATTAAAAAGGCATTTTCTAGTATAGCTAATGGTGTTGGAAAAGGATTAGAGAAATTAGGAAAAGGATTAAAAGAAATAGGAAAAAGGTTAGGAAACATTTTACCTGGAATGATTGGATCAATTGCTAGCTTCCTATTTAAAACGGCTGGTGAGGCCATACGATTCCTAGCTAAGAACGTTTGGTTGTTAATCGTAGCCGTAGTTGTGTTTGTAGTGGAGCAATTCAAAAAACGTTAACGAAATATCATCCATGCAATTCCAGCTCCTGCAATAGATACTATCGCTAGATTGATCTCATGTTGTGGAGTAGGATTTGGTAAGATACTATGTGAAACTCGTTGTGGAACTTGTTGTGGTAATTGTTGTGGAACTTGATGTGGTAATCGTTTCTTTTGTTTCTTCCCTTTCATATCTGGTGGGGATTTGGTTTCGAGAACATCTGTATTAATATCGTTTTTCCCTAACACCATACCTTCTGTGGCGTTCGGGATTGGATTTTTATAACCATCCTTCTTGCTGAGGTAGTACTCAAGATTGCTTGGTAGTAATCGTACCCCTATGGCTATTGCTAGGTCTAATCTCTTATGTGTGTGTAGTATAGCTGTAAGATAGTTTTTATAGCTTACCACTAAACCGTTTTCGAGAATAGCGTCTTCGACTAATCTCTTAAATTTTTCTTTGACGTTGAAACTATCTATGATGGATTGGTTAAGATCATTCTGAGCAGCTAGAACGCAATATCCAAAAGCTTCAACGGATCGATTCAATCTACCTAATCCAGCATTTGTTAATCCCTTACCGATTGGTGGTGTAAACCAATTGTATTGTTTTCCTTCATGTTCATCGTTCCGAATGAATGCTACAAGATCGCCCTGATCCTCCTTACCTCCTTGGTCTGCAAATAAATTATATTTCTGAGGCCACGTGGTTGCACCTTTGTCATAGCTTCGGACTCCATGAACGTTTACGAATCCTGTCGAACCCGGGTATAAAAGGAATATATCTCCTAACCCATTATTCCTACCTCCGTGCCATCGGAAATCTGGTGTTCGAGATATACCAAATTCGATGCATAATCGCTCAATAGCTTTTTTGCTATAGAGGTTATCCATTTGCTTGAAAGCAGAGTCACCAGGTAGAGGAACTCCGTGAGCACCACCAAGTTCATGAAGAATTCTTCGTATTGTGAAATAAACGTGAAATCGTAGTAGTCCTTGAACAATAGGAGGATACGTTTTGAAAATAGGATCAAACAATGACACTCCACATCCAGAAGTCGCACACCACGTTGCGAAATTTAATTGTTGAGCCCAATATTTGAAATCTGGACCATGTAACCAATGGTAGGACTCATTTGCTGTCATATGCTTTATAACGGTCTCCTTAAATATGTTTGGGACACCTGCTTTGAACTTTTTCGTAGGTGTGACGTATATCCATAGATTAATGAGATCGATATCTTGTGCTTTTTCGGTATCTGGGGCTGCCGCAATAGGATATTTCACACTTTTATCTAGTGTTAATGTATGTGGAAAACCATCATGCATATCCCACAATGCGTTATCGATTCGTTTTTGAATGGTGGTAGGTAGCTTAGAGACATCATCGCCATAAACCACATAACCATGATTCCCATTTCGAAACCAAATACTAGTTGAATATTTGCCAGGGCCGTCTATATCCGTTGATACATAGAACTGGTGAAAATCTGCATGCGGGTATCTTTTCTTGAACTTCGCTAATAGATCGGCATTCAATGATGAGACCTTCTTATCTTCCTCAGCTATTCTCTCTCTATCTCTACTAGCTATTCTCTCAGCCTTTGACCGTAAATTAGCATTCTGTGTTGGGGTCTCATCATCTCTCTCGTCGTCTCCACCCTCATAATGATAGCTGAAATTACCTCCGTGCCTCCTCATGTTAAAGCTAATTATGTATGTAGTTCATACCTTTAACACATAATGGTTATATTAAATGTCACCACCACATCGTCTGTTCATACTGTCTACTTCGATAACCCTATTCTTATCAATAATATTTCGCTAGTTGAGGTCACTCTTAGTCATAATTGGTGGAACCTAGCAGAGAAAGGGAGCTTTAAGTGGGATAACAATAGTGTGGTGTTTCCATACGAAATTAAGGCGGGACATTATAGTATAGAATACTTTATAAACAATTTCGATCCCGCAGTCAAGGCTGGTTTCTTGGAATTCGTAGACCACGCATTTAGGAAATATTGGATTATGAAGGTCAAGAAACCAATCCAGTTCACTAAGAATATCTGCGATTTGTTTGGTATCAAAGTAGATAAAGATATGGTAGACTATGTGACCGTTACTGTGGGAAAATACACCCTGATGCCAAAAGATGTTAAGCATATATATGTCTACTGTGATGTGGTGGATTCCGACTTCTCACTTCTCGAGGGGAAGCCATCTAAAATCCTACATACTCTTAATACGACAGCCCATATTTTTAACGAAACGACTTACTACCCAATGGCCATCATACCCATTCGAGCCCTAGGAACAGTACGAAACTACATTCGCCTCACAGTTTGCGATGAGAAAGGCAATCTCATAGACTTCAACAAGCAGCCTATACGTTTCGTATTGAAGCTTGAGTAAATCATACGTATATCACATATACGATGGACGGCGATTCAATTCAACCACTTCTTCCATCAGCACCAAAAATCTATCCATCGCTCACTGGAAAGAATTTTCGACTACAAACAATCCGAGATACGCTTTCGGATATCGAAATTCAAGAAAAACACTATGAAGGCGTACGTAAGAAATATGCGCGTTCTCAAGGAATAGTTCATGGTATCGCAGTGGTAACAGGAGGTCTATCTGTGATCTTATCTGGATCTGGATTGGGAGTAGCTTTAACTGGTTTTGGAATAGTGATTGGTTTACCACTTGGTGTTATTGGTGGCTTATGCGGATTAATTTCAGCATCTACGACCATTGGAGCTAAAAAATTAGGAATAAAAGTATCTAAACATGAGAGAACAACTATGTTAGCAAAATCGAAAGTTAATACGATTCGTGATCTAGTATCGAAAGCCCTACGCGATGAAAATATATCCGACTCTGAATACAGTCTAATCCTCGCTGAAGCAGATAAATATGAGATTATGAGGTCTGAAATTCGTCACAAGACTTTGGGTGGTGAAAAAAACGTGGAACAGATTCGAATGGAACTCAAGCAAGAAGTGCAAAAGGAAATGCGAGAAAAACTTGGAAGTCTAGTGGGATAAGAATCGAATGTGGCTCTTATTTTCACTTTACGAAATCAAACCCTATCACTAGTTAGACCGTGTTTTGTATAGATGGGCTCAAAGTAGGAATGGTAAGCAATCAACTCCTTGATAAAACGCGTGATCGAACCCTTATGTGTACTACATCGCTTAACAACGTCAATAAGAGATATATGAGATCCCGAACGGTGTAGTACCTCGTAACTTGCTCCAACGACTTTAGTTCGAAGTATAGAGCTGGTACCTATATTGTTTTCTATTGCCGTACAAACAATCTCAAAGACTATTTGTCGTATATTCTTAGGTACTCCTTGGGGGTTGATTTTAACGAAAGTCGTTGTAATGTAAGGAGTTATGCGATCGGAATTTAAATCTATATCGATCTTATCATCATCATGTAGAGAACGTATAAATTCATTTCCGCGACATATGCATTTGTTGTTTAGTTGCATAAAATTAGCGACCTCACCTTTAGATCGAACGAACCCACATTGTATACATGCCTGATAAAGTATAGCAGCTAAAATAGTTCTCTTAGCATAGCTACGTTTGATACAAACTTTCTGTACTTGAATGAATGCATCGGCTACGATTACTAATACATTTGTGGGAAACGAGAGGGAATAATTTTGGTTATAAATAGTGTTGTATGCCTGTAGTTCTCGCATGATCGTACGTCGTTGTAATTCTTTGTTATCACTTTGTTTTGGGATTGAGCGGTCTAGATCATGTTGATACAGAAAGCTATCCGGACCTACTATACGTAACCGAGTAGCAACATTGATAGGTGTTTCTTCGTATGAGTCGATCTCAGAAACAAGACCACAAGTGGAACATATGAATTCCATTCCTTGATTTTCCATCGGACATTCGGGACATGTTCCACCAGTGTTAATATGTAGGCTAGTACGAATTCCTGAACCAAGTAATCTAATAAGCTCGTCCATACTAGTTGTATACCATATGCCTGTCAATTGTTTAATTGTTTGTTGAAAAAAAAAATGAAGAGAGATTGCATAACAATTTCTCTTCATTCTTTGTTCTTTTTTCGTGTTGTGATTCCTACTTATCCTCCGATTCTATCACATGTAGATCCTCCAATATCTTATCGAGTTCGCAAATGTCCACCACATTATTTGGATCCTTAACTTGGAGTTTTGCCTCTTGTTTCTCAGATTCCATCAATGACTTAGCGCGTTCCATATCGATGCGCTTCTTCTCGTTAGCGAGACTGAGTTGGATTGTGCTACATTTTGAACAAAGCCCATAATCCGTACGACATCCTCTACCACACCTCGAACATGGAACGAATATGGCACCCCCTCTTTGTATCTGGAAGTTATGTTGAGAACAATACTCCGATATCTTTGAGCACTTCCTTATACATTTACTGTTCTTTCCTCGCATCAACCAATCGCAAGTTATTACCTCAGTCATCGTGCGATATACCTATATATGTTATGTGTCTAATTGGTATCTTAGTTGTAACGTCTACGTTGAAGTTCTTCAATCATACGCACTTGTCTAATCTGTGTGGTATTAATACGTACTAAGATAACAGCATACGTTAATATCGTGAAGTAGAGAATGTATGTTAGTACAATGGATCCTGATATAATACCTATAACTACAATCCTTTAATGTGATGCATAAATACAATAAATGAACTATAGTAGTAAATAATACCTTGTAAACACGTTTCTCTAATAGGACGTCGAAATGTAAAAAAATACGATTTTAAAAATAGTACAACAAAACTGCTTTAATCCGGAAAAAAGCGGTAGAAACCGATCATTTAATATAACATAAAAATACGATAAATAAACTATAGTAGTATCTAAACTAGCGTGTTTTGGACCACGTTGCATTTTGTTGTTGTATTTTATGATAACGAACCCGAAGGGTGAGATGTCATAAAATACGACAAAAAAAATGCAACGTGGGCCAGAACCGCTAGTTTGTATACTACTCATCCTGAAGTGTATCAGCAATTCATCAAGGGATCGTTTGTTGTCCATAACTCACAGAGGGTATTCTCGTCAATTGCTTTAGATCAAGCTCACGAGCAAGGCAACGCTTTAGTAAAGGGGGATAGAGGTGCAGTTGGACTGACCGAGAACCCTGGGGCTTTAAAGTGCTTATAACCTTCTTGCAATTTTTATAGCTATGAACCTCCGAAAGGTTTTGAGTACTTCCGTGAAGAACGTTTTGGTTTACAGTGAATACTTTATGTTTTACGCTTGTTTGAAATCATGTAAATGTAACCTTTCCTGACCTTTCCTGACCCATGACCGCGTAAGTAAAAGCCTGGGTCGATACATGTTTAGACGTCATCTCATTAATGCATTATTCTCCATGACGCCTTTCTATCACAACTACATCGATGCATAGAACATATACACAGTTTGTGAGTTGTTAGTAAAGAAAAAGGTCATTTTAGTCAACATGTTAAGTATTTCTTCAAATTATTGCAAAGCCGAATTAGTTATATGACGTCGAGATGACGTATTCACTGTAAACCAAAACTTTCTTCACAGAAGTACTCAAAACGTTTCGGAGGTTCATAGCTATACAAATTGCAAAAAGGTTATAGGCACTTTAAGACGTTGGATGGTTGCGGGGCCATAAATTGCCAGGATGATTGAAGAATTCGAGAAATCGACTCCACAACTTACTAAAGAAGATCTTCGACACCACAAGCAAGTTCCAGGCATCCAAGTTTGCTTTCTGAAGGATGTCTTGTCGCTAGTGTCTGCATTCGTGGATAAGGGAAATCCCTTTGAAGAAGTTAGCAAAGACATGTTTGTCCTGGATTCAAAGGATATAATGGGAGATGTAATGGTTCAAAGAGTAAGAAACGTGATTACTATTGGCCAGGAGCAGTATAATGCATTTGTGAAGGAGAGATTCAAGGACTGGGCAAAGCCCATCATCGAATCAATAAAGAACAAGCTGCCATTGTTTCACGAACCACAGCAAATGAATCCAACGAAGGTTAAGCAAAAAGCTGCAGCCCTGAAGAACGATTGTGCCTTATTTTCCCGACTGATCAACGCTTGCCAAAGTCGTGATGGTAACCTCAACGAATTCTTCAAGCACGAGATTCAACTATGCCCCCCGACACTTGCACAGAGAAGAGAAATAATACAAGGCCAAAAGTCTGACCTCGTGACATGCATGGAAAGGCTAACCGAACCAAAATCAGATACCCCACAGATTGAGGTAGCAATACTCGATGGAACCATTGTGGTTCAAATGCTACAACCAGGAATGGCACTAACACTCCAAGAATATGCAGACAATGTTTTCATTCCATGTGTCATGAAGCAGCTTGATCAAGTGAAGAGAGTGGACGTTATTTGGGATGTCTACCAGGAAGACAGCTTAAATCCACTGCCAGAGAGAAAAGAGATATAGGTACACGTAGAAGGGTCACATCATCTTCTAAACTCTCGAAAAACTGGAGAGTTTCTTGTGTGTTAATGACAACAAGATTCCTTGCTTAGAAATTGGAAGCAATTCACATTGACGAGAAGGAACCGTACACAACCTATGGACACTGTGTTCTCAGCTCGCCAAGAAGAGATGGCATGAGGCAATGCTCCCACGAAGAGGTAGACACACGAATCATGTTGCACGCGCACGATGCTTGTCAATGTGGACATATCCTCATATGTGGACATATCCTCATATGTGGAAATGTGAATATGTGGACATATCCTCATAAGAACGGTGGATACAGATGTTGTCGTACTAGCAGTGTTTTGAAGTCGATGAGGTATGGATTGCCTTTGGCACCAGTAAGAATTTCAGATATTTGGCAGCACATGACATCGTTGCACAATTGGGACCACAGAGGAGCAAGGCTCTTCCGATATTTCGCGCGATTACTGGCTGTGATACTGTATCCTTCTTTTCCAGTAAAGGAAAAATATCGGCATGGGATATCTGCGCTGTCTTTTCAGAAATAACCAATGTATTTGCAAGTTTGGCTACTGTTCCAGAGGGGGTTTCTGATGACACAATGGCAGCGATAGATGGTTGTGGTGCTTCTGTACAGCAGGAAGAGTTTGGAAACGTCAGCAACCAAACTCTTGAGAACACACCACCGACACAAGCAGCCCTCCTACAGCACACGAAGCGTACATTATACCAAGCTGGCCACATCTGGGGGAATACACTGGCTCATCAACCACGCCCCTGTGAATGGGGTTGGGAAAAGCTCGGTTGTGCAAGACTGTGCATGACCAAAGTAGACACGCCTTGAGAAAACAATCCGAACTAAGCAATATAATATTTTAACTTTTACTAGTTCCGTCTACAAACAAAACAATGCAGACCTTTAAAAAAGACAGAGCAACCTTTAAAGAAAATGGAATATATTCAAATACAAACTGAATGACTTATACCTGGTACTAAAACATGTACCAGGTATAGAGACGCTAAACGGTTCTTCATTCTCCATCATGTCGAGCACAGATAAGGGAAAAAAGGTGACATACAACACGTACAAATTACGACCGTCCTCATCGATGTATTTTCCTTTCTTCCTAATTACTAGCTAAACCTTGTGAAGCGTGTAGCTGCGTATCATATCCCCACTTCACTTCTCACTCTTGTGAGAGCTGTGCCAAGTTTGCTTTAACACAAGGCTTTGCCTTGTACGCTTATGTTGGTAAGTTTTCTTCCATCAGACCTTTTAATCCATGTTACGAAAACAGTATCCTACGATCCGTGTTTTTCCATTATTCCTACAAATCACTTCAACCGTAAAATGATTTCTTACAGGGTCGAAGTCAAAACGTGTATCATTTCAGGACAGCTGTCGGATCCTAAGGTGTTGGATGCCCTTCAAAGGGTCTCCAAAATTGTCTTCAAGGAAAAGGTAAGATTGATTTACTTCATCGTATAGTCACGTATAGTCATCGTGATAGTATCAACCCTAAAATACTGTGACTGCTATGACATTTTAATGGCATATCTCCTTCTTTTCAGTGATCGGCAGACTGACCTACTTAAACCGGTAAGAACACTTCTCTCAGTTTTATTTAAAACAGCATAAACTAGATGTACAGTGCTCGACATTAAGGTATTATGCTGGTTGCTTGAAGGCTTGATTCATCTTTACGTCTTCTTTTGTCGGTCATCGTCACAGTGAAAAATCCAGACCCTCTTCTTACACTTTATGAATTGTTTTTCGCTTTTCTTACTTAGCTACATTGTTAGTCCTTTACCATCTGAGAAAAAGCAGGGGTACTTATACAAAGACACCATGATTGACCCTTTCTTTTAGATGGTTTCTTGTTCTTAACTGAAAGGTCATTTCTCGTTTAGTTTGCGCTAAGAGAGACAACAAGGTAAGGGTTTCACAAAGAGCGCACGGATTTATACGCTCTCAGTAAACACGTGACATAACCCCCTACGTGACTGACTTTCACTCTTACATGAGTTAATCGTGCCACCCATAGCAAATATCGGTACCGTTTTGCGCATGGTCATACAGAAAAGCCAAATACACCCTTTGTAGACGGTTGTGTAAGACTGCACATGACCAAAGTAGACACGCCTTGAGAAAACAAACCCGAACTAAGCATTATAATCTTTTATCTTTTACTAGTTCCGTCTACAAACAAAACAATGTCTTCGAAAAATGTTCTTACAAAATAGGTAAACAAAGATCGGCTAAAATTAACGAAATAGAAGTTACATTTACAGTAACTACATGTTCTTGATTTTCCAACAAATTGTCTAACAGTACAAGTACCACCAACTCCCCCCCCCCCCCTAGTACAGCAACCACCAGCTCTGATAGTACAAGCACCACCAACCCCCTTAGTACAACCACCACCAGTATATGACACAAATTCAACTTTCATGTTAAGTAGAAGCTCATTTGAAAAGACTAATTATTTTGTTCCACAGATACAATCTATTGAGTTGTTTTTTCTGAATATCCAAATTGGTGTGGAATTGTGGAATACACGCCTTTCATAAGTTTTACTTCCGGTTACGAAAACGAGGCTCCAGGTGGTTTGAAATCCAAGATGGCGGACAACTGCACAGTCTCAGCTAGAAAGTACCTCCGAAAATACTCCCAAAAGTATGTTATTCAGTAAATCATACCTGTGTTTGGTTTTACAATCACTGTATTTATGTCCATGTGTAGTCTGCATTATTTTAGTATATTGTTTAGCGCACAGAAAAGTACTTTTCTACTTACATTGTTCGGAAATGACTGATGACTTGATTACACCCGACAGGTTGCAAATCTAAAAAACGTTAGCAGCTTACAGAGGACGATATTAATTATTTCAGGGGCATCTTTCCGTCGAAGATATCTAAGCTAACTTAAAGGAGTCGGAAATATCTTCTGCCTAAAGTAAATTAGTATTGTGGTCTAAAATTGAGGCAAAGTGATTTATGAGGTGCAAAGCAAATTTTAGTTTATTTCTGATACTGATAGGCTGTTTAATAAGCTCATGTCATGATATCTAATCTCTTTTGCTATTTAATACAGCAAGTGAAGTGCTATCGATGGGAAATGTAACTACTGTTCACCTAACAGAAAACAAACATTGGAAAAAGCTGGAGTCAACTGATAAGATGCAGGCAACGAGTATACCGAAACAGCAGCCATTGTACTGGATAACCATCCAGACATAGTTCCAGTTAGAATATAGTTTATCCGTTCATAGTTCCCCAAAGCCGTTTTCACTTAAATTTTGTACAGAACTTTTACATTAATAAAGAATGATAGCACGTTTTCCTTCACCTATCCCTACCCATTATATGGTCAATTCTATTTTTTCATACCCTTTTTTCCACATTGTATACAATTCATACCCTGACCCTTCGATGTATATTCCCTGACTTTGTATCACTTACATTATTGTGTAACAGCATACGGTATTGATTTTATTATTCATATACCATTAAAATAAGTTTATTTGTAGTTAGAATATATCTAGCAGAGGCTTTTGGACACTGCTTGGGCTTTTTGAATGGAATTCAAATTTCTAACACTACCATTTTGTACAGAATATTCTTTTGTGCAATTATTGATAATTTGATAATTATATATAATGAAAAGCTTAGCACAAACCGATTGTAATTAGTAGTGGTTCATATTCCCCTATCCCTGCATGCTCTGTGTGATATATTAGCTCACCCTATCTAGGGGTTTAGCCAGTCAAATAAGGAGAGATGGGGCAGGGGTGCCAATGCCCTCCTTTCCCCAAGCAACTTCCCCCACTCCCTTCACTCTCATATCATCAGGCCACCACATTGTTATATCAGTTATTGTTTATTTAGCAGCTCTCACTACTGATAATTTTCCTTTTTTTAGTGTTTTTCTCATTTCTGATTTTGCTTCACCTTACCCCAAACCTTCTGGGCTAAAACCCTGCTAATCCATACACACATTATCACTCATCTTATGATTCCCCTAATTTCATGTGGACTAATTTTAATATCACCTTCAACCGCCACTTAGTTAACACCTATTTTACCAATTAATAGTTTTAATATGTTTGTTACAATTTATTTAGTACTTAATGTTTTCATATTTTTATTAATTGACCTGAATTGCTTGTATAAGCCACTGTTTATAAGTGGTATTCCCTTCCCATATTACTGCTAAGCCTCAATTAAACATTTATTTCAGTAAATGACATTTCTCCCTTCTCTCAAACATTATAAAAATTATACTAGACCTGAAATATTTTAGAAGATGAGAATCCTGTGTAGAAACTAATATTATTTTGTATTTCCTTGAAGAAGAAAAACGAGCAGGTTTTTCAAATAGCGGTCGGTTGAATCTGTATTTTCATCGTTTGACTGATGCCCATTGATTGAATATCATCAACAGTCTTTTCTTCATTCTGGTAGCTGTAGCTATCTTTATTTCCAAGAGCCAGAATTATGCTTGAAGATTTCTCTTCTCTTAAGTACATTGACACCAAGGGAACATATTTTTCCGGGAATGCCTGTGCCTAATACGACGCCTGATGCCCGC
The DNA here is from genome assembly GCA_030867875.1 of Actinernus sp. WN-2022. Lineage (NCBI taxonomy): Eukaryota > Metazoa > Cnidaria > Anthozoa > Actiniaria > Actinernidae > Actinernus > Actinernus sp. WN-2022. The sequence continues at coordinate 58,902,424 of JAOWCC010000019.1, forward strand.
ATACTTCAAATATCACTTTTCTGGGTGCTTCTTGGTGAAGCAGATTCATTGTTTGATTCATGTTTCTGGGGATAAGGTTCTTTGTATTTCAGGGTATTGCTTTGCTTTAGAAGACAATAGTTTTCTTTGTGTTACATATGTGATGATCTGTAACACCAAGAAACCCCCACTTCCCTCAAAGTTATACGTTAACTGAACAACCATATTTCAAGCAACCGTATCAGCCATACTCTTCTCAGTTTTGGGTCGGCTTACACTACAAATCACATCTCAAGAGTTATTCCAGTACATAGTGTACACAGCAATGCAGTATTTCATACGGCGTGTGCTTTTTGTGGTAGTGATCTGTGGAGATTTTCAACAAAATTTAATAGTTTAAAAGTTTCATCCGCGCTCTTTCGGTATTTTGCCCAAAACGTGGACGTTTTTCATGCAAATCATCAGTTCATATACGGTAGACTATACATGAACATAAATACAGTGATTCTGAAGCCAAATTCAGGTACGATCTACTAAATAACACACTTTTCGAGTCGTTTTCGGAGGTACTTTCTAGCTGAGACTGAGCAGTTGTCCGCCATCTTGGATTTCAAACCACCTGGAGCCTCGTCTTCGTGACCGGAAGTAAAACTTATGAAAGGCGTGTATTGGTGTGGCTTGTTTTTGGCTGGCTTGTAAAATAAAAAATATTTCAGTTTGAGTCAGAAATCAATAAACCATGAGTATGTCATTCATTCTTCTCACTTATGCTACCTCTTTAATTTTAAGGAATGATGTAATCGAATAAGTCTGAAGTCTTTATATATAAAAATTACATAAGTGAGTTTACTGTTGACATTGGATTGGCTCTAATTACATGGAAACAATGTTTTTGTGCACCTTACATTTGCAGATAATGATGATGACAGTGACTGGTACAATGGAATTCCTGATGATGGTTTACATGTACCTGATGATCAGATGCCAGAGGTGCAGACAAGAAGAGAAATTGCAATAAACCGGAATAGTGTACTAAAAGAGATGATAACAGAGTTCAAAGATGAGACCATAATGAAAGATGCTTTAGAGTTTGTATTGATTGGTGATGGAGGTAAGCCTGAGGAGGGCAGAGGGTCTGGTTTTGCCAGAGAGGTGTTGAGCATATTTTGGAGCGAGTTCTTCACTTCACTGTCTACTGGTGCAACAGAAAGGCTCCATCAATCCGCCATGATTACCAGAAATGTGAATGGCAGAGTGTTGCAAGAGTATTGGTGATGGGTTTCATTCGGGAACGTTACTTTCCTATTACATTGTCTAGGGCATTCATGGCATCATGCCTGTTTTCTGAGGATGTAATACCTGTAGAATGGCTGGTAAAGTCATTTTACTACTGTGTCAAGAGATGAAAGGGAAACACTGAAGAGAAGCATTACAGACGAGTGTCCAGACCCAGGAAAGGATGATGAGGTATTGGAGGTTTTGTCGAGTTGCAAGTGCTTCAGGCTGCCCTCGAAAAAAAACATGCCAAGAATCCTGGAAGAGCTTGCCCATCAAGAGCTCATTGAGCGGCCCAAATATGTTGCCAATGCTTGGCTACCCATAGTGAGGAAGCTGAAACAATTCCAAGAGTTTGAGAATATCAACAGTCTTGTAAACCTGTATGAAGAAAAGAAACCTACAGCCAGGAAAATATGCAAGCTGTTTTCAGCAAATCCAACAACAGACCAGCAGAGGGAATGCTTTGACCATCTAAAAAGATTTGTCAGATCCCTTGATGACAATCTTGTTTGCATCTTTCTACGGTTTGCCACAGGCAGCAATATCATCACAGTTGACAAGATTGAGGTTGGGTTCAGCACAGAGGAAGTAAACATGCGCCGTCCAGTTGCCCATACCTGTGCACCCCTGTTGATTATTCCCTCGACCTATCAATCTTATAATGACCTATCAAAAGAGTTCATGAATATCTTTAAGTTAATAGCTGCATGGACTTTCAGGTTCATTTAAACGTACGCTGCATGTATGAACATGCCAAGAAAAGGAGTTGATATAACCTTCATTTTGTAAAACGTTGTCATGAAGTTGTATTTAAGTAATTTGTTTGCATTTTCATGCAGATGTTATAACTTAGAGTAGTCACTTGATGTTATACACATTTTATCCATAGCTGAAGTGCACAATAAAATGAGAACAGTCAATTATTTGTTACTTATTGCGATTTTCGTTATTCTGCGAACTCCAATGTTAAAAAAACTAACGGTCATTGGCGTTTGGGCTTCCGTCACTCAAGCTTCAAAACATGCCCAGAGAGAAAACCAACCAATCATACTTGAACTCGCAGTCTGTATTGTAGTCATGATTGGTTGGTTTTCTCTCGGGACATGTTTGGAAGCTTGAAAGACGGAAGTCCAAACGCCAAGTGACCGTTGGTTTTTGAACGTTGGACTTTGTAGAATAACGAAAATCGCAGTAATTGTCTGACTGTTTTTCATTCTGAGCCCTTCAGTTGACCAGAAAAAAAAAGAAGTGCTCATTTCATATCAATTTACGGATTGTTGTTGCTGTTAATGCCTTTAATTAATTAAAAAGTTATTGTTTTTAATATTAGTTATGAAGTAACAGTATCTTGTAAAAGCAATGTTCAGAAATCACAAGAAAGACTGAGACTGTTATCTCCATATTAAATATCCTTTTATATTGATAGATTATTGTTACATAATTTTTTTTTTTTATATTCATTGTGACTTATAAAACAATATAAAATAAAATATCAGAATCTTACAAGAGCAACCGAAACAAGAGCAACAGAAATCAGAAAAAGAGAGGCTTTTCCAGAGTACCCCCTCTGGGGCTTACAGCATGTCTGATAGGAATGAGCCTATTTCATTGCTTAAAGTGCACCTAACCTCAAAATTGAAAATTTGCAGTAACAATTTCCTAGATGTCTTTTAAACATATTCGAGAAAAAAATATTGATTAGGACAAATCCCCGATTTTCTATGGGCGGTAAAAATTCGACAAATTCCCCGCCTTGTTGTTCACCATTCGCATTAGTCCCCGCTCGGCCAATGCTTTATATTCGTGCCCAAATAAGGAGCGTGACGTAAGAAAAGGAACTTCGCGCAAACCAGCCTCGCGTTTTCCCACAAAAACAACAGAGATTCGACACGTTCGAAGGTCTGTAACTCATCAGATGTGTCCGATTCCGTGGAAAAAACCTCGCTGTCTGACTCAGACATATGTGCATCGAGAGAAGACATAACTTTATATCGTATGTTTACAATTCTAAAAAGCGCGTTCCTTTTCTTATGTCATTGTCCAGATCACGTTCCTATTGGCTGGCGATTCAATAGTTGCGCACTCAATAATAATGGCCAGCGGGGCGGGTCGACCGCAAAAAAGTACAAATTTTCGGTTTTCAAACGCAGATATAAAATTGAGGATTAAATGTATCCCAAAATTATTTTCACAAATGTGTTCCTAAAGCTTTTGCAGTTATCCTCAAAAACGGAACATTTTAGAGGTTAGGTGCACTTTAATAAACCCGATTATTTAGTTTTTTCATAGAAAAGGAATTCGTAAATAAAAATTTGATCAAAGTTTTTTTAAATGCTAATTTTAACCTTCAAAGTTGGCGAAAATACACGTTTTGGGTTGCCTGGGTAATCAAATCCAGCGCACATTAATTCAGAGGTCTGGTAACTATCCTACGTCATCACCGTAACATATCGCCGCGAGCTGTTTACTACCGATTGCTAGTCACACTAACAGTGCATGCTTAACGTATATTACTCTTCCATCGTTATATATCAGCGTTTTTCCTGGAATATTCGTCCGATATGCCGGATAGATGTGTTGTGGGCGGCTGCTCAAATATAAAGAACACCAACGATGGAATTTCGCTGCACCGAATTCCGTTTTTTTGAGGACGATCGGCCCGAAGCCAAAAGAAGGCGAAAGAAGTGGACAGATTTCGTATTGAGACATCGAAAGAATTGGACCCCAACACAGAACTCAACCATTTGCTCCGAGCACTTCAAACCTGAGGACTTTGCTCGCCAGTTTACTCTCTTGCGTGGTCAGACTCCAAGGCTGATCAGAGATGACATTGGAATTGTCCCTATCCCAACGCGTATGGCACGCAAAGCGACAGAGCCATCGGAACCATCAGCCCGAACTAAGCGAAAGGTGAGCGAGTTCTGAAATACATTGTACAATTTCACGTGGATTGAGCTCTATTCCCAATGGTTTTTTTTCAGTCAGTTTATTTGTATCATAGTTATTGCATATTTGCTAAGATTGTGATATTTCTCCACTAAAGCTCCTGAAAGAAGCGCTGGAAGAGGGGGTACGCAAAAATGATGCCGAAACATCACACATTGACGAGTCACCTGACGAGTCACCGGAAGAGTCACACATTCGCGATCATTCTCCCTTGGAGAACAAAGAATATCAAGGAGGAACCCCTGCAATGTTTGTATTATATTAGTATACTGTCTGTACGAGTCATTTTGAAAACAAAGGAAACATACATTGAATATATTTGCAATATATGTCAGATAGCTGATCTAATAGCATTTATCTTTTTAATGTATGTGTACTGTGCAAAGTATTTGAAAGCCATACTTTGAACTGAAAACCTTTTATTTTTTTCAAAACTAAACTAAAATGTTGTTTAATTTTATTTACCAATAATAGAACATACTCTTCCCCTCCATCCTGATCCACTGGAAAGGTTACCAGAAGAAAATGATTGACAAGTTAAAGGCCCTAGGATCGGGATTGGTATTAGCTGGTGATGGACGTCACGACAGTATGGGCCACAGTGCCAAGTATTGTGCCTACACAATATTTTGTTGTACCTTGCCTCTAATCATCCATTTTGCTCTCGTCCAGGTAGGTCTACCACACACACAAACATGTTTGTATTCTCAAGGAATATTAAGCTGGAATGAACACTCAATGGAAGCTCATGCAGGGGCTTCTTTTCAAATGCTAAATGTAGCTTTTTAGTGAATTTTCCCATGCGAGTCTCCATCGAGGGCTCTTTCCACATGTATACATCTTCAAGTATAATTTTATTACCCCTCAAATAGATCAACTCACCAATGCATGCACCTCATATATCAATAGTATATGCAAGCATATATCTACTATATACATGTACATAAATGTATAGTCCAAATGTCTACAATGGTCCTAATTTTCATAAACATACATGTATAATTATGGACTTTGCAAGCATTTTAATAAAATGTTGTTGCCTCTTGCTGATTCAACTTTACTTTGGTATTATATCATTGTTTAGGCCTGAAATAAACAAGTTTTTAAACTTGTTTATTCGAGGACTAAAAATACCAAGTGAAAGTTAATATTTAATTACTGTGACTTTCGTTTTACAGAGATACGAAGCTGGAAGCAGCCCTGCTATGGAATACATGGCATTTGATAGATGCATGCTGTACTTGCTTGGATGTGGAATAGCAATTTCAACATTTATTTCAGACCGCCACACTTCCATCATCAAGCACATGCGAGAGAAACTATATTATATGTAAAGTATATTACCCATTATTTTGACCTATGGCATTTGAAAAAGAGTAAGGGCCATGCTTTCAATTTACGAATATTGATTATGACAATCAAAACTGATGGGTTGAATTCCAACTAAATACGTGTAGCATGCAATCTCTCTTTGGTTCCATAAGACTAATTTTCGTAAAATAAGCTCACATTGGTCCCGTGATATATGCGTTTTTTTGCGGAGATTCGCAAGGTTCTCACTAAAATCTCAAAGGAAAGTGGTTTTCAGTCACTCATTGGATGGATAAGACCCTGCGAAAACCATTTCTATTGGAGTGCAAAGTCAACAGTCACTGGCAATGGAGATGTAATTTGGGCCAAATTCAAATCTTTTCTTAGCCATATTGTCAACAGAGATACAGATTTGGATGATCCATTATTCAATCGATGTGCTCATGACTCGAATATCCAACAGCGCAAATGGTTGCAAAGTGGTATGTAAATTTATCCCCAAGGGATTATAATATACTCATTCATTTTTTTGGGTGGTCAGGGTTACTATTTTAGGGTCTTTTTTAGTGGTTATGCCTAGTGAGTAAAAATGTCTGATCCACCACCATTATACTTCTACGTGCATAACCTTTGCTTTGTGCATGTGTGATGTGGAGATTACCGGGGGAGGGGGGGAACTCCTATATATAAGCTACCGCTATGGCAAACTATAAATTTCGCATTTTTAGTCTGGAATAGGGTGTGATCTTGACAGCGAAGTATGAGACTGCACATTTTCATATATTTTTCTTGTTTGGAAATATGGTCAGGGTTTGAGACCCGGGTGGCACAGTCCCACCCGAAATTCCAGGGATTACCCTGCCCCCGGGATTATCCATTATTAGACAAGCTACATTTGTATATTATTGGATAATGTCTACCTTGCGCTAACAGTGGTCAGACATTTGGGCTTAGTGTTGATTCCAGTCATTTGATGTATGATGTCCTCTTAGATTTTTTTTTGGTGTTTGTTTTAGATTCACCTGAATATGAAAAGGTTGTCAAGACTCTAACAAATCCCCGACTCGTTAGCGGAATAAAGAAGGCTTCTCCTTTGGACCAAACAAGTTCTTTGGAAGGGTTTCACTCCGTTTTCAATCAATGTGCTCCAAAGATGATTGGATATTCATTTCCTGGAATGTTTTGCATGTGAGATTAATTTAAATGTTTAGGTACACGTGCATCAAAATAAACAGCCAATATTAGACAGCCCAAGTAAATATTATCATTGCACTCTCTCCCATACAAAATTCTGATTGGTTGATTCACACAAACTATGAAACTAGCTGGTAATTGAACATGAATGCAGTACATCATTGAATTGTTAGCTAGTCAGTAAATAAAAACATTGTTCAATTATAGGCATATTCTAGCAGCCATCCATTTCAATGGCAACCTACACCGAGACATCAAAACACTACCTGATGGAACAGATCAAGTTGCAATTGTTTATCCAAAATTCAAGAATGGTGAAGCAACAGTGAGAGGTGTCAAGGTCAAGCTCACAATACAGAAACTGTAAATGTTATACTGTTACCAGGAGGTTATTACATGGAGCTTGACGACTGTAATATTAGTACACAAAAACAGCCATAACTGTTTAATTTGGCTGATGCATGCATGCACTTACATTAGACTAGTCTAATATGCTCATGCAATTGCACTTGATTTTTTGCCTTCATTTGCACTCTAAGGTTATCATATAGTTTAAATCATATTTATTATCTATGAAACAATATTTCTACAAAACGTTTAGCAGTATTTATTTCAAAACTTGTTTCATAGATATTACAGTAAGAGTGTGTACCTTTTTACTGATATTGTGACCCTTTCCTTAATGTATTATTAGATTACGTTGAATAAATGTACCAGCCAATGCTGAAAGGAATCAAAGACGAAACTCTGCCTCCTGCTGCCCAGGAGATGGAGGATATGATCCCTGCCCCAATGAACACCATGTTGGAGAAAGAGCCCAGAGAGCAAGCAATCAGAAAAAGAGAACAGAGAAAGGAGATGGTTGTGTGTGATGTTCCGCCAACTACCCCAGGTAATTGTAAAAAGTTTTGCCTCATTTTTGGGCGGGGCTGGAAATAACTGCCTGACACGACTTACCAAATTTGGCAAATGTCCGATGAGCAAAAAATGTCTAAACTCTAACCAATAACATGTTTCCCAAAACATAAAAAAAATTAATCCATAGTATTGTTTCGGTTTTCTTCTAAAAGGCTTGTAGATTATGATGGTAAACTTAAAAAAGACAGTTGTTTGAAAATCACCATAGAATGCATTGCAGACCATTTTTCCTATAATTTTTTGGTATGCAATTGACATTATGCTAATTCACATCTGATCAATTTTGAAATACAAATGTATGTTTGATCAGAAGAAGGTTTGGAAGGACATGTCCTGCCATGTAAGAAAACATATTTCCAGGCCTGTTGGAGAATTTAATGCCATTAGTTTCAGTAGGTGTAACTAAGGATATTAAACTATTTTGCTGAGCAAACTAAGTATACGGTATTGTATGAAGAGTATACAAATTGACCAATTAAAAACTAATTTGTTTAAACATACTAAGATCATAGTCTAAGATTTTGTTTACTTTCCTTAGTCTCAGAAGTACTTGCCCAACAAGCAGCACAAGCAGCACAAGCAGCACAGACTAGCAAAACAAGATCAAAGCCACATTGCTCTGAATGCAAACACCCAATGAAAGGACACAACAAGATTGAATGTCGCAGAAACAGACCAGGGACTAGCAATGATGAATAAAATGTTGCTTTCAATGGTCATATTGATTAATAATCAGTTAATAAACATTGTTGCTGCGAGTGTAGTGAGCAGCAACACTAAACTTGACGTTACAACACAGGGTGACCAGACGCATACCTTTTCGTCAACATACCATTTCCTTGAAAAAAAATTGGGTTCATGGTCACCAGCCGGTTGACTCCCTGGGTCTCGGAGGATATATCCCGGATGTAGCAAACTTTGCATTCGCTGATTTCAACACAGTCGAGTCCCGAACACAGTGCATGCCCGGTAAGTACCATTTTATCAAATTATCATGTCAAACTCCGCTTTATTCATAGCTGGAAGTATCCATCAGGGTCACAAACGTTTTAGTGATGTATCGAGAGGAAGACAATGTTCTTTTATGAGTTTTTCAGCGCTGTCGTGTGCCCAATTTAAATCAGTTCAGCAGTGGACCTCTGACACAATCGATAAAATCCTTATCGAAGGAGACCGACTGTATCTCGATGCACTTGGCAATCGACTCATCCCAGATGCAGAGACGATATCGCTGAACTATCTGCCCGTTGAGGCATGTTGGTCTATGGAGACTAACACTTACGAATCGTCCTTCGGGGCAGCAAACGAACCCTTCGGGGTAGCAAACAAATCGCCCAACGTGGCACAAACAAATGAAAAACCACCCATTGTGGTGACAAATACTGATCTACCCATTGTGGTGGAGCCCATTGAGGCACAAGCAAGAGCAAATCCTAACCAAACTTGGTTAGTAAACTGAAAAAAAATTGCTACTCTCTTAGGAAGGTGATACGTGCATGTACATTTGATTATCTAAGCATTTTGTGAGTAACAGGAAGTCAGAATAAAAGAGGTTCTACTGTATCTTGTTATTATTTATATGACCAATAATGGATGAAGCATTCTACAGTACAATGGTCTTTCACTTGAGTATGGTGCAGGCACTTTTAAAGTCTTAGTATTATGCATTACATTATTCATCTTCCATTTCAAAGCCTCCAAATGCTGCATGTTCTGCAGGAAATGTCTTGCGTATGACATTGTAAGCACAGGCAGGCAGTGGAATTATTTTACCACCCAAATAACCATGAACAAGGTGGGTGAACTCTCTTATATGATATACTGCGTAGAAACCTACAATAAAAAAAATGGTAACTACTTTCAGTAAAGATAAATAGCAGTACATGTATATCTAAATTAGTGATGGTTATTATAAATGTATGCAGACTTTAAAGTTTACATGGAAGGGTTGGAACGAGGACTCAATGGAGGCATAAATGGGAGCTTTTAGTGAATTCCTCTCCCCATGCATGAGCCTGCATTGGCAGCTCATTTCAGCTCACCATGAGAGTATAAAACTTGACTATTAAAGGACCTTTATTTTTCAAACTGTAAATGCTGTATATTCCACAAGAAACCATACATAAAATTAAAGAGGTACAGTACTGACAATGCATTGTTTTAGTATTATTTTTGTTATTGAAGGGTATAGCAGACATTTATAGGCCTGAACCTGAAAAAGCTCAATCATATATAGAAGATATTACATGGTTGTACAGGGATATATACCTTTCCTATGCAGTGGTCATCTTAGAATAAACTTATTGTTAATGCTTACCCAGCCTTGGTTAAACACATTTGAGACAGAGGCTGGGTAAGCATTTAACAATAGGTTCATTCCAAGATGGCCACCACATGGAAAAGGTGGTATTTTCTCCGTGTAAGAAACCCGAATTTGTAGGGTTCTTTGAAAATACAAACTAAAGCGACAGTTAGAATTTTTTAGAACGAAAATACTCACAAGTACACCACCCTCAACTACATAAAATCAATTTAGTGTCTGGGAAGAAGCAAAACAAACCCTAACCCTGATTTTAAACCTAACCGTCACTAATCCCTCACCACTCTCCACGAGGGATTTCGCTGCCAATGATCGCTTTTTAATAACTTTTATCTTGCTTTTCTCATTAGCATAACTAATCATTACTATGTATTGTTTCTTAAACACTGCTGAAAATAATTTGCAATTCAAATATTCTTACACAGAGAAAGAACCGAAAAGGTCTATATAATTTACCTTCGAATGTTTAGCTTGATAGGCCCTTTGCAGCTAACAGTCACGTGCTGATATAATACTTCATTAACGAATGAACTGAGCTCGTGATTCCCATGGGAAAGACGTTGCCATGGGAGGTGGAGAGCAAGCTAAAATCGCTGTTTTTGAAAGATCGATTGGAGATGTAAAATAGCATTTAGAAATAGGTTTTGCTAATATCAATACCGATCTTGTACAAGGCATTTAAATAATTGAAGTGAGATATTTTTTTGCTCTCCAGTACAACGACCTGATGTGTTAGCTGCAAAGGGCCTATTCATAGGAGTGATTTACCAATTTGAAACAAGTTCAATTCTGTATCTTCAAGCAGCCAATACAAATGATTTGCAAAATCACCAACAACAATGCATTTCTTTACACTCAAAATATAAAAATATGAAGAAATATATAAATGTTCCTTAGAATATAATGAGTGTTAGGGAACCTGGAATAGCTTTACAAAACCTATAAATTGAGCCAGGCACCCTTGAACACGGAAAGCACTTAGATATGGAATTTAAGTAAGTGTGATAACAATGATATCCCCACTGGAGGCAGTGATACAATTTTGCAATCAGCCAGTGTACCATTGACTATCATATTATAAATAAGTAAACATAATCACACTTATAAAAGTGTACGTGTTCGACTCAAAGAAAAGCGAGAAAAAAAAGATGACTGCAGAATTCGTGTTGTTTTCGCCCAAGAGGCAAGAATCTGGGTTTGACAAGGCGGTTAGCGCATGGCTATTTTTTTGTTTTGCAAAATGACGAACATAGGAGACGTAGTGTAATCATAAGTACATCTGCAACATAATTTAGCATTATCAAATACTTACCCATCTTCAGATCCTGTCTGGCGATACCTTTTTCTATCCGTTCGCCGATAATTATCTGCCGATAGGCGAAAAGACCATCGCTCAAGACAAACGGGCCTAAATCCAGGATGCTGCATTATGCAAGATGGCGGCTGACTGAGTTCGCGAATGACAATCTCGTCGTTCAAAGAAGCTAAACATCTTTCAATTTCCTGACAGCAGTAGCACTCGCTTGCATTTTGTAGTAGCTGAACCTCACAATGTCCACAGTTGCACCTTCAGAAGGCAAAGAACGTTTTCGATATAGTTTAATAAAACAACTTTACTTATATTTAATTCCTTTGAACTCTGTTTGTAATATCAGTTTTACAACGTGTTTGAAACGTCTTACCACGATCGTATTTGTTCTGTGCCGTCCAGCCTTCTCTGGAACTCTGTCAGTTTGTTTTCTCTTTCTTCCCGTACTCTGTTATACTCGAGAAGCCATTCGTCGTCTGCTAAGGGTTCGTAATCGTATGGTACCTGACCATTTACTTCGACTTCTAGATCTTCTTGGACTTGTTCGTGTTGCGGCTGGTCCACTTCAATGTCTTCATATACGTAGTCGGTAATATAGTTGAATTCCGAGTCGTTTTGACTGTCTTCCGATTCAGAATTATAGTTTGACATGCTTAGGTATTCACTATTGACCGAAAGGAGACACAGAGAAAGTTTTACGCAAGTTCTGGTTAACACTTCGCAACTGAAATGACTACATTGTGTATACTTTCCATTGCTCTGCACTGTAGCCTCGACCTTGGGTTACGGTGATGACGTAACACCCCTACTCATCCCCAGTCCCTAATATTCACCAGAATTGTGTCTTGATCACGAACTTCAAGCGCGTAAAAAAAAATTAAGAAAACATCAAACACAATTTTTTTCACTGCGATAACTCCTTTTGAGGTTTCTACTTTTCAAAAATAATATAATTAGCCAGGGCTCATATGCACATGACAAGGCAGTCCGTCAGTTCGTCCACGAGGTTCAGCAGCAAGGGAGACAGAAAAGAACTTTGACTCAAAGAAACAGCTATCATTACCAATTCTGTTTACTGCATTTCCAAGTGAATCTAACAGGTCTTTGAAATCATCAATTGAAAGAGTTTCAGCCGCCATTTTGTATTTTCTAGCACGCTGACCAGTTTAGCGTCTTCTCAAGTGTATCTATATCAATCAATAATCAATCGATATTCTCGTCTAGTGATATTTTTTTCTCGTACAGTGATATTTATCGCGTGCAGTGTTTTATCAAACTCGTCAAGTAAATTATTAAACTCGTATAGTGATAATTTAAACTCGCCTAGTAAAGTTTGAAACTCGTATAGTGATAATCGAAACTCGCCTAGTAAAGTGTAAAACTCGTGTAGTGACAATTTAAACTCATCTAGTAAACTCTTGAACTCGTATAATGATAATATTAACTCGTCTATTAATATTTTTGTCGACACACTTTTGTCCTGTTTGGCTTGCCATATAGATCCTGTTGCCATATAGATCCTGTAGATAGCTGTTGGTCGTCATAGAGTTTAATGGGGTTTTTCCTTTCGGTGATCGGACACCCCACCAACACAAACCGGTACACATACTTCTCATAGCTTATATTTAGATTAGCATAAACTAGATGTACAGTGCACTAGGCATTAAGTTTTACGCTGCTTGACCGAAGGCTTATGTCTCTTTTTTTACGTGTGGTATATTTTAAGTCACCCAGGTATAAAAATTGCCTGCCCTGTTTCAATTTTTAGCTACCCTGCGAAAGTGGAATAGCATTAACATCACTCGCGCCAAATAAAACCCAGCGTATCTTACGTGCAGATGCAACTTTAGAGTGACATGCGTCCTCTTTACGCCAAGGCGTTGACTTGGAAATTAATTTTATGTTAGTGATACATGTGTCACCCCCTCATAAGTAAAGCGATCCTAAAAAAATATCTCTCACCTCTTTGCAGGATGTGACGATTAACAAATATTAACTAAAATAAAAAAAGAACAACACTATACCATGTCTAGTTCATTATAATTTATCGTAAATTTTAGTTAACATTGTAGTAGCCCTGACGTCTCAACAACGTTTGGAGAACCGACGCCATCTTCCACTTATCAGTGTAGGTGTACGAATCTTCATTCCTTGGTACACTGTAAATTCAAAAGAGCTGTTTCAGCTCAAAAAGACAAATCAGCCCCAAAGGCACTACGGCTGATTTGGCCCTTATAGGGGTCGTTTTGAAAAATGAGGCCAAATTGACCCCATAGATTTCTAATTTGTCCCCTTTGTGTCATTTAAGTGCTACAATAAGATCCAATTTAGCTTTTTAGCAAGGGTCATATTGACCCCATTATTTCTAATTTGGCCCTTAGACCATTTCAGTCCTACAATAAGGGTCAATATAGCTTTTCAGCAGGAGTCATATTGACCCCATTATTTCTAATTTGGCCCTTAGGCAATTTCAGTCCTACAATAAGGGGCAATTTAGCTTTACAGCAGGCGTCATATTGACTCCATTATTTCTAGTTTGGCCATTAGGCCATTTCAGCCCTACATTAAGGGTCAATTTAGCTTTTTAGAAGGGGTTGAATACTAGCCTAGGGATAAATATTGTCAAACAAACCAGGTAGAAATGGTATATGTATGATCAGCTTTATTCCTTTTCTAGGGCATTAAAAAAATATTGAGGTTTAACATTAGAAATACTTTAATGGTCCTTTTTACAGTTTTAAGTGTTACTGGAGTGTTTTTGTCTAATCTGTGTATTACATATTAGAGTAAAAGCAACTATTCATCTTTTGTTTTACTACAAATCAGGTATATATATATATATATATTACATACTAATAAAATTGACTTCTTGTGTCCAAATTAGAGGCTAGTTCATACCATAGAGAATCAGAGAAGGTCTTAAATTAAACAGATGATGTAAAAGGGCATTAAATTGAAGTATTTTGGCTTTACAGCAACAATGTCATTATCAATCTTGTTCATTATATACATCAACATCATACTTGGGGCAAACATAGTTGAACTCATCATTGCCAACAGGCTTACAGATGTGCATTGGCCTAAATGTTACTAAGTCACTTTGCTTCATTACTCTTTTTGCTCCCCTGTTTGACTGTTTCACTCTATATGCATGTATGTGACCATCATAATGCAATGTTACGATGTCCTTTAACACAAAAAATACATCTTTTAACACATCCCTTTGGTTGGTAGTACATATTTTGGGATGACAGAAAACTGTGGCATCATTGCATCATAGCCTGTGTGAACCACAGTATCTTTCTTGTACTTTGTTCCATGGATAGTACACCAAGAACATGTAAAAAAAGAACATGTATTTATATATTAAAATCAATGTTGAGCATTAATTGCCAAGAACAAATGTAGGAAATAGTAATTTATTTTGCTAAAATAATTAATTTATGTTGCTAATATAATTAATCTTCTCTTATTTATGCAAATTAGCATGCATGTGGGTTTCTTGTTGACTGCAGCTGCATGCGCATTTCAGCTGGGAGCGATGTTTGGAATTTATATTTCCCAAAGTATAATAAAAGACACCTTTTAAAAAGATACAATAGATTAAATGTTAATGGACTTTCTACGCTACATGCATTTGACAAATTATGGTAGAAGTGTTAAATTGGAATTAGGGTTGAAGGTAACTATTCAATTTTATTAGAAACTTTACATGGTCTATTGCAAATCTGTGAATCTGATGGGCTCTCTAATCAGTGACTATTGGCTTCATTAGCTACTGATTGTCAGAAGTGTGCTCTCAAGACTTAAAAGGCTAATACTTTTTCAACCAAATTTGACTTTAAAATTAAACAAAATAATATTAAACCTGCTGTCATCTAGTCTATGGTAATTTCTACTATTAAACATTATTAGACACACACTCACTTTCTACAGCGTCATTACATGTAACTATCAGCTCAAATAAAACTTGGGCTTGTGGTCTAAATATTGTTACGTAGGGCTAATTAGTGCCACTACAAAGATATCAAAATAATGTAAATATATACAGTGAATCACAGTAATAAATTATGTAAAAATAAATTTGAGAATATGAAAATTGAGGTAATGTTTACTACCTGCAAATACTGTACATACATATACATGTATCTTGTACAGCATTGAGTGGGAATTTATAGTTTTCCCTGCTTTTCAATAATTAATTGCTTAGAAATCAAAGTAGTTGTGCCAGTGTCCATAATAGTATTATATAAATTGACATTATAAAAGTAAAGTTAGCATTACCAACTTTATGCTTTGAAGTTTTACTGCCCAATGGGTTAACAGCATCATCATAATACAATATGATCTGCAATGCTTGTGGGTCCCTTGAAAAGAGAGGATGTTGTGCAAAAGCTTGTGCATCACAGTTGATGTGGATTTTTAACCTGAGCAGCACATAATTTAGAAATGTACCAGTATATGTCAATGTTTTATGCCAAATAAATGTGAATAAACTACTTGATTTTTTTTTATTGTACTTGAATTGACAATAATAGACTGAAGACAATTCTGCTGACATGCAGTACATCCTTAATTCAGTTCATTTACATTTGTAGATATGCACTGTGCAGTAACATAAATCTTCACACTAGAGTGTGGTACAGTGTATATCCAAAAAATGTGTACACTTTTATACTACCAATGCTTACATGTATAGCTCCAGCCAGCAGGGTGACATACATATAGGGTGTACGAGTTTAATCCCTACCCCCCCCCCCCCCCCCCCCAATAAAATAAAATAAAAATTAATAAACCTGATTGATAAAGCCAGTCAAAATAGCACACCTGCTTTAGGATGGATGGGTCATTCAGCCATTGCTCCAAACTAGCAAGGAAAGGGATGTCTATAACTTCGTCTGGAAGTTGAACTCTTCTCCTTGAACCATGATATTGGCCAAGAACACGTCTGACAGGTTCCTAAAATTTTATGGCAAATTACGAATGAACAGAACTAATAACACGTCATTAGTATTTTATGTACTTTATGTCCTGGTAAGATATTCTAGGGGAAGGACCAACATGTATGTATGTCGAGGGAGGAGGAGGGTGGTGGTACTTACATTTGTACATTTATGACAACTGAAGCTGTACCAAGTCCAGATGACTTTGAAAATAAATCAACACCTACATCTACCCATGTAGGCTGGTTGTCCTTTTGGGGAAATAATAATATGACATTTCAAGATCCTGTTGAATATCTAAAATGATGCCAAAATATCTAACTATACAATAACTGAAACAAATACATACAAATGAAAAATAACACTTAACATTTTAACTTACAACAAATCCAAACATTTCCTTGAATGCAACTGTCTGCTCCTGCACAGTTACCATGCCTTGGAATGGATTTGCAACTTCAGAGTTTTCATCAAACAGAGCTCCCCATCCGACCAGTTTGCAATAATCCACTGTTGTTGTATTTCTCAGTTCATTGTTTACAGTTTCACACACTGACTGTACTGTTTGAGAAACAAGTGCAGTGCTACTCGTTATGATGTCATTCAATGCTTTCTGTGTTAGGCTGTGTATTTCCTTTATTCGTAACAGATATGCTGCACTGCTGCGCTGAAGTGAGTTTATATCAGAGAAATCAACTTGTTCTTCGAATTCAGTTTCTGAATCTTCCTCTGCTTCCGCTGCCAACTCATCATGCTCTTGATCATCACTCACATCAGTCAAGTCAAAATGAGTGATCTCACGTGCACTTTCAAATATTTCTTTGTAGATGGCTTCTGTAACCGTAAAAAAAATGTACGTACATCCACAACCATTTATACCACGTGAAACAAAACAAATTGAATCTGGTCCGTGAACTAACTGGTAATGATTAAGGAGAAGGGCTAAAGTACCCAAGATCGCACCAGTGCATATGTTATAATGGAAACCATTTTTTTCATTCTTGCGCAATTGCAAGCAAAGTCGAGATGCAAGAAGCGGGAAGGTTAGTTAAGTCGGTAAACATTATTGAAACGTTAGCCAGCTGGATTAGCTGTTTACTAAAGACAGCTGTCGTTGGGTGATGTAACTCTGATAACCTATCGCTACGTTGTCATTTGGCAAAGCAATAAACTACTGTGACTAATAGTTAATGATTGTTAGCGACATATAAATATGATTTCCCTCCAAAATTCCTCCTCTTTCCTGACTCGATTCTACAGTAGAAGACGTGTCTTACTAGAGTCCCGGTAGTGTCATAGCTCAAGCTGCTCGCCTGCTAAACAAAACCAGTTGCAATATGGAGTTCAACCCTTCGTTCACTGCTCCAGAGTTGAAGTTTTGGCTTGAGCGAAATCATTTTGAATTCGAAACCACCAAGAGGATAACTGGTAAGTTATGATTTATAAGCTTTATGTACATGGCCATCCATCAATCGTTTCACGTGCAGTATTATATCACTGTGGCATTTTCCAAGTCGACCAGGAGTTGAGATATGATTTCCCCATCTTTAAAGAACGAATAAGTTTCAAGAAACTGGTTGGAAAGATCACCAAAGACGAAATGGAGTCTTTCTCAGGCCTCTGCGACTCCAGTGCCTCGAGCATGCGCAGTGAAAATAACTGACCACCACACCTGAACGAAACGAGCAAGGAAATTATCACTGGATTTCAAGTGCCCTTTGGCATATAATCGTAGTCTTATAGAGCGCTTTAATTTGAAAAGCTTCTGTATTTGTGCATTTAGTGTATTTTGGTTATTTTTGCCAGTGATTTACTGACTTATTTACCTTTCTAACGTCTTTTTCACATAAGCTTAGTGAGTTACTCAGCCGCGTTGCTGGTTCCAGCGGCCGTTCTTCTCCTTGTTCAACTTCAAGTACAAGCAGTTTGTCTTTGCCAAGTCCTACTCCAAAATCCAGTGGTAACGATCTTTCTAGTCGTTCTTCTAGTTCTTGTTCTAGTAGCAACAGCTGTATGCCATTGGAATCTCCACTATTAAGCCCAAAGCGGGGACAAGTAATAATGTAAGTTATGTACAAAAATGTCAGCACCTACATGTAAATTATACTATTAAGCTTGACTACTAACCCGTAAGTTTGTGACGAAATGGAATTCGAAATTGCCACCTGAGAGGATTATGCAGTGTGAAGTTATTATTGCTAAAATCAAGCTCGCTTGAGACTGAAATCTACAAATGGCTTCTGGCTTATAGTTCTGTTAATAGTTTATTTGTACAGCATGAATAAGACAGCCTAATCAGAAAAGTATGAATGGGGTCTATTTTATGAGGTTGTTAACAACCAATTAGCCATTCAGGAACATTTGTTGTATAACGTTCAGTTTATAGAAGCTTTTATAACTGCAAGACGCATCAAGCTTTCAAAATCTGTTTGCAATATAAATAATTCAGCATCAAAATCGTTCATCAAAAATCTATGAAAGTCTGACCAAGTTAGGATTTTTGAATTGAACTTCCAGTAATTTGTGGTTGAATTCTGAGCAGCATCTTATTTGTTTTGCTACTATTCTAATTACGGATAATTGTACAGCAGTTTTCCACTTTTCGTGTTGTGATATTGTTTTTGTACTTCAGGAATATGCTTACAGATTAAACTTCCATTCAGTTGCAGATTTCATCCATAACCGTATAGGCAACACTTATATACAGTACTGTAGAGTTCCGAAAGTAACGACGCCCCTTACTTTCGGATTTAGCTTCAAGGGTTGTTACTTTCGGGGAGTGAAAACCGTTAACTTATGTAGGCCGGGATATCTCAATAACAATTGTGAGAACTGTGAAATCATATGCACAGTTATTGCAACCTTAAAAAGTGTTTTTATTATAGATCAAGGTGAACAAACAAAGTTTGCCAAGTAATGCTGAACAAAAAAGTGAAATTCAGGGGTTGCTACTCTCAGGATTTATTAGCAACCATCAAATTTTAACATTACTTTCGGGAGGTCGTTACTAATGGACCTTTACGGTAATTTACGTGGAGCTAGCTGTAAACATTATATAATATTTATTATCTACAGACAATTTGCCAGATAGACATACACGTGTAAGCTTCTCACAATAACTTCAGTAACAGTGTTGCAGAAGCTCCATGTTGAATTTTATAGCTAATTTATTTAAAGAAAAGCTGAGCATCTTACTTCCTAAAGGTGGATTTTGTGACTTTTCTGGCAATATTTTGCTGGCAAAGTTCTAAACTTAGTATCCATTTGGAGGAATGCAGGTTATTGCACTTGGGGATTTTTACCAACTATCACCAGTACCAAATTACATGGACAGTGGAAACTATGCTTTTGAAAGCAGGTTATGGAAAAATACCTTTCCACACTCTGTACTTTTTGACCAGAGCTTTAGAACTGAAGATCATCAGCTCCTTGATGCTCTTCATAACATTTCACTTGGAGAGTGCCCAGAATCTACTCAAGACCTTATTGAGAGTTTAGAGCGCTCAATTAATCCTGTTGATTTTGGTTTGAAATATATTCCTCAGATCCATGCCCTGAATGAGGATGTAGACTTTACAAACATGATTATGTTAGACTCTCTTCTAAGTGAACCAGTTAATTACCCTTCGTTTGATGATGGCAATAAGTCTTTGCTTAACAGGAAACTAATTGCTAGTCCAAAGTTGGAGCAGAGGTTATGGTCATATATAATATTAATTCCAAATTGAGAAATGGAATGCGTGCAAGTGTTATTGGTTTCCAAGAAGGACTGCCTGTCATTTCTTCCCCAGTTTTTGGAGTTGCCTCTGCTATCGATAGAGTGACTTGGCCAGTATATGACAACCGTGATCCAACTAAAGTTATTGCAACTAGAACACAGATTCCTCTCAAGCTTGCCTGGTCTTACACAGTGCATAAGGCACAAGGTACGAGTCTTGATGCAGTTAATGTCAATACATCAAAATTGTTTGCCCCTGGACATTTGTATGTTGGCTTATCACGTGCAAAATCTGTTGCTGGCCTGAGAGTTGTTGGATTTTCCAAGAAGAAAGTGATCAAACCACCCAATCAAGTGTTACAGTTTCACACTAATTTGTCCATTGGAGAGGTTAAACCATGCTATTCATGCTGTCGAAATACCTTAGCACTAGCCACTGAAGTCCAGGAGCTGAATGTCATGATTGATGATAATGACAACTTCAATGAGGTCAATTTAGAAGCTGTGGACCAGTTGGTTAGATCATTTTACGAAAGAGACAATTCAGATTCTTTAATCAATCTTGATGAACTTCTTCAAAGTATGGAAACAGGAGAAGTCCTCTCCACTCCTCCACAATCCTTTGATGTGAATGGATTCCTCGAGTACTTGAAAAAGGATGTACAGGTAGATTATTCTGCTGAACTTGTTTCAAATGTTAATTCACTGCTTACTCAATAGGCAAGAAAAAAGGCTACAATTGAAAACAAGTAAGCATTCTATCCATTCAACAGGATAACAGTCAAGGAAAAGCTGATTCCCATCTACGGCTTAGATCAATGCTTCTGCAAAACCCATCTATTCTATCCTCAAGAGCCTATGTCAAACCGGAAATCCAAGATCTGTGTAAAGGTTATGGGATAGTCTTCAGACAAAGCCACAGCAAGGATAAGCTGAGCACATTGTTGGTCACCAAAATAAATGAGGTTCAACAAATACCAAATCCAGAGGCATTTAATGATGGAACAAATGATGTGCCAATAGCAGAGAGAGAGCAGAGTAGTGCCCATCCACCAGTACATGTATCTGTTAAGCCAAGTCAGTCAATTCAAGGTTGCTAATTAGATCATGTTTGATTTACATGTTACACAATCATGCAAAACCTGGATAAAATTCAAATATTACCATCAAACAATACTAACTTAATTGTGCTAAAATTCTATTTGCATATACAGTGTATCTAATATGTACATAATATACATGTATCAGGCTCATATTTTTTTCATTAATGTATTTTGTTGATAATTTAAACATTTTACATAATGTACAATATATGTAAGGTATTACTTTGCTCTCAGTACCCCATTTCAATATGAAGTGGTGCCCAAAAGTGATAGTCTTGTTCTTAATTTGTTAGGTCCCACTGAGCAAACAGTGCAAAATCAACCACAAAGGAAGCGTTTCAAGCCCTCAAGGGAAGAGGAGATGACACTTAAAGAAGTCCAAACCCTTGGTAGAGCTATGCCAATGGCATTTCAAAGGTCTGTTCAATTTAGGACAACCCTGAAGGCAATTGTTAACTGGCATGAGGGTCACAAGTAATTGCCAATTGTAACTTTGAAAGCAAAGGATTTATTACCATTTCCCTTGAAGTGTAGATTGCTAGCCATCCCTACTACATGTATTTCCATTAATTTCTATATGAGCATGAAGCACCTAAAAACAGAAGGCCATTAACCCTTTGAATACTGGACGTGTTTGGGCTGAATTGGTGAAATTCAGAGCGCTAACTCAACCCTCCTCCCTCAGTTCAAGTTTGGCTAGCCTGGGGTAGTTAAATACTACTGACCGTTTAAGCCAAGGGCTCAAGCTTTCCCCACAATGCCATTTGGGAGGGTTCTTCCCTCGTGAAATGGTAAGTTTGTTTCTCGTGTAGGGTTTTGAATGAAATGAATCCACTGTAAGAGAGCCACACACTGTGGTCGGTTGCTATGGTATTCTCTCCCGTTGTTGTTTTTGGTCACGTGACCAGTTGGCTCTCTGATTCAATCAAAATGGCGTCTTGCAATATTCGTCATAGTACGAGGGCTCGTATATATGCATTAGCTGTTTTCACAAGCCTATTTTTGTTCAAAATAAAGTAACAGTTATCTATTTACCCTCTCCGAAGCTCAGTTCCTAGATTTTGCAACGAGAAACGCCCGCAATGAGTCAAACAAGTGACATTGTGTTTTGCGTGTACACAGGTTTACACACACTACCCCTGACAGTAGCAGTTTTGTGATTTACCTGTCATAAGAGCTTGGGGTAAATAGAGCAATTTCCCCTTGACAACCCTACAGAGTAATTTATGTATACTGAATAATTTGTCGAAAACACGTGAGAGTCGCCATTTTGCATCAAATCTCTCGATTTTTTACCTTACGCTTGATGTAAGAGCAAAAAAGTCAAAGGGAGAAGTTAGATAAACATATACTTGAAGCAGATGAATGGATAGTGGTCCAAACCCAAGGTGAGAAACATTGTTTTAAACTCCATGTTTATAGGCAACGTGTCCTTCCCTGCTGTCCGCCATTTTGTTTCTTCGTAATTTGAGTCTTCTATTTCAACAAATCCTACTGTGCTTTACTATATAGTTCATCGACAAGCTGCTCTAGGAATAGAAGACGTAGCAAACGACACGGACACTCTGGAAAATATGATTCGAAGCGTCCATTTAGTGGATTTTGGAAAAAGTCGCCATTTTACCTGCTCAAGAAAAGGCAAGGGGAAGTTCGAGAGAAAACCGAAGAGATCGAGCAACGGGAAACGGCAGTTACGGACAGCGATGAACTAATCGCAAGTAAGACACAGCAGCTTGAGTGTATTGTCCGGGAGAAAGAAAACTACATTGATAAAGCAGGCAAGTTAGTTTCTTAATTATTTGAAAGCCTGTGATGCATTTAATAGCTATTTAGCTTAACTCATACATGTAGTCATAATAAAAGCTTGAAAATATTAGCATACTTTATAAACTGAAGCTGATATAAGCCATTTTTGCACAGTTTTAACTTGGTTGTGTTATATACATACATACATGTACATTCACACTTTATTTCCATTATTGTTGAGCGTTCTCATTTTCTGGGGCTGGTTGGGAAAGCAACTATATAGAGAAAGCCTGAAATTAGTACTATATAGTGACTTCCCATTGTAAGCCTTAACTTAAGCTTATCTATTTCCAATATAAGCTTAACATTAAACATTTATTTTAAAGTTTTAATTAACAGGAAAACATTGGCCTTAATCGTACACACATAACTTAATTACATTGCACAAGATATAAACAATTATGTCTAATATCTTTTCCATTTTCCCATAGAAAATGTGCTAAAGATAACTCAGAAGAAAAAGGATGAAGTAGACGATGTGTTAAAAAAGCAAGAGGAAAACCTGCAAACAATCAACCTCCAGTATGTCAAGCTCAAGACACTGCTTGATCAGAAGGGATACTCCCGTGCAAGAAGACTGAACAGGAGTACTACTCTGGCAACAATCTCAAGTACTAGCTCCAGTCTTCGATACCGGAGGAGACAGGAAACAAGCAATGTGTTAGAATATATTCATGGGGGAATTGAGGGGGGTGTGTTTGGGGCATGGGATTTTCAAGCAGCAAATGCAAAGAAGGAAACAATGGATGACCTTATTGCAAGTTATAAGAGGGGGAAGTATTTACAGGGTATAATATGTCAAGCCATGAAGGATTACAATAGTTCTGATGAAGCACTTAAACAGGCAGTTGGCTTAAAATATAAAAACTTTCTCTCTAGGAGGAAGTTTTCTATACTCTGCAAAACTCAGTCTTCTGTTTTTGATGCTAACGAGGAAGTATGGTTACCTCGCAACATGAAATGCTTAGGTATTGATATGCAAGTACCATTTAGCCGTATATCAGACGATAGTGTAGAGAAATTTGTTAAGTCTTTAGATATAGGTCATGTCAACCAAGTTCCTAATTTTCCAGGTGTAACCAGAACTGTTACTGGCTTGGTTTTTATGATAGTAGATCTCCATTTGAGACTGCCCCATCTATACCGCAAATTAATTTGGTTTAATGATAATACTAACCATTTCATTTTCCAGTTTTCAGATGATGGTGCCCCAGAAACCTCTGAGCTGTCAATGACAATTGGCAGCATTACATTTTGGAATTTAGGGGAAAGGGTAAGAAGTCGAGAATATCAGTACTTGCTCCACTGTGTCAGTCTTGGAGAGAAACATGAGGTAATGGAGCTACTCTGGCAGCAACATACTGAAGAAATGTTGCTACTTGAGTCTGGTGTTTTCACTTTGTGCGGGAGAGAATGCACATTTGAATTTCAGCCCAGTGCTGACATGAGTTGGCAGAGTTGGGCTTGCAATGAATTGAATCAAGCTGCCACCTACCCTTCCCCTTATGCTAATGTGTGTAAAGGTAACATGTCAACCATGGGTGGTAGCATTGGTCATGATTGTGATAATACATGGAATCCATATACTACTGCAATAAGAGACGCACACTCTAAACAGATCAAACATTTCCTTGCAGCTCTGCCTTCTAGCACTAGTGATGCAACATGTCACAAGAAGCAACTTGCATTCATGGCTGAACATGGCATGCGTCAATTAGGCCCACCACGCATTGGTATTTTTGCAGACCGAATGAGACCATATCCCTTGCACTGTGAAATAAATGCATGGCAGCAAGTCTTAGATGTAATTTATTCTGAGTCGGTACAAAGGGGTACATTTAATACATTTGTTGATATTTTATCTGCCCCCATAGGAAGTAGCAAACAAGAGGAAGAGAGTGGGCTTGCTTCTGCTACTGTAGAAGACATTGATGGTAGTAATGCAACATTAATAATGCAACCATTAATAATGCAACTGATACCCTGAGTAATTTACAGGAACCAAGTCTAGTGCACACAAATGGATGTGGGATGGCTTATCTTGCCTCTAGAATAAAGGATCATTACAATGATGAAAGCAAACGCAACAATAAGTTACAAATTCGATTAATTGGTGATCAGGCTATTGGGTTGGCAAGGTATAGTTTTAGACTGATTGATAGTTTGCACATTCCAGGAGAATCTACAGCCCAAAAACTTAGAAGAACAGCCCTTTCAAAAATTTCTGAATATCTTAGAAATGCTGGAGGGCTGTTCAATAAGATTCATACCAACATGGGCGAGGTTGACCAGTTAGAGGAATATTGCCAATTATATTTTAACCTTTTAGTGCTATTTTTCCTCCTTAGCGTTAATGTAACAGTTTGGACAGTAGGGTATGCCATACCCTACCATGCAATGAAGTTATATCAAAAGTTCAAAGTTGGGTATGGCATTCTTTCACTGCAAGCGAAGGAGTCGAAGCATGCTGGGCTGAAAGGGGAACTTTCTTTGACAAATAGATCTACGAAAAGTTCTTCAAGTGGTAAGTGGTGGCAGGTGATGAGATCAAATTATGTTCGAGCATTTTATATTCCCGAGCATCAACCTTCGCCACCAACCTATACCTCACATTTCAAGCCGCGCATTCCACCTCACTGTGAGTTTGCATATGTTTGCAATTGTGGTAGAAAAAAGGAGCCTATAGAAGCAAACTGCAATGTGTGTAGTGGTAGTCAAATTATCATTGAATGTGCACAACAAGGGTGCTTATTACCCAATGTCATTTCCATACTTAAGCCAATTGTTTGTAGTGAATGCAGCAAAAGATTTGCTGATCGACAAAGTCTCGAATCACATGAAAATGTTCATATAGTACGTAGACCTAAAGCCCAAGCTATTACTATAAATCCCAAGTCTTTGTCTGTAGCTGACTTAAAAAAAGAGTCACAAGCTAGAGGACTTTCAACTTCTGGCAGGAAAGAAATACTGCAAAGGAGACTTGAGGGTGTAATGGCAACAGAAGTTTAGCCTGATTTATGTTCATTTGATGACAGTATAAAATGTCAATACAAAAATTATCAACAAAGTAGGCATTTAATTGAAGTTAGTCAAAATATTAACTCTCCCGTGTGTGTACAGTGATTTATTGTATTCATGTAATGAGAATTTAGACATTGATCTAAGCATCCTTTACTTATTTATTGTACAGTAGTTATATTATATATACTATAAATCATTGCCAATATAAAAAATAGCCAAATAGCTTGTAGTATTGTTTTAGTTGGGGGTGGGGTTGCCGGGGGGGGGGGGGGGGGGGGGGGGCTCCCACATTGAAAAGAAGGGGGTGATCAGCCATCGCTCTAGAAATGACCCCTAAAAGGTATGACGTGTCACATAATGAGCATTTGCCAATAGACCCCCTAAATGGTACAGCTGATCACCCCCGTCATTTCAATATGGGGAGTCCCCCCAGGCTCTAATGTTCTGAGTACAGACTGGACTGCCTTTGGCACAGTTCACCAAATGGCAGAAATTAGCTAATAGACCTAATCGGCTAATGCAGTTGCTACCCATTCAGATCATGTGATGTCAACATATGTTACTCTGGGGAATTGTTCCTTTTTATTCTAATCGTACTGCAATCATGCGTATCTGATCATAATTAAATTTCAAAAAGACAATTCCCCAGAGTAACATTTGTTTACGTCACATGGTCTGAATTGGGTAGCAACTGCGTTAGCCGATTAGTTCTATGGACACTCAGTTGTGTCTTTACAGTGAAGTATATATATGTGTGCAGCCAACTCCTTTTACAGAGAACTTGTTATTAGGACTGACACGTGACTGTATTTATAATTTGTTTGGACAACTTAGATATTACCAGGAGTCAAAAGTACATTTAAGTAGACCTTCAATTTGTGACCAATACATTTTGTATACATTATTGATACATTATAAATCATTGTCTATCTATCTATCTATCTATCTACATATAAATAGCCCACTTTTGATATACACATTGCTTAACACACACAAAGGCTTGAGTGCGCGGGCCGGGGTCATAACTAATGTATTACTTTTTCATTTCAGGAATCAATGCATAAATGTACTCCTAAGCCTCAAACTCATTCCTTTGTGAAGCACTAATATATCAAAAGTGGTCTATTAGTGGCTTTGATTATTAGAGTGATTTCACAAAACCTGTGAAACAATATCCATTAGACCTAAACAAACAAATGAAAAATTAATATTTTGTTTTCTTGTTTCTATTTCGTGTTCCCTGGGTCCTACTGATTGACAAGCCTCTGCAAGTTCAGATCCACGGCAAAGTCATCTCTGTCGTACCTCTGTACATAAAATGAAACAGTTACTTTTTCCTGCTTCATATTGTACTCTAGTAGAATGGGGGTTTTCTCTGTTACAATAACAGAAGCTCGGCCTTTCAGTTGGAAAACACTCCTTCCATTTATCACCACCTTCTCAAACTGCCTCTTTTTTTGAAAATTTTCTCCTCCAAACCTAGCAAGCGAGAATATCTTGTTGGCGGACGTAATCGTATTTATTCCGACTATCATTTGTCCCTTCTTGACTTGACAGGATGCGCCGTATCCTCTCGAAATATTTGCAACATGCCTGAAAATATTGTACGGGACAAAGAGTTTGAAGGGGGGCATAAGGCCAGTGTTTCTTGACCTTCCAAGTTTGGAGTAAATATTTTTTCCAATTTCCTTCAAGTATCCGTCTATTAAGGGACCAGACAACTCGAGTTTATTCCCACATCTCTCTTCCAGAATTGGGTCGAGATTCTGCATCCCGTAGTTCGGCTTTTTGTTGGATTGCCAAACTGCTCGTAGCCATTCTGGCTCAATTAAACATTTCATTTTAACTGTAGAACAGTTCCAGAATTTTTCGGAACGGTCAGTTTCATAACCAGAGTCGCCCAGGTTAAGATTATTAAGCCAAGATGCAAGTTCTGTATTTACTGCATCCGCCATCTTGTTTTTCTATTTTATTGGTAAAAACCGCTGATAATAGTGATAATGAGCCCGCACTTCCGGGAGAAAATTACATAGCAACTTACCACCGTGACAGGCCATCATTAAGACTGAGGATGGCTAAAAAAAGTACTAGACTTGCCTTTTGTAGGCTTTGTGAGGGATTTCACAGGGTTTTTCTGTTGTGTTTGTGCTTGAAATCCTTGAAATTCTGCATTTGGTGATCTTTTCCCCCTAATAAATCTATTAGGATGTGTTTTTTGTCACTTTAAAGAATGGCAATCAGGATTAATGCTTCGCAAGCCCTTGTTTATATTTGAACAATAGAAAACCGTTACAATCCACATTTTCGTACTGCCTATTGCCATTCTTTTAAGCAACGGCTAGAGTCCAAATATCACTCGTGGTTGTAGGGGCAAAAGACTTCTACAGGAGTCCCAGAGGTGTTTTGTGCAAACAAACCTGGTGGTTGGAAAGATTTGACGAAAACTGGAAATAATATCGAAACATTGTTTTTCCAGCACGTACACGTATAGATATGATGCAATACTTTTTTCCAGTTACACGTACATGCTTCATGTATTGGCTGGTTATGGCTGGTTCAGGATTCAAAGTGTTAAACCCAGCATGCAATAAATCCACCTCCCTCTTGCACTAGTAGTTGCTTCTTTTCTTTGAATGGAACCTCTGGATCCACGAGTGTATAAATAGATTCTCTGTGTGGAGTTAGTCGTCGCCTGTCTTCCTTACTGATAGGTACATATCCTCTAACAACATTATGTGTCGCTTGGACGAGCGAATGTACTTGTTCTGGAGATGCCGTTTCGAGGAGAAATTGAAGTTAAGAGTTGTAGAAACCGACGATTTCAGGTAAAGGCAATCGCAGCATCAGTTTAAACAGTCATTACTTAGTGCTGTTTAAGAATCCACGTGACAAACTACAAATGTTAACACTGGCCAAGCAAATGTATCCCATGCAGACGGAGTATTTTCTCAACAAGTACGAAAAGGCTGTTAGGAGACCTTATGGTTATTTGTTTGTCGACTTAAAACCAAATACACCGGAGGGCTGTAGGTTAAGGACCAATGTTTTACCCGGTGAACCACAAGAGATATCTAACGAGGATAGCGTTTCTAACGTACTGCGTAAGTACGTCGAGCAGCAGAGCTTTACAATTTCCCCGCAAGTACAAAAAATGCAAAGCTTGAAAGATGATATGAATAGGGTATTAAACCGTAATGATCTCAGTCAGACCCAGAAAGCAAGAAATTATGTCCAGCTTCAAAACAACTTTATGAGGTATAAACACCAAATGAGATACTATCCTGTACCTCCTACAACTCTTTCACCTGGTATCTCAACCCAACCCCAAGAACAAGAAATACCCGATACACCCATCACACCGCAACAAGTATACCTAGATTCAGCTGAACCAGCCACAGTGCCGTATTCAGGAAAAGTATATCAGTCCCCAGCCACGAACATTTCTTTGAGCTCGCCAACCATACCGCCACAATTACACCTAGATTCGTCTGAACCAGCCACAGTGCCCAATTCAGAGAAAACATACGAATCCCCATTCCCTAATATTTCTTTGTCTTCTTTGAACTCATCAACCAAAAAGCTACTCTCCCCACTACGAAAAAGAAGAAAACGCAGACGTTTGGAACTCAAAAATTACTTGGATGATGATGCCAAAGAAAGTGTTGGACCTTATCTAAAAGCCGATCGGATCAGACGATCAATGCGAATCCGGAAGCCTTACAAGTATTAAGATTGCATTAGAGCTGGAGACAGTTAGCGTTGGGTCACGGTGGAGTGGATTTGGGGCTAAATTTGCATTGTAAATCATATCGCTTATCATGTTTTGAATCAATAAAATCTTGTTCCGAGTAGTTTGTTTTGTTGATTATGGTAATTATAGTTCAGTTTTAGAGAAGAATTTGCATCACAAGAGTTTTCCTCCAAACAATAGGCTCTTCAGTTATCGCTAATCCCTAAGGACAATAGCAAAATTTCTCTAATGAATCATAGTGGATTTTGTATACAATTATATGGAAAGCCACAACTGTCTTATGGGCTACACATGTGTTTATTCATGTGCATTTAAAAATACAAGCACACACTTTTCACTGATGAGTGGCAACATTTCCTTTATAAGCACTAGCTTTTCATTCACGAGCAGTACATCTTTCGTGATTATGCACTCGACTTCTTGTTATGAGCAGTGCATCAGTCATTATGAGCAGTACATATGTTGTAAACTGGACTATACTTTTCGTTATGGGCAGTACACAGTTCGTTATGGGCAGTACACAGTTCGTTATGGGCAGTACACAGTTCGTTATGGGCAGTACATCTGTCATTATTCGCACTACACTTTTTACTTATACTCGGCTATATTTTTCGTTAGGGGCAGTACACAGTTCGTTAGGGGCAGTACACAGTTCGTTATGGGCAGTACTCAGTTCGTTATGGGCAGTACTCAGTTCGTTATGGGCAGTACACAGTTCGTTATGGGCAGTACAGAGTTCGTTATGGGCAGTACAGAGTTCGTTATGGGCAGTACATAGTTCGTTATGGGCAGTACACAGTTCGTTATGGGCAGTACTCAGTTCGTTATGGGCAGTACATAGTTCGTTATGGGCAGTACACAGTTCGTTATGGGCAACCCACAATGCAACAGTGTCAGGTTTGCGCAAGCGCGTTGTTACCCTAGTCACCATGCCTCTAAATATCACATTGTAGCGCCATTTTTTTAAATTACACCATGGCCGTAGTTGAAGGCAAGGAAATGGCTGCTGTTTTAAAACAAGTTGGATTGGGAAAAGTTATTGAAAATTTTACACGGGAGAAAATAACTGCAGACCTTGTATGCAAGTTATCGCTTTACGATTTTGAACAGTTAGGCGTACCGAATCGAAGCGATATAATGTTACTAAGGATAGCATGTTCAACAATTGGTAGCCAACCGCCAAGAAAGGTTCAGGAAAGTTGTGGTGCTCCAAAATTCGAAATCCCTAAATGCGTGTTGGTAAACTTACTTGAAGAAGGATTCCTAATCAAAGAAATTGGTTCCATGTTGTCTGTTTCTGAGAGTACCATTTATCGAAGGATGTCCATGTATGGGCTAAGCACATTGGAATTTACTCAAATTACGGACCAAGAACTCGATGTTGAACTCAGTAAAGCAGTAACTGAATTCCCACATTGTGGAGAAAATCTATTAAAGGAAATATTGTTAGGACAAGGAATAAAAATCCAAAGAATGAGACTCAGAGACAGCATCCACCGTGTCGACGAGGAAGGAGTTAAACAAAGGAAACGTGGCTGCCTACGGCGACGGGTTTACAATGTGGCAGGACCGAATCATTTGTGGCACATCGACACAAATCATAAACTTATTCGATGGCATTTCGTCATTATCGGTTGCATAGATGGATTCAGCCGCTTAGCAGTAGTTTTGGAATGCAGAAGCAACAACAAAGCAGATACGGTTTTTGAGTGCTTTTTAAAGGCAGTCGAAAATTACGGTTTACCGAGCAGGGTTAGGTCAGATAAAGGGCGAGAAAATATTATGGTTGCAGATTACATAATCAGGAGGCGGGGTGCTGACAGAGGTAGCATGATAACTGGTAAAAGTACACATAACCAGAGAATAGAAAGGCTGTGGCGAGACGTGTTTAGTGGTGTTTTAAGCCTCTACTATCAGCTGTTCTATTTCATGGAAGACCAGCAAGTCCTAGACCCATTAGATAGCCATCACATCCTTGCCCTACATCATGTATACCTTCCACAAATCAGTGCCAAGCTAGAATACTGGAGAAATGTCTGGTCAAGGCATCGCATGCGAACAACAAAGTCAACACCCATGAGGATGTGGGTTGCTGGTCAGTATCAAAACCCAGTAGGGATGGATGAGCTGTCAGTTTCTGAGGATTATGGTGTCGAGGGTATTATCCATGATGATGATAATGGCGATAGTAGACCAATTTTCGAGCCCCCATCGAGTCAGCTAAGTGTGCAATGTTTAGATCAACTCAAGTCACAAATACCTCCCAACTGGACTTCAACTAATTATGGAATAGATGTTTACTTGAGAGCACTAAGCATCATTAAGAGACACAGTTAGACCGTGATTATTCAATTGCCCAGCGATTTCTCTTAATTTTATTTATTGTTTGACAATATACGTATAGGACTTTTTCAATAATTTTATTCTCTCACTATGCTGAGATTTAGTATGTAAGAGGAAGTATATATTAATAATGATATTAATCAGCAATAGGCCTTTTGAATGATACAAATCACATGGTTGTACTGGATGGCAACAAAATATCTGACTTGTGTTTGTAAGTGCTATTTTCCACCTCCAATCGATCTTTCTAAAACTGCACTTTTGATTATTGTTTGGCATCCAGAAAAGCCTTTCCCATGGAATCAAGAGCTCAATTAATTCATTATTTAAGTGTTTATCAGCATGAGACTGTATCCTACAAGAGGCCTAGAAAAAATGAGTCCATTTTGCATTCAAGAATACTGCTGGATGCCATGACTACAGACATATTTACTCGTCACTTGCCTTATCTTGATATACATTTTGTGTGTAAAATATTCATAAATAGAAGTGACAAGATGAGCTATTCACAACTGTGTATTGTAGTTTAAACTTCTCCTTCTTGCTGGTATGTGTGTATATTTTACATTGGAATGAATGAGGAGTAAATGCTCCCGGTCATCACATCTATTGTGAAAATTCCATAACTGTAACTATTCTAACAATAACATGATGAAGAGCTCATTAATACAAATGTATATACCTGAACCCAAGTCACTTCAGGCCAACCTTTATTAGTGGATTATGTGTAATATAAAAACTTTTCGCAACTTGCTGTCAAACCTGATACCCAGGTTGCAGATTGCTTGGCTCCAGGCTCCAACATGTCATAACTTCCTAAGGAAACAAAACATCTTACAGTCGAACCTCCAATAATGGGCACATATGCCAGTATGACGTCACGTTTCGGCTCAAACACGGATTGGTGCCTGCGTAGGGGAACTGGCCATTTCTCTTAACTGAGAAAACACATTGTAACCTACATGTAGATGAGGTCCCAGTGCCTGCTTACAGGAGATTTGACTAACCCCTTAGTAAGACAACAGGTGGACCTTTGGATATACATGTAAACTAAACTGTTATGCATGCCATACATACATGTATATAATTTGTTTTATTTTTGAATTGGGAGGTACATGTACATGTATAACAAAACGTTTTGACCCCTTTTGCATTCTATATACCTATGAACCTCCAAAAAGATTTGAGCACTTCTGCAAAGAAAGTTTAGGATGAGAGAGAATAGTTGATGTTCTATGCTTGTTTGGAATTACAGTGAAAAATTGAAGAGGTTGATGCAAGAATAGTGTAAGTGACTTGTGATCAAGTTCCAAATTCTCCTTTTGAAAACAAAGAACATAAGGAGAATTTAGAATGTGATCAGAGTCACTTATGCTGTTCTTGTATGGACCCCTTCAATATTGTTGACCTTTCCTGACCCATGACCACCTAAGTAATATATTCTCTATAAATTGATGTTGTTGTGATGGAAATGCACCATGAGGAATAATGCATTAATGAGATGACATCTACCCAGGCTTTTACTTATGCAGTCATGGGTCAGGAAAGGTCAATTTTTCACTATATTTCAAACAAGAGTAAAACAAAGTATTCTTTGCAAATTAACCAAAACTTTTTTCACAGAAGTGTGCAAAACATTTGAGGTTCATAGGTATAAAAAAATGCCAGAAAGAAGGGTTACAGTGTGTACACGTAGGCGCATTTTAACGACTCGGGAAACCATGAGTTTTGTTTTCCCTTCACCCTCTGAGCACTAAGATGCATTTACCTAGCTCCAAAATATGCATTTGCAAATGCATAATCATAAATGTTGAATAGGGCTTCAGGAGAGGGAAGAGGTATTAAGATTGTTGCCCTTGGTATTCTAAGGCAATTAATACATGTGTTTGAAGTTGGAAAAAAACTTGTTTCCACTTCCACAAAAACAAGAGATGGCGCAATTTTGAACCCAAGAACTGGCTCCTCTTCTGCGCCTGTGGTGAAGCGCAGAATGTGCTCTAAGGTAACATTACCCCGTCGTCCACCTGTGATAAAAATAGTAAACAAATGCACTTAATAATGCAGTCATTATAAGGACACAGCCAAGAACTTCTGCAAATCATGGAGATGTCATAATAGGCCTTTTGCAGGAATGCAATCAGTGACATGGTTATACTGGATAGCAAAAAAAATGAAAGGCTTTATATGAGATTGGCAGTGCTATTAGCAAAACCTATTAAATGACATTTTCCACCTCAAACATTTGCCATCCAGCATCCATGGCAATGCCTTTCTAATGGGGTTCACAAGCTCAATAACATTCATTCATTAACAAAGTATTATATCAGTATGTGACTGTTTCCTGCAAAAGGCTATCTCAAATTTTCCCTTCTAAAACTTGGAAAAATATATCTCAACTTTTCAGAATACATGCAGTTCGATCTAATATACACGTACCATAAGTCCATCCCTAATGTACATTATTTAATGTGTATAATACCATGATAGCTTCGGTTTTCTTTGTTCTGCCGGGACATTAAGTTAACCTCTAAATCCCTCACTGGCACCATGCAAGAGGGAAAATTAGAACTAAATTTCCCTCATTAACATGCATTTACTGTAAGTACATAATATTGTGATTATACAATGTAATACATGTAGATGATTGACATATGTCCAAGCGCATGTGTTGCAAGAGCACATACGATGAGTGGCACAAATTAATATGTATACAGGACTTTTCATAATAAAGCTATTTTCATAGAGATACATTGTAACCCTTTCACTTACTTGCAGCTTCTCTCAGATACTTGAGGAATATTCCATATACTGCCCCCTCAAACCTTCTCCTGTTTGAACCTTCGTCACTGAAATCTGGGATCAGAAGATTGGTAATCTTCTTCAGTGTTAGGAGGCTTGCTGGGCTTGGGTGTAGTAGATGAGAAAATGTAGGAAACTCCTGAACAATCTATATTGTAACCAATGTCAAAAAATAGTCAACTTTTAATACTACTTGTCCAGCAAGCAAAGATAAAAATCCAAGAACTGCTTCAAACCAGTTAGCATGGATGTTTGTGTTTCACTGCCAGGCTTTCTCTCTATACGTACATTGACCAAAATTGTTTTCTGATACTAGAGATGTTTAATGCAAATTACATTAAGAGATATTAATATAAGGATTACATGTAGTAATGTTAAAGGGGATAAATGGAACCCAGTTTTTATTTTCAATCTAGAATGTGCATGACCAACATATTTTTTTTTTGTTACTTGTCAAAATTAATTTAAAAGTGTCAAATATTTTTATCATAAATATCGATTCTACATCAAGTGAATAGTTGAATATTTCTCGATTTGAGCGTTGTATCCATGAGTTAAAGAGGTTTCTATTTATAATATATATTTCAAGCCAGTGACATAAATTTGGTCTTCATTTATTATACAAAAACATACTAGTAAAGATAAATGACCTTTCGTAAATATCTATGTTATATTGGTGATTCTACCAAATATTTTGTAAAATCAGTAAATGGTTTCATTCACAAGGAAAAAGAAACGAAAGTACAGTAAATTCCCAAATTTACATGTATGGTACATCACATCATTAGCATATTGGAAATAGAAACCTCTATAACTCATAGACACAACACTCAAATCAAGAACTATTTTACTATTCAACTAATTCATTTGATGTAGAATTTCTGGTTTATAAAGTTAGTAGTAAATTATCAAGTCAACCTGTTTACAGTTAACTACTACATATATATTCCACAAAAAGCAAAAAAAAAACTTATTTCTAGCATAAAACTGTTGTAGAAATGGACAACACTCTCCTCATCAAACCCCTCTTTTATCCTCTGGCTTTGACCCAGCTCTTTTCTATATAGCTACAGTACTGTAGAATCCCAAATGAAAACATTTCACATGTAAAACAAATGTAACATGTACCTGAAATATTCCCAATTCAGCTAAACCATTTCTCAAATTCAGTAGGCATGATGATGGCCTTGCACTGAAGAACACTTCTTCAATGTTGTCCTCTCCAAGAAATTTGGGGATTTGGCCATTTCGAAGGATACTTAAACCTGTGAATAGCCAAAATATAATATTGTTTTAAAGACAGTGTTCAGCTGATTCAATAGTTCGAACAACAATTAAAGCAACAACAAATGCATTCAGTCAGCAGAGTTCCCAGAGGCATTTGTATTGCATGTGGCAATTCTCACAGATGAGCTGGAATGAGCTCTCAATGGATGCTAAAATGGGGCATGCATCTTTTCTAATGCTATGTGAGCCTCCATATACCAGTAAACAATGTACAGTACATGTATGCACAAGGCTCATTCCAGCTCTTCTATAAGAATATGAAACTTCCATATTTGAGTGTATTGGAGAGTGGGACAAAAATATGGCATGTCCATAGTATTACCATAACTGTAACCGTGCCATTACTGTAACTATGTAATTTGATTGGATCAGAAAGACAAACAAATATGGGAAAGCCATTTCAGTGTCATGCCATGCCATAAAGTAAGTGTAACAGTGCTGTATGTCACTGCCATAACTTTCCCACTCATACAAATTAAATCCGCTCTAAGGAATAACATTCTTTATTTGTACTTACCTATAATCAAACCAACAGTGTGGTACTTTGGCGCAATGTGTTCTCGTAATCCATCCTCAAAGTATCTCTCTTTTATGGCTTTCATTACAAGAGAGAAAAAATCCTTTCTTGGGCCACCATAGTCCTCAGCTAGCTGATTAGAAATAGTGGAAGAAAATTTGTTTTCTGGCTCTAGACATTGTAGTAAACATAAAGTATTGTACCTTTATAGTACATCTCATGTTATTACTTTGTAATCAAAGTGAGTACATAACAGTGTAGCAGCCACTCCCCAGTCAAAATCCCCAGTGAATTGGCTCCGGCCCCTTCCTTGCCCTCTCTACTGATTTTGCCCCCCCCCCCCCCCCCCCAACTTTTAAAGGTTAAGAATACATAAATTGTCCTTCTTAGTTTTCCTTGTTACCACTGAACCTATTTCAGGGCTTACCACCTTGCTCGAAAACTACATGTACATGTAATAACATTTTTAAACAGTCTGATTGATAACCAAACAGAAATACATGTACTACGAAATCCACCAAACTGTGGTCAAGCCAAAAAATAATGTGCCATGACTCTGCCCACAAACCTCTAGTACACCGCCCCAAGACATAAAGGAATGTGTTAGCATTCCTTAGCATTTTGAGCAGAGTTTCAAATTCTTTCCGATGGCAAAATGTTGTAAGTCTGTGAGGGTGCACGAACGTGGAAAAGCTCTTGAAAACGACTTAAAGAGAAGTATGATCCGTACTGAGTAAAAATGGAGCTAGAGCTACCCAGTAAACTAAAAGAGACAAGATGTTCAGGAATGCTAACACATTACTTTATGTTTGGGGGCGGGGTAGCAGATGTTTGTGGATTAAGGCATGGCACATTATTTTTAAGCGAGACCACAGTTTGGTGGATTTTGTAGTACTTCACTCTAAACACACAAGAACCTTATTAAACATTATGTGTACATGTATATATGATAGACAAAGAGTTCTACACGTACATGTACTGTATGTACACAATTTCTGTACCGGTATATGTAAATATTATAACACTTTACAATTCTTACCTCATTATAAAATTGGACTTCAAGAGTCAGAAACTTGTTTTCTATTAACTCTATTTCATCCATAGCTGTTTCCATGAGATTTTGTCGATCAACTATTATGTAACTTGTTGCACCCTCAGCACACTCTGCAATATTTGGCACATCAAGGGCTCTTCCACGTACTAGGCACATTTGTAAATAACGCAGTATTTCAACTGGATTGTTGCTGATATATGTCTCTTTGCAGTGTTTAATGATTTGAGGGAGTATATCAGATATATTGACAGTTAAATCAGTAGTTGTTTGACTGGTAGCTGGGGCAGGGTTTGTTTCAGTACTTGTTGTTGGACTGACTGTAGATCTACTGCTGTTGCTTGCTGTTGGGCCAGTGGCTGTGGTGGGTCTGTCACTTGTTGTTGGACTGACTGTAGATCTACTGCTGTTGCTTGCTGTTGGGCCAGTGGCTGTGGTGGGTCTGTCACTTGCTGTTGGACTGACTGTAGATCTACTACTAGTGCTTGCTGTTGGGCTGGTAGCTGTGGTGGCTCTGTCGCTTGTTGTTGGACTGCCCATGACTGTAGATCTACTGCCGGTGCTTGCTGATTGGCTAGTGGCTGTGGTGGGTCTGTCACTTGTTGGGCCAGTGGTTGTGGTTCTATTGCTACTAGGTTCATCATCAAAAAAATTGGCAGTACAAATCAACATGTGACTTCTCAGATCACGAATAAGAAATTCTTTCATGCACCAATTGCAGGAGTCTTTTAATTGACATCCAACAGTTTGTCCAAACGATCTTGTGCTTAGACGCTTCTGAATGGGTCTGAGATATATCTTAGACTGACTGCTAAACACTGACTTCAGGTCTTTTACAGACCATGATGTTTTAATTTCAGACAAATCTCTGTAGTTCGATGTACACTGTAGAATTTCAAATCCTCCGCATGTTCGCAACTGCGGGAAGCCAAGTGATATCCCATCTTCGTCTAGGGCGTCGTTAGTCAACTTTTTTAAGACTTGTTCTTCGTTGTCTTCAACAAATAACTTAATTTTTTTAAGGCCCAAACCAGCTTCTTGTAGTACTTGTTTCTCAGTTGACGTTGGCACTCGGGTGGTATGACGATTCGACAAGCAAACAAACTGTGCAGTCCATGTGCGTTGAGAAGTCGTTTTCCTTTTGCGGCTACGCACTGGGTTGCTTCCCTGGTCACTGTTACTGCCATAAGGTCGGAATAACAGTCTTCTTTCTTCCCTTACTTGCTCGATTGGGGTGACTGTTGCTGCCATAGTCGTACTTGTAGACCGAGAAGCAGATCCGGTCTCTGTGTAAGACTTGCATTTTTCTTTAAGGCGAACTCGATCGCCGATGGTTGCCACGCCAAGATGAATTAAACAGCTTTCTGACATGGACATAACAATATCAGGCTCCACCTTTTCCTCGATAAACCTTTCCAAAAGCGTTCCCAAGCCTAACTGGTTAAGAATGACCTCCATCTTCCTTCTCGAAGCAACCTCGTTCCCAGGCTGTCCCCTTTCCAAAAGAGAGGCATGGTGACTAGACTGTTGCATTGTGGGTTGCCCATAACGAACTGTGTACTGCCCATAACGAACTATGTACTGCCCATAACGAACTCTGTACTGCCCATAACGAACTGAGTACTGCCCATAACGAACTGAGTACTGCCCATAACGAACTGTGTACTGCCCCTAACGAACTGTGTACTGCCCCTAACGAAAAATATAGCCGAGTATAAGTAAAAAGTGTAGTGCGAATAATGACAGATGTACTGCCCATAACGAACTGTGTACTGCCCATAACGAAAAGTATAGTCCAGTTTACAACATATGTACTGCTCATAATGACTGATGCACTGCTCATAACAAGAAGTCGAGTGCATAATCACGAAAGATGTACTGCTCGTGAATGAAAAGCTAGTGCTTATAAAGGAAATGTTGCCACTCATCAGTGAAAAGTGTGTGCTTGTATTTTTAAATGCACATGAATAAACACATGTGTAGCCCATAAGACAGTTGTGGCTTTCCATACAATTATCTTCTGAGTTATTACCTGTAAAGGAAAATAGACCTATGACGAGTAGTTTGTTCTTACTATTTACGCTACAAAGGGGTTTAGATATTGCGAGATATTTATTACTTTTTTCATTCAACTTCGAATGGTTTCAGGGCCGATTGATCTTGTTCAAAGTTCAATTTCTTGAATGGATTCAGGGCCGATCGGTTCTAGCTTTATAGCTGCTCCAAACAATAGGCTTTGCCCAAACATGCCCGAATAGATCGATGACCTCATCCAAAGGAACAATAGATAATGAGAGCGCCGCATTTTATTCATGAGAGCGCCGCATTTTATTCATGAGATTTGAGATCATGGTATAGCTTAAAATGGTCAATTTCTAAAAAAATCGAGTCACCCGAATCTCAAAATATTTGAGATCCACGGTATAGCTTAAAATGGTCAATTTGTAAGAGATTGAGTCACCCGAATCTCAAAATATTTGAGATTTGACATCCACGGTAAAGCTTAAAATGGTCAATTTGTAAGGTCATTTTAAGTCACCGGAATCTCAAAAAGTTTGAGATTTATGATTCACGGTATAGCTGAAACTGTCATTTTGTTACATCGCGTGCAAATCCCTTACGATAAGGTAACAGGAATAAAATACCATTTTCGTA
This sequence comes from Actinernus sp. WN-2022, assembly GCA_030867875.1. Classification (NCBI taxonomy): domain Eukaryota; kingdom Metazoa; phylum Cnidaria; class Anthozoa; order Actiniaria; family Actinernidae; genus Actinernus; species Actinernus sp. WN-2022. The sequence goes on from JAOWCC010000019.1 coordinate 58,942,673, forward strand.
ATAATTTGTCCAGTCTTTCTTTATTTGTGATATATGATTTAGGGGCTAAAGTGAAAGTGTTAGTTTTGGAGCATTTTTAAAACAACCATAAAGCCACGTTGTAGAAGGAGCTGAATTTGAAAAGACTTCTAAATGGCATTTTTATATGTGAAGAAATTAAGGTTTTTTAAGTAACACAATAAAATGGCAGATTTGAAAATAGGAAAATAGGTAGAATGTCACGAATCTAAGAAAGTGTCGTTTTCGTGAAACTGCACAAATGTACATAAAACGATTAATCAGTTGAAAATATCAATTTTCCAGTGAGACAAATGAAACCTTGTTCCAAGTATCTTTAAAACAAGCCATTTAGCCCGTATTGCGGCTTAAAGATGCCAACGAAACAACGTTTTCTTGCAGTTTCGATTGAGAATTGTTATTTTGGAAAAACCGGGAAATAGTTTGGAAGAGATTTAAGATTCTCTTTAGAATAAGTCTTGGCATATTTTTATCTTAATTAGTTTTCTTTCGCCATATTTTTATCACATGTACAGAGTCTATTGTATGTATTGTATTTTACACTATAAATATCTTGGATTTTAGTTTTAGTTTAGTTCCAAGTATTTTTAAACTGTATTAAGCAATGAAAAAGGCCGAAGGACGAAACCTCTGCTATTAAATTTATGGATCAGTGAGGAGTTCGTCAAAGTCACTTCATTTTATACCATATATATATACAATGTATATATATATGAATGAACGACACTAGTATTAATGTATTAATGTATTAAAACACTTCAAGAGAGGATGAGGTAGGAGAACGAATTCCCGTATCCAATGATACTTATTTGAGATCTATTTTTAGTTTCGCAACTCGTGATGTAAGTATTTTTATCTCGTTCTGGTCGGCTACCCTCGTTAGGTACCCATTGTTTATGTGCCCTGGGGTCCTCATGGAATCTCTATAAACCACTTCTTGGAACAACAGCGGCACTTAACGCCAATCAGATATCTTACCTAAAATAACCAAGTTATGTCCTGTTAATATAAAAAAAAATGTTTTAATAATTATAATTGGAACCCATTCGTTCTCTTACCTCATTCTCTCTTGTACACTTTCAATCTTTAAAAATCATCGTTAAAAAAAATTACTTTAATGATTTCATTATTATGACACGTGAAGTGACCAATTTTATACAATATCTATATCTTCTTAGATATATGCGATAATGCCACCATTGATACTGAATCAGAAGACGACATGGATGAGGGCACCCGCGCCTTCATCAAAGAAAGAGTGGTACATCTTAAGATGTTAACCGAAATCGCTAGAGGCAAAGTGTGCATAGAAGGGGAGCATCTTTGGGCCACTACCCCAAGTCCGGGTACTAACAGAAGCTGAATTTAGGGCCTTGCATGTATATTTCGGCAGTAAGGTATTGGATTTTTCAAAAGGAATTAATGCCCCTTTTTGTTTTGTTTGAATTAATGTACCGGCAGTATGAGTTTTCCAATATGCACTCAAGAGATGATTTCAAAGATTTTGCTGTCTGAGAGCATCACTCAGAGTTAAAAAAATAATATATTTTATATAGTTTATAAAATTTGTAACTTAAAATATATAAACTGAGTGACTGAATAAATATGTAAATAAATAATGTATAAATGAATAAATAAATAATATATAAATAATTTAACTTATGTACCGATCAAATTGAACCATTAACATCCCATCCCCCCCCCCCCCCCCCCCCCCCCGGCAACCCCCAGGCATCTGAACTTTTGGAGTTTGGGTTGTTCAAATGTCCCTACCCTAGGGACATAGTATTAGTTGTGACACCGCATTTTTGGATTTAATAGACAATGTAAATCATTGTGAGCAATTTACATTTATATTTTAATACCTTTAAATACAGCACAAAGCTTTTGGAGTCCATTTTTTTTTTAAGCCAGTCTCGTACAAAAGCAGTGTGAAGTGACCCTCCCATTCCAATTCTGTCATGGAATCCATGGAATCACGTAACATGAAATCGAGACAACTTGTTCAAATTCCCTACTCCCTGGGCACAGAAACGAGTCAAATTTTGAGTCGATATAAATCTGTGCAAGTCGAATCAGGCTCTTTCACCAATGAGTTACCCATTGATGGGCTATGATTGCGTAAGTATCTGATCTAATCAATTATTTACGGAAATGAATTATGGCAAAGTAAGTTAGAGCATGGTTATGGTAAGGCTACAGACATGCCTTTTTGTTGTCCCACTCATACAATATCCACTCTAGTAGCTCAACCTTGCATTGCACAATTTTGTAATTCTGATGTCTCTTTCTCTTAGAAAGCAATAGACACTGGTTTGCTTCTCACCAAAAACAGCATCAAAGCTTTACGTTCCATGATTTTTCAGAAAGTACAGGAGTTGTTTGAAATAATTCCTGTTCCAGATGAAGACATCCCTGGATTTCAGGTTGGACTACGGTCCAGAAGCTCCAGCTTAACCTCAAGTTGGATGGACGACCGTTCTTTGGTAAGTACAGTATGAAAATTATTTACTGTATACATCCATACATGACTAAAAGATTTAAAGTTGAAATAACAGTCAAATCCTTAAATTTTCTACTTCAATTTATTGGTCAGCTGTATCAATCTCTAAATTAATCCTAAAGTGTATCTAGGTATAATAATTATTAGTAAAACCCTTATTTGCAATTAAATATACTTCATTCTATTGAATATAATTTAGCTAAGAACAATTAACACCATTTTCTCAATTCTGCTTTATTTGTGGAAGTACAATATTGAACAACTGTAGTATAATAACAATTAATTAATGACATAATTATGGCTAAAGCTATTTTCATTTTACTCCTTCAGGAAGAAACCAAGTTATTGTGGGTGTGGTACCTTTAGTGAGCTCTAATGGGTCAAACCAGAGCTGCAAGTCAGTGTATCCTGTAGCCTTAGCCAACTGTAAGGAAGACAGGTAAAAACTGTATGATATCTCAGTATGATATTGCTCAGGTAGTGGAAATGGAAACAGGTGGCTGAACTTGCAGGAAATGTATGAGCTAGAATCTTCTGAACATTAAAAAAGTCAGAACAGGAAGCTACTTATATTATCATTGGCAAACAGGTAGTGGAAAACTGCCGGTTGCTGGTTTCTACTGAGAACCCAGTGACATGTGCATGTATTAAAATATACTACATGCTACAATGTACACATACCTTTGAAATGATGAGAAACAGTATATTATTATATTAAAAAGATATACAATGTAAATGTGTTGTTTAGTATTTTGAAACATTTTTCATTTGATTTTAGCCTGTCTCAATTATTATTATCATTCTTTATTCTTTAAATGCTCTCCTGACAGTTTTCTGTCCCCTGTTCCAATATTTTTATTTCTTAAGATAATTTTTTTTTTGTTAGTCATTAATTTAATTAAAACATTAATTAAAACATTGATTTTTTGCCAACCCGCTTAGAAAACACATGATTGCATGCATTTCTGCAAAAGGCTGGCCATTGAAGTTTGTTTGCCATTCAGTAAAGCTTTTTCCAAGGGATCATGAACTCAATTAAGTAGTACTTGTACATGTAATTCTGATGATAACTGAAAGAGTACAAACTTAAATGTTATACATTTTTTTGTATTCCAGGGAGAGCCTTACCAAGTTGTTGTTTGATCTGAACAGACAGAAAGATTTCATCAAGAAAGAGGGAGTTTCTGTTGACGGAGTTCAAATCTCTGTGAGCTTCAAAGGTAAAATCATGGTTCATGCATAATTGGGGGATGGGGGCTTAAAGTGTAGCTCAAATTAGGATTCTTCACACCTTTGTGGAAACATTAACTGAATATTGGTATCACAAACAGGATCTAGGGTGTATCAGTGAAGCCTAAAATAGCTTAGTTTGGATCATTTCAATGCATCTGTTTTTTTATGTAAGGGCTGCATGATTCCTGTAGATGAAAAGTTAACAGTGTTCTGATTCAGGTTATGTGAATCAGAGTTGAAATACATGTACTTTTGTAGGCTCCAGTAGAATCATAATGTCAGCTTTAAAAAAAATTAAAGTGCTTTTTTCACTTTGTTTTTATAGTAACTCTTGATCTGAAGGCTTTATATCTTCTGTTGGTGAAGAAAGGCATGGCAGTAGAGTTTTGTTTCTTTTGCTTGGTCATTAGGGTAAGTATGTTTCTAGTCAAGGCCTTTTAAATGCCGGTACAAGCACAGAGCCGGAGACTTTGAATTCTACAGATGCGGATATTCCTATACAAGCTCCTTCTGTACTCGAAGGCTCTAATCCGATGAAGAAAGTGGTCACGATCGCTGGCGACTCCTTGATTAAGAATGTATTTGGGCCAAGAATGAGTGCTAAAGATCCCGCTCATTTCTTTGTAGTGAAACCTTTCTCTGGTGCTGATACTACCGACATGGAGGACTATGTTAAGCCACTCTTGAGGAAAACACCCGAGAAGCTAATCTTTCATGTGGGGACAAATGATATAAAGAACCTATCGCCGAAGGTGATTGCACAATCGACTATTAACCTCGTTACGCAAGTAAGGGAGAACTCGCCAGAAACGACGGTGGGTGTATCAGCGCTACTGGTAAGATTAGATAATATCAATTTTACTACAAAAGTTAATCAAGTCAATGCTTTTCTAAAGGACTTTTGTAATCGCAATAACATTCCTTTCTTGGATAATAAAAACATCAACAGTTCTCACCTAAACTCAAAGGGACTACATCTCAACAACCGTGGTAGCTTAGCTTTAGAGCAGAATTTAGCAGATTTTGCTAATAATATGTCTGCTTGACTTGTTTCATCCCAGCCCGTAATTCCCACTACCCGGGGTTTTAAATTAGCTTCACTTAATATAAGAGATTTAACGAAGCATATCGATGAATTGCGAGTTTTGCTTGCTGATAACCCGATTGATGTTCTAGCTTTAAATGAGACATGGCTTGATCAATCTGTTAGTGATAATGATATATACATTTCTGGCTACGAAATCATTCGTAGGGACAGGGGTTTTCGCGGTGCTGATGGGAAAACGTACGGAGGTGTTTGTTTTTATGTACGATCAAATGTAAATTTCTCGGCTCGCTTAGACTTGTCCATCGATGAGCTGGAAAATTTGTGCATTGAAATTCACAAGCCTAATTCCAATCCATTTCTCATCACAACATGGTACAGACCGCCAGATTCAAAAGTCGACAAAATGAATTTCTTTGAAACTTTCATCGGTAGACTTGATGCTGAAAATGTTGAGTATCATTTGCTGGGTGACCTAAATTGCAATGTCGGGGCCAGTGTGTTTGATCACAACACAGGGCTGCTTACTGGTATTGCCGAGCTTTATGGTTTAGAACAATTGATAAGTGAACCTACTCGCATTACGGAGTCATCATCTACCACAATCGACCTTATCTTTACCAATGCATTAGATAAAATTGTTTGCTCTGGTGTCTCTCATGTCGGCATCAGTGATCATAGCTTAATATATTCATTTCGTAAACTTTCAATTGGCTTATTTTCCCGGGGTCATTCTACAACTACATATAGAAGTTTCAAAAACTTTGACCCTGACAGTTTCCGAAATGATATAAATTCACAAGATTGGGAGGGTATAACAGAATCTAATAACCCAAATCGCATGTGGCATGCCTGGAAAGCCACCTTCATGAAAGTGGTAGATAGGCATGCACCCATGCGTACAAGACGTGTCAGAAATTCAAACTCGCCTTGGATTACGCCCGAGCTTAAGCAACTCATGCGCGATAGGGATATTCTCAAGATTAAAGCGATACAATCTAAAGACCCATATGACTGGTCCGCTTTTAAAAAAGCCCGCAATTTTGTGAATGGGGAAATAAAACGTACAAAGGAGGTTCATTACAAGACAGCTTTCCACGAAAATGAGAATAATATCAAAAAAACTTGGGGTATTATTAATGAGCTGACTTCAAGAAAGCAAAACAACTCTCATATAAAGGAGATCGTGTGTAATGGATCTCCTGTGACAGACTCTAATCAATTATGTGAAACGTTTAACAATCACTTTGCCGACATAGGGCCTAAGCTAGCTGAGAGAATACCTCGCTCTGAAAATATTTCACACCTAGACTATCTTGCACCTCGAAATAGCAATGATTGTCTTGATGGTGGTAATTTTCAAATCAAACAGACAAATCCTGCAGTTGTTTTCTCTCTTTTATCTAAACTTTGCAAATCTAAAGCGACGGGTTTGGATAAAATCTCTGCTAGACTTTTCCGTATATGTCCCGACTTGATAGCGGAATCCCTTTGTACTATTTTCAACTGCTCAATTACTACAGGTATATTTCCAGATGAATGGAAATGTGCTAAGGTAATTCCATTGTTCAAACAGGGACAGCGTAGAGATTTGGACAATTATCGTCCCATATCAATAATTCCAGTAATAGCAAAAGTTTTCGAGAGGATTGTTTATAATCAAGTTCATGATTTTCTAATCGAAAACAAATTGCTATCTGACAGTCAATCGGGTTTTCGGAGTCTTCACTCTACGGTGACTGCCCTTCTTGAGGCCACCAACAACTGGGCCTACAATATCGATCGTGGCAATGTGAATGCCGTCGTATTTCTAGATCTTAAAAAAGCATTCGATACAGTAGACCATGGGATTTTGCTATCAAAGCTTAATGCATACGGGTTTGGGGGGAAAGCAAGTAATTGGTTTAAGTCATACCTTTATGAGCGCAATCAAAAGTGTTTTGTGAATGGGCAACTTTCTAGTACCCGTTCTCTGCGCTGTGGAATTCCACAAGGGACAATTTTAGGTCCTTTGCTTTTCCTCATCTACATAAATGACTTACCAAATTGTCTTGCACAAGACAATGTATGCGGATGATACTCATTTAACATTTGCAAGTAATAATGTAGATGACATTAATTATTATGTCAATCAAGACCTTGCAAGCGTTAATCATTGGCTTGTCGCTAACAAGCTTACCTTAAACCAATCAAAAACAGAGTTTATGGTTATCGGGTCACGACAAAGATTATCCACGTTTCAATCAGCTCCAATCCTGGCAATCGATGGCGTCCCTATAAAGCAGGTGCCTCATACAAAATCACTTGGTGTGCATATTGACCAAAATCTATCATGGAATGTGCACATCAAGGGGTTGACTAAAAAGATTGCTTCTGGAATTGGAGCCCTGAAACGTGTAAGAAATTGTGTTCCTGATAAAACCATGCATTCAATCTACAATTCCCTTATTCAACCACATTTCAATTATTGTTGCATTGTCTGGGATAGTTGTAGCATAACTTGTGCTACTAAGCTTCAAAAGTTGCAAAATCGAGCTGCAAGGGTCTTATCGTTCTCCAACTATGACGCTGATGCCGATATTCTGATTGAGAGGTTTGGTTGGAAAAAACTCGCTTCGCAACGAAAATTTCAAACCGCAGTCATGGTCTACAAATCAATGAATGGTCTTGCCCCAGACTATATGCGGTCCATGTTTACATATCGTAATGTTACCTCTTATTCTTTGAGAGACACCGAGGGCAAACTGGCTATTCCTATGCCCCGCACAAATTATCTTAAGGATAGCTTTGGTTATAAGGGTGCGGTGCTGTGGGATAGCCTCCCAGTCGGGTTGCGGCAAGCAAATAATCTTAGCAGTTTTCGAGCGGGCTGTTTTGAACAAGTCTAACTGTTATTCTAAAGTCTTATTTTTATTCTTAATTTTTATAATATATTATATGTAATGCACGGCTCTCATGGAAAGCAGGTACTAAACTTAGCATTATTTAAAATTAGATTATTATTATTATAGTAGTTATGATTAGATGTTATTATTTATTTTTATTTACATTATCATTACTTATTTATTTATTTATTTTTTTAAATCCTGATGAGATATTCCGTGGGTAAATAAATAAATTTAAGTAGTGGACTGTATACATTGTACATACATTTTTGTCTACTGCTTTCAGAGTGTAAGAAAAATAAATAAACCCCCAAAAATGAAAATTACAACATATACATGCATCTACACTGTAGTTAAAATGTCTAGATAAACCCTCCGGTTTATGTCGAGTATATGTTTCTGACATGACTAATTATACTCAGGGATTTTGATATTACAGTATGCAATGGTGCGACTTAACACCATTGGCTTCCCTTCACATCCGATCACTTGTGCATAATCAGCGAAAATACTGCATCGTTTGAAATAAATAGAGCAAAAAATATCATACTAGAATTTCTGGAACATTCTAAGCATTACTTTGACTTGTGTAACTTCATTTTCCTTTCAAACCACATTTACATGTACATTATTTTGTAGATGCACACTGCATTGTTATAAATCAAAAACCCAGGTGTTAATCTTCTCGTTTTCTAAGTGATTTTGTATGTAATTAAGGGCTTGGCACTACTTACTGTAGCTATTCTGAGGAGACTGCCTATAGGCTCACAGCTGACGACATGAATATAATCACAGTAATTATTGTCCATTTGTACATTGCTGGTGATTTAGTAGCCTGAGGAAATCTGATTGATTGAGCCATATTTGAATAAATTATGACATTAATTTTATCGACTACGGTACGAATTTTGTTAATTTCGAGGCCTGTATTGTTACTATAAATTAAATTAAATTAAAATAAATTAAACTTTTGAATGGGCAAGTTGATTGTAGAATTGATCCTTTACATTAATTTTGTTTTTTTAAATTATTATAGTATTTTGAAATATACAATTACACTGAGTTATACCGGTATTAATTTTATTATACATTAAAGTGATATTAATTATACCGCATTAAATCGATTTTACATCCTCATTTAAAAGTAAACTATTATCTTTCATTCATTAGTATGTCAGATGCTTAAACACTTCTATGCAGAGAAACTTCTCTTCATGCATCTTTGCTTCACTATGGCACTGGAGTGTGCAGAGAAAGGTAAATTAAATTACCCTGTTATAGACTTAACATAAATGTAATAGTAATTAAAGTATCTGTAGTTAGATTTGAACAGAAAATAAATGAATGACACGTTGTGCCTTTTGATAACACAGGCTTGAAATTTCAACCAATACAGTCGCAAATGCGAACAAATTATTTCGCTTGCAACTAAAACTTCTCAACAGTTGTGAATTTGGCAACTAGTTTTCATCAACTCAGCTGATATAAATCACTTGAAAACTGTAAAAAAGGAAGTCTTGTTAATCAAGTGAAAATCAAAAAAATACAAATTTCCATAACTGGTCGCAATTCAATGTTCATCTAAATCTCTTACCTAGAAATGTATAGGTAAGCCTTTCTACTTTAGAGGATGTGGCTGGTCCACCCAACATGCTGTGGCTTGAACCAAAGATGATGTTACATGGATGTCGGTCATTAATAAGCTCTTTGAATGATTATTTGGTGGTGATTGCCTTGAATATGAAACTGAGAAGGGAACAAAGGTTGTCAAGGTTTCACCAGGCTCCATTCCAGTGTATGAATACGACCACGAACAGTGGGAGATTGGGATAAATGAGTATTTGAAAATACTTGCTCAAGAGGATCCTGTTGTGACACCTTTGCCACCCCAGTCGCAGCCTCCCTCATCTCAAGGACCCTCACAGCAGCCTTCCACATCTCAAGGACCCTCACAGCCTTCTACATCTCATGGGCCCTCGCAGCCTCCCTCATCTCAAGGAACCTCACAGCAGCCTTCCTCTTTACATGTGCATGTGCCCCAGCCTCCTGTGAAAGTCTATTCAGATTTGAAGAAGTGCATGTCACATCAAGCAACAAGGGGACAGCTTGCGTCCTTGATTCTTCCACCAGTGAAACCAATTTCAGTGAAGGATCTCCAATTATCTGTAAACCCTTTACGTCTCAGTAACCCCCTTTCTCTTGGAGTGAGGCCATCTGAAGTCATTATTGAGAAGTGCTTCACACTCTTGAATAATGCCATTGATGATGATGAAGATGATGTTGGAGTTTGCATTACCTCTCTTGGCACATTCAATGCCTGCTCCCTTGGAATATGGAGAAGGGCCTGTACTGCTGCAACACTGAAGTATAAAGTCAGAGAGGAAGTGAAATGGTTAGATCAAAACAGCAGAGATCTTCCACCTCAAGCAATTGCTGCCATCAAAAGTGTACTCCTGGAATATAAACCAAACCAGGAAGTGTTGCGTGAAGGGGATTTCTTCATTGATGTGGAAGATTTTGGAAGCCTTACATGTGAGAGGTGGCTGACAGGGTTCACAATTGATGTTGTTTGCCTTTCTATGGGAGAAGTGGAGGAAACAAGGAAAGCAACATTTACCTCCCTTCAGTGGTGCAGACATGGGCAGCTACTGGGGATTTGGCTTTTCTTTGCACTAAGTTGCAGCCCTTTCTTGATAAGTGGTATTCGAAAAAAACAAGATGGGTTCTTACCCCATTGCACATCAATGGGAATCACTGGGGATTGCTTTGTCTCGATGTCAAGTCAAAGCACATTTCCTATGACGATGGACTTCGAATGAATCCCCCAGGCAACACCAATGTCATCATACAGACTCTCCTGAAAGCACTCCACCACTTGTTGGACAACAGTTCCTCATCAGTTCTAATGAGCAAATGGGATATTTCCCTTCCATTGCGACGCTTTGGGATGCCAACACAGCAACATATGAATTGGGTCTGGAGGTTGTGGAGTTGGTGTAATCCTGTCAGCAAGGGATTTACTTTTCCAGCCTTCAGTTGGATTTTTTCTGAGATGGTTGGGCACCGACAACATCTTCTTTGGCAGATAGTACAATGGAAAGAGAGGACATGACTTGTACAAATGTAATAAGAACTGTATGTAGTTATCTTTATTGAATCCCCAGATTTCATTGTAGTTGAATGGAACTTTGTATATGCACAGTAAATGACCATAAATGTATATTTATATGTATACTGTATATATGTATATATGTATATATGTATACTTAACTATACTGCTGTATAGTTGTTGCTACATGGATGAAGAACAAACTTTTAAAAATTATCTGAAGTCGGCTCATTTCTGGGTCATTCTAGTTGCAAATAAAATAGTTCTAATAACACTAAGGGTAGCTTAGCTGATTTTGCAGATGTCCTTGTGCTATGCCTGAGAGCAACGAAGATCATTAATTGAATAGTTCTAATAATAATAATAACGTCTTCATTTAAAGAGGGTAATACATAATAGTGTACAACACTAAGAAACGTGTAGCCCTCATTACAATAATACAATACAGTTTATATAAAATGCTTAATACTAATATACTAATAAAGCTATTCATATGATCTATTTAATAAATATATAAGCTAACTATAGCAGATACGATGTAAACACCCCTAAATCACCACCCCCCCCCCCACCCATCACTCCCCACCCTCGCAACAAAAGTAAATAAGCTAAGCCCCCTAGTCTCCACCTCCCCACCCAGAGAAATGTAAAAATAAAAATGCTTAAGTTCTAATGTAAATTCTAAAATCTGAGATATTGTATAAAATAATACATTTTAAAAGAACGACAAAATAAAATATGTTAAGGTCTAAAATAATTTAGAGAAAGCTGCTCATTCAGTAAGTATTTCTGATAACATTTCTTGAATGAGTAGACATTTGGCAGCTTTCTCAAGTTCAAAGGCAGACTGTTCCATAGCTTGGTTGTACTGACTGAAAAAGTTCTTCCACCTTCTGTCTTACGTATAAAAGAAGGACAAATAAAGTTTGTGTTTGCATATCTGGTACCTCTAGAATGAACCTCACTATTTGGCTTTAAAAGTTCAGAAATATAAGGAGCTGTAACTCCTTGCAGCCGCTTAAAGGCAAGTGTACATTTGGCTACTTTGACTTCTTCGTAAAATGGTAGCCAGTTTAAGTTGTTAAACAGCGGAACTGATGGTGACTGACGTTTGGAGTCTAAAATAATTCTCACAGCCCTTTTTGCAGCCTCAGCACCCTAGCTAGGTTATCTTTATTACTGCAGCTGGACCATACTATACTGGCAAAGGTTATTATACTGGTATAGGTTATTAACACTAAAGGGTAGCTTAGCTGATCTTGCAGATGTCCTGGTGCTAAGCCTGAAAGTGTGTGGGAAAACGTCAACGAAGCCACAAATGGTCAAAGAGACAACCCTACTTAGCATGTACTTCGTAAAGGTCGTCTGACAGCAAGCAATTTTGGCCCAGTGCTTAAGGCGAAACGAGGCAGTGCGTCCTTACGGGAAAGAGTGCTGGGGGAATATGACCTGTCTGGAGTTCAAGCCATAGCTTGGGGAGTAAACAACGAAAGTGAGGGAGTAAAAGCTTTACTTGGTGCTTCTCCTGATGGGCTAGTAGGAAGTAATGGGGTATAAGAGATTAAATGCCCATATACCCAGAGAAACAACACTATAGATGAAGCTGTGCAAGGTTGTAAAGATTTATTTTTGCACAAGGGAGATAATGGGAAATATCAACTCAGAAAGGATCACATCTATCGGCACCAGGTTCAAGGGCAGTTGCATCTGACTAAGAGAGACATTTGCTTCTTTGTGACCTGGACCACTAAAGCAGTAACTTGTATCCCCAAAGACCACTATACTGGGCTGTTAACCTAGACGTCTTAGAATATTTTTAGAAGCTTCACATAATTCCAAAGCTTATTGAGGGTTAGAAAAGTATTTAAATAAGGATCCACACTGTCAAAGGGGACGTCGTCGTCGTTGATTATTAGGAAACCAACACAAGTTCAAAGGCGTTCTGATCAATCTAGTTATAGCATAGGTGAAAACGAAAATTAATTGCTAAGTCTATAGAAGCAAACAGAGATCCCACCTCTGCTCCCCCTTACTCCCTCACCAGCGCCGTAGGATACGGGAGAAGAGTATCTGCGGAGTCCCACCCATTCCGGTCTACCCGTATGAGGTTCTCATACTATATCACCTTCAGCTGCGCTTTTATAGCTGAGGTCAGAATCCAGATCAGACTACAGGCCACAATCATTTATGTCGCTACTAGGACATGGATGCACCTCTACTCTAATATCCACCTCAGGCACAGTTTCAAGAGCCCTCAGCACGGTGTACGGAAATGTTTTCCAAAAAGAAGGCACCAAACAACCCGTGGACAGTTTTCCAGATGAGAATCTTATCAAGCCAAGACAAGAGAGCATGGAAGTGTGTCGAGAAAACGCAGAGTTGAAAAGAAGCCTGGAAGAGAAGTTTCTTTACATTAGCCGTCAACTGGAGAGACTTCAGCAAAATCGGTTCCCTAGACAAGTTGTCCACAAACCCAACAAAGTTCTAACAGAGGAATCTGAATCGGCAATATCCACTGCTTTGCCCGAGTTGTCATCCCATCGCATAGCCAACCTAGTATTATCCGGGCTGAATAAGCTTCATGGTGTTTTTCTGAAAGGTTAGGTCTTCAGTAGTAAGAAAATATCTGATAGCAGTGAATTGGTGGTAGTTTGTGGAAAATAGCACACTTTTTATAATGCTCAGGTGTATTAAGGCCTGGGTCTCAAAATGGCGGCTGCAAAACTAAAGGGTCTATCTTTCCCTGGTTTTCTAATGTGTTCGTGAAAATTGGAGAAAATATTTGGAAGCATGAAGTACACATTACCACTTCAGTTTCCATGGTAACGACAAATGTAACCTTTGAACCTTCAATAGCGAATTTATATACAAACGCCTCCTGCATCATGGGAAGCCGTCAAGAAGTGTTCAATGTTTATGTGATATTGTTGATCCGCTCTCATTTGCACAGCTCTAACGAGCTTTTCACGTGCCTGTGGATGTTTCAGATTCAGCTATCTGTCCAGCAAAAACCAAGTGTTCAAAACTGCCGGACCGCAGGAATCTTGAGACAGAGCTGGATGACTCAATCCACATGTTTTCAAATCATGCAGGAAAGCTGCTGCTAGTTCCGGACAGCTTGTTGTTAAAGGATGCTGTGTCAGGAAATGATAATCTCCGTCGAGAACTGGGAGTCTGGAAGGGCAAGGTGACTGATTCCAACAAAATAATAGACCAAGCATCATCCCAGATCAAAGAAGCCATTAAAACAGATATGGCACCCACCACCTGGCCATGCCGCCCATCTGACGTCTCTACCACTGTGGACATGCCAAACCAACTGCATCGCTTCCTTGTCAAGCTCATGACTGGAGATCCTGAACCCAGAGAGTGACCACCCTTGTGCAGTCATTTGGTCAAGACTTAATATATGCTGTAACGTGTGGACAACATAAACCTCCTAAGCATGTACTTATCCCTGATGCAGTTAAAACACTAACTGGAAACACAGAGATGATCAAAACACTTAACAGGCTTGGCCATGGGATGTCTTAATCACAGCTAGAAGAGAACAACACATTTTCACTAATCTATTTTGGGACAACATAGAAAGACTTGAGGAAACTCTCTCAGGGAAAGGTACATCTCATCGCGTTAACGGAATCGCTGTTCAACCTAGAGTCTGGAGCAGATCCACCACCGAAACATGTACCATGCATCTACAAATCAAAATGAAGAACTCATGAGTATCGAACACCAAGCTTCCAAGCTTGACGTCTATGTTGCTGGTACTCGCGTGGATCCACATCCTCTAAAAACAAAAGACGCCTATTAGTCTGGCAGCAAGTGTAATCCCGTGTGATTTTAATGAAGAAAGCAAGCCACTAGTCTAGTTGCACACAGGGGACCCTAAGGAACAAGAAAAATGTTGTCGGCAATTTTCTTAACTGTTAGAAGGGTCTAAACAGAGGGTTTAAAAAGTGATGTGTATAACTCAGCATGGAAACGAGGCTGGAATATGAAATTGCCTATAACTTTTCTAAAAACCAACAAATCATCACAAAACTTGTCAGATATGCGTAGAAGAGTGTCTTTAATACTATGAAAAGCTTTAATACATTTAGCAAAGGTCACGTGACTTATAACATGAATGCGAGTCTGGAATATGAAATTGCCTATAACTGTTATGTAAACCAACAAATCATCACAAAACTTGTCAGATATGCATAGAAAAGTGTTTCAAATGCAACGAAAAGGGTTAATTCAGTTAACAAGGGTCACGTGATTTATAGCATGAAAGCGAGGCTGTATCCATATACGCATCTTTCCAAACATCAAACATCGCTATTATTGTGCGTACTATATTTACAAACTACTTTAAGCAGGACGTTTGAGACGTGGGTAAGATATGCGACACTATCATTTACCATAAACATAAACATATGAGGGCATATAAATGATACATCCCCTATCTGAATTGAAAATACATTATAAACTTGTATGAAATATTTCATTCTACTTCAATTTACTGTAATTTTACATAACATAACAGTCCAGTGTATCGCGCGTTTAGGCTATTTTCAGAAGACGAGTTACCCATTACAGCGAGATTACAAGATTATGCATGGCTCCTAGCACGCAGTTTCACGAGATCTCCCGTCGGCCGTTGCCAGGTATATAAGAGTGTCTAATACTACGAAAAGCTTTAATACATATAGAAAAGGTCACATGACTTATAGCACGAAAGCGAGGCTGTACACATATACACGTCTTTCCAAGCATGAAACATCGCTATTATTGTGACCAAAATACATAGACAATCTCCGTAATTTCTGTTATCGTGAAACGTTTGTTTTAGATACTAGAGGAGATCAGGTGTCAACCTGACATGGAAACGAGGCTAACGCTTCGTTGATACAGCAATACAAATTCAGGTGGATAATCTATATAAAGATATCAGTTGTGTACACGATACAACTGAGCTGTCCATCGCTGAATATCTTCACTCTTACTCATCATCTTCATCGCTACTGTCGCCAAATTGCTCCACAAGATCATCATCAACATTGTCGCAGAGTTCTTCTTCTTCAGAACAAATACAAAGGTCTGTGCAGTTGAGCCCTGCTTTGCGACACTGACATCGGTTGTTGGAACAACGTTCCTTAACACAGTTGCATGTCACAAGTTGGATGATGGCCTCGGGTGCTGGCGATAACTGTGTCATGACAGGTTGCCATTCATCTTCTTTACGTTCCCATCCGTAGGTATCTGGCGGCGGCAGGTCAGGATTCGGTACTCGGTCGTTGTTCCAGACCATAACTTGGTAGTCAGCACGCAGAATCCCCTCATGCAGTGCGGCGAGTGTTGGAGGAAGTCTTTCAGACTGAGCTTGTTTCTTGCGAAATAGCCACTATTGAAGATATTTCACCTTTGTGAAGGTTGTCTTTGGTAGGTAAAGCTGACACACGAACCTCTCGATCGCATCAATGGTCTCCGAGAAGCTCGAGAAGCTCCCGGTGTTATCAGATCCACAGATGACATGGAATGTAGGAAGTGCGGCTGTTTTACCTTCACCGATGGCTTGGACAATCGGCCCCAACTTGATTATTCAGTGATGTTGGCCCGTCCCTGTGACGAATGAAACTGTCGCAAACTGTCTCAATGCTAGAATGAAGACATCTGTGTCAGAAGAATGAATGCGTATTTCCGTTGTGCCAGCTGCTGTAGCATCAAGGGCGTGGAGCAAGATCTTGGTGTCTGCCTCTTCCTGGCTGCTCTGAAGATCTGTCATATCTTTGTGGGTTGCTTACATTCACTTCCCCATGCTACCACTAATCTCCTGCCCTGTTGTCTCATTGCATTGATGGCCTTCCCTGCTAGATACACCATCAGATCCATCTTGGTTCTAGTGTCTGATAACAGCCTCTTCATTGGCACTTTGGCGATGTGTGTAGAGTCAGTGATATGGCCGGACACAGGATCATGACCACCTTGCCATTTTACCCTAGTCGCTGATTTCAAAGACATCGGCACGTCATATCGGTCGAAAATCAACTGCAGCTCGCTACTTTGTCTGTACTTCTCGTCAATTCGGTTGTTGAAGTGCTCAGCCAGTTGGCAGCAGTTCTTGATCCAGTCAGGCTTATCCAGGGGACTGTAGCTCAGCCATGCCGTCTACGATGTCTACTGTCATCTGTGCGTTGCCCATTCGAGGGCTATTCTCTTCGTTTACATTTTGACGAGGTATTCCGCCTTGGACCTTCTCAAGAATAGCTAGTAGTGCACTTTTGCAAGAACAGTGAAGCATCGATCCGTCTGCGACAAAAAGCGATCGCGGGACTAAGGAGAATTCGTACTGTCCAACCGTCTCCTCGATGTTAATCTCTGGACGGCTTTTATACACCATCATCATTCGCGCAAACAGCGACAGGTCTATCCTCTCTGAGTTCAACTTTCTTGCCCTTCGTCATCACTTTCACTACTTTTGCATTGCTCTTCCATGTCAAAAGCTTCCTTTTCTTCATCGGTGACCAGAGATTTGTCTTTCCTGACTGGGTGCGCTATTTGACACACGTTGTATATAGTGTCTGTCCGATGGTTCTCTGATTACACAGGTCCTCTTTTTGCCTTTTCGGGCATGACGACTTTCGTGACAAGGTTGAATAGCTCTCCAATTCCTCCAAGAATGGATTGGTAAAGCGTTGAATTGTCGCCAGTAGTGCCTCTACACTCCTTTCTTCGCGAGTGAGAACTGCTGTTACCAGATTGCGATGCCGTATCTGAGCCTTTGAGGAGACACCCGCCATACCCTTGGCTGGTTCAGCAAGTTTGGAGAGTTCTGGGGCGATTAGGAAGAACTTGGTTCGAGCATTTGGATTAAGAGTGATCCCTACTAATCCTCCAGAGCCTTTCATCGAGCGGTTGATATTCTCAAGGCCATTATCTGCACCTACTGCGCAAAACGGAACATTAGCGTTCTTATTTACCACCCAGTTCCCCTGCACAACTTCAGCATAGATCTCAGGGTCAGATGTCGCAAGTGACTGCATCTCTGCGAGATAGAGTGGGATCATCCGAGCATAGTTCAAACGATCGTGGGCGAAGAAATATTTAGTAAACATATCTAGTGCCTTAAGGTGCAGCTCCCAGTCTCCGGTTCTCACTACTCGTATAAACTCCAACATCTCCATAACGATGCGCATATACTGCCTCGTCACCTTGAACATCGGGTGTTTCTCGTTAACAGCATCAAATTCGGTCAGCTTATCTATGATACGCTGTGACTCGATCACTCTCTTCAATTCAGCATTCGCTTCATTCACTTCTTCCTTTGTTCCCTTGATGCACGCCTCTGCAACCTGCTTCGACAAATCTTCAATAGTCTTAGTGTCTTCCTGAGAACTTCCGAAGAAGGCGTCTTGGTATAGCATAAATAGCGCTTGCAATGTTATTACATGTGCTGTCTCTCCTCTCTTGATGTGGTTCCCATCTAGAATCTGCTTGACTGTGACTGGACCATAGAGATCGGATTCGGTCCAGCACATGTCAAGCCCGCTAGCTGCTCTCTACGAATGCTCCGATGGTGCGCAATTGAGCCATAACTATGTGGAGTTCACCTGGACGGAGAATCAGGTGGTCTAGATCACGTCGAGCCATCTGGAGCTTCTTGGCTGGCTAATAAAGCCCCATGTCAAGTGAAATGATTGTCTTCCTGTCCGGTCCTACCACCTTTGTGTTGATTCCTTGCGCCTGCATAAGGATGGTCAGCAACATCTGCCACTCATGTGCTGGTACGGCTATCAAAGGCGGTGCTGCGACCCGTGTAACATGCATCGTATCACTGATAATAATAAACGAAACATATTTTAGTATCAGGAGACACTTCTCATCCAATGGTCATTTACAGTAGTGTCCTGTAAATTACTTTTACATCAACAACCTGGGCCAAACATAAAATAAGATAAATAGTACTCAACTTACTTAATGAATGATTTGTATTCTGACCACACAGGCACATGCGCGGGTCTGGCAAGCACTTCTTCTGCTTCTTGTACGAGCTCCACTGTATCCTGGCAACGGCCGACGGGAGATCTCGTGAAACTGCGTGCTAGGAATCATGCATAATCTTGTAATCTCACTGTAATGGGTAACTCGTCTTCTGAAAATATCCCGAACGCGCGATACACTGGACTGTTATGTTATGTATAATTACAGTAAAATGAAGTAAATGACATTTTTACCACAACTGCCGGTAATCTCGCGATCTGATTGGTCGATGTACGGTGGTAAATGAAAGTCCAGACAACGGTGCTGACGCGAGAAAGTTATAGACAACGCTGGCTCTTACAAAGCTGTCACGCTTTGTAACAAAACTTACTTGTACGTTTTCTAATATTGTTGTAAAAAAACAAATTTCCTCTGGTTTTCCGTGGTGTGGACTCTTATTTACCACGATTTACGTCTCCGCCTCGTGAGTCCACAACAAATTTTGACCATGTGATGACATAAATCGTGGTAAATAAGAGTCCACACCACGGAAAACCAGAGGAAATTTGATAAGTTTCATAGCAAGTTTATAAAGTAAGGCAATTTTCAGTTCAGATAGGGGATGTATCATTTATATGCCCTCGTATTTTTATGTTTATGGTAAATGATAGTGTGTCGCATATCTTACCCACATGTCTCAAACGTCCTGCTTAAGGTAGTTTAAAAATATAGTACGCACAATAATAGCGATGTTTGATGTTTGGAAAGATGCGTATATGGATACAGCCTCGCTTTCATGCTATAAATCACGTGACCCTTGTTAACTGAATTAACCCTTTTCATAGTATTAAAGACACTCTTCTACGCATATCTGACAAGTTTTTTGACGATTTGTTGGTTTTTAGAAAAGTTATTGGCAATTTCATATTCCAGCCTCGTTTCCATGCTGAGTTATACACATCACTTTTTAAACCCTTTGTTTAGACCCTTCTAACAGTTAAGAAAATTGCCGACAACATTTTTCTTGTTCCTTAGGGTCCCCTGTATGCAACGAAATAGTGGCTTGCTTTCTTCATTAAAATCCCACGGGACTTTTTTTCATTACATATGCTGCCAGACTATATGTGCACGACACCAACGAAGCTTCAAAAACTGCTATGGATCCTGGCTAGGCAAATGGATACGGAGAACCAAGAGATTCCAAGCTGAACCGGTTTCAACATTAAGACAAGGGATCAACTGATCACGAGATCAGTATCTTCCAACAATTAATGCACCAGCTACAGAGTTATCTACAGTGTTCAAAATCCTCAGCCAATCTGAAGAAATCAGAAAGAAACTGTGTCAACAGACGATAGTCGTAGTCACGGATCAAGCACTGAAATAACCTGGAAGGAATATCGTTTTTCGAACATTGTTTATCGAATGGGAACATTTCATACGATCTGTAACGCACTGGCTATCCTCGGCAAGCGATTTGGAGATGGCGGGTTAAAAGATATCTTTATTGAGTCAGAGATAGTGGCAGAGGGCTCGATCGGGCTCAAGCGGTCATTGGCGGCAAGCATTACAACCGTGCAGTAAGGGCGCACAAGTACGTATACATTGTATGAAGCGCTGACGAGACTGGCATGGGCAGAATTTATACAGTGGCTTGTGGGCAGCGATCTGAAACAGTGAGCTACCGTGATGTTTTTTCTAGAGCTGATAAGCACAATGGCAACATATCTTAACCAAGACTCATTTGACAGTCTGTTTCAAAACCCGGCCCTATGCTAAGTGATGACCATATGGAGTTTCTGGATCACTTTCGTCACAACGATGGGCTCTCAGCTCTCAGCATTCTGGATGTTGTACGTCGATATTGTGCAGGGTGTGGTACTTGGTTTGCTACGCGCATCTAGTGAAGGAAACTGGGATTTTCATCTGCAGTGTGTAAGAATGACGATTCATTGGTGCTTTGCCTACGACAAGGTTAACTATGTGCGATATCTCACACCATACTTTGCTCATAGGACAAACCTGGCTGAAAATAATCCTGACGTTCACAGAGCATTCAAGTCTGGCAGTTTCTCGGTACAGTTGTCCAGCAACAATACCTTTGGGTGGATTACAGTGGATACTTGAATCTCACTTGAGATTACTTGTGCCAACAGGCTAGTTTGATTACGAGTTTATTGTGTTGTTTATTACATTTGCTTTGAATAGTTTGATTATTTATGTGTTGCGACTGACACAGCTGACACAGCCGAAATTTGCTCTAAAATATTTTATGGTCAGCCTTTGACACTAGTCGACCGTAGCTACGGTGGTGTATGATTTTTAGGTTTGTATGGAACACAGAATCGATAATAACAAAAACGCACAAAGTGATTTGTTTTTTACCACTTACCTCTCGCCTCGTGACTCGTGTTGTCTAAAGAGTTAAGTAGTAAAGACGCAAACTGAAACGCCACACCTGACCCAGGGATCCTTTTCGGCCCATGACCAACAATATTTCCTTTGGAGTGTCCCGTTAACAGCCTCTTCTAAGTCATCCAAATGTCTGCAATACATTTTTAGAACCGCTATTTCTGAGAGAAAGCAGTAATTACTTTAACTATTCTTAAATTTTAAACAGTAAAAAATGCTTTTCTCAGTTGCACTTACATATCATTCTTACTTGACACACCACTCTACCCCAGTAAGTAACATTTTGACCTCAAATGCCATACGATATTGTCAGCCAGATGAAGCCGATGGCATAGAAGCTATTTTGCATAAATGCAAATAGCTTCAAAAAGGTTTAAAAGCCCCCTGCAGCAGGGGCATGGATCAAAGCGATCACGCACCGGTGAAACTCAAACCAAGAAAAATATAACTCTTAAATCGTGAATTAAAATCGTGTTTGAATGGAAACACTTTTGCCAAAAGACTAACCGGTACATCCAGAAGAAAAGACTAATGGAGGAGGAACGCGTACCATCGATGTCAACAAGGAAGCCACGGTAGAAGAGTGTTTTAAAATTGCAAAGGATCTGTTCTTTCCAGGAGACCAAAGCCCGGTGGAAAGGCAAGTGACATGATGATGCATATTGGAAATTATAACGGCATCCAATTAGAAGCTGATGTTCTCTTTACTGCACAAAAATGTAGAGTCAACAGGATTCCACTCTCCTCGTTTGTTTCTGCTTACGAAGCTACTCTACAATCTATTCTATGACACATCAAGTAATGATGGCGAACTAGCAAAGTAGCAATGTCTGCATTTTCAGTGACAGAGCATGAAGAGAGATCTCTTTATAGCGACGGACTTATTGGAACGACCTTCAGAAGGAAATGCATGCTTCAATTGCTAGTGACAAGGAAAAGCAGATAACTAAGTTGCAATTGCAGACTGAAGTCGAAAAGACGAAAGAAGAATCTGCAGCATTGGAGGACCTTCGTCGGCCAAGAGAGCTTCGAATTTATGACGAACCTCGTATGGGAGAACCACACATTGTTATCTCGGTATGACATATAAGCCTAGGAAGAATTACAAGAAAATTTATTCCTAGTGCGAAAATGTTAGCACTCTATGACTGGGTTGGATCACAGGTTTCCCTTTCTCAGCATTTTTCGTTGTCTGTAAAACCAGGTAATATAATTTATCCTGACGAGAGCTTGCAAAAAGCAAAGGGTATACATTGTGTATGGTATAGGAAGATGCACCAGTTCAGTTGTCAGAGAATGCCAATGAAATATGTCTGCTTGACGGTCAATCGACGGAGGGCGATGGAGAAGACACAGTTGTAGTTATCGACAGTAAAGGAGATTTACAGGACAAAGACACCACCAAAGAACACGATGACAAAGCAGATGCAATTGTAAGAGCTTTATCCATTGATGGTCTCGAGCTCCTACCAATTTCAGAACCACCACCATCGCAATTGCTACAGGAGGACGAAGGTGAACCTCTAGAAGTAAAGGATTTGGAGAGTTCGGTTTAAAGGAGCAATTGCAAAGAAACGTCAAAAGCAGGAAGGCCACATTAGATGGGTAAGAATATGTACATGTAATAGTATCTTGACATGGCATCATCAAGGACCTAAATCAACCTGTACCAAAATGCAGACATGCTACTCAAGAATGTAGACTGCTCCTTCAAAGACGAATATGGCAGTGGTGATGGGACTCCTTTATGCAACAATACTGTGAAGGCACTAAACAATTTGCACTTTTCATCTCCCCGGCTCTGCAGAAAGAGCAGTATACGTCGCTGGCGAGAATAATTATGCACCAGTTTGTTCAATTGGGAAGTTTTCCATTACAAATTGTCGAGGCACAGGTGCAGAAAGTAATATGCAAAAAAGTCACCGAATACTGCCTTTTGAACATCTTTTTGAAATTGTTACCAGAGAAAGAGTCCGACACAGTAATATCAGCCATTGATGGAGAGAAGCCATTCCCTAGTAATGATGTTATCGACATCCTGTCCAGTTTGGAATCGACAACCCTGCCGGTCAGCGGTCGGCGAGCATGATGGCGGCGAATTTCTATGCTCACCAGTTTTCATGCCTTTAGGCAGTTTATTTCCGTTGTACTTGTATGAATGTGTTCGTAACTTAGATTGTAAGCTTCTACTATGGATGAGCAAAAGCTTGAAGAGCTTTTTGACCGAAAACTTGCTGGTATAAACCAGAAATTGACTGAAATGAACACTCGACTCCAAGAAGCACTGGACTCGGTGACGTTTCTGAGCAAACAATATGATACAGTTGTTCAGAAACTGAAAGAAGCAGATGTTACGGTATCTAGTCTACGGAAAGAGCTGAACACCCTGAGTAATACCGTTCAGGCTAATAAGAATTATATCAACGACCTCGAACAGTACTCGCGTAGGGACAGTGTAGAGATTCGCGGAATACCGAAGGCTCAAGAGGAAACTAGCATGAATACCGCCCAAATCGTGCTACAGGTTGCTGAAGTTATCGACATTGAATTGGGTGAAGATGATATCTCAGCCTGCCATCGACTTCCTGCTCGCAAGAAGCCGAGAGTGCAGAAAGATGGCAAGAAGCCGAAGGGCCTAGATCCACCGGCCATCATTGTCAAGTTCATAAGCCGGTACAAGAGAGATGAATTTTACTATAGCAGAAGCAAGCTGAAGGACAAATCTATCATGGATTTAGGATACCCTACGAAGGACAACATTTACATTGTCGAGAGCCTAACAAGTGCCAACAGATATCTCTTTGGCAAGTGCCTTGAAGCCAGAAATAATCTTGGCTATAAGTACATCTGGACTTCTCAGGGTAAGATTATGCTACGTAAGGAGAACTCTAGCCCAGCCATTCATATTACATCGATCAATGACATTGATACCAAGCTCTAGATCTACATTGTATTACAGACATTTATAAAGTTTTCAATGTATTTAATATACAACATTTGTACATATAATTTATACCTGTAACTATACCAATGTGTTCTAAATGTTCAAGTTTGTATCCCAGCCTACCTTATCTAATGCTGGTGGTGTAGGTTGCTATGTGCAGGATGATATTAATTTTAATTTGCGAAGTGAACTCACTACTAGTAATAATGATTTTGAAGCCCTTTGGTTAGAAGTTAATATTTTTTCTCAAAAGAATGTTCTTTGTGGGATCATTTACAGGCACCCCCATGGCAACATATCTACATTTATGGACTATCTCAATTCTACCATTGAAAAAGTTCATAGGGAAAGAAAGTATTGTGCTATTCTAGGTGATTTTAATATTGATTTGCTAAAATATGATTCCCACCAAGTCACTGATGATTTTATTAATACTATGGGCTCATATTTCTTTCAACCTTACATCTTGCAACCCACTCGTATTACCTCACATTCTGCTACTGTAATAGATAATATTTTTTTCAATTCTGTTGATCATAGAGTAATTAGTGGTAATCTGATGTATGATATTTCTGATCATCTTCCAAACTTTTTAATATTTTGTAAATCTTTCTCCACTCGTACTAAATCTACTATCTTCATAAGAGATTACTCCAAATTGAATGAATCAGCCTTGTATGATGAAGTAAAATCTATTGATTGGAGAGAAATACTCTCCAAATGCCATGATCCAAATAGTCTATTTGATGGTTTCCACACCAAGATTTCTGAACTTATTGATAAACATATACCACTTAAAAAAATATCAAGACGGCAACAGAAAGTTAACAGTAAACCCTGGCTGACTGCAGGTATTAGAGTTTCGATACAAATAAAAAATAAAATGTTTAAAAAATTCATCAAGACCAAGTCAGAATATTATGCATCTAAACTACGTCACTATCGTAATAAGATTAATCATCTAATTAGATTGAGTAAAAGACAATATTACAATGAATACTTTTCTGTTTATTCAAATAATAGTAAAAAGACTTGGTTATGTATTAAACAAATAATTTCAACAAAACCTCAAAACCCATCTACACCTACTAAATTGATCATTGACAATATTGAAATAACTGCAACTAAATACATAGCTAATGAGTTTAATAATTACTTTGTTAATATTGGTAACCAATTGTCTAATAATATTCCACCTGTTGATGTGCACCCCACTCATTATTTACCACCTAAAGACCCTGGGAGTTTTTTTCTATTTCCTACTTCTTCCTCTGAGATTGAGAATGAAATTTCTAGCTTAAATATAAGTAAAGCATCTGGCCCTTTTAGTATTCCTACGAAAATCTTAAAGCTTCTAAAGGACTTAGTTTCTAAACCTTTAGAGATTCTTTATAATTGCTCTTTTTCATTAGGCATAGTACCTGACCATTTCAAAGTTGCACGGGTTCTTCCAGTGTTCAAAAAGGGCTCAGAAACTTCCTTAAATAATTATCGTCCAATATCTCTTTTGCCAATTTTTAATAGAATTTTGGAAAAATTAATGTATAAAAGATTAATGAATTTCTTGACTAAAAAGAATATTCTCCATAATAAGCAATTTGGCTTTAGAGAAAGTCATTCTACAGACCATGCTATTTTATGTATAATTGATAAAATACAAACTGCAATTGAAAATGGACTCTTTTCCTGTGGAATATTCCTTGATTTGAGTAAAGCTTTTGATACGGTTAATCACTCAATTTTATTAGATAAATTGGATCATTATGGTATACGTGGTGTAGCTAAAGACTGGTTTTCTTCATACCTCAGTAACAGAAAGCAATTTGTTTCAATAGGTAGCGCTTCTTCGGAATACCTTCCCATCTCTTGTGGAGTTCCTCAAGGGTCAGTTATTGGCCCTTTATTGTTTCTATTGTATATTAATGATTTTAATCTCTGTTCTAAAATTTTAGACTTTCACCTTTTTGCTGACGATTCTAATCTGTTCTATGCTAATACAAGTCTGACTTTGCTTGAATCTGTATTAAATAATGAACTTAAAAGTATACAAACTTGGCTTTGTGCCAATAAATTATCTCTCAATATTAGCAAATCCAATTTCGTCATTTTTCACCCACCTCAAAAGAAACGTACCTTTATACCTAAATTGGTTATTGATAATAAATATTTAAAAGAAGAAAAATGTATTCAGTACTTGGGAATAATGTTAGACTCACATTTAAATTGGAAATGCCATGTTAATCATGTGATGAAAAAATTGAAAAGGAACATCGGATTAATCTCAAAAGTTAGATACTTCGTAAATAGCAGTACTCTAGTTAATCTTTATTATGCTCTCATATATACTTTCCTTTCTTATAATTTAATTGCCTGGGGAAATACTTATGAATCTAATATTAAACCTCTATTCCTTCTCCAGAAACGGGCACTTCGTATCATGACTTTCTCCTCCTTCACAGAGCATACCAATCCTATTTTTAAGTCTTTACATATAATTAAACTTTATGACCTCATTCAGTTACATACAGCAATCTTTATGTTTAAATTTTATCATCATTTCTTGCCCTCAGCTTTTAATAACTTTCTCACTCCAATCAAGAATATACATAATTACAATACTAGACTGGCCTCCAAGTCCTCATTTGCTCTCTCAAAAACACGTACTAATTATGGCATTTTTAATATACGATTCCAGGGACCAAAAGTCTGGAATCAAATAGACGAACCAATGAAATCATTAAATCTGTCTTTATTCAAAAAACATCTAAAGAAGTCTTTTGTTGATAATTACTAAACCACTTGTGTTCTTTTCTATTGTATCTATAATAATAATTTATTATCTCTCACGCTCTCATCCATATATTCTTTGTTTGTCTGTTTCTTGCATGTGTGTACACGTCCTGTACTTGTGTGCCTTGCCGACCTGCATTTTTCTAACGTTTTTGTCATCTATTTAAACAAGGAGGTCCAGCTTTGACAAGCCCTTATGGTTTTTTTGCATCTCCTGTACCCAATTTTGTTTGTTCATTTATGTAATTTGAAATTCTCATGTATTATGTTTGTAATTAATGGGTCAAATAAATTTACTGTTACTGTTAACTAAAAACAACATTCGTAAGATTATTGTTGACACAGCCAGATCAGAATTCATCTCGCACAAATGAAACTTAAAGGAGGAATGAGACATTTCTGGTCAAGTTTCAATAGCAAGGAACTCAGTGCATAGAATGCACTTTCTACACCGACTTCTGCAAACGTTGTTAGTTCTCTCCAGTGTAGTCCTCTGTGATTTCGGGTGTTTAAGCCGCAAAATTCCAAATGAAAACACTTTGCATGTTAAACTGAAGTCTCGAAACTCGAAACTCCATTGTTTAACCGAAGTGTTTTCACTGTTTTTCGGATTTTTTATATGTGGCTAAATGTAATTTAGGCAAAGTTAGAATCGAGACAATGCTGGCCAGCGGTCTCCCCCTTTATTCTAAGCATGATGCGGGGTGTCCAGGAGCCAGGGCAGGGGCTTTTGGATCCCACGAGGTTCTTGTTGCGGATTGTAGCGGATCCAACTCGTGGCTGGTTTGCCGTTTGCTGTTGCTGGTTTTAGCGGACCTTTGAGCGGATTGTTGCGGATCCCTGCTACGTTATTGTGCTTTTTACGTCATGGCTCGTCAGACAAGAAATAGCTTGCTACATCGGCAGTGCATACAAACACGAGCGCCGGATCGTCTCAGAGTGGTCAGGGGATCGTTGCCCTCTCGCCAGAAATATTATCAGCGGTAACTCAAGCCGTTAAGGCAGCTTTGGCAGCCGAAAAAGAGTCTTCCTCAGTAGCGGCAAGTGCATTGCCGATTCCAAGTGTGGCTACTAGCGTGGTTTCTGCGTCGACAGTAGCGACAGGGTTGGACTCGAGGACTTCATCGCTTCTCGCTTCTGGGGCTGGTTTTGTGGTGCCCCAAGCTTCGACATCGTTGGGCCAGCAAGGTAGGTTACCTATTGTTGTGCCATCCTTTGTCAGTGCATTTCCCCCTATAATTTCAGCGGGTTCGGCGACGGCTATCGCTAATCCCGCTCAAGCGATCTCTGTTCTTGGTGCGAAAACTCCAAACATTCCACCGTTTCCGGCGATACCAACGTTGGATCAACCCTTCGTGGTGGGCCCAGGGTACTCTCCCATTCCCGCGAAACTCGTCTCGCAAATAACGTCCGGCAAGTATGTGGATTTATGTGATTTGCTTGCGGCAAATCTCGTACAATCGGAACCAGAACCCCAGCTTCTGTTTGACGGGCGCATAGTTCTCACGTCTACAAAGAAGCAACGCCGCCGCCTCGACGACATCGTGAGCTGGATCGAGGCATTTACGTTGTTTTGTATGGTGCTGACATCGTATTTCCCAAATCGTTGGCAGGATTTGACGGCATACAAGCTATTGGCCGCGTTTGGCTGACATACGACCAAGCTTTCAGAGAGCATGCTGCGGCCACTAAGCTCACAGACTGGTCCGCCATGAACGTGCAGCTATAATTTTCATGCTGTGGGGGCTTCGGTACGTAGTCTGCATGGAGGAGCAGTATCAGAGTCGGGGGCAGAACCTCATGGTTCCAGTTCATCCCATGTGTTCTGTAAGTCTTGGAACCGTGGCCGTTGCTCAGCTCCGTTTGCCTCATGCCGGTACAGCCACAAGTGTAGCAGCTGCTCGGGTACTCATTGCGCTCAGGACTGCACCGGTTCGAGCAGTAGGTTGAAGGATGAGAATAGGCGCAGATCTCGCTCACAAGTGCCTTCATCACACGAGAGCAGCAAACGCAGCAAGCGCTGATGACTAGAAACTCATGCATGACTAGATATTTAATATATCTAGTGATGGAACCCTTGATGTATTCATACATATATATATATATATATATATACATGCGTATATATAAAACGAACATGTTACTGTTATTATCGTGTTAAACTTAGCTGCTAGCCATGGTTCAGTCATGCTAGGTTGTTAGGCACATACCCATTGTTATCTTTATGGTTTTAAGTAATATATATATATTATATTCTCATATTGCTGTTGTGTCATGTCCTCAGTTGCTTGCCAGGGAATTCTTATCCTTATTTCTTCCTTTCAGCCCCCTATTGTTTACATCCAGTTGCTAGTGTTTCCCCGCTCAGAGTTGATCAATTTGCTTGGGAGCTGAGGAATTACCCTGATAGGCAGCAAGCTGATTATGTACTCAACGGCCTTCGCTATGGCTTTAGGCTAGGTTTTGGTCGTTCTTCTAAACTGAAATCTGCGAAACGTAACAAGCCCTCTGCATACCAACATCCTAAAGTGATTGATGACTATTTGGCTAACGAAGTCTCCTTGGGGAGGGTTGCGGGTCCCTTCAAATCCCCCCCAGTTCCTGATTTGCATGTTAGCAGTTTTGGTGTGATCCCTAAGAAAGCTCAACCAGGAAAATGGCGCTTGATTGTTGATTTGTCCTCCCCTGGGGGGTTCAGTGTGTATGAGGGAATTAATCAAGAGGAGTTCTCTCTCCAGTATATAAGGGTGGATGATATAATACGGTTGGTGAGCAAGTATGGCATAGGCGCGCTCATGGCTAAATTTGATGTGGAGGCAGCTTATCGTAATATCCCAGTACATCCTGCAGATCGTTACCTATTGGGAATGAAATGGCGTGTGCAGTTTTTTGTTGATTTGACTCTCCCCTTTGGATTGCGTTCAGCTCCATGTATTTTTAATTCAGTGGCTTCCATGGTCGAATGGATTTTAGTCAACAATTATAAAGTTACGGATTTGGTGCATTGCCTCGATGATTTTATTTCAGCTGGTCCGGCAGGGTCTCCCGTGTGCAATCAGAATCTCAGCATTGCTTTAGAGGTGTGTAAGCTGCTGGGTTTGCCGCTTCATCCAAAAAATGTGAGGGTCCAGCTACCTCACTGGTAGTCTTAGGTATTGAGTTAGATTCTGTCAACCAGATCGCTCGTCTCCCAATTGAGAAGCTGGCAGCATTACGCCAGCTCATCCAGTCGTGGGTGATGCAGCGATGGTGCAATAGACAGCAGTTGGAATCACTTATTGGGCACTTGCATTATGCAGCCAAAGTTGTTTGGCCTGGCAGAGCATTTATCAGACGCATGATAGACTTGCTTTGTTGCTTTCGGAAGAGGTATCACCCGATTCGCTTAAATGTAGAGTTCCAGCGGGACTTGCAGTGGTGGTATCAGTTCTTGGCTGACTGGAATGGAGTAAGCTTTTGGCTCTTCCCAGGAATGTCAGCAACTGCAGACCTAGAAGTGACATCCGATGCAGCAGGAGCAGTTGGCTATGGTGCTTATTATAAGGATGAATGGTTCAATGGTGCATGGCATCAGTCTCAAGCACAGTTGTCCATTGCTTACAAGGAGCTTTTTCCAGTGGTGGTGGCAGCACATGTGTGGGGTTGTAGGTGGTCCAGGAAGCACGTCATGTTTCGATCGGACAATGAAGCTGTAGTTTGCATTTTGAATTCAAGAACATCTAAAGTGCCATGCATCATGCAACTCGTTCGGTGTCTATTGATGTTAGCAGCTCGCGGTGGCTTCACATTCTCAGCTCAGCACATTCCAGGCAGAGACAATTCAGTAGCTGATGCACTTTCTCGTTGCCATTGGCAGGAGTTCTGGCAGCTCGCACCCAAGGCACAGCCTTTTCCAGTTCAAGTTCCCCAGCAGCTGTTGGACGACTTGATCTCTCCACTTTAGAGCTCAAATGCAGGAGCTTCCTGGTTCAAGGCTTAGCCCCAGCTACTCGGCGGTCTTATGCTACAGGGCAGAATAAATTCTTTAACTTTTGTGATCAACTTGGTAAATTGCATGTTAATGGTTCTCCATGTCCTGCAGAGGAATGGACCCTGTGCCTTTTTGCAACTTTCTTAGCAGAATCTATCCAGCATTCATCCATTAAAGTCTATCTGTCAGCAGTGAGAGCTCTCCACATTGAGCAAGGTTATGCAGATCCCTTAGCGAACTGCTTAAGACTTCAAAGGGTAGTACGTGGTATTAAACGTGTTCAAGGTTCGTCAAAAGTGGAGCGCTTGCCAATCACAGATGATATTATGGTGATTATTGCTAAGTCCTTAGATATGAGCCTTTTTGATCATTGCATGTTTTGGGCAGCTTGTTCGCTAGGATATTTTGGTTTTCTTCGTTCAGCAGAATTTACAGTCCCTAACCTAGCTACGTTTTCATCTGCATTTCATTTGGAGGTGAAGGATATAGCAGTTGATTCATCTTCAAGCCCCTGCTGTTTGCGTGTTAGGATTAAGGCGTCCAAAACAGATCATTTTCGGAAGGGTTGTTTTATACATATTGGGCGTGGTAGTTCTTCTTTATGTGCAGTGGAGGCAGTGCTGGCATATTTGGTTTATCGTGGGGGTTCCGAAGGGCCTCTATTCATGTTTCAAAATGGCCAACCACTGACTCGTTCTTCTTTGACAAGCTGGTTGAGACGCATCTTGTGTAGCGCTGGGATTGCGGGCAACTATTCCAGTCATAGCTTTCGTATCGGTGCGGCCACAGTGGCAGCTCGCAATGGTGTGCCTGATCACTTGATTCAAGCACTTGGTCGTTGGAATAGCAATGCCTATCAGCTCTATATTAGAACACCATCGGAAGCTCTGGCAAGCCTGTCAAATCATCTGGAATAACAGTGGACTCTGGGTATGTATTCATTTTGTTGCTTGCATTGGAGTGGGGGTTGGTGCTTGGGGATGTTTGGAAGGGAGGTTCCATGGTACCTTAGTACACAGATCCTCCTTTTCTCCAAGCACTTTGGAGTGGGGTTGGGTGGTGGACTGTGTTGGTTACCATGGTTACCTCCTCTGTTGTGCTGGCATGCGCGCGCCAGCATGGCAGCCTCATGACACCTAATCCCAAGCTCATCTATTGGTGACGAGTTTAAGTTTAACTAGTCAAACATGTCCTAATGAAAACACACCCACTATTGATGTATTTTCAAATGTCAAGGATGACATTTCTTTAAGGAAGGGTAAGTGTAAGAGAGTAAGTTTTGTTTAGTCACGCATTAGTCATGCAACTGTTATTTAAGCTATGTAAACAGCACGTTAAGGCCCTATTGAGAAATGTACAGCTGTCATGTGATAGGGGATGTGGTGATAGTTTTTACAAAGAGAGAGTTTAAATATAGAAGCAAGCGTTGTTGTACGACATTATCTACACAGGGGAAACAGGGTAACGTTTTGTCTTTAAAAGACAAAAATGATCTTGTGAATAATACATACGCGATCACTGCCTGGAGCAGTGCCTATAAATCCCACTTGAAAAAAATCAAACCAAACAAAATCATCTTGTTAGAATCCTGTTTTTTTGCCACTCTATATCGAAAAAACAATGAAAGTGCTTTACCACTACCAAACTTGCTAGATATTTTGACAGTTGACAATGTATACAAACTTCAGGCCCTAAACTTTATTCATCAATGGCATAAAAAACAATTACCAGGAAGTTTTGATAACTATTTTCGTTATGCCAAAGATATACATTCATATAATTTTTTTATAAGGCTCACAATAGAACAAACACTGGCAAACAAACTATTTCCGCCATGGCAACTGACTTATGGCAACAACTTCCCTATGAATTAAAACAGCTCAATAAATTCAGTTTCGCAAAAAAAGTTAAACAACAACTGTTCCTAAAGCAAAATTAATTGCTTTGATCAACTTAATTGAATTTCTTTGTCAAATGTCCTCCATCTATTTTTCCCTACTAATTTTTTTTGAATCTTCAACTTTTCTCCTTCGTATTTACTAATTAGTGTGTTAGATATAGCATGATTAGCATGCTGTGTGTGTATATACATCGATTTTGTTTTTCTATTGTTATTCAAATTGAGATTAATGTGTGTGTGCGCTACTGCCGCTACATTTCAAATATAACATAACAGTCTAGTGTCTAACTCGATAACCTCACGGTTTATTTAGACTCTAGGCATTTCCTTCTGTGTTACTATATTTAGTATATTTTTGTAATAATAATAATACAAAATAAAATTCTAACTAAATATAGAAAATGTAACTGGAAAAAAATCATTGTAAAATGTGAAATAAAGTATTGTATTGTATTAAGCACATTGAAGAGGTTTTCCACATTAGAAAGGGTCTTGTGAGTTTTGGTATTTATGAAATGTTGTGCCAGTTTTGCAGGAAAGATGATAAGTCATTTTGTGCATTGTAAGGTTTATGTTGAAGAAGAAAAACACTGGTTTGAACCATCTTATTCACCCTCAACTAGATCTGAAATGCTTGAAACGGAAATAGAAATTGTCTACAAATGGAATCAGATTTTGAAGAGTACAAGCAAAGGAAAGCTGGCAAATGATGTGTTGCCATGCTATAACTGGGTAACAGATGAATCCAGCCAGAGCTTTTTCCACACTTAACGTTAACTCAACGTTTAGGGGGTAAAGAGAGTGAAGTTGTGGACGTTAGTCTGTGGCATTTTTGCCAAAAAAATGTCTTCTTTCCCGAAGTTTACTTCATATAGATAACAGAACAAGAAAACGAAATAGAAAACAAAATGAGAGAAACGACAAATGTGACGTTGTAGTGTATCAATTAGTTAAATAATTAGTTAATTGTGGCTTGGGCACGAGCACGAAAACGACAGCGGTGGGTTGCTTGTGGTATCCCAGCATTCATTGAGGACTTGGGTGAGTTGTATAGCCAGAATTAGAGGCAATTGCGAGGGAAACACGGAAGGATTTTAAGGAGAACGAAGTGAAATTCACGGAAAGTACTTCGTCATTAGTTTGAAAGATTGTTCTGAAGCTGATTGGCATCGCTTATTAAATCATTAAGTTTTTGTTTTGATCGTGTTGTGATGCAAAACAATACATTTTCTATAGTACACAATAGCAACATTCCAAGTGAACGTAAAGGACAGGGGTCTGTCCTAAACGTCCGGTTGACGTTAAGCGTAGAAAAAGTGAATATGTTAATGCCCCTTAACGTTCTCACATTAAGTGATATATTGCAGATTGGCAGTGGGTCAAGATTCCCCAATTTCAAAGGGCATTTAATGTTTGATCATGTAGTGGCAGAGGCATGCAGGAGAATCAAGGCAAATACATGCTCGATGTCTACTACCATCCCTGTTAACAGTAGATAATGGTCAATTTGCATATCATGTAATGGCAGACATCTTTGAAGACTTTGGCTTTGGGGTTCCTAAAATTTGGTCTATAGTTTACTGTAAAACACTATAAGCATTACAAAAGGTAGTAAGGTTTCGTGTTCATGGTTCTTTGAGGATGGGCGCGGTTTCAGAGAAAAACGCTTTAATACACGATTATTACAACACGTTTTTTCAACTGTTTGCTGTCTACCGGATGTTTTGAGCTGTTTATTCACGTTTCATTGTTAGAAAAAGTTAGAGCATGTTGCAGTTTACATTGTTTTTGATTTTTTTAACTTTTCAACACAGGCACCAATGGTAAACGTGTGGATGGATTACCGTATAATCATCCCTGGGTACTATCCATCATATACTAATATAATATAATATAATATAATATAATATAATATAATATACTACTAAATTTAAGCATGTTTATGTCGATTTATATGCTAAACTTAAAATCATTTAAAAATATATTGTGCCTTTAACTCTTTCGGATCCGAGCCTGTAAATATAGGTCTCCTGAGACCTATATGAGAATAAAATATTGCATCACATCTAGACATGCCGGAAAGACGATGTTGCGATATTATGTGAAGGGATGAATGGCTTCAAAGTCAAAGCTATCACAAGGATCGCTTGACTCTTTCACTATGGAGAAAAGCTCATTTGTTTTGGCGTTCGTTTTTGTTTCTTCGATTTTCACGAATTCTAAGGAGCTGAAAATCGGCTCAAAACATCCTTTCCATTCGCACTTGAAATCAAGAGCAAACACAAAATCAGCACTCAGTCGTTACAGTACCTTGTTTAATCTTTCCAACCAGTACGTTTTTTTGCACAAAACACACCAAGCGACTGTGAACCACGCCGATGTTTACACTGCATTTCTCTCCACGACGTTCTCCTGTACCCACCTCCAATTGCATGCTGGGTAATGGACAAAAATTCCATAAGGGGTCCCCCCCTCTGTGACTCCGGTAGGGTTTTTTTATAAGTTTTTTACCCCTACAGCCAAGAGCGGTGATTTGGACTCAAGCCGTTGCTTTAAAGTGACAAAAACACATCCTAATAGGTTGAGCAGGGGTAAAAGACTGCCAACTGCAGGAGTTCAAGGATTTCATTGAAGAATTTTTTCCTGTGTCTGAAATCACAAACACAACGGAAAAATCCTGTGAAATTCCCTCACAAGGCCTACTGGACCTGATTATTACGAACATGCCACAAATCTACAACAAGAACTCTGTCGAATGCATCCCTCCCTTTGGTCTGTCAGACCACAATGGGGTTTTGCTCCGGCCGAAGCCACGGCCCTCCGATAATAAAACCAGCAGGAAGGTAGTGACCAAAAGAGACACCCGACCAAGTCGGAAAGCTGAGCTCGGAAGATATTTAACCACTATTGAGTGGTCGGTCCTGGACGATGCTGTCTGTTGCGAAGACAAGCTACAGCTTCTGGTTGATTTTATCATTATTGGCGTTGACAACATTATGCCAATTAAGCAAGTGAAATTTCATACAAACGACCCCCCATGGGTTACTGCAGCCTTCAAAAAGCTAATAAAATTGCGCCAACAAGCTTTCACTAGTGGTGATCCTGAACGTTTCCGACACCTACGTAACCTTGTCAACCGAGAAAGAAAGTCCCTACGGAGCAGATATTTCTCGTCTAAGGTCCAACGCCTTAAAGACTCAAAACCCAATCAGTGGTGGAGTTCGGTTAAACGAATTGCGGGTATGACACCAGCCTGTGGCCCCGATGAGCTACAATCTCAGCTTCATATTGCTGGAATTGAATTGCTCTCGTCAAAGGATATTGCTAACATGATAAACGAAGCTTTTCTAGAACCAATGCAGTCTTTTGAGAGGCTAGACTCCCTTCCCCCCATCGAGGATGATTCTGAGATGTTTCAGATTTCTGAAGAGCCGTATTTGCGAACCTACGGAGCCTCAACCCTCATAAGGCCCCCGGACCTGATGGAGTCTCGAACTGGATTCTCACTGAATATGCTGATATCCTCGCTGGCCCAATATGTTGTTTCCTGAACAGTTCGTTTGCTGAACAGAAACTCCCCCCGTCTTGGAAGCTAGCTGACGTTATTCCCATACCAAAACTTAAACCAGTCGTGGAAGTTAATAGCCACCTTAGACCTATCTCACTGACTCCTGCGATTTCTAAAGTTGCGGAAGATTTCATTGTGAAATCGTATCTTGCACCTGCAGTATTAGGAAGGATTGATCCTGACCAGTACGGGGCCATCCCCCTGTCTTCTACCGTACAGTCCCTCATCTCAACGATACATCACTGGGCTCATGCCACGGATGCAACTGGTGCCGCAGTGAGGGTCATCTTGCTCGACTACAAGAAGGCGTTCGACCTTATCGACCATAATATTCTAGTACAAAAGGTCCTGAGTTTACCTATTCCTCGAAGCATAGTGCGCTGGATAGCCGATTTTCTAATGAATAGGAAACAGCGAGTTAAACTTTCACAAGACTGCCTGTCTGAGTGGGGCGACGTCCCTTCCGGGGTCCCACAAGGCACCAAGCTCGGTCCGTGGTTGTTTTTACTCATGATTAACGACCTTAGAGTCCCTGATGTTCATACCTGGAAGTATGTGGATGACACGTCGATAGCAGAGGTTGTCCCGAGACGAGCAAATAGTCAGATCCAACATGCCGTTGAATCAGTTGAAAAGTGGTCTCGACAAAACAAGCTACAACTCAACGCTAAGAAATGCAAAGAACTTGTAGTCGATTTTAAGAACCAGAAACACGAATTCGATCCAATAACTTTGAATGGTAAAGATCTTAGTGTTGTTTCCCATGAGAAGATATTAGGCTTGCACATCTCTTCCGACTTGCAATGGAACACTCACATCAGTGAGATAATTAAGAAGGCGAACAAACTGAAACGCTCTAGGGTACCAGCTAATGATATCTGTAATTTCTATTGCACTTGCATTAGATCTCTTTTAGAATATTGCGCGCCCGTTTCCCATCACTCGTTACCCAAATATCTTAATAACGACCTAGAAAGAGTACAAAAGAGGGCCTTGGCAATAATATCGCCTAAAATGTCATATGTAAGCAACTTGCAGCTATTTAAATTAGTAACCCTGCAAGAACGACGCCAGCATTTATGCCAGAAATTATTTTCATCCATTATAAGTTCTGAGACACATAAATTACATGGCCTCCTTCCACCTAGACATGTGTCCAAACATAATCTTAGGAAAAAGCGGACCTTTGATGTTCCTAGGGCCCGGACAAATCGTTTTAAATGCACCTTCATCCCGTCCATGTGTAATTCCTAGAGCAATTTTTACCATTACGATACACTATATTTTCAACTTATGTAGGTATTGATTGTGTTTATTTTATAGCTTGTAACACTAGTATAATTATCGTGAATTACGCAATTCAGCCGTGAGGCTGCAATGTGATTATTATTAAACTATCTATCTATCTATCTATCTAAAAGCAAACCAAGTACTTTTCAGCCATCCTCAGACTTAATGACGTCTTCAAGCTCTCTGACAGTGGCATTTTCCTCCAAAATTAGAGCACATTTCATTGGAAACCCTACAGAAGTTGCAATACCTACCGTCGACCAGTTCGTAGAATTCACCCGAATGGCATTGTGGGGAAAGTTTGAGCCCTTGGCTTAACAAGTCAGCAGTATTTAATTACCCCGGGCTAGCCAAACTGGAACTGAGGGGGGAGGGTTTAGTTAGCACTCAGGATTTCACCAATTGAGCTCACACACGATCGGACCCGAAAGAGTTAAGGATGTTTAAGAAACACTTTAAATGTACTAGTAACTTCTAGTTCATTTATCGTACCAACTGAAAATCATTTAAATACATCCTGTATCTTTAAGAGACATTTGTAAAATTTACTAAGAGGCAGAAAGATCATACTCTATAAAAGAGTGTAGTCATTTTCACTTAATTTTCACTGTCAACTTTATTTTACAATTATTGTTTTTTTATACAACACAGCAATTCATGTACACGGTATACACTGTAAAAACTGAAGAGTCGTTTTGACCCCAAGGAGTTGTTTCAATTATTTTACTGAAGCTTCGTTTTGACCCCTCTGAAAAAACTCTGAATTTCTAACGAGACCTGAAACAGCCATCAAAATGATGAAGGATCAAAATGACCTTTTAGGCAGAGTCTGTTAACTCTTTATAAGGGTCAGTAGACCCCGGCCTAGAGGAGTTGACAAAGAGTCCTGTGACTCTTCGAAAGGGTCAGTGAACCCCTTTGTTGGAGTCATTCGACACTTTTGTAGACTAAAACAACCTTTCTGTAGAGCCCACTGACACTTCGAGAAAAATCAGTGGAATCGTTCAAATTTGAAATATATTGTTACTTAGTTTTAAAAAGCTAGTAATACATTAAGTGCAGTCACAATCGTTGTCTGGTTAATAAGAGATAAGGGTTTGCCCAACCTTGCGGCATGAGTTGGGTGTGCGCGAACTACGTGGGCCGTAATACGTCTCGCATACACTGCATGTATAATACAATACAATACAATACAATATTCTTTATTTACAGAGGGAAGACACATTAACCTTACATAGTTATCTAACATGCGGCCCTCTATGTTACAAATAAAACGTAATGGAAAGGAAAGGAAGTATGGGAAAAAATTAACGCACGGGCTACGACATTACAAGATGTAATGAGTAATTGGAATCAATGTAAAGAGAATTAATATGAAATAAAATCAAAAACAAAATATACTTACTAGAACACTGCGCAATGGAAGGGGCTATGCCCTGGACGCGGCGCCAGAAATGCAGCAGCAGTGAAGCAAGGAGCGACAGTTATAGCAGAGGAGCTCCTCTAGATGGTTAACAGAGGAGATGTGCGGAAGAAAAACGTTACGAAGCTTATACTTAAGAGAACCCAGCCTGGTAGACAGAGTATTAGAAGAGAGCGTAGTATTAGATGTTGCAAGCTGCTTGAAGTCAGGATCCAAGGAATTGAAAAGAATAGCAGCGCTATAAGCCAGAGTGCGCTTGCCAGAATTACTGCGAGGGTAAGGTACGGCGAGGTTATGCATGCTGGCTCTGGTGCAGCGGCCAGAAGCTCTACGAGTAGTAGAGAGGAAATTGAACATGTTCTTAAAACTTGTAGGTGCATCAGGATTAAGAAATGTGCTGAAGAGAAGTAGAAGTTTCCTACATTTAATTAGGTCGGTGATCGGAATCCACTTAAGCTGAGAGAACAGATGAACAGAGGGTTGACGGAAGTCGGCATCCAAGAGTATGCGGGCAGCGCGTTTTTGAAGGACCGGTATACTGACGTATACTGATCTTGATATATACGGACTGTATAATGACCAGTATACATCTGATTCATTATACGCTGTGTATGTACGAGTTACCGTACACAAAGTGTAAGGGAATCTTATACATGCTGTTACAGGAGTCGTTCTTTACGCCTACAACACTTTACAAACTGACAAGTATAAGGGAATTTATTAAAGTTAAAGTTAACGGAACTCAAAGAAGCCATTTTAAACCTCGTAGTTTATTAAGAAAGTACTCACCGACTACTAACAAGGTATATTTTTCACTTCAGTGCGAGCCCCGTAGAAAACGAGCTGATGTCGAATACGATGATTTTTCTTCAATCGCCAGCTGCCGTCAATTAACTTGTTGTTTGTGAAGGATATCTAAACAAAAGTAACTACTTGAAACTGCCTCCCACATGCGAGAGCAGTTTACGGGTTTTGCCATACAAATAGCCAGTGATGCGCTAAATTGGTAGCTGTACTTGACAATAGTAATTAGGAACGGCGGTGCGTTCTGTGCCTTTGGGTCCCGGTAGTTATCCTCCCATGCAGTCAAGTAAAGGCACTGAGAGTTTCCTTGGTATTCAAAGACCTTCAGGAGCCCTGACATTCAAGGGAAGGTCATGTTTGAAGATGAAAGCTTTGCAATGTTGGGGTCGCATCTCACATTGTAGGTGGGAGTCGGATTCATGCGCTGTGGTCTAGGGGATTTTTTTTATCAGTACGCTTAAGTTTTGAACCGTATACATATATTTCATATTTAGACAATACAAATACAACACAATAACCTTTATTTAAACTCGAATTGAAGAACATACATGCTAGCTACTGTCTTCGAGACGGAATGGCTCAACAACAACAACTGGCTATACTATGGCTACACCGGATTTACTCAGATGTCTTAAGTTTTACTGGGTCGGAACAGGCTCACCTAAACGTAACAGCCGCGGAAAATAGCTGCGGTCAGTGAGCTTGCTGATCGCCGCTTCGCAGCCTCTTTCTCTGCGGCTCTCTCTTGAAAACCTCTGGAACCAGGGTACGGTAGCCAAAACGCTGTCCAAAATTCAAATTACTCATAAAAATACACAGCCGTATTCGCTGCTTAGCCAACTAATAACCTCTTATTGCTAGTCGGAAAATATGGACGAATTCTATCCGTTTTTACAATACGTTTTCGCCCAACGGTATTCACGAAGTTGGGGAATAATTAGAGTCTGGGACGCCTGT
Organism: Actinernus sp. WN-2022; assembly: GCA_030867875.1. Lineage (NCBI taxonomy): Eukaryota > Metazoa > Cnidaria > Anthozoa > Actiniaria > Actinernidae > Actinernus > Actinernus sp. WN-2022. Next base: position 58,983,489 of record JAOWCC010000019.1, read on the forward strand.
GGTTTGTGTATGTACCATAATGCAATAAAAAGCGCCCAGTTGCCATTGGCTATTTTGTCATCTCGAAGAATTGCTGTTATCTTGGAGTACATTACTTACAATATCTGTGCAGATGACTTCAAGGACAAAGCAAAACAGACTCCAAACAACTATGAACATCAGAAGAATATCCTGGTAAGATTATATACGAATTTGAAGGTCCAATTTGTGTGGTTTAGCCGGAAAATATGAATTTTACTTTAGTTAGAAATTATCACAATGTACCTTCAGCTTCGACTCAATCGTCATGCCGTCATGTTGTTCACTAAGACTTAGTTTCAATAGGGAATCTTTCATAGAAAACTAATGCTTCATCTGTCAATTAATCATTCGTCGATTTTCCTGAGTTTATTTAGAGTGATTATTTTAGAAGAAGTTTATAGCGGCCCTATATAAACCGACAAAGCAAGTTTCAAACGCAGGCAGAGCTTCTTTAAACAAAACTACACATAAATAGCACCGTAAGATAGAATAGAAATACTATGTGAATGTCCTGGTAGGCTTTTTAAACGTTTTCGATAGAGGATGGCAAAGATTAAAGTGCATTTCAAAATCTTATTCTACAAAATTGATTTCGATTACAGTGAACCGATTTGAAGCTCAAAAGCAATAATTTTCATCCACTCGAATCTTTGCCATCCTTCAACAAAATTGTCCCACATGTTCTCCAGTATGCCTGGAAAGCATACTCTGCTAATCTGAGTAGTTATTTTTGTCTTTCATAATGAGAAAGTTTGTCATTTGGTCACTACGGTCCGTATAATCTGCAGACTGGGTATAAAATGAAGTCTGGAAAAAATATTAAAAAATCACCTGAAGTCTTTATCTGTTCTTCATTGGGCCCTGTATGCAATTTCAGCGAGATATGTTGAAAGTTTACCCCTCAACCTCTTCTCTCTCCTCGTTCTCGTCTAGAACTGACCACGCTCGAATTTTCATCCAAAATCAATGCCGAACGCAAGTAAACCTCAAATAATAGCACAACAGTATCTATTCCAAGAGCCTCATGCCATTTAATTGAAATAACCCCCATTTCTCGAGCCTAAATCGAGCAATTTACGCTTGACGACGTAAGTTCTCTAAGTTCACAGTCTCAGAACTTTTACATTTATACCCTTATTTTGAAACCAGCTAGTGTTCAAGTGAATCAGCTCTATGGTAAAGTGATTTTAGAATCCAACAATCGGAGTTTGATTCTCACACGAGCCACAATTGTTTTAACCTCTTTTTCTCCTTTCTCAGTTTTATTTAATCTTTTCCTCTATTTTAAGCTATTAGAATTCGTCTGCGTTAATGAGGGGTGGATGGGGGTACAATTGACTGGTGCAATTGGACACGACTACAAAACACAACAGTATGTTTTAAGTGTAGAAGGCAGCTCTAGTAGCTTAAAATAGAGGAAAAGATTAAATAAAACTGAGAAAGGAGAAAAAGAAGTTAAAAAATAGTGGCTCGTGTGGGAATCGAGCCACAAACCACTTTACCATAGAGCCGATCCACTAGAGCACTGGTTTCAAAATAAGGTATAGACACTGTATGTAAAAGTTCTAAGACCGTGAACTTGGTGACCCCCAAACCATACTTAACTCCCTTATTTTAATTTGTGATGTTTGTGTCCACTGCTTCTATGAAGATCAGTACCAATAATTAAGCTTACATACATACTCCTTGAAAGCCATTTTAAGTTTTTCTTACAATTTTAATATGCTTTCAAAATTATAATAGACCCACTCAAGCTTGACTTTTCCCTTGAGTAAAATATTTTGTTTTTTATGTATCCTAAAACGAAATGTATCAATTTCTGTAATTGAAAAAAGCACAATTCTCTAGAGAACTGTCAAGTGGTCTGAAATGGGCATCAAACAGGCAAGCTGAAATATTATTCTACCGCTGAAATAATATTATATACCGTTCTTTGGCTGCAATCTCTGTCAACTGAGAAGTAGTGGATTACAGTGTACATACATTTTGTACTGAGGCAAAACAATCCATGTTCTAGAGGTTACATGTATTTTTTTTGTCAAAACAGCGTGCTCAATATTTTTGGGGAGAATTTGCGTATTCCCAGTCAATATAGGTCCACCCTTATGACATAACATTTTTTGTACATGTAAATAAATTTTGCATTATTCCATCTATCTTCTCATACTCAAAATTTGCTCGGATTGCAAAGTTATAATACTTCCTCTTTAGTGGGATACTATAATTTTCAAAAGGTTAATAGTTGTAAGAAAAAATACCGAACTTCCACAAACATAATTAGTCTGATTAGTAAATCAGCCCACCACCATGCGAGTGGCATCTAGAGCTATTGAGACTTTTCAATGACTCAGCCACTTCTTAGCTTTTCAATTGTTCTCATTGGAAGTTCAAGAAGCAGTATATTTATTGTCATTGGCTACCTAAACTGCCTTTTCATTTCATGTTTTGTTTCTTTTTTTTTTGCAGAAACAGTTAAACCGATCGGATGCACTGGAAAAGATTGGCCAAATGAGAAAAAAGAAAAGTAGCAGAAGGTTTTAGCAACCACGGAGGATAGTGAGGAAGATGTAGAAGATGGAGAGATGAGACTTGTGTACATTGTGAAGAGCCTCCCCTATGAGAGAAAGGAGCTGAAGGAGGGAAAAAGAGCCCTTGACCAGCTTGACAAAGCGAACAATTCAAAAGTGTATCAGATGCATAGGAGTGATCGGCAGTCACATACGTGTAGATCCTTCAGGTAGTACTCCTGGCAGAGGAATAGTCTGAATAGCCTATAAACACTCAAATGGACTTTTAACAGTGAATCATTGCTATATTTACTGTATTAAACTTAATTGCACATAAACGCATTTGCATGTCTTTATTTCAGACATTTATTTTTATGAATATCAGGAACCAGTCGTTAATTATGGCGGGGGGGGGGGGGGGGGGGTGGATAAGAGGGAGGTCACGATCATTTTTCAGAACACAGGGTGGGTCATGATATAATTATCTATCAGATGGGGGTCACTAAGTTTTCCATGAAGACCATTTCTTTATTGTTGATGTGCCACCATAATATGAAACACAAATTTTATTGTTATTGTTTGAGAAAAAGAACAAATAAATATATATTGTGGAGAACAAAATATTGTGGTTTGTTATCTATCCAATGGGTTATTTTATAGCACTGGGTTGAAATTGAGACAGATTGCAAAGAGAAGTCACTCGAATAATCTCATATGTTTCGGCAAATAAACACAGTTTGCCCTGCCTGTAAAGTACTTTTAAAGGCTCTTATACATCGAATTTAGTAGTATTTACGGCAGTCTGAAAATTATTATTGGTGAAACTTTAATGTTTTGGTTGGTGTTTAAAGTTTCCTAAAAAGGAAATGAAAACGCATTTAATGATGTCACCTAAATGTTTATATAGTCGACATAACAGTATATATATATATAAAGTGGTCCCTACATTTCTTGAAAGTCACTAAATAATTGCATTTACATGTACTCCTAAAGGAAGCAAAAGTTCATATATAATAACCTATATACATGTATCATCCCTGAAAGTCACCAATTGCTATAATTTACAAGCCTTTACCTATTCTCTTAAGGTCACTGAAAGTCAACATTTAATTCTTTAAATACCTCCTTAGAGTCACTGAAAGTCAACATTGAATTACTTTACATACCTCCTTAAAGTCACTGAAAGTCAACATTGAATTACTTTACATACCTCCTTAAAATCACTGAAAGTCAACATTGAATTACTTTACATACCTCCTTAAAGTCACTGAAAGTCAACATTGAATTACTTTACATACCTCCTTAAAATCACTGAAAGTCAACATTTAATTCTTTAAATACCTCCTTAGAGTCACTGAAAGTCAACATTGAATTACTTTACATACCTCCTTAAAGTCACTGAAAGTTAATTCCTTAAACACAGCATTTTGTTGTCTTTAAGAACTCATGTAAAGGTCATTAAATACAAACTTTGAGGATTCTTAAAGTTACAGTAAAGGACACCAAATCTCGCATTTCAGTCGCCTTTCGGTACCTTTCAAACTACCTTAAATATACATTTTCGCATAGTGAATCTAGAAACAAATGCACTGCATGTTTTGTCCTAAGTTATCATTTCATTTTCTGTGTTAACATTACCACTAGGCCGCCCAGAATGGAAAATAGATGGTCAAAAATGTGGGATGGGGGTTGTACCCTACGCTGATAGCTGTGTCTGTTGAAAATATGGGTCCCTATCTGGGGCATGTGTTTTGAACTGGACTGTATCCCACTTTCTAATGAATCTCAAATCTACAGTGGAACCAGTTACATATCTAGAACTTACAAAAGAAGCAACAATGGAGATGATTTCAATCTATAGTTAATAAACATATTCTACTTTTCTGTGGATATGTTCTCTTATATATGCACAGATGACATCATAGTGTGTAAAGAACAAACAATATACACAAGGTACAGTTGAGTGGCATCACTGTTGCTCTTAGCATATTATATCTTCTGTACATCTGTACGAGAACAGATGCATTGAAAAATGGAATCTATTTGTTTTATATGATAATAGACAAGGTTTCTAGTATGTGAAAAAGTCTGAGAATCCAGAGGGAAAACATAATGAGCATGTGCTGTTCACATTATGTCATCATGTGTATGCTGTGATCTCTGTATCTGTGATCTCTGTATATGTGATGGCTGGTTCAGCTATGGCTGTTGACATGAAGGAAAATTATACAACATATTGTGAAGTAACCAGTAATATGTAACTCCAGGCAAATGCCCATTGCAGACATCCCAGCCACTTTTTGGACAAATTTGATAGGAAATATAGGCTGTGCAAGTTCCAAATATAGGAAAATATAGGATTTTTTCCCCAAAATATAGGCACTTTATAGGAGCTAAAATAGCTTTCAAACAATAAATAGTAAACAATAAACACACAATTTTTAAAACATGTGAACTTTTAATGTGTTTGATCAAACCTGGTTTTTTTTATTGATAGGAAAGAATTTTGCTTTTGTTAATTCACAACAAAAATGCTAAAAAGTGCAAAATATAAATGTATCACTCAGCATACATCCTATTTATCGGCAATATAGGAGGATTTCTTGAAATATAGGCTCTTTATAGGATCCTATACAAATTATAGGATATATATAGTCCAGGGAATCTATGAATTTTTGTAGGTCCTGCTCAAACAAATTGCAACAGAATTTTTCTCAACTCCCAGAGGTTAAGATTGTTGTCCTAAACAATATGCTAAAAGTACCAAAGAATCCCATTGGTGGAACTCGCCGAAATTGAGATATTAAAATTGATCGATTTACCACAGGGAGCCCGAGCCAAAGTTTTTGAAAAATCAGAGAAAAATAGCTAATTTGTAATATATTAGGCTTAATTGCGTTCGACGAAGGAGAACGCATACTAATCTGCTTGCATTGGGCTCCCTGTGCGTTTCCAGGCGAAACACATCGAGAAATTTTGGACCGTGCATGTATGTGGTCAACTTCGTTCCCAGGGGTCTTTACGCGCCTAAGAACCTCGTTCTGGCGCACGCAGTTATTTACTGCCTCGTGGTATCTTCGTTCTTCCCTTTTCTTCGCGAAACATACGTGTTCTTGGAGTTCGGTAAGTACGTATAAACTTATCTTCAATCAATGTTGTCTAAAAATTTCGTAGGTACGATTTACCAAAGCCTGAGCAAAGTGTGTAGTACTTCTGGTCCATTTTTAAAACACAATTCTCGAGCTACAACAAGCGGAACTTGGCCTGTAATCAGTTATACTCCTGATCACGTACGTTCTGTATTCTCCCTTAGAAAACAACAAATTTGTAGGAGAATTTAGAATGCAATCAGGAGTCACTTATGCCCTTGTTGTACACAGCGTTTGATCTCAGTCTTTCAAATGTACATTGTTGAAAAGACTTGCACAATTCAAAATGAGCCTAAGTGTTCAAAATAGTCTCCTACTCATCCATTCTTGGGGTTAGTGTTTGTATGACAACACCGACAATGGCGGTTGCAAGAGACTAAAATTCGAATGTGCTATGGAATTAACTGCATGTATGCATTTTCCTTTAAAATTCACAGAAATACAATTAAAATTTGATGGGGGCTCAATTTAAAATTTAATTTCAACAATGGAGGATTGAAACCAAGAATGAAAATGAACTTCATTTCTATGGAGGAATGGTTTGACTATAGTATTCTTAAGCCAATGATACATGCTTCAACATTTGTTGCCAACATCGTTCAACGTAGCCAACAAATGTTGCAGCATGTTGCCAACATGTTGAATGGAATAGCTATAAGTAGGTCTCTTTCTGCAACACCATACAACATGTTGACTTGTTCCTTTCAACATGGCATGATACTTGCTGCAACATTTGTAGCCAAACAGTGTGGCACGATATGTTCAGGGAAGGATACAGGATTTTGAGAGGGGATTCACCATAATTTCCAAAAGAAATAATTAATTCGCAAGCACCAATTTCTCAAGGGGGTTCTGGGAGTATGCTCCACTGGAAAATTTTACAAACTGATGTTTTCTGAAATGGTATTTCTTGCATTTTGGAAATATTTTCACATATTTTGCTTTCAAGAAGTCTTTCTTTATACACTTGTCAGGCAGGGGGATTCATGCGCACCTACTATAACCCCACATGGCCAACATTAATGTAACAATATTTTTATTGTTGACATGTTTCAGCTATGCATAATTTATAAATTGATTCAACAGTTTGTACTCTATACACGACTTTCATAATGGCCGCCTCCTAATTTACATATGTGATTTCCCGTTTCGGTACTTTATCTACATGTATAGAAAATATGAACATTGCCATGTGAAAGAGCATGTCGACATTAGTGAACTTGTGAAAGTTGTGTGCTGTAGCCTAAAAAACAATGAAGTTACAGCCAGTTGAAATTAGAGAGATTTGTATGAGAAAAACAACGGAAGCCTTACTAGCCTCGCTTTCATGTTTTTCTGCATTAGAAATGCTCATAGCTCAACAGCAATTTTCCACATTGCTCTAAAACTCAAAATAATTACTAGTTTTAATGTGATCTTTCATGTGGTAGGATTAGTTTTCCTCTACAGATTGGTCTTCCAAATTATGCAAATTAGGAGACGGCCATTATGAAAGTCGTGTATATCATTGATTGGATGTTAATATGACTATACTGATATGCATGTTTGCATGAGGTATTAACATGACATAATTATTAGGTCACATTATTGATAATGGCCACAACCTAATTTGCATAATGTGGAAGATAAATATGCAGTATGAGAAGCTTGAATCCTACCAAATGAAAGCTCATATTCCAACTGGTGATTGTGTTCAGTTTTAGAGAAAACTGGAGAATAATGCAGTTTAATTGCCCATATATTCCCGCCATTAAACCACATTAAGTGGGTATTATATGCATGACTGAGATGAGAAATACAGCATCGAGCAGAATCCGGTGACATTTTCTGTGTCACGTGACACGGTTTCACGCGCTTGATTGAAATTTCTGCTCGAGCGCACATGCCAAATTACAAAGAAAACTGGCCAAAACTCGGCTACATGCCGAAAATATTGTTGATGTTTAGTTAAAACAAAAACTAAAACAAAAAATGTAACAGCGGGATTTTAAAGAAGAGATATTACGCTGTAAATACCGCTAATTTGGAGGTAAATTAAGCGAACTTCTGTGCCATGAAAAACAGGTTGAAGTTTGAGTCTTTTCAGACAGAAATCATATGGAAAGTGTTTTCATTAGCTATTCAACACTTATTTTCTCGCAAAATCTTAAGTATCCAAAATTTGTAACACCGGGAAAAGATTATTTGATTATTCATCTGTTATCGAGTGTTTTCTTATCGAAATCATATAAATATTTCTACCATGAAACTTGAATGTTTTTGCATCAGTCAAATCGCCTTCGATGCTTGCATATTTATTAACTTTCAGAACTCCTGCGGGCAATCCTAAGCTCCGCCTCCTGAATCATAACAGAAGATACCGAAACAAAGGACGGCAGTGAAAAGAGTAATTGTGTTAGGCACAACATAATAAGTCTAATGAGTCGGTTAACTATGTTAGGGTAGCGCCGAGCTTTGAAAGTTATTATCTGCGCGGAAGGAGTGAACAAAGATAAATGCATGGCCATTGGAGCTGCATCACAAAATAAACACGCACTAAAAGCGACTTTGCAGTCGAATTTCTGATAGTTTATAAGTTGATCGAATCCGTGTTTTTCGAGCGGACTGTTTTTTTTTTTTGCGAGCGAATGTGTTTTGCGAGCGAATCTTCAGGTAGTGAACGAGTCCGTGCCCTGAAAGCATACATAGTTGTGTGGCCTAGAATCAGAGTTATCCAAAAATGAATCTTCGGCTTTACTGAGGACCAGCTTCTGAACAGTATTATAGTTAAGCGGCACTTTGCCTTTGGTATAAAACCAACGCGCTTTGTGAAATGACAAAACCTAAACGAAGAAAACAAGTTCACAAATCAAGAGCGCATCACAAGCGATTAAACAGACGGATTGTTTATGTCTTAAGCTTTAAAACGAGACCGTTCCCACGATTATATGTGGCCTAGAATCAGAGTTATTCGGCTTTACTAAGGAGCAGCTTCTGATCAGTATTATAGTTAAGCGGCACTTTGCCTTTGGTATAAAACCAACGCGCTTTGTGAAATGACAAAACTTAAACGAAGAAAACAAGTTCATAAATCAAGAGCGCATCACAAGCGATTAAACAGACGGATTGTTTATGTCTTAAGCTTTAAAACGAGACCTTTCCCACGATTATGTGTGGCCTAGAAAGCGAACTGTTCCGAAAAATAATTTTCGGCTTTACTGATTGAACTCGAGTTGCGATTCTTTTACTGATATCTAGACTTCTAGTGGTCAGATAAGCTTCAATGATATCTTATTTTAAAGCTACAAAAGGACAGAAATCTGTTTCTAAACCTTTAGGTCAGTGATGCGAACTTCTGAATATGATCGTTATTTTATGTTTAGTAAAGTGCTGTGATCTGAACCAACTCGTATTTTGATTTTAAAGCTACAAAATTACAGAACTATTTCCACACATTTTTATGGTGCGCTCTCAAAGTGAGTGATCATGACTTTTCATGTTTAATAAAGCGCTTTGGTCAAGAGTTTAAAAAACTTTTATAGCTTGTATGGAGTTGGAAATCATTTGCTTGGATAGCTCGTGCGAACAATGCCGAGGAGATTCACTTTTATTTAACTAGTTTCACAAATATGGCACTAAAATAAAGCTTGCTGAATTTGACTTAGGCTTTTCGAATAAGCTCTAAATGCAGACATTATACTCCATTTTAATGTTGACATGAGTCAAACCTCGAACGCAAACGGAATAGGATTGGAAACTTCGCACGACAAAACTTATAACCCAAGTAGCCACGGCAAATTGATTTTGCGGTGATCTTTTACTGTAACCGAGTTTACCTATTTACCCAAGGTCTATTGAAATATCTTAAAGAGCTTTGGGATTTCAGTTAGCCCCATGACAAGATAGATGACAGTGATTGACAGGCCCAAGAGCAAGTATGGGAATGAGGTATTCCCAGAAGGTTCCCTAGCAGCCAATCACAAGCGCTTTGCTGGATATCTATGTAGATATCCATGTAAATCTTGACAAAACAAAAGTAATGATATTCAACAACTGTGGGAAAACTATGAAAAATTACGCTTTTCAATATGGAGGTCATAAACTAACAAATGTTAAGTCATATAAATACTTAGGCATTCAATTAAGTGCCTACGGAAATTTTGCTCTCGCTAAACAAGAGCTAAAAAAGGTAGCGCTAAAAGCATTGTATAAATTAAGGAAAGAAATGGGTGACCATTTTAGAGAAAATATTAATCTGACCATAAAATTATTTGATGCGCTAATAACCCCTATTTTACTTTACGGTAGCGAAGTATGGGGGGTGGATTGTAAAGAAAAACTAGACAAAGACCCAATTGAGTCAGTCCAAACTAAATTTTGCAAATGTCTCTTAGGCGTTAGCAAGTTGTGTAGCAACAATGCATGTAGAGCAGAGCTAGGGAGATTTCCTGTACGTTACCAAGCAAAATGTAGAAACATCAATTTCTGGCTGAAACTGAATGACCCTGAACAAATCAAGTTATCCACTACAATATATAACGATATAAAAAATAAGGAAAGCAAAGAATTTTGGCACCAAAAAGTAAAAGCCCTGCTGTATCATATAGGGCTAGGGGAAATATGGACAAACGTACAAACATCAGTTCCTGATCGCAAAACCATTTTGAATATTATAAGCCAGAGACTAAAGGACATAGAGTACCAAACTTGGCTTAGTGACATAAATAACGATAAAAGAAAAGATCCCCGCCAAAGCAATAAATTAAGGACTTTACGCAGATTCAAGTCCAATTATAATTGTGAAGACTACCTCGTACAGGTCACCAATACCAATCACAGAATAGCATTGACAAAGCTGAGGCTAAGTAATCACAAATTGGCAATTGAAACTGGGCGTTACTCGAAACCTTACAAAATACCCGAAGAAAGAATTTGCCCCGTTTGTACAAATGGCGTCGAAGATGAAGAACATTTTTTTAATAAAATGCCCAGCATACCGCAATATAAGGAAAAACCTTTTCGATTATTTGGAGGATCAAATGAAAATCAAAATAAACAGAATGACGCCTAATGAGGTATTTTTACTAATCATAAACCCCCCAAACAAGGATAGAGCTGTGCAAAAACAAATTGCCAAATTTATCTATGAATGCGTAAAAGAAAGAAAGAAAAGGACAACTTCATAACATTCTATGACTAACTTTTATTTATTGATATAACTTGTCTTTTATGTAAATTTATTTGGGCTACTGCCAATGTACACATTAGTATAAGGCTCCAAATAAAATCATCTGTCTGTCTGTCTGTCTAATAAGGCGTATCATAATTATTCATATCTCATGGACGCGAGTAAATGTCGCCTAAAACAATGGGATTCTACCGGATGAGTATGGGATAGAAGTTGCATACCCATATAATTATATTTTCCACATCAACCCTGGGCCTATTATATGTGGCTATTATGGGTCACTTTAAATCACATTATGTGGGTATTATATGGGTCACTGATATACATGTATATGGTAATTACATGGGATAAAAGTTGCCCATATATTTCCCAGATTAAATCACATTGTGGGTATTTATGTGGGTCACTGAAATATGGGATAGCAGTTACCCATATATTTCCCACATTAAACACATTATGTGGGTGTATATATTAATTATATGGGTCAATGAAATATGGTAATTATATGGGATATCAGTTACCCATATATTTCCCACATTAAACTTGATTATGTGGGTATTATGTTGGTCACTGAAATATGGGAATTATATGGGATACCAGTTACCCATATATTTCCCACATTAAACTTTATTATGTGGGTATTATATGGGTCACTGAAATATGGCAATTATATGGGATAGCAGTTGCCTATATATTTCCCACATTAAACTTCATTATATGGGTATTATAGGGACACTGAAATATGGCAATTATATGGGATAGCAGTTGCCTATATATTTCCCACATTAAACTTCATTGTGGGTATTATATGGGTCACTGAAATATATGGTAATTATATGGGATAGCAGTGGCCCATATATTTCCCATATTTGGAAAGCGGTTTATTGTTATCCCACATAAAACCCATATTTAAAACAGGAGGAAAATTATTGCCCATGTTTTGTCCAAATACCTATTCCACCATCCCATACAATGTCCATACACGGGCCATATATGGCCGACATAAAACCCATACTATACCCATACTACAGAGTAGCTGTAATATTTACATAAGTGCATATATACATATTTTCAATGTGTTTTTATGAGCGATAGCATGGTATGAGGGAAATTAGTGATGAAAATTCCCAACAAAGAAAACCTTAGAGAACATGGTATTATTTTAATTAATGTCATGTTTTCCCCGTTTTATAGAATTTCAGAGTACTCTTGGATGATCTGAACATGACTGAGAAATTGGACGAAGAGAAAATCACCGTATTTCAAGTGAAGGTTAGTAGAACATACAGTGATTATGAAAGAATCACAGATTAAGTTCAGAGCATCTCTGCAAAATACAACGCCACTTGGTTAATGAAAAATAAATGTTCTCATATTTTCATACAAGCCTTCTAAAAACATTTCATAGGCACATAAAGATGGAATGTATGTACCAAATTCACGTGAAGATGGAATGTATGTACATGTACCATATTGCCTGCACAAAAGTATGCAACATTAAAATTAATTAAGGAACATGAATTATTATACAATTATTGTACATATTGTAAAATAGTATACAAAGAATATATCTCTTATTTATTTGTTCGTTTGTTTGATTGATTATAACAAGCACTGAAGTGACCTTGGCTATATGCATACTGTCATCATTACACCATATACGCATATCTTGACGTACCATGTTCCAGTTATGTTGAGAAGACATGGCAGCCTAAGAACCTTTAGCGGGCAAGGTATTATAATAATTTAAGGTAGTTCATTCATACTGCAAGCTCCCTCTGAATTAATACTATAGAAAGGTGAGAGCCTTAAATTCTCCTGGCTACATACACTGTACAGCACCCAGAAATCATAGAAAATATTCGACTGCCTCTATAATACCTAATTTAGCTAAAACATATTATCTATATTTTTGGCCTTCATCAGGTGTAGAAAAAAAGAATTATGATTTTCGAAGGTACTTCCACCGCAAGATCAACCGATGGGATGCCTGTACAAACCTTTTATTGGTCGAGAAACGGCAGGAAGAGCTCAGAGACCAAGAGCGGAAAAAAGAGACTACATCAAGAGAAAGGCGTCTTTCTGGATGGAGGCTGGAAAGCAAGAAGCAGCAAAGAAGGTGACCAGAATTTCCACCGTCAGGCCAGCCACCATTATGAGTACTCCAGCCGACACTGCAACCACCTCCTCACCTCTGGGACCCCAACTAAATGAACATGATTTAAAGAAGAAGGTGCCAGAACTGATTACCTTGCTTGAGCGGCTAACCGGAAGGTGATGAGCAAAAGGTTGAGAAAGCAACAGCTCCCTTGCCCAGGATGAGTTTGGAAGCTCAAAACAACGGCTCTTTTAAGATCCACAACATCATAATAAGAACTGTTTTAGTTTCGTTTTTAAAATGTTGAACATTTTAGAGGAGCCATGGTAATGTTAACACACATATTTGTGTAATTTTCATTTTTTGGGTACCTGTAACTAGGTCCCAGTTCCTGGAGAGCCAAGCAAGTGACGTGCATGGTGGAATAGCTCAGAAGATAATCAATCCAGTACGAGGTCATACCTTGTTTTGCTCGTTCGCTTAGTTTTCGCCACAGTTCATCAACGGATGGGTCTGGCCTAAATATATATATATATATATAGGCAAGCCTAAAATCGAAGCTCCCAATAATCAAATACCCTTGTGGATTTATTTTAACTGACCAGGATAGTTTTTTGACAAGAAACAGATTATACTATAACCTGAAATGTTTCAAACATATAGCCTGTCCTATTATTCGTATTATCATTAATATGTTTATTACTGTGTATGATGGGGATAAGTTAATTTTATATACTTTCATGCTTATAATAAAATTGTATTATAGCCTTGAGAACAAAAAAAACCCACCAAGGTTATTTTGTATAACTGGGCCCATTCCAACGTACAAAGACCAGCATAAGTCCAATTTTGCTGCAGATTTCAGTTTTGTTGTTGGTTGGCCGCCATGTTGAATGCCGAACACAGGTATCCCAATAAAACCGTACTATTTATGACTAGCGCGCGAAACGTGAATTGCCGCTGATCAAAATGTTTCCGTAACCCAGGCGAAAACCATTGTGACTTGTCCAGCATGAACATAATGATTTCCATAGTTCGTACCTTACAATCCAAGACAGCCAAGTTAAGGATTACCTCGAGGAACTATCCAGTTACCTCGAGAATCACTTGATTAAAATAGATGAAGTAAGTCCCGAGTGTTCTACAGGAACTAACTTCATTAAAACGATTAAGACTATAATACGATCGACAAAACTGACGAAAAACGTGGGGATAAATCAACCGCTTTACTGTGTTCAGCAGTGGTGTGAAATTTATAATCTAACACCTCAGCCCTCACGGCGGATCACATATCTGCAGAGCTAAGGGTTACTGAGACTATAAGTTCCACGATCGCACCAAATATGCTGATCTGATTTACTTCTACAAAGTATTAACGTTTTTATTTCTATTCCAGGAAAGAAAGACCTAGCATTCACCCCTTCAAAAGATGGTAAGTTTATGATATCATTGTCCACTTCAGTATGCCTTAAAAGTGCTTGCATCGTTACTAGCCTTTGCTTGGATGCTTGTGGTCGAATGCTTGCCATAAATCACTCCAGTGGCTAAGGACAGACACCACTTAAATGAGATTGGCCAGCATATTGTTATCATAATCGCATGCTTAATGGGGTTGTCTTGAGTGACGAATTTGTCCGCATGGAGAGTTATTTTGGTTCTCAGCCTTCAGCATACCACGGAACATCAAGCCCTTTCGATGCTCATTCCTCTACTTTGGGCCAAGTCGGGAGCAGTTAGCCTTGGGCTTCAAACGCCGCCATTTTAAATTTCCCCGTGGTGGAAAACACGGAGTAAGGTAGGTCGGAACTGCTTCTGTGCCTTCCTTTGTGGACGTTTGTATCTCTATTCATATCTCAGGTGGCAATCTTTCTCCGGTATTGGCTCTAGTACTCCTGTATGCCTAGTTGAAGTAGTAGTACTAGCTTTTCGGCTAGTGTTCTGTCATTGCCGGTTCTATCACATAATTCAGTGACGATAGTCCCCTCCTTGCAACAGCCATTCGTAGTTGGTCCCAGCTACTCGCCTGTTCCGTACAAAGTGGTTTCTTAGATCGTATCTGGAAAGTTTGTACATATCGAGGACCTCCTGGCCGATAATATTTCTCTTAAAGACCCGGAGCCGCAGTTGTTGTTTGGAGGGAGACTGGTTTTTACAACGGGTGCAAAGAAGACAAAACGGCAGATCTCATATTACTACTTGGCAGTTGGCTTGAAGCTTTTTCAATTTTTCGTTGATTTTATGTTCCTATTTTCCACATCGGTGGGTTGATGTGTTGAAATATAAACTACTTATCCTCCGCACCTAACGTCAGTTTAGTGGTCAAAGCTGGCTGAATTACGACATTGAGTTTTGTCAGCTTACAACAGCTGAGAAGTTGACTGACTGGTCAGTCATGAATGTGCAATTATATCATTTCCATACGAACTGTCCAGTTCGTCAAGCTCTGGCTCTGAGCCTAGTGGTAGGCTCACCTCTAGGATCATCTGCACATCGTGGAACACTCCCGTGGGGGCACTCCCATATATAGGCTATACAGGTACGTGCCACTCGACAGGGTATGGTTTTCACAATTTTAAGCCTGGAATGGGGTATATAAATAACTGTTTTGGTCTGGAACAGGGTATCAAAATCACTGTTTTAGTCTGGAACAGGGAAGATGCTGTATACCAGCTGAAGGTGGTTTTCGTGGACCAGGTAGTTTCAGATCATCAATATCCAGGATGCATGGCCCAAAGGATTAAGCAGCTTCTTGTGATTGTGAATAGTTCTGTTCACATAGATCTCATACCACATAGCCAGTCTCTTGTTTCTAGTCTGGAAAGGGTACCATTTTTTGCCATTTTGCCTGGAACAGGGTCGCAAAAATACAATTTCTTGCCTGGAACATGTAGTGTTCTCCCCAGGGCGCGGCACCGGTGGTGCTCCACCGCACTGCATTTTCTCAGGGCCGCTCTGCTCAATCTTGAACACTTTGAATAATTAAAATCTTTCATCACGATTTTAGCGATTTTTATTAAGCGACTTTGGAGCAACTTTTCCTCACTTTTCTGAAATGTTTCTGGGTTTGAAATCCCTCAGGTTATCTAAAATGGCTAGAGGATGTCTTATATACGAGTTCTACTTAATTTACAACTCATCAACCTGACAAATATAATGAAAAATCGAAGTTAAACACATGGACATCTTTCTCTGTCGGGTTTTGGCCGCCATCAGGTAGGTACTTCATATATGGTCTCCTATAATGTCCTCTTGCCTCAGCCGAAACTATCCATTGCTATATCCATCACTATCCGTGCATAATGGTCCATGACTACCCATCCATATTATTTCCTATCTATTGCTATCCTTTGCTATTATTTTCTATCCTTTGCAATCCATTAAGTATCCGTTGCCATTTACTGCTACCCTTTGCTATACACTAACATTTTGTGGCAAAATGCTGCAGCAGTGGTAAACTACGGGTATTAAAGTCTTAGACAATGTGAAACTAATTAAATTACAGAGTTCTATTAACACAAATTTGCTTATAAAAAAAGGTGTGCAGTCATTTTTGTTAACAATATAAATTCATGATTAATGCCAATATACGAATATTAATTAGAACACCACTCTGGTGGAAAAGTCTGGGTGAACACTGTCAGGTTAAGGGTTTCAAGGTCTCAGCAGCACACCCCCATCCTAATTTTCAGGGAGTACCCCTTGGGGTAACTCTGGCTGTTGTGTGGCCCCATCATCCCAGTGCTGCTTCTGCCATTCCTGTAGTAACTGTGGTGGAGATCAACGGGAGGCTGGCCGTTTTTGCTCTTCCTCTGGGACGGCCAGCGCGGGGTGGGTGTGGTGGGGGATTCGGGCCCTAAGCATGGGAAGCGCCGCTAAAAAACTCAAAACCCTAACCCACCATGCCAATTTATGTTTATTATGTGGTTCTGATTGCCTTTATTGGGGAGTTCATGTTATTGTTTACAGTGGTAGATTCAGCGGTTAAAGCAATCTGAATTTTGTTTGGGCCTGACTGAGTCTCTGCCGGGGATTGCTGAGGTTTGCCATTTGAATTGTTCCAAGTTCACGTGAGCTGAACAACCATCCTGCTGGGGGCCCAGGTGCTTGGCGGTGTTTTTCAAGGTTTTACGTTATGCCTTGATCCTGTGGTTAACTTAAAGTGCTTCTAATCCTTCTTGAAATTGTTCTACCTATGAACCTTTGAAAGGTTTTGAGTACTTCTGCGAAGACATTTTTGCTTTACAAAGAATACTCTATGTTCTACGCTTGTTCGAAACGGTGAAAAATTGACCTTTCCTGACCCATGACCGCGTTAGAAAAAGCCTGGGTCGATTCCCGGGTCGACGCCATTTCAAACAAGCGTAGAACATAGAGTATTCTTTGTAAACCAAAAATTTCTTTGCAAACGTACTCAAAACCTTTCAAAGCTTCAAAGGTAGAAAAATGTCAAGAAGGGTTAGAAGCACTTTAATGGGAGCCAAGGGGTACAGACCGTCTGCTTATCAGCATGCTGAGGTAATTGACGCTTACCTAAATAATAAGGTCAAACTTGGTCGCGTTGCTGGCCCCTTTGCTCATCTATCACAAGTTCTTTAGAGTCCCGCTGTCACACACTGATATACCATGGCTTGGCTACGTCAACGTGCCGCAGTTACTCTTACGCACAAGACAAATTTATTAATTGTTGCTACATGAGCGGTCGTCTTAACTCCAGTGGGTCTCCTCTTCCCTCTGACGAGTGGACATTGTGTTTATTTGCTACATTCCTTGCCGAGTCTTTACGCCATTCATCAATCAAAGTTTATTAAGCAGCAGTTCGTTCCCTTCATATTGATCAGGGATTTGCAGATCCATTGGCGAATTGTCTACAACTCCAGTGGGTTATAGGGGCGTCAAGCGTCTCCAAGGACCAACCACAGTTAGTCAATGCCTACCAGTGACTGCAGATATTTTAAAAGTGATACATTCTGGCTTGGACTTGTCTACATATAATCATGTGATGTTTTGGGCTACATGTACTTTGGCATATTTCGTTTTTTTTAGGTCAGCAGAATTTACAGTGTCAAGCTTATCGGCTTTTAACCCAACTATTCATTTGACAGTAGCTGATGTTGCAGTTGATTCTTGCATTAATCCTTCATGCCTCCAAGTTTGCATTAAAACTACAAAAACTGACCCTTTTCGTCAGGGATGCCCTATTTTCATTGGTCAAGGTGTCATCCCCATGTGTGCAGTCCAAGCTATGGTAAAATATTTAGCACTCAGGAGATCAATCTGGGCCACTGTTCCTGTTAGTGGTTGTTCAACCCTCGACACGTTATTTGGTCACCTCATGGTTGCGGAACCTGGTCAGCTCAGTAGGAATTCCTGGCAGTTACTCAATTCACAGTTTCAGGATTGGGGCAGCTACCATGGCAGCGAGGGCAGGCATCCCAGATCACCTCATTCAAGTGCTGGGCCGTTGGAAGAATGATTGCTGCAAGTGGTACATCAAAACACCAAGAGAAGTTATAGCAAGTGCTGCTGAAAAAATTGCTTAACTGTTAAGTCCATTAGTTAGCAAGATTAGAGGGTGGTTGTATCTTTAGTGCTTGGAGTCCAGTTTGGAGGGTCACCCCCATGGCCTCCCTGCCACGAGTCCTCCATCTCCAAGCACAACTTTGCAGTTTGTGTGGTGATGGGTGTGTTGGGGGTTGACCCGTGGCTTGGATGCCATGGTTCCCTCCTTAGTTGCGCATTGCTTGCCTGTTAAATGAGATTTAATAATCATAGTTAACTGGGAGATTGGCCAGCATATTGCTCTCATAATTGTATGCATAACGGGGTCGTCTTGTGTGACGAATGTGCCCCCATGGTGAATTATTTTGGGATTGCTTGCAATAGCTATTGGCCAGCAGACAGTGCTCATTAGGCACATGCGCAACGGGGTCGTCAAATATGACGAGTTTGCCCCTTTGCTCAGTTCTAGCTTGCTTGCTTTGCATTTGCTTACTGGGTTGCCCCACCCACCCGTCCAAACTATGGTAGGTCTAAGACCTAGGTAAATATCTTTTTTTCACAGTGAAATCAGTGTGACAGGTGCCGGTGGTTGACCAGTGGTTGGTTGCCATGGTTCCCGTCCTTAGTTGCGCATTGCTTGCCTGTTGCTAGTACTTGCATTGCAAATGGCACCTACCCTCCCATCCTTTCCTATATTAACATTTAGTGTTTACACTGTAAAGCCAAGAAGACAGAAAACATATAAAGGACATTACATACATTTTATATACCACAGGTTAATTCAAGAACTCGCTAATACAAGTACGTCGTACCACACGACTCATCTTTCCCTGGGACTTGCCAGTTATCACAATATTTAAAGGCAAAGATCAAAGACTTGATAGTTAGAAGAGAAAAAAATCACCGATGCATTACATTGGTTAGTACGAAATAACCCTCTACAAAGATATCCAATTTGAAAGAACTACCCCTCTGATGCCCTGTTTGGCGGGGGGAGGGGGGAATCCCATATAAAAGTGACGGGATGATCGTGGACGAAACATCTGGCTCCAAACATAAAAGCACACCTGGGTTTGCATGGATTGGATAACCAGCCTGTAAATGCTGCCTATTCATCATTCCCACACGACTCATTCCAGCCTCAGAATGCATAGTACAGAGCAGAGGCCCACCATCAGAGACCACAATATGACGTTCAGGAGACCAGATCAGACGAGGTATACTATTCCAGCACAATTTCAAGCTCACAGTCCTAAGCGGCGGTACTTCCAAACACACTCCATATACAGATCAGATGGCATACCCCAGGAACCAACAATAACAGTAAGAAGTTTGATTCAACTTTTAGGCCAACAGCAGCATAACATTTAAGTTATCATAATGCTAGACCAGTTTAGAACAGGGCTTTGGAATATACATCGTCACTCTCACAGAGAACTTGGTAATACTTATTACAACAGGGAATGAAAATGCCATATAGTGTAAATTACATGAAGAATCATTCAATATAGACAAAGATATATTCTTAGGGACAGTATATCTAAGCCCTGCTAATTATGAAAGACAAACAAATAATAGTCTTCTAGATGACTTAGAATTAGAAATTTCAGAATTCTCGCAGAAAGGTTACATAATCATACGAGGGGATCTCAATGCCAGAACTGGTCTTCTCCAGGATATTGTAGATACGACAGATCTACACAAGTTCTTGGGAGATTCTGAAAATGATGCGGCCACATTTATATCTCCAAGATATTCTGAAGACAATAGTACAGTTAACAATCACGTTCCCAGAGCCCGTGATCTATTGGCCAGTGCCAAGATACTAGACTCTGGAATAATCCAACTGAAAGTCCTGGGGTTCCAGGACTTACGGTTTTAGAACGCATGTGTTAAAGTATGAACATGGCGGAGAGAGTTGATGAAGAAACGTTTCAGTGCCATTGATTATGCACTTCGTAAGCTAGGAAAAGCAGACATCTTTCTGAAAGAAGCACAGTAGGAGGTACTGATATTATAGCAGTTCTTCCCACTGGATTTGGTTAGTCACTTATATACATGTATCACACCTTAGGTTTTATATTTGATTTCATCAATGATAATGCAATGGTTGTAAAGAACCGATCGAAGGAGATTCTACCGTCATCGTAGTCTCACCACAAAACGCGTTAATGCAAAATCAGGTGGAAAACCAATGTGAAAGTTTGTGTTGTCAGGGCAAACCATGTGGCCGTGAATACGGCTACAGAAGGGAGACAATGAACTGTACGACTTGAGTGTTTCGTTGAGTGACTTGACGTCGTGTCAGCTAATAGGGTTGATTGGTGTTCTACACTAACTCCAATTATTACTTTACACTGTATACCACACAGCAAAATGTGCTACAAATACTCAAATAAATGTTATATCCACATTACATATACTGATATACATGTCGCCATGTTCCACTCTTGTTCACAAGTACGTGCTCCTTCTTTCAAGATTAAAAAAATAAGAGAACTTTTGCAGATACCAGAGAATGGTACACTTTATAGTTTCAACTCACCAATATAAACGCTGGGAAATTAGCTCCGATCAATTCGGTCCAGTATCCGCCATCTTTGAGTTTGATGTCCACAACGAGATATATAAAATCGGCCGAGTCCACAAAATGTAGAAATTAACCTGAACTGATGAGCTAAGTGAAACGTGTTCGGTCTTCTCTCGTAAATCCCAAACGAATGTTTGAATTTTTACAATATAGCTGTAGTGGTCATTTTGGAATATTTACCTTTACGGCATCCAAGAGTTAAAAATGGAAAATAAAACCCATTCTATTTAAGTTAGGTTATGGATATATATGGATACAGCAATCTACTCTTAGTAAAGCGCAAATTAAAATATTTTTAAAGAGCTTCAACAGAGAGCAACCAATAGACTCAAGAATGGTGTGTGGCCATAAACGATTATCATACACTGTAGATCAAATCCAAATTCAGCGAATAAACTACGGACACAACCAATTATTCAAAACAGAATACAAATAATAGAACAGGCAGAGATGGAAGAAACATTTTCGATAGTCAGCAGATTGGTTAAGATCGAGAATTGGGCAGTATCCGCGGGAGTGTAGGACATAGTTCATTGCATAGAACAATCTCCTATCTCCCGCCTCAGTTAAAGTTGTCCGCTGTTGTTGGCAATGCACTACCAAGTCGTTATAACGTTCCGCCGAGCATCCCTGTTCCTAGAGAACAGCCACCACCAACTAATCAAGAACCATGCAAGGGCAACATGGTAGGCAACAACGGAGGCCTTCCAGATGGGTAGATGTTGGTGAAACAACAGTACTCCTGAAGCCAGAGGCCCCTGAGTGGGTTCAATTATCAGATCAACCGAATAGTCCTAGAAGTGGTGGATTTAACGAGTCCCAGCAGATTCAGCATATCTTGCAGCAACAACAAAAGGAAATACTTCAACGTCAGCACGAGATTCGTCAGCAACAGCTGCAATATCAGCAAGAAACAATGTTCCTAATGGCTTCAGCCACCAGAAAGGGCTTCGAATTACTAAGGCCAGTATAACTTACATTTGATGGTGATCCCTTACGTTATCATACATTTATGAAGAACTTTGAAGCTAATATTGCGCGGGAAGCAACTGAAGACAGAATGAGATTAGTATACTTGGTGCAGCAATGTACTGGCGAGGCAAAGAGGGTGATAGATTTTTGTGTCAACATCACCCCTCTGGAACAAGGATACACAAGGGCACAAGAAATCCTACTCAAGAGATATGGCCAATCACATCTGATATATGATGCCTTTATACGCCAGGTAGTTGAATGGAAACGGGAAAAAAGCTGCATATGGAGACACGTTAATTAATTTAGCTACTGACCTGCAGAATTGCCAAATAACACTGACACAAATAGGATGTGAGGCAGACTTAAATGCCTTAAAACATATAGAAGTGATTGTCAATCGAGTATCAAAATATTTGCAACACAAATGGGTGGAAGTAGCAGCCAAAGCAATAGAAACTGATGGGCGTGAACCAAGATTATCTCATCTTGTTAATTTCATATACAAGAAGGCAACCGCAGCCACTTCAAGGTTTGGAAGACTTGCGAGCACCAAACCAGAGAGGGATAAGAATCCAAGAAACAAGTGGAAGCCCAAGCAAACCAATCAGTCTCCACTTAACAAGGCGACCACCCTTGTAACGAGAAGTACCGATCACTTCAACAGTGGCCCTAGAGAGCAAAGGAATAAAGAGACTCAGTTGGATAAATGACTTTTCTGTGACGGTGGCAGCCATGAGTTACAGAAGTGTTGAAAGTTCAGGGAGAAGAAATTTACAGGAAAGAAAGGCGTTTGAACGAAAGGAATACGTCTGCATTATTTACATGCAAAAAGGGCATTTCGTTAAAAGACGTTGGAGAGATGACAGGTGTAAAGTCGCTAGTTGTGGAAAACATAGGTATAGTCATCTCTCCTAGATCTCCTTGCATTACAGGCACAACTTACGAACGTCTCGTCATAGGTGCGTCGTTGCGGTTTGCACAATGACTTGCTGCACTGTGCTCTCTTTTTCCGTATTGTAATTAGGATATTTACTGTAATTTAATTTTTCATAGGAAACTAACGTAATTAGCAACGCTGTGTTGGTTCTCCTGGCCTCTGTGTTTTGTTCGTTGCATATTTTATTATATTATATTTTGTTTGTTTTATTATGGCCTCAGTAAATAAATAAATAAACTTTTTCAAGTAACATGTGGTAAATACGATATGAAATAAATATATGGGAAATAGATAAACCAAGAATGGAGGTTTAGTTTTTTTTTTTACAGTAATAGTAATTCGGTTGCGTAGATCCCAGTGATGGGAAATAAATAAATCATCAATGGACGTTTACATAAACATTTGTGTTTTTGGATTTACAGTAATAGTAATTTAGTTGTGTTGATCCCAGTGATGGGATATAAATACACCATCAATGGACGTTTACATAAACATGGTTGTGTAGATGCTGTGGTACAATTTTGTTTTCACCAGTGCAATTATCAAGATTCTAAAAAAGGGATTTAATTTTTTTGGGATTATAAAAAAAGGAGTTTATTTTTTTATAGGGGTGAGAAAAGAACGACATTTCCACCATACCCTCCCCTGCCAAAAAAACTGACCACTCCCTCTCCCCCGCACTCAGCCTTCCTCTCTCTCTCTCTCTCTCTCTCTTGGAAATGGACCTCATGGACTTTAGAAACTGTTCAAGTAATTGCACGAATCCACACAAATGGGCCATCGACACAATCGATCATCACACAGAATATGTTTACGTGGCGCCATTGCATGCAAAATCGGCCGATGAGGTACTCAAAGTATTAAACCAATACTGCTTCACCTACGGTTTCCCTCATAAAATAATATCTGACAACGGGAAAGAGTTTAAGAACTCAAAAATGAAAGCGTTTTGCGAACAAAACGGAATCGAGCATGGGCACGGTTCTCCGCGTACGCCTACTACTCAGGGGTTTGTAGAGAGATCAAATCTCTTGAGGAAGAAGATATGCGCACGCTGATAATAAGCAACCCTTCCAAAGATATCAGAAAGGTGTCAATACACTTCTGAAGCAGCGTACACAAGAAACATTAGCCATCAACGAGCCATCCAAATACCACCATACGAAGCTGTGTTTCACATGAAACCGCATCAAGGGGTGCGCATTCCAGCTGTGAGTGAGGAAGATCTTTTGGAGTCCGAAACGCAAAATAATTTCCCAGATCCCGAAACTGATGACAATTTCACAGAACCCGAAACAGTAGCGAATTTCACAGCGCCTGAAAATGTGCTACCCGAACAGCCACAAAAGCGGCAAAATGTTCAAGAAAACCCAAAAATATATAACTTAGAAATGGTTGAGCAAAGCCAAAAAAACGAAACCAGAAAAAAGGCATTCAAGGTTGGAGACGTTGTTTCTATCAAGATCGAGTGGACAAAACCTCGCCACTTCATTCAAATATGCTACTAGGAAATATTTTTGAACTTGAGAATAGTAATGCCCGCCACTGGCACACAATTTGATAAAATGCAAACTCTAATATCACCTACCAGATTATTATACAACAGAACTGTCATTCTTCTTAGCCTGTAAAAAAGCCACTAACTTTGAATAACTTGTGAGTTATAAATAATTATTAGTTATACTTATACTAATTTAGGGTTTTTAAGACTATTAAAGTCACTTAGTAAACAACATATTCTAATCCTTCAATAGCAGTCAAAATATGAACTAATCCAAACCCTAACCCAATATAAAAAAACCTAACACGACAATTAAAAACACCCTAACCATCAGTAAACATAAGTGCTTAGTATCTAAGAAAAGACAGTTGTAAAACATTGTATTTTTTTAGAATCTTGATAATCTGCACTGGTGCAAAAAACATTGTACCAGTGGTACATTCCACCATTGCGGACATTACATTCATAGGCATTAAACAACATTGTGAATGCTGCCCTGCCCAAGTTATATACAACTGTGCTGTTTGGTATACATGGCATGCATTGGGTTGCCCTCTCCACTGTGGCATAAAAAAACAAAGATATTCCTTCTGAGCTGTCTTGATATTAATGTTTAAAGCTCTGTTGCGGACATTACAGCAAAAACAACCAAACGTTTGAGCCACTTCAATTGTGAATTGAGCAATTCCTGTGAATTGAGCAATTCCAGGGAAACAAATGGATGTTCTAAACTTACTAGGGACCAAAGTTTCTTACTACTGTAAAACATTTATACAAAGCTAATTAATTCAGCTTCAATTGGCTTCAGCAATGTGTTGCGGACATTACACTGTGAAAATGTGTTCTAGAATCGTTCTAGAATTGGAGTCTTTACAGCTTGGTGTTGCAGTGGAACTATAATTCTATTTGTTTTGTGTTAAATCAAGGAATTTCAATGCACAAATCCCACTTGAAAAAAAAATAGACTGGATGCAGTAAGCAAGCTCACAACAAATGCTAGGTACACTGTAAGTGTAAATCTGTTTACAAATCAGAGTGCTGAAAACTGGTCAGTGGATTCGCACTCTGAGCATGCTTTTGATAACAACTAGGCATGCTCAGAGTGTAAATCCACTGACCAGTTTTCAAAGTCCTCCTTTGCTCAGGCTGTATGTTTCTAATAGGTCAAGTAGATCTTAAAAATGCCCAAAACAAGTACAGAAAGATCAATCATTCGCAGAAACAAGTTGAAGGCAGATTTTGAAAGTTATATTTATAAAGCCAAGGATAAAGAGAGAAAGGTGGAAAGAAGTAAAAAGGTTCTAAATCCAGGGGAAGCTGCTCATAAAAGGAAATTAAATAGGGACAGGGTGAGAAAATACAGATTAAAGCAGAAAGGAATGACAGTTAAAAATCCATCTGGTCTTGACTATGAAGAAGTGTCACATGCCTGTGTCACATGCCTACAGCACATCTCGGGTACTTCAAAAGCAATTAGTAAAGTGAAGCCATATCTCCCTCATAGCCCCAGGAAAAGACAAGCTGTTGTCATAAAGTTAGCTACTGCATTAGGGGTTCACCTCCCAAAGAAGAAAAAAAGGGTACTCAAGGTATCACAGGGCCTACCAAGTGAGACAATTAAGCTTGTAAAGGAGTTTTACTTATTAGACTCTGTATCTCGGCAAGCACCAGGGAAGAGGTACTTTGTCATTAGCTGGCAAAATGGCAAGAAAGAGTACATCCAAAAAAGGCATTTGATGTGGTCCTTGAAGGAAACTCACTCATTTTCTAAAGGAAACCCCCACTGTTAAGACTGGGTTGACTAAGTTCTGTTATCTTCGTCCAATTAATGTATTGCTGTCAACTGACATGCCACGGGATGTTTGCCTGTGCCAATTCCGTGAGAATGTCAAACTGATATGTGATTGCCTCAGTAAAGAGATATCAAATTTTCCAAAGTTCTCAGGAGACTTTGCAGATAATTTGGTTTGCGATTCCAAGTCAGAAGAGTGCATTGCCTGGAAAGTGCAACAAATGCCCAAACTGGTTGAGCAAAAGAAAAGGAGAGGCAGTCTCAGATAATCCTACTTTGTGGTACCAATGGGGAAGGGTTGAGATGACAGTGCCAACCAAAAAAGGGGTCCAAGTCCTTTAAAAAGGTTAAAAAATGACTAAGGTCTGCCAGGAGGGTACAGTTGAAGAGGTAGTGAGCACGCTTCAAGCTAAACTCCCCTCTTTCCTTGAGCATGTGTTTATCAAAAGAAAACAAGCACAATATTTTGAAGAAAAGCTTGGAAATCTCACTGCAGAATAGGCTGTGGTGCAAGTTAATTTTGCAGAGAACTATGCCTGCAAGTACCAAGATGAGATTCAAACTGCTCACTGGAATCAACAGCAAATTACTGTATTCACTGTTGCCATTTGGACCAAGTCGACCTGCAAGTTGATTTTGCAGAGAACTATGCCTGCAAGTACCAAGATGAGATTCAAACTGCTCACTGGAATCAACAGCAAATTACTGTATTCACTGTTGCCATTTGGACCAAGGCAACCAGTGGTAAAACGTGTGATTCTCGTGTCATCGTGTCTGATGAAATGTTACACAACAAGAAAGCTGTGCTGATATCCACACATAACCCAAGTTTGTGTATTTTCAGATGGTCCAAGCTTCCAGTTCAAGAAGAAGTATACAGTCCATTTTCTCCACATTCTTGAAAGCAGAGTTGATATCCAGCTGTCGACGGGATTGGTGGTGCTGTCAAAAGATATATGTGGAATGCTGTCTCAACAAGAAAAGTCCCACCTGACATGCTAAATCATTTTCTGAAGTTGCCAGACAATTCTTAAAGTCAGTGACTGTTTCTCTTGGCAGTAAAAAGGAGATGAATGTTCTTTCAGTTCCCTGTGTTTAAACAAGTTTTCATGCAGAACCAGCAATCCCAGGAATTTCAAAGTTCCACTGCATAGAGCCACTGGAGCATCGTTATGTGCAATGCCATCAGTATTCTTACCAGCCCACTTCAGTTGAGAAGGGAGTGCCACCTGATGTGTATCCTTATGATTCAGATGAAACTGGCAGTATGGACTCAGCGTCACGTGAAGATGAAAACAGTGAAACAGCCGATGAAGCTACTAAAACAGACAGTGATGATGATGAGGTCGAATGTGAAGAGCCTGTAAATGATGAAAACAGTGAAACAACAGACCAAGAAGCTACTAAAACAGACAGTGATCATGATGAGGTCGAGTGTGAAGAGCCTGTAAATGACGAAAACAGTGAAACAGCAGATGAAGAGTGTGTAGAGGATGAATCCAGCATCAGTATTGAACAGGGGATACCTATGAGCTTCTTCATTTGTTTGAGAGATCTACTTCTTTCACCCTTCCATGTCACATAAGAAATCAAGTAGATGCAGCAATGAATGACCTGATCACCTTTGGTGGAAACAATGTGGTTACTATGAATGATTTGCAAGGCTTACTTGGCAATGCACCACACCCACATGGCAAGTGGGTATCGAACTTTGTGATAGTCGAATACCTCAAGTTAATCAAATCCGCCAGTGTTAATAAAGATGTAAGGGTTAAAGACCTTGTTATGAGAGATTTTTGAAAGAGGAGAAATTTGTGTGTCAGCCAGTGTCCTGCTTGAAGATAACGATTCACCCAATACAGTCCAAACACTGGTTTCTTCTGGCTGTACTCCCAAAGAAGAAATGGGTTCTTCTTCTAGACAGCAAAGCTGGTTGGTGACTGTTAAACCCTCAGCAAAAAGCCGTCTTGCAAAAATGGGTTCTCTTTTGATAGAGCTCGACACCAATTGTGGCTAAGAAGAGTGGAGGTTTATCACCAACAAGGAAGATGACATTCCCCAGCAAAGTAACACCTATGATTGTGGAATATATACATGTCTATTTGCTAGATGTCTTGCCCCTCATGGCCCAATGGTAGAAGAGACAAGCATACCAGCATTGAGGCAGTACATGCTCTTCAGTGAATACCAGAACCTTCTGCATCCAATACCATCAAAAGATACATGTATCAAGATCGAGGAGTATTACGCTGTCGCCTACAGAGCAATTACTTTATCGGAAGAGCACTCAGCCAGTCCCAAGGGTTTGCCAAGTTTAAGTTTCTTCA
This sequence comes from Actinernus sp. WN-2022, assembly GCA_030867875.1. NCBI lineage: Eukaryota > Metazoa > Cnidaria > Anthozoa > Actiniaria > Actinernidae > Actinernus > Actinernus sp. WN-2022. The sequence goes on from JAOWCC010000019.1 coordinate 59,012,052, forward strand.
TCGGGTTGGAGCTGATAGATTTAATTGGCCAAGGAGAGATGACATTGACAATGTTCATATGTCCTGTGTGTTTTATGGTCCAGTTGACCTTGAAAATACAGATCTTTTTATTGTAACCAAACAAAAGGAAATCGAGAAGATCTTCAATGCAACAAAGTGAAAGCAATTTGTTTGTGGTCCCAATAATCTAGTTTAACTTGAGTAATGTTTATAGTTGTTCTGCAAGAGCTAAAAATGAAAGCACTCAATCCTCTGGAGAAATGTGCCATATTATCAGACTGAATTGGGCAACAATATTGACAGAAGACTTGCTGCTAGCTCTGTCTATTGGCCAAGGACATATATAGTCCATACATGTGTTCAGACTGTGTGTTTTGATAATGCTTTTAACCTTGAAGGTTCCTAATGTTGTACCATTTGCACTACAGTAACTTGAAATATCAGGGTAAAGGCAAAGCAAGTTATACTCTTGGTTTGAACCATTTGGTTTACTAGTTTTAATAGTTTAATAAAACATTGATGCAAATAAATTGTGTTTCATGATTTTGACTAACTCTGATTTGTTTAAATTGACTGGCTTGGATATTATTGATTATTATATTGCCATTTTTCTACATATATAGGTTTGATTCTTTGTTCATTCAATAATAAATTGATAGTTATGTATTGCAGGTTGCCTTACTTGACTTTTGTCTTACATGTATGTCTCTCTAATCTAACAGTATGTAGTGTCCACACCGTATAACGCCTGCAACAAACTAATTTTCCTAACCATAGCAATGGTCTACAAGAAAGTTTGGTACCCTAAAATATAACTCTTAACAAACTAAAAGAGCAGCATGAAATTACTGTAAGGAGTTACTCCAGATATAAAGCTGAAAGTTTTCTTGAGGACCTCTCATTCGTCCCTTGGCACATGGTCGATTTCTTTGATGATGTTGACTCTCAAGTGGAAGTATTCAATTCCCTCTTTTTAGATGTATTGGATGAACATGCTCCAATAAAACGTATAAAGATCAAATCTCGACCTAACCCATACGTAACACCAGAAATTAAACAACTTATGAAAACAAGGGATTCTTGGCATAAGAAAGCAATTAAAACTAACGATAAATTATGTTGGAATGGATACCGATTCTTCAGGCAAGAGGTGAAACGCGAGTTAAGGCTTGCTGAAAAGATCCATGTGAGAAATGAAATTATAAACAGCAAAGGAAATACAAATGCCACTTGGAAGGTTTTAAATCGATGCATGTCTCGTTGTAAATCTACTAAACGACCAAGTACTACGGAAGATCAAACGACTATGGCTAATAAATTCAATAAATATTTTACATCAGTAGGAAATCTAACTGCTATTAAAGCGAATCTGATAGCAAAAGACCATGGACTGGATACAGAATATACTTCGAGCGAAGTAGTAGAACTCAGTTTACCTACTGAAACAGAACGATTTGCTTTTCAGAATGTCAAGGAGAAAGATGTCGAGGCTGTTATTAAAAGCTTATCTAGCAATAAAGCACCAGGTTTCGATAAAATTTTAACAAACGTTTTGAAAGACAGTTGTTCAACTACAGTACCAGTGATTACCAGACTGATCAACAACTCTTTCCAAATGTCCATCTTTCCTAGTAGAGCATGGAAGATTGCGGAAGTTGTTCCCGTCCCTAAGGAACGAGATCCAGAAGAACCGGCCAATAATAGGCCCATCTCGTTGTTACCTATCCTATCTAAGGTAAATGAGAGACTTCTTAACTTTCTTAACTACGAACAATAAACTATCAATACATCAAAGTGGCAACAGGAAACAACACTCAACAGAAACTGCCCTCACATATGTCACTGATGAACTCCTGAAGGCAATCGATGAAAAAAAAGTCTCATTGCTTGTATTATTAGATATGTCTAAAGCATTCGATAGTCTTAATCATAATTTATTGTTAAATAAGTTACATAATCTTGGCCTTAAGCCATCTGCAATTTCGTGGTTTCGTAGCTACTTAATCAGATAGATATCAAAGGGTACGTTATGAAGATTCTGTTTCGGAAGTGCTACCATTAAAACATGGTGTCCCCCAAGGATCGATATTAGGTCCAGTACTTTTTACAATATATGTTAATAATCTAATTAACAAGGTTAGTCATAGCCAAGTTACTGCGTATGTTGACGATTGTCAACTGTATTTCAAATTTCCAGTATCGAATTCATTAAATGCTATTTCAGCTGTAAATAATGACCTCATGAATATCAGTAATTGGTGTGCAAAAAACTCTTTACTCATAAATCCTGATAAGACAAAATTACTAGTTGTTGGTTTGCCGCAACTTACTAAGCAGTTACCTGCCATTTCTCTTTCATTACTAGGTAAGACTATTTCACCTGTTCCAGTTGTTAAGGATATTGGCATCTTTATAGACCAAGGCCTTACGTGTAATGTACATATTACTAAAACAGCTTCTGGGTGTATGAAACAGTTAGTACAGATAAATAGAATCAAGCACCTTTTAGATAAGAAAACACTTTTATTGCTCATAAATAGTTTTGTATTTACTAAATTGTTTTACTGCTCCTCAGTATGGGGGAATACTACTAAATCTAATTTACATAAGCTGCAGTTAGTGCATAAATTTGCAGCCATAAGTCTTAAGATTAAGAAAGTTTGATCATATTTCTGAGGGCCGAAAATCGCTTAAATGGCTAAATGTCTCAGAAAAGATTATATTTAATGATTTAGTTTTAGCATTTAAATGCATGAATGGATTAGCTCCAGAATATTTATCTAAATACTTTGTTAAGCGTTCTGCCATTCATGGTAGAAATACTAGGGGATCTGGAAATTTGAATATTCCACGCTGCAGATTGTCAACGGGACAAAGAGCTTTTTATTTCCGGGGTGTCAGCGCATGGAATAGTCTTACAAAAGATCTACAAAATATCAAAAATATTCAGAATTTTAAGAGAAGTGTTTTTAATAGTTTATTTAATAAAGATAAGGTTTATTAAATTAACCTATAATTGTAAATTATATTATATTTTTACTGTAATTTAGATTATATATTTTTTTATATTGTATTGTGACTGAAAAGCCCTGTTAAGGGAGTCTCAAATAAAGTATGTATGTATGTATGTACATGAAATTGGTAGAGGGTTAACGTTGGAAATTCACAAGAAATTGGTGGAGGGTTACCTTGGAAATTAAAAAATAAAGACTGTTTGTTGCGGACATTACATAATGTCCGCAACACAAATTCGATGGCTTCTAAGTCTGTTGGATACAGACACAAACTAGATTTTTTATGTCAAATGAAAGGTTGGACATCAGGCTTTTCATATACCACTGATAAGATGCTGAGGTAGTTTTAGCCTTTCTGTCATATGTATCTGATGAACTGTGTCCAAATTTTCATATTTTCTGATTTCAAGGGGATTTCAGAAAACAGGACCCCCCACAGAGTGGGTGTGGTCAATATTCGAGATGTCCTACATAATTCTGATAGCTCGGGGTATCTACTCTTCATTTACACTCCATTTGAACAATGATTGATTTTTAACAACTCTCGTGTGGAATGTAACAGGTGCAAAAACAATTGCACCACTGTAAAAATAAAAACACCAGAATTAAAATTGAACCACAACATACAGTAGACCCCAGTGATGGGTAATAAATAAACCATGAACGGACGTTTAGATAAACATTTCTGTTTTTGAATTTACAGCAATAGTAATTTGGTTGTGTAGACAATATATAAACCATGAATGGATGTTTAGATAAACATGTGTTTTTGAATGTACAGTAATACTAATTTGGTTGTGTAGATCCCAGTGATGGGAAATAAATAAACCATGAATGGAAGTTTAGATAAATATTTATTGTTTTCCAATTTACAGTAATAGTAATTTGGTTGTGTAGATCCCAGTGATGGGAAATAAATAAACCATCGATGGACGTTTAGATAAACATTTAGGAAACACTTTCACCTTTTTCCTTCCTTCACCATTTTGTTCTTAGACAGGTTTTTCCTTTTTTTTATGCTGGGCCCGGCTTTTTTTCTACTGTATTTTTTCTACTGTATTTTTCAGCTTCTGACCACATTTAGTTCTCACACAGGTAGATTTTCTACTCTGGCCGCTGATTTTTCGTACTACTGTATTACTGTTATACCTACGGTATATTGCTCTGCCACACCGACAGATGCGCTACGACTTGTGAGAAGCGGGGAGCTTTTTACTCCACACAAGCCGGTCTACCACATATGGCTCGCCGAGGTTTGAACATCAGACTTGTGAACGGCTCCCCTTTCGATCACAAGCCCAGCGCCAACCCATTGGGCCATATGTGCTAGACAATGACGTAGGGATGAAAAATTATATTTATGTCTTCCACTATGGTAATTAGCGGCGGATGCAATTAGCCCGAGACAGAAATTTGCATACCAACCAGACATACGAATTAATTTGTCGTAGCTTTGCTATGGCTTAGCTGCAATTTATACGAAGCTCTTCGCAAAGTTAAAATAAAACCCACGCTGGCTTCTCTCACAGGAAATATCGATTTTTATCCCACGAGACTGCCTAGCTTTGCTCTGATCTCCTTTCGGATCTCGGAGTGAAGTTCTTCAACGTTTTTAACCCTCCTTCTCACCCGTTTTTTTGTCGTATTTCAAGCTTAAGCACTTCGTATTTCCCTTTCTCACCAATGACGCTTGAGAACTCGGCTTCTGAAATGTTGCCGTCGGCTATGGCTTTTGAAACTTTGACTTCCACGGAATTAGCCTTAGCCCGGGCCAACATAACGGTCTTTTCGTGCTTCGAAATGTGGGCCCCAAGTTTCTTACTGGCAACAGCCGTGAAAGACGAAACGACGACACAAAGAAATCCAAGTGATCCTAGAGAAAGGTCGATTGGAAGCGGATAAAACACCACTCAGGCTACCTGTGGCCACAGCAACCCCGTGAACAACACCACGGGCTCGGGCATACTTTTTGCGATCGCAGACTTTCTGCAGTCGGAAGCTCTCGGTTGTCGGGACAACAGTGCTGTCTGGATGTTGAGAAGTAACAAGTGACGGATATAAATTCAAATCGCTTGCCATGTATATATATACGTATACGTATGGCTATGCTATTACTTTCTTAAGTAATACTTTCTTAAAGTGCCTATCACCCTTTTGCAATTTTGATAGCTTATGATAGTTTTGAGTACTTCTATGAAGAAAGTTTTGGTTTAAAGTGAATACTTTATGTTCTACGCTTGTTTCAAATCGTGTAAATGTGACCTTTCCTGACCCATGACCGCGTAAGTAAAAGCCTGGGTCGAAACCTGGGTAGACGTCATCTCATTAATACATTATTCTCCATGGCGCCTTTTTATCACAACAACATCGATGCATAGAAAATATACATAGTTTTTGAGTTGTTAGTAAAGAAAAAAGTCATTTTAGTCAACATGTTAAGTATTTCTTCAAATGATTGCAAAGCCGAATTAATTATATGACGTCAAGATGACGTCTACCCAGGTTTCGACCCAGGCTTTTACTTACGCGGTCATGGGTCAGGAAAGGTCACATTTACACGATTTGAAACAAGCGTAGAACATAAAGTATTCACTTTAAACCAAAACTTTCTTCACAGAAGTACTCAAAACTTTTCGGAGGTTCATAAGCTATCACAATTGCAAAAGGGTGATAGGTACTTTAAGTAATACTTACTCAATCTTCAATACGTAGCGTATGGGTCGACCACGGAAGTCTACCACATTGCCTTTTTCGTTGCGAACTGTTAGGTGAAGACTGTTTTGCATTGTCCCTAGACCTTGGGCAGTTAGTGGTTGTAGTGAAGCATATGTTGTTTTTGCAAATCGTTCGCCTCGGATCTCTAAGCTAGCTAGGACTTGCGATGGCTTTCCCTCGAGAAGTGAGAAGCTAGAATCCACCACATCGCAGTGGACATACACTGTGTGGATATCTTGTAGCACCAGTTCGTGGCTACCCACTTTGATCGTCATATCATCTATCCCATGTTCTTTTCCTTTGACACCCAAAAGTGTGCAAAGATTTTTACTGAACCGGATTGGTTGCTTGACTTCTAGGATCCAAACCCTCGTCGGTAAGGTTTTCACGAATTTTACGATGCCAGCATCAATTGCAGGTTTTAAGTATGTTTGAATGCTTACCATATCATGATGCCCCGTAGCGATACTGTATGGAAACCCCACACCTTGGGTATCCCACCAGAACGAAGCCATCTTTTCTAGGTTCCACCGACTGTTCTCAATAGTGATCTAGACTAGTGAAATATTATGGATACAAAGAGGTTGATCAAAGTAGACCGTCTGGACAGCCGAGGTACGGGTGACATTTAAGATCACCATTTAAACTTCAAGTTTGATATTAAAAGTATCAACTACAGCTTCAATAGTTGCAAAGCAACAGCTACAATGCCTCTCGTTGTGCCAAACAAAGATGATTGGTATGATGGTCTATCTGCCAAGGACAAGGCGGAGATTGCCAAGGGCGGCCCCAAGGCTTTCGAAAGCTGAGCAGACTGCACTCCTTGCCGAGGAAAATAAGAAGATCGCAGCACTGAATGCCAATCTCTTGGCAAAGTTCCAAAAGCACTATCCCCTTGCTGACCCTACTTGTAGGGAGGTCAGACCAAAATTTACAGTCATTCAAATCACAAAACAAACAGCATAAATGAATAGATCTCACTCTAATGAGAATTTTGGTGGTAAAACTTTCAAGATCGGCCAAGAATTGGCAAAGTTATGAATTTTTGAATATTCAGATTTTGGGGTATTGTTTGGACAAAGGATCATATTACAACCATTTAGACTAAGCCAAGCGGGATGGCACCAAGCAGGATTTTCAGAAATGTTGATTTAAACACAAATTATGTCCTATAATTAGTTCTCATTAACCTTTCTTCACCAAATTTGGACAGGTGACAGACATCATCAAGCCGCGCACTATGATGTCACTAATGAGATGATGATGTCACTGGTTACCATAGCAACACACTAATTAATGCTAAAAATGTGGTATTTTTATGAATTATGGGCAAGAAAATGCTTTGACAACTTTATTTATCGTATCTCACAAGATATAAAGATGCTGAACCCTCAATCACGATACTATGACATCATCAGTTACCATAGCAACATGGCAATTTGTATATAAAAAAAATCACATAAATTTTTTTGCACAAGTTGACGCTGACACCTTCATGGCACAAGTCAAACAAGGTAATTACCATATTTTTCTAATGAGTTTTTTTATTGCCATGCCAACATAGAATCAGTTACCTTTCCTGGGAAATAAAACACTTTTAGAGTTTGCTTTCAATCAAACATGTAATGATTGTTACAATTCATATTACACGTGTTAGTAACCATTTGTGTTTTGTATTTACCGAGAGATGCTAATGCTGTTTCCATGGTAACAGGGATTGTCATCTTTTGTTTGACCCTTACAGATCAACAAAAGAAAACAATGGCAGATAATGAGAATCATTATGCTTTTTGGTTCTGTAGAGTGAAGTTGAATGTCAATCAACTTAGTGTGTACTTCGATATATGATGAGCCACTTTAATTGGATTTATGTTTATGTACATTATTGTTTAATCACTTTGCTGTGCCATCTCTCTTAGCCTGTATCTTTTTAATACAGTTTCCAGATTGCACCACGTGGAGGTGGAGATGGATTGCAATCCTTTTTTTTTTTTTTTTTTTTTTTTAAGGTTGATAGAATTTTCAACCAATGAAAGTATACAAAGAACATCCAAACTTTGATAGACCTTCAGGAAAAGAAATGAAATAAATGGCACAGCAGTGACAAAATAAATCCAGCAGCTGATGAATTTTGTGAATAATATTGGATTGAAACAAGAAATATTTCAAAGCAAGTATGCCAAAGTCTGATATAAAATATTACTTTGCAAATATCCAGAGCCTAAAGGACTGCATAATATCCCCACCTCTATTCATCAGATGTACCGTCAAGTTCACTGACTATATTGCTCTCTTTGCATACAATCAACATGTACACAGTTATTTATGTGCTCAACAATGAGTCACATCTTTTGCAACCTTCAGCAGTGAGTCGTCTTGAGAGACCATGACAAAGGCTCACAGCAATTGAAGCTTTTTCTCACTGGTCTATGTACTGTGCTCAGTAATAACACAGAAGACCTAATGTTTTTTTAGAGCTAGTCAACTATTGCACATCAGGTAGAAATCCAAGAATACCATGCAGCCCATTAGAACAGAGTCTACTTGTCAAACTAAGAATTATTTCAAGAAATGGCACACCTGAATATAAATATAACTCATCTCAATCCATCTATCAGTTCATCAAAACACAAGCAACAGTGAGATCTACAGTGACAATAATGCAATGACAGATACAACATTTATTTTCAAGCCAATCAATCAATGAGAGAATGTTCTAAGTACTTTCAAGAATTTTATCAATACCAAAATATTTGTCTATAAATATATTTCTGAGCAATAATTATTAAATAATAAATGTATTTTTTCTTAATGTACAAATGGTATAATAGTAAATAGTATTTACATACATAATTTGAAATTTGAAAATATTTTTTTGTATAAATATATATGTTTTTTTATGGCTGAAACAACCAGCGGAAGATGGTAAATTATTTCAAGCTACAATGGAGCCAAGTAATTAAAAATTTGTTGCAAATGAAAGGAAAAAGTTAATGTATCGCGTGCATCATACTCACCTTCACTGCTGATCGGCTTAACAATAACATTCAACCAAAACATAGAGCAACCACAACCACAGACACCAATTCAAATTCAAGCAATTCATCAGTGGAACACAGGCACTATTGTTATTAAGACTCTAATCCTAATCTGTACAAATTATCAATAAATAACCCTTCCCTTATATGTACAATGTAATCAGTCCCCTAACCATTTCCCTGCCCTTTATTTAAATAATGCCATAATTAACCCTTAGCTATAGATTCCTAGTATGTACAAATTGCAATTCAATATTTACAATTACCTATTTACAATTAAAAATCAAAAGAATTTCTAGAATCAGTGACGACATTAGGGACAACCAACCAACAAATTAAAAACCAGCCAAAAACCGCACCTCATGATGAAGATAATCATCCAGAAGTGGAACTTCATAGACATTATCTTCATCATCACCATCCTCCTCCCATACACTATCATACTCTACCAAAAAAACACCAGCCTCATCACCCCTTTCCACAACCAAGCCATCCCACCAGTTAACCTCACCATCATCCTCCCACAACTGACTAATCCTCTTCCCAACAAACTCACTACCCGACACACCAACCAACCTCAAATCCGTCCCAAGATCTTCCATAAGGGGAAACTCATACTCATCCGTGCAACCATCATAACAAATACCAAACATAGTCGTACCATTCCTATCCCAGCCTTTCAATGACGTCACCGTTCCTCTGAACCACTTCTCTGTACCCTCAACAGCCAACCGATGCTCCACCCTCTTGCCAACCAATTCCTCATCCACATTTACAACCGGCACATACCTTTCCTCAACAGATCCATCATCAACACGTGTACGCTTCCCAGCTCTACCTCCTACATTCCTATCCTCTGCCTGCTTCCTCTTACCACCAACCTTTGCCAAAATCTCCTTCTTCTTCTCCTCCAATACATCCAACGTAATAACCGGTAGACCACCATCATCACCATCATCACCATCATCATCACCACCACCATCACCACCCCTACCATCAACAATGCTCACAAAATTCCTCAACAGCTCCTCAACACCCAACTGCCTGCCACCCTTCGAAAACTGGAACAATTCCTTCCTCCCTGTCATACACAAAACAATCTTACAAAACGAAATCTGCTGCTGAACCATCTCCTTCTTCCGCTTATCCCTATCCTCCTGACCCAAACATTCCAATGCCGCCTCCTCACTATTCCACATGCCTCCCATTACCTGAACCTTCTCAACCAAAGACCTCTTCTTCTCAACCAAAGACCTCTTCTTCTCAACCAACTGCCTCTCCTTCCTTGCTGCCTCACTCTGCTTCTTAAATCTCTTCTCCTTCCTCTTCCTCTTAATCTCCACCATCCTACCCTTAAACAAATTCAACTGCCCTTTCTTCGACTTCCTCGCACACTCCATCATCTTCTTCCTTTCCTCTTCAACCAATCCATTCCTCCACTGACTCGTTCCATTCTTCCTAAACATTAACATTCCCTCCAGCACCAACGTTGTTGCCCTCGGCTTCTCCTGCATGACCCGATCCAAAAAACCAAAATCCCTCTCTGACACAACATTCGTCTTCAACACACTAGCCGTCTCCCAACACAACTCATCCTCCTTACCATAAAACTTTCCACCCGGCAAATGATCCTCCAGCATCCTCTTCGACACAACAACAAAACTCGCAAACATCAACTCCAACAGTTCCTTCGTTGCCTTGTCACCACCCTCAATACAACTTCCCTCAAACAGCCTATCAAAAACACTATCCTTCGAAACCACAACGTCCTCAAACAAATGCTCCTCCCCAGACATAAATCCACTTGCATCAACTGCCCACCTCTCAAAACACTGAACCACCCTTTCATACCTCCTACTCATCTCCAAAATTGACACCTCCTTCTTCTCCAACAAACGCCACAAAGGAACCGTAACAATCTTACAAACCATACCCAAAGCCCTACTTCCAACAACAAATGCATCCACCCCCAAATCTGCAGCCACCGCAGCCGTCAATTGATTATCACCACCATAAACCTAAAAAAACTCCTTCAAAATCTGCAACAAAAAATAAACACCAGCACCATTCTGAAAAACAACATTAAACCTACTCCCCTTAAAAGCAACCAATGGAACCCAGTCCAAACCCTTACCCTCAACAAATGACAAAAACTCCACCATCTTCCCCGACTGCTCATTCCCCCTAGCCTGCACACACTTACAAACTGTCCTCAACAACCTTACCGTCCCAGACTCACCCTTTCCCTTCCAACCAGACTGAACTATACTGCCCACCTTCTTACCCTTAAACAACAACTCCTCCCAAACCTTCAGTGCTCCCTCTGCCTGCGTTGCCAACCCCACAATAAAATGCATACCACAAAAAAAAATTATTCATCCCCAACAACTTCTCCCTTTCCTCCTCTGACAACACATCCTAACCTTCCACAAGCTCTGGCACAACCTTTCCACGATACTCCTCCAACAATTCATTAAACTTCTTCTGCGTAGCAGCCCTATCTGACATAGTATTCTTTAAAGCCCCAATAATCCGCTCCTTCTTCCTATTTCCACCATCCTTCTCCAAAACCACAGACACATCACTAACAATCTCATCTAATACCTTCAAATACGACTCCGCATCACCACCTTCCATATCCCTCAACCCAAGCGTATACACATTGCCATCACCAGTTGCCACCTCAAACGCCCCATAATGAAAACCATACTTACTTGTCCCATCACTATGCAAAGTGCAATCCTCCATACCCCACTTACTCGAAATTACATCAGCCACCTGCACCTGTGCCAGAGCCCTCGCCTCAAGAAACATATACTTTGCAAACGTAGTCTTTGGTAACCGTCCCAGCTCAAACCCAGCCAACTTCCCCAACACAGTCCTAACAACACTCTCTACATTACGGACACCAACATTCATCGACAACAAATCCATGTACACCTCCCTAATGTCATCCGAAAACCTACCCTGTTGAAAAAAAGTGACTTGTTGGTCGCACAAAAACTCACTCACTCTATCCTCTAGCTCTGCATGCCTGTTCTCTAACTCTCTCGCCTCCTCCTCTAAATGCTTCACTTTGCCACTCAGCTCTACCACTCTATCACTCTTCGTTTCTCTGTTCTTCCTCTCTTTCACATGATAATAACTCACTAGATGCTTCGCTCGTTTCATTTTCAGTACTACTTCACTCATCTTTTCCTCCACTTCTCTCACTAACACACCTTTTGCTTCCAGTTCGTCTCTCACATCTCTCACATCTTCCTCTTTGCCTTGTAGGTCTTTTCTTAACTCTTCTATTTTCTTCTCTCTTCTTCTCTCTCGCTTACCAACATTCCTCACACTCAGCTTTCCCAACTTCTCCATTGCACTTGCCAGCTTACCACTCTGCCTCTCATAGTCCTTTTTTAGCTCTCTCATCTCACTCTCCAGTTCCTCCTTGCTTTCACACTTCTCAAGGGCAACGGCCATCTTTTCATACACTCGCTGCAGATGGCCACTCAACTCAACAATCTCTACACTCTTCTCTCGCGCAATTCTCTCAGCCTCTGCCAACAAGTCACTGTACTGCAAATGAAGCCTATTTACAATATATTCTACATTATAATTACTATTTACATTCCCTCCCAAGCTCCCCTCCCCCTTCCCACAGTCCCCATCCACCCCGGCCCTGAATGAAACAAGATCCATACCCAAGAAAATAGACAAATTACCACCCCTTAACTTATGCTTAGCATCCTTAACCCCCCCATGAAAATTTCTAAGAAACTGCCCATAAAAATCCAACCCAAAAAGAGCCCTAACCCACAATGCCATGTTCTCCCAAGTAAACTTATTAGTGCGACGAAAACAAGAAAGCTCCCAAAAAATACCAACAGTTAATAACTTACCTGTTTTCCTGTCTTCCACTGATGAATTGCTGCCTACATCCAGTATACATAACTCCCTTATCACATCACCAGTTACACCAATTTCCTGACACAATACACCGACAAAGTTACGACAATTACCAACAAAACAGTCCACAACATCATCCAAACATCCATCACAGGTACTAGCAATACAATAAAAAATCTTCCTCCTCAAATTAGACACTTTCTTCAAAACAGGAAAACGAACAAACAACTGAACTTCATCTAACAAACAATCCTCCTTCGCCAAAATTAACTCCCTGACACAACTAACGATAAAACACTGCTGATTACAACCAACAACAACACCTCCCCTTTCACAATCAAAAAACAAAAACAGATCCCGAAAAAAACCGTAACTAAAATCACCCAACGCCAGCAAAACATCCAACTTACATCGAGTTTCTTTCACAAATTCGCGCGCGCCTTCCATTTCGTTCACAGTAAATTTCACACACAACCTGCAAAAGAAAAAGTGAATTTACAACATGAGCGACTCTTTATTTCTCGGTAAAAACGACTGGAAAACATTGATCAACTGTTCTATTTGTTTCGTGAAAAATTTGCTGCTCTCAAATTAGATTTTTCTATTAATAATTCATGAAAGAAATATTCAAATTGAACAAAACTTACCTTTCTTTCAACCGATCAGCAGCAAATGGTACCGCTGAAAAGATTGATTTGCCGCCTTTCCTGTCGTATCCATAGCAACAAGCTGCCATATAAGGCTCAGGTTGTTTTTTCCACTTCTCGGGGGTAGGGTCAGTCAAAAAACTGGTGCCGCCGCCATCATGGAAAGGAATTTGAGCGCGCGAGCTCATGTTTGACAACCAAAATTTCGACAAAACAACAAGGTACAGGGCTAAAACTCCTCAGATTTAGAGACGACCCAGATTACTTTAATAATGTGAAAGAAGAGAAATCAAAAGTGTACAATAGATTTTCTGTGATATTCTAAAGTTCGACCCCGCGTACGATTTTATCTTCGATCCAAAGCGGCGCAGCCTGGGTCTGACCTCCCTACTACTTGGTTCCATGTGGTAACGGATATAGATGACCCTGGACAATACTCGACAAACATCATATTTCAAGATGGAGATAGCAGTTATTTGGTTTACGGTGATGAACCACATTATAGCACTACCATTCAAAAACGCATTGACAATGCATTGCAGGGGATGGTTGGTGGTTTCCCACTCTCCATGATAAGGACAAAAGAAAAATATCTGGTTGCAGCTGTGGTATGGGGAAACGACACCAAAGACATAGCCCCTCTCCTACAAACTCTCAAGATCTACGTAGCAAATTATCAGTCATTCTCGCTAAAACCACGAGATATCTTCCAAGAGATGGATTTAGTTTTCCACAGTGCAAAACAAGCACACGAGTGGCTCGATGCTCCTCCAATGAAGCACTGGCCCCAACAGCTATGCTTCGCTCTTTGGTGCGCAACAGCAGGCTGTTAGTGTCGTTTGACGACCATCTCTCAGACGACGCACCAGTCATTGACAACATCCGGAGCTTTTATCGCTTTCATGTGTACTACACCATGATCAGGCGATTGCTGTTTGAGTTGGGAGCCCTCCTCCCGAAAGACTATCTTTCAAAAGAACAACAACGCTCCATGGAACTCCGTCGTATATGACAAGCTCAGGAACGAGTTTGGAGTCGCCAAAGTTAACTTCGCTCTGTGCCGTGGGGCCAATGGGGGCTTAGGCCATATATGCTCATGGAAAAATGGTGAACGCACAAAAGAAGTGGGCACACAACACCTCGTCCTCAGCAAAGTGGCCCGGCGGTTCGTTCAAGTTTCCTGAGGAGACGCGTACAGAGTACGAGTTTTCATTACGGTTCATTCGCAACGATGGGGTCGAAAAGCATTACAATTGGTTTGTGCCACAAACGGGTCACGGATTGACGAAGGCCGGGCTAGCCCGAATCAACTCATCCGTAATGACTTACGTGTATTGCGTCCTAGTAGCCCAGGCTTCCTTTCGTAGCCCGATCGTAGGACCGTCAGCCATATCCATCAACGTCCAAACTGATTGTGGTAAAAAGTTGGAAGAGGTCATCATGGAAACGAAGGTCAATAGTCTATTGCGATATCAAGAAGCTCTTCAGACCACGCGCGTTCGTCTCGATCTAGCAGTTGCCAAGAGTTGTCTGTTAATACCCAGTCGCATGATTATCAACACGGAGAGTATATTGGGTTATAACAACAAACTGCAATTGGCGAACACGTCCGGCATCCACTTCGGAATAAATGACCATATCAACCTCGATGAAAAAAAAACACATCACCACCTATGGAAGGCCCAGCACCAAAGGTGAAACTAGTGCCAATGACACACAAGCTTGTCGTCCCAACAGTGCCAAGGGCACACAAACTGGTTGTCCCAATGGCAACAAAACATGAAACTGACTTAGCAGTTGTTGCTATTGCTGCAGCCGGTGTCGCATGGCTGATGTTTCGTTAATGCTTAGCATTAGCGTTTCTTATACTACTCCACTAGAAATATAACCACTCCCACAATCAGCAACCAAGCATTCTTTGCAAGGAAGCCAACAACTTCGCCAGCCGTACGAAATAGTAAGCTAGCAATTGCACCTATCATTCCAGGTAGTATTTGTCCCAACTTTTTTCCAATAGCCTTCAGACCATTGCCAGCCACGCTAGCCAGACTTTTCGATAGCATGGAGACAACAACACCAATAACGGTGCTTGCAGCAACCATCACTCCAAGCACTGTGAAACCATACTTCTTGAAGATGGATTTTACGCGGTCCCACAGCGACATACGCTCTTCGATGGCTTTGTTCTCTTGCTCGAGCTTCTGTATCTGATCCTCTATCTTTATCGCCTGCTTTTGTTGGTATTCCTTTGCCGCCTTTTGTTCTGGCGTCCCATCCTTAAAGGAATCCATAACTTTTGCATTCTCAGTTTTTTCTTTCCCGAGTTTGTCAATTTTGACATCGTTTTGACTAATCACCTCTTCCGCAAGGGGCCTAGAGCATCTGTAATCCCCTTAGGTAATTTTTCATCGAGATTGCCTGCGATGTTAAACAGAAAGTGGGGCACACTATTTATGCGGTTGAGTTTCACCACGATCCGGTCAGAGGCATCCACATCCGCAGTGAACCCAGAGTTCTTTGGGTCTACATTTTGAAACTTAATACGGATGCGGTTCCAGGCCTTCTCAACCCGTTCGGCCCTTCCATCGAATGCCGTTTCCGCAGTTTCATCGCTTGGTCCTGCAAGATTGTTATAGATCCCTTCATTGTCATCTAGATTGATCAATTTGATATACTCATGTGAGCTGTTTCCCAATTTAGCCCGATTCTCCCACATCTTAGTCCAGAAGTCTGTCGATATCTCTCCTATTCTGTCCTTCATTCTACCCCACCAAGTACTTTGGGTATCCTTTCCACGTGGTTTAAGTGTCTGCCATTCTTCATCACTAAGCTTATTCACATCAGCGATACCTTCTTCGGTTGTAGGATCGAAGTCTACCTTACCACCTTCCATATTGAACGTTGAATAACCCAGTAGTATACTGTGAGGATTGATTTTTCAATATGATATCATCAAATCTCCATCCGGACTATGCTCCTAGAGAAGGTAGATCTCTCAAAGCCAGCCGTGTGTTCCATCGCGTAACTTTCACCCATTCAGAGGCCAACCCAGGGGGAACTCTGATTGTCGAGGTTCCCACGATAGGTGAAAATAGGCTTCTAGTACCTGGCAGTCTGGCACTGAGTGCCAAGATCGCTCTATCTGGTGGTCATGCCAACAACCATATGGTGGCCAATGTTGGACGTTGTCTAGTCTCGAAGCGAGTCGTAAAAATGGGCACTACGGTCTTAGAAGATTGCTGCCGGCCCGATCTACTCCAGGTATATGGCGATCTATACCTACCGTAGAACGAGAGAATCGCATAGAGCAGGGTATTATTCAATGTGAACAAACTTCGCTCGGATGCTCGAATGCAGCTGATAATGCGACACTGGCTGCATATGGTAGCGTGTACAAGATACCTATTGCCGTATTTTATCCGCATGCGATTCGAGAAAAGATGTCCTTCCATTTGACGCTGGCACCAGACACAGACGTCATAGTTGGATCTGACAGCACGAAAGTAGGCACGTATAAGCTTGAATATGAAGTCATCGAAAGTCTCGATCTTGCAGTGCAAGCCATACGACAATGGCAAAGCCTTCATTTACAACCATGCCGAGTATTTCAAGACTGTTTCAGTCAACCAAGGAAGCGACACACTTATATCTGAAAGCGTAAACTTACTTCGTCTCTCCTTCACTGGTATCCTTCTTCTCTTTGTGGAGTCACATACTGCAGGCACCTGAGACAGCGAGAAGTTTGTAAATCCAGGCATCACCAAGGTTGAGGTGCATGCCAACAGCATCCCCAACGCTCTCTATTATTTTGGGATGCTACCAAGGGATTTCTGGAAGTCGGCAAATAATTGGTTTTGTCAAGATCTTGCTGGTGTTGGAACGACAGCCACTACATCCATGACACATAAGAAGTTCTTCGAGAACAAGTTCGCCATATTTATCGACTGTCCCACTTCTCAAAACAGTATAGTTCATGGAGATGGTCTGGCCCAACTAGATACTGGAGCAAATCTTCGCCTGAGGGTTCATCGCTCAAGTAGTGGAGGGATTGTGAATATGCATATATTCGTGCTTTCTGATGCTCAGGTAACTATTGAACATGGGATGCTGGAAATGGTTGAGAACTAATGGATACTCTGGTAGAACAAATTCCCTTTAACGCATTGATAAATGGTCCCACAAACTGTGGAAAAACTCAGTTCATCATTTACAAGTTGCGTGGGTCATTTCGTTTTAAGTTCGATTATATCGTTTTGTCCAACCTATGTTCACAATAAGACTTACCAAGGTTTCGGCAATGGAGATCCACGCTTCCTTTGTATAGCGCCTTCGCAGAATGCTATCGATGCCACCCTGCGTGAATGTGCTTGTTTCTTTGAATGAACGAACACGCTTATTATCCTTGATGATTGTGCTGCAAGCAAGGATGTCAAGGGAAAGACTGATAAGCTATCTGACTAGCTTTTTCTGCACACCACATCGGCATTTCCATTTGGGCATTGGCACAAATGCAAAAGAGCATATGCAAGGATTTTCGCGATAACTGTGCAGTCGTCATTGCCTTTCCCATTGCAAGTGCACCAGGCCTCAAGGATCTGTTTGATGACTACAGTGCTGGAATATCACTGGAGGACAAAAAGCTATTTATTTCAGAGCTTGATACCCAGTTTGCCCATATGTGCTTCTGTTTGCGATATCCATTTATCACCGTATTGGAGGTATCTTCACCACATCGCATAATGCAACATATATCACGAAGTGAATGATGGCTGACATATTAGATGATCTACTTGCGCCCTCTGAAAAAAGCAAAACAGATGGCCCGTTCGGGACGAACATGTAAGCACCGGTTGATACGTCAGCTGACCATCGGGAAGTACTTGCGATTTTAGCTGCTACTGGTACCGCAAAGGAATACCTTGGGAAAGCGTACTCTATAGGAGATGTCAATAGACTATCTGAGAAAGATGTAGAACGACTACAGGCCGTTGTAGCTCAACAAGTAACAGGCTGTTTAGTCAACAGTACGATGACCCTAGCTATTCGCGCAGTTGCGTACTTATTACCCATAGATTCCCAACAAGCACTACTAAAGGACTTACAAGAAGATCGCCTGGTCCGTAATGAAATCTCTGGGTTGGCTTGCTTGTTATCTCTTAAAGCAGGTCGCTTTGTAGCCCTAGCTAGTGCTATATTCCACGTAGCCAACCACGTAGAAGTTGCCTCAACGGAAATAGCAATTAAAGCTCCACCAACTACCAACATATATCACGAAGTGAATGATGGAAGTGGAACCCCAAAATGAAAGCGTAGAAAACGACTGCGACCGCGAGTTATCACGCATAGAAGAGTTGGACTGTGTAGCCAGAGACACGTTCATCTCTAACACATTCATCGCAGTTGGAATGGGCATAGCAATAGCAAGTTTGTTCTATCAAGGTATGGTCAACGAGAAAGCATGCCATTTACTTTATGACTGGCAACGCGCTACGACAGTAATTACTCCATCTAGTTCAGTAATTACTCTATCTAGTTCAGTAATTACTCTATCTAGTTCAGTAATTACTCTATCTAGTTCAGTAATTACTCTATCTAGTTCAGTAATTACTCTATCTAGTTCAGTAATTACTCTATCTAGTTCAGTAATTACTCTATCTAGTTCAGTAATTACTCCGTCTAGTTCAGTAATTACTCACCCTACAATTGAAGCTTCACCAATTACCAACATATATCACGAAGTGAATGATGGAAGTGGAACCTCCAAATGACCTCATCACAAAAAAAAAAAACTACACCCAAAAAAGAAAAAATCCAAAACACGTCGCTGCAGGTCAAGCCATAGCAGAAAAAAGAAGACTAACTAAAGAGGCTCTTGCCCACAAGTCGGTAGACGAAAAAAAGTAAGACAGTCAGGATGACAAGCCAAGCTGGATAGTCGAAAAACATGTCGGCCAACACCACACTTGCTGCAGTTGGAGTAAGCATAGCACTGGTAGGTTTGTACTATCAGTATATGCGTTACATGCAACAGGATCGGCTCGATAACCGTTGTTTGTTTGTCGGGGACGACAGGACGACAAGCTGAAACGATTGAGGCATCTGTCATTCCACAACAAAAGACTAGCTGCCTCCAAACTAAGGGTATGATGTAGCATTTGAAGCCATATCGTAGTCTTGCATCTTGCATCTTGCAACTACATGTATGGTTGAGAACAAACTTATGAAAACAGTGACGGACGCTTCTATATTGACTGGACTTGCGGCAAGCATCGGTTGGATTGCAAAAAAAGTCATCAAAGAGCCCATGACTGGCGATCCTTCATCAAGCATCTTAAACTACAATGTACGTAAAGTGGGTAGCTGTGTTGGCTGGCAGCCTTGCTACTAAGCAATACCTTGCGGATCAAAAGATTATACCTGCTAATTTGTAGTATGGTGGTAGTAATTGCAATGATGCTCGGTACAGCAGTTGCTTTTGCTGTAGCAAACACTGGCTCAAGCTACCTCGCAAATATATTTCTGGAGATGACCTAAAGGCGCTTGCTGTAGAGACTGAAAGACACAACAGAGCCCTTGAGAAATATCAAGTTGATGTGGCTGCCTTCGAAGAACAGCGAGAAAAGCTAGCTGACTGTGGTCTCTAGATATAATTATACCAGCCAGGACGTGTTGTTATCAGGCTGGATGGGCCAGTCCTTTACTATTTGACGACACCACAGCCAGCGACGCAACGAGTGAAAGTTGTCCCAGCGATGCAAGTGCCACTGCATGGTTTCGTCCGCGAAGAACTCCTCCTTGTACCCCCTGACACAGATCTGCCGCCAGATAGTGTTCTCTAGTTGTCCCAGCGATGCGAGTGTCGCTGCTCCTCTTCTTACATTGCACTCGAGACAAGTCAGCCTAACATTGTCGCAAGTATGTCCCTTGGAGTTATCGAGCCGATCCACTGAGAACTGTTGTGGGTCCCTCGTGGCATAAATCCAAAGCAGGTCTACGTTGCATACAGCACAACGGTTATTTTGGATTTTCTTGAGCTGTAGTATGTTATCGACCGTTAAGTCGAATCCTTGGAATGCCTTGGCTCGATCCTGATGCTTCTAGGCCACGAGCTTCCTACAAATGACTTTGCGGATATGCGTTAGATCCTTGTACCAATCCAATGGCAACATTTGCTCGTTTCTCCAAAAGTGATCCAGTGGACAATCAACACGCTCAAGCTGGCGCATATATTCCACTCTGGACACTGCAAGGTAGACAAGGTTGGACCACTCAAGATCGTCGTCGATGATCCACACTTTTTTTGGGTCATAGATTGTGAGACCCTGGCTGGAATTGACTGTGAGAGCGTAACCAAAGCGCCAGTCAAGAGACGCGGTTCCCGCTGCGTCGACAGTGACGTCTACGATGTCGTTGAGGACAAGCTTTTCTCTCTTGTCGGTGCCTGGGATAGCTACCATGACGTTTTGCTTCCGACTGTCTTTGGGGTGATAGAGAAGAGGAACAGAGATGTCAGGAAAGCACTCCTTGTGTCGCTGGAACAAAAGCTTCTGTACTTGGTCTTGAACCTTCTGACGGCTGGTCAATACGAGGTCGCATGGCCTCCAGGCTTCGACGAACTGATCCCATCCAAGGCATCCTGGGAGAGAGCGATGCATTTCCTGACATTGGACTTTGTCGGTTTGAAGGCGGATGCGCTTTTTGAGAGCTTTGAGTTCGTCATCTTTTGCCCTGTAGTCATTCTCAATCTCTTCATAGTAGTTGGCTTGTTTTTTCAACCAATTGTGAGGCAATTCAAATGCAATTGGAGGAGGTTGGCCTTGATCGCCACAACAGACGACTTGGACGCCTCTTTGGTCGAGCCAGCCCAGAAACGTCTCTAGAATAGGGCGAGGCACGGTACAGACCTCATCACAAATTACAACTCTTGTTACGTATTTCTGTCCCAACCTGTCGGATGTCCATTCTTTGTCCGCTATCTGGAAGTCGGTTTTGTTGGATCCTGGATGATGAAGGGGGTTGCCAATTTTTCGAGCAACAAACACGACCTCATCTGCTTCCACTTCGTTTCCATTGGTATCAAGCTCTGGGACCATATTGGAGTCTATTGATAAGCGAACTTCCTCGCCAGCCCCCCAGTCCTTTTCTGCCTTCCAAACCTTGATCGACTTCCCGCTATATTTGGGCAAAGCCTGTAGAGTGCAAAGGTCCTCTTCTGTCGCTTTGGCTCTTTTGACACCGCAATACCGAAAGAAACTATGGTAGGGTTGGGCCTGTACCCCTCTAGCACGCATCTCTTTGGCTAAACGATGGGTCGGAGTGAATACGAGAGGATCTCTCATCCGAAAGAGCTCGATTGCTCTCGTGGTTTTGCCACTACCCCCACCACCGTTGAGATAGCTCAGTTTGTGCCGCGACAATGGATCGGCATAGCGTGGTGCAGTGCTGGGGTTGGCTTCCAACCATTCTTTTTGTTGGCTTTCGTACTCTGGCTTGGGAAGGTAGGCTGCATGATCCTGTGGCATGTATAGCTGCTCATTTTTGTCGCGCCATTGGGCTGGAGCTACTGTGGGAAGATATGGCTCCCCAAGCAAACAGGATATGCATATCTCTTCACCACAGATGCACATCTTGGGAGCCACATATGCCGGAACTCCATCCAGTTTGCGAAGCGCAGTTTTCTGAATGTATATAGAGCCGGTGGCGACACGAACGGCCTCGGAAGGGGCGAAGCGCTGAAGCATAGTTAGTAGATTTATATGGGCGTAAGCCAGCATGCTTGCACGCAAATGTGTGTATTGAGGCTGTGAGCCATCATAGTATGTGAGGATGTGACCAAGTGGACATCGTTCCGGTGCACCAACCAGGGTGCCGCTTTGGCGAGTATCTCGTACTAGGAAATCGAGCTCTCCTTGGTCTGTTACTAGCCTTCTGGTCAAGCATTTTCCATCGGCCTTGCTACCTTGGGTGAACTTGCCTATGATGCTGCATCCCTGATCGCGACTTTTTGGGAGCCAAATCTTGGTTTGCTTTTCAAAAGACACAATGGCTTCACAGATCTTGAGAGTTTTCAAGAATCCTTTGTCTACAAGAAAGGCGAGAAGCGGTGTTGGGGCCCAGCCATGCTCTACAAAATGCTTCCCAAACCAGGATGGAATAACGGGATGGCAGGTGGGAGCAAAGTCCCACTCCTGGATCTCAGCAAATCCGCTTCCAATGTCACTGGGAAGAGGGCCATTTATGCTAACTCGGGTCATACGATGAGTTGGATGGCCGAACCGTTTGAAGTACGGCTTTGCCTCGCCTTCTCCTCGAAAGCTAGCTGGATAGCAGGCCTTCATGTCAATGTTGATGATGTCTCTGGTGTCATAGTCCATCGAGTTCCAGAGCCCACCGTGGCCATGCTCCACACAAGCCTTTTGGATGTCTTCGAGAAAGTTGGTTGGGGTTGGCTTCCAACCATTCTTTTCCTTTGCAATGACACTTGCGGCATGGTTCTCACCGAATGTTTGATCAGCAAGAGATTCGTCACCCAAGGTTTGACAGACTCTTTGGAGTCTCTTGTGGGTTTCCTGCGTTCTGTAAGTGCGGCCATCCTGGAGCACGAACTGGTTGACATTGAGTCGCCTTCCTTCGGAACCGCCACCCAGCAACCAGACTGCTTTTGGTTCGTTCCCAGTTGCTTCTCGAATGGCTTCCCACACATCACCCTCGTATATATGGACACTACGAGACTGTGGGAAATGTAAGTCCTTGGACCAGGCGTGGCCATTGTGGACGATTAGTTCTATGAGGCCACGCCTGCTCTGGTATTTGCCACTGTTGTGGATGTCTTCTCCAGCGATGTCCCGCAGAATGATAGACCGTCTGAGAAATTTCTCCAGTTCAGCCACATCAACAACTGTGGCACCGGTTTCATGGACGCCTTCTTCCCACTCCTGTATTTTCTGACGCCTTGTGGGGGTTAGCCCCTGGCCTCTCAAGGAACCTTCAAAGTGCTCCACCGCTCTCTGTGCGACACAATTAAGGTTGCCATTGCGCATTGGGGCCAAGTTTGCAGGATCTGGGTCTCTGATGGGGTAGAGTCCATAGACAACAGCAGTGACAGGATATGCGTTCTGATAGAACACCTTGTCGATGCCAGTTATTGTGCCTGGATTCGTGTCCTGAGAGATCTCGATAATGCCATACCCCTTCTTCCTCTCGGCATGGACTGGGTCAAACTTGTCTTCAACGATCCAATAACTCTCACCCTCGTAAATGTGCTCTCTAAGAAACTTGATTTTCAGGATGAACTCACCCTCTGGAAGGGCTGGAAGGAGCTGTGTCGCCCTCTCGCCTGTCATACGGACGTCGAAAGCCAGCCGGCCGGCCCTCGCTTCAATCCCATTGACAATCTTGATATCGCCAACATCAAGTGGGTCCTCTGCTTCCACCCTCCACGTAGAGAAGACAGCGGTGGCGCCGTCGACCTCAAACTCATCTTTGGCATCATTCAAGAGTTCCACCCACTGGTCAGCTGGAAGCCTTATGGGAGGAGGAACCTGAGTATCCAGGTCAATAAATGGCAACTGAGGGAAATGCCTCTCGATGTCTACCGGAATTGGTTCGTCATACTCTGCAAGCATCTCATCAATCAAATCATCCATAGTAGCCATGACGGATGGGCGGCCAGAGTAGAAGATGTACCTGTGTGAGAATCAAATATGGTCAGAAGCTGAAAAAATACAGTAGAAAAAAAGCCGGGCCTGGCATAAAAAAAAGCAAAAACCTCTCTTGGAACGAAATGGTGAAGGAAGGCAAAAGGTGAAAGTGGTTCCAAGAGAGGTTCTGGTGACACCAGTTTTGCTTTTTTTTTCACGAAGTTAATCTATGCCACGATGGTACAGGGTGTTGATCTACGTGGAACATGGACTATTAGCAACAGGAAGGGGCGACTAGTGATTGACTCCATATGCCACTATGGACGTGGACCGAAAATCGCAGGGTGAAGCAGTTCTCTAATTGAAATTACATAGGATCAATAAAAAATTCCGCTCACCCCTTCCTGCTGCTAACCATGAATGGATGTTTAGATACTGTAAACATGTGTTTTTGAATGTACAGTAATACTAAGTTGGTTGTGTACATGTAGATCCCAGTGATGGGAAATAAATAAACCATGAATGGAAGTTTAGATAAATATTTATTGTTTCTGAATTTACAGTAATAGTAATTTGGCTGTGTAGCTCCCAGTGATGGGAAATAAATAAACCATGAAAGGACGTTTAGATAAACATTTGTGTTTTTGAATTTACAGCAATAGTAATTTGGTTGTGTAGATCCCAGTGATGGGAAATAAATAAACCATGAATGGAAGTTTAGATAAATATTGAAACATGGCGAAAATGTAGCAACTCTATTTTCAAACCTGTGAGGAAGAAATTAAGGGAAATAACAGTGGAATACTTGAGCATTCAGATCCGCTTAGTTGCAAAAGCAGGATACCTTGTTTGGTTTGGACGACCATAGGAAAAGGTAAGTATCCAAAAAATAGTATTGAGTTACATTTGACAGTTGCGGCTACTTTGAACTTTAATTTCTGTTCGTACTCAATGCTCGTACTCAATGTTTTTCAATTTACAGTAACAGTAATTTGGTCGTGTAGATCCCAGTGATGGGAAATAAATAAACCATTGATGGACGTTTAGATAAACATTTGTGTTTTTCAATTTCAGTAATAGTAATTTGGTTGTGAAGATCCCAGTGATGGGAAATAAATAAAGCATGAATGGAGGTTTAGACGAACATTTGTGTTTTTGAATTTACAGCAATAGTAATTTGGTTGTGTAGATCCCAGTGATGGGAAATAAATAAACCATCGATGGACGTTTAGATAAACCAGTGTTTCTCAATTTACAGCAATAGTAATTTGGTTGTGTAGATCCCAGTGATGGGAAATAAATAAACCATCGATGGACGTTTAGATGAACATTTGTTTTTCAATTTACAGTAATAGTAACTTGGTTGTGTAGATCCCAGTGATAAATAAACCATCGATGGAAGTTTATTTTGAATGTACAGTAATACTAATTTGGTTGTGTAGATCCCAGTGATGGGAAATAAATATACCATGAATGGAAGTTTAGATAAATATTTATTGTGTTTTTGAATTTACAGTAATTTGGGTGTGTAAATCTCAGTCATGGGAAATAAATAAACCATGAATAGAAGTTTAAATAATTAATAATTGTGTTTTTGAATTTACAGTAATAGTAATTTGGTTGTGTAGACAATAAATAAACATGTGTTTTTGAATGTATAGTAATACTAATTTGGTTGTGTACATGTAGATCCCAGTGATGGGAAATTAAGAAACCATGAATGGATTTTAGATAAATATTTATTGTTTTTGAATTTACAGTAATAGTAATTTGGTTGTGTAGCTCCCAGTGATGCGAAATAAATAAACCATGAAAGGACGTTTAGATAAACATGTGTTTTTGAATTTACAGTAATAGTAATTTGGTTGTGTAGATCCCAGTGATGGAAAATAAATAAACCATGAATGGATGTTTAGATAAATATTGAAACATGGCGAAAATGTATTTTTGTATGCTATTTTCAAACCTGTGAGGAAGAATGTAAGGGAAATAACAGTGGAATCCATGAGCGTTCAGATCAGCTTAGTTGCAAAAGCAGGATACCTTGTTTGGTTTGGACGCCCATAGGAATAGGTAAGTATCCAAAAAATAGCATTGAGTTACATTTGACAGTTGCGGCTACTTTGAACTTTAATTTATCTGTTCGTACTCAATGCTCTAAGCTATTCCCCCCAAGTTAAAAGCACTAAGTATGAGCAATTCGTCCATGTTTTTCTTCCCTTTGGTTTCAAATTCAACACAGGCACCAACAACTTTGTGTATGTCCAATTTCCAACAGACAGCATTATATGAAGGATACTCCAGAATCATCAAGCCTTGTGAAAATGCTTCAACTTTTCTCAAATGTACAAATGCAGTGTTCACTGCGAGTCATTTATAGTACCGGCAATGGTTTGTCCAAGCAAACATTCTTTTTATGAAAATTGATTTGAAACATTTTACTTCTAACATTGTGTTATGTGTTACACTCTTTATAATTGGTTGAGAGCAGTGGTGTTTATCGTATTTGTAACACCTACATGTAGGTATTACAGTTTCCATGACAACCGTTCTTGCTTTGTTTTGATTTTTGAAAAATGGCAGAAAGATTTACAGAAATTCAGCAAAAAGATATTGTAGAACTCAAAGAAAATTCTGAAAACAAAAATACAAAGAAAAGTACAAATCCATGGGTGAAAGTTTGGTTAAGTTGGGCCAAAACTAAGGGATTTAACCCATATTTTTTAGCGACATTGTAAGAGGCTCAAAAACTTGATGAGGCATTAGCAAAGTTCTTCACTGAAGTCTGCAAATATTATGGCACAGAATATAAGCTTGACAGCCTGCAAGTGACATTAGCTGCCCTTGACCAACACATCAAAGAAAAAGGCAGCAACTTGTCAATTGGAAACAAGAGAATTTCAAAACAGCAGAAAAGTGCTTGAGGGAAAAGCGAAGAAAATGCTTCAAAAGCCCTTACCTCAGAAGACAAACAGCTACTGTGGGACAAAGGCCTTCTCGGAAACCATTCCCCAAAGTCCCTGGTAGCTACCATGTAGTATCTTCTCACTCAGCATTTTTCCTTCCGAGGCTGTCAGCAACATTGCAATATGTATGTGAAGGATTTTGCTATCAACAGAGCCAACAACAGCAAAGAGTGATGTACAGTGGGCAATTCCACCATCATGGACGTTACATTTGGATGAATTATTGACACTAAAACATTATTTTAAAAATACAAGTAGTAAAAAAAATGATTTATTTTTCTTGGTATTGTTTACATGGATGTGCTTGTATGTTCTGTGGAAAGATTATGACTTTTCACTTTTTAGAATAAATTATATTCAATGAAACAAGAGTGTCATGGACACTGAAAACAACCACTTTTTCAAGTGTGGGTCTTAAAACTCAAATTCCTGTGAAGTTTGAAAACATACATGTATCTGAGGAACAAGGGCATTTTTATTCAGGGCCATGGTCACTTTGAAATTATATGGTGCTTGGTCAAGAAGCTGTGTCATTGACTTCATATTCTGTCATGGATATTACAGTGTGTGAAACGCAAATAAAATTTACACCAAAATGCTATAAAATATACTTGGCAATTTTTTCCAAATTATTAAAAAAAACATAAAAAACACTACAGTAATCTGATAATGACAATATTTAGAAGCCATGATATATTTATTACTCGGGGCCAGCGTAGGCTGGGCCCGAGTCAAGTTTCGCAAGTGTTTATTTTTATTTTTATTTTTATTTTATTTTTTTGTGTCGCTGTCTGGCGCCAGTAACCAATCAGATTACACAGGAGCCCATTGTTCGATTCCCAACACGTGACAGGATCAACCAATCAGATCCGACACCCGCCATATCCTCGGCAAAGCCAGCAACGTAGCGAAGGTTTGGGTTCATTCTGAACTAATATTTTGCCAAAACCAAAGGTTTCTTCGAATGAAATATCAAGATATTCAGTTATTCTAGGGCTGACATGACTTTTAGGGGCTTTCGATGGAAAATTCTCACATTTACGAAAGGGATGTGGCGATCCAAATATCGCACAGTAAGCTAGTCTAGCCGGCCGGAGGAGTGATGGTTTTGGTCCAATAATCCACGGGAACTGAAAGAAAATGCCTGTACTGCTGCATCTAAGTGCCATACGATCGCAGTGTTGCGTTGTTGATATTGTTGAAATGCTCTTCATTACCATCACACACTGTGAGGAGATCAAATGAGGGATTGATCGTTTGCAGTTGGCTGTAATTGTTTACTGCGAAGTCCTCCTGAAAATGAAATACTCTTGAGGTTATACAACTGGGAAGTCTTGACTAAACCAGTCAACCAATGCCGAACTTTACTAAGACTTCAATTCAAGAGTCGCAAAAGCTGGAAGTGAACAGTGATTGACCCTGCTTTGAACGCGAACGGAAATCAGAACTGGTGAGGTTGAAATTATGTGTTTATATATGCGCGCACAAATCTTGCTTGTTCCCTACTTTCAAATTTTTTTTAAGTGTAATGGTGACTGTAATTCGAATTGGAAATGAAATCGTCCGTAAGTTGAATTGTATGTGACTTTATAGAGACCAAGAAGAAAAAGTTAAAATCGATCGTCAAAACAATAACAGAACTCGGAAGATACAGAGAGGCATTCGAATTTACTACGAATTATACCCATAAACAGAACTGGATATGACTTACAAACCGAGAGGTTTGAATTGGTAGAGCTATACACAGATACTGGAACTGATTAGAACAATCATAAATATAATTGGGTGTGGAGATTTATTTACCAAGCGAACACTGTTGCCCTAAAAAATATGTCGAAAAAGTCAACTTGAAATACTGAAGAAAGAATACAAAGAAGTATTTGTTTTTTATGTTTTCAGATAACGAATTGAAGTGATATATAATTTATATGCATTCACTTGTATACTGATGTTATTATTACAGTCATGAACAGACAATATTTAGCTTAAAGGGATACCCGAGTGAAAAACACATTGGGGCTCAAAAGAATCTTCAACACGTTCTTTGTTCAGAAAATGTATTAAAATTTGATCAAAGGTTTTTAGTATTAAGAACGAGCACCTCAAAGTTGGCCCCACGAAGACATGGGCGCCGCCATCTTTGTTTGCATTTACGGAAGTGACGTCACTTCGTCCCACCAGCGTTCTCACTCTCTCACTTATTAGGTGTTTTCAGGATGATAAACGCCTTAACTGTACCTCACATACATTGTAGTTCTTATACTTATTCAGAAGTCACTCGAGTCTTTTAAGCCATGTTGTTTTGCTGTTATTAAATGGCAGTTACGAGACCTTGTTGTTCGTCTGATAATTTCTCGCCTTCCCAATGCTTTTCTTCCTCCTCCCAGTCTTCTGAACTTTTCTCATAATGTCGTCTTCATCATAATTCCGGTTTCTGTAAGAATTCCTCTGCAATCTCGATGAAAATATATCCACTTTAATTCTGAGCGTGTGAAAATCATACAAAGACAAGTAGCCGCGATACGCTGGTGGGACGAAGTGACGTCACTTCCGTAAATGCAAACAAAGATGGCGGCGCCCATGTCTTCGCGGGGCCAACTTTGAGGTGCTCGTTCTTAATACTAAAAACGTTTGATCAAATTTTAATACATTTTCTGAACAAAGAACATGTTGAAGATTCTTTTGAGCCCCAATATGTTTTTCACTCGGGTATCCCTTTAATTAGTGACATATTTTAATTGATATTAATCTAAATCATGTTCTACATTTGTTTCGAATTTTTAATTACAAAGAGGGCCACGCATTTCTTAGCCTCCCCGGCAGTCGTTTTTAGGGGCTCATACCTAGCCCCTAAAAACGACTGTGGTGGAGGCTACGCATTTCTATGTGTGTACTAGTTGGTGTTACCCTCTTTAAATAAAGTTAATTTTATTTTCCAAGTGGTCTACATGCATGAAATCAATGCACACAATATTTTATTAAACATTAGGGACTGGTCAAAAATTAGCAGGGGAGGTGCAAAGGGTGGAGATAAAAAAAGTCTAAAAATGTATAACCCTCCCTGGACAATTAGTATGAAATATTTTGACCCTTTCTCCCCTATAACCAATCCTTTTTCAGTTGCCCAATATTTATGACCATCCAGATTTTGGGGATTCAAAACAATATGATCCTCCCCCTTTCACAACCCCTTCCCCTGCTAATTTCTGACCAGTCCCTTCAGCGACCACCCTTATGCAACCTGGTTTTAATTATCAGTAAAACTTTGTAATTAGAAGGTCCTGTAAGTGATCGTGACCACCTTTGGACGTTGAGAATTGTAAGAAGGTAGAAAATAGCATTTACAAACAGGTTTTGCTAATAACACTACCAATCTCATACAAGTGCCTTTAAATATTTGTTTGCCATCTAGTACAGCCACATTATTGCATTCCTGCAAAAGGTTTATTCCATTATGTATAAATTATCACAAGCATCAGAGGTGAATCTAGTACAAAAATATGCTAGAACTCCATGTATTAACCTATTTATAGGTGGCCCGAGTTAAGGCCAATCAGGGCCTCTTGTTATGCATACTTCAATCTTATATAATGAAGCTTGAATGCATGTATGCCAGAAAATTAGAGCCCCTGGTGATTCCTGTTTCTGGCCAGCAGGTTCCACATTCAAGCATGCTCTGATTGGGGTAGTTATTGAGCATGCTCAGAAAAAAATACCTGCTGGCTGGTGAGAATGAAAGGCATGCCTTTTCTAAGATCAATGTAGATTCTTCTATGTGAAAACTTGAATTGGATTTTAAATGTTAAGATAGCACATTATGGCTGTGGCTACATTATGGCTGTGGCTGAGACAAACACAAGATGGAGCAACTATTTTAACAAAGTAAAAGCAGATCCAGAAAGATACCAGGCATACAAGGAGAAAGACAAGATAAGGAAAAAGGTGCAAAGAAAGAGCAAAGTTGTAAGTTCAGTTGATGCTTGCAAAGACTGATAACAAATTTAATTAGGCCGGAAAAACTCACTGGTGATGATGAAAATGCATACAAGTCCCCACAAGCTCTTGGGGAAGCAGTAGGTAAGGTGATAACCCTCCTTCCAAACAGCCCAAGAAAGAGAAGAGCTGTCATAAATAACCTAGCCACTTCAAATGTAATATCCATTAAAGTAAAAAAAAGGAAAGAAACAAGCTGGAAATAAGCAACTCCCAAGCTCAACAGTGAAGTGTGTGCAAGATTTCTTTCTTGATTCTATTTCCCGTCAAGCACCTGGGTGGACAGATTATGTCATCCTTAATCAGATGGGAAGAAAGCAAAACTCTAGAAGAGACATTTAATGTGGTCCCTCAAGGACGCCTATTTGAGAAAGAGCACTCAGATTTGGGGATAAGCCTGAGTAAATTTTGTTCCCTAAGGCCTGCTAATATGTTGCTATCCTCCAAAATGTCAAAAGAGGTATGTCTTTGTCAGTATCATCACAATATCCGGGTGCTGTGTGAGTGTCTAAGAAAAGAAATCCCAACTTTCCCCAATACTCTGGGGATTTTGTTGATAACTTTATCTGTGACAGCACACATGAATTGTGCATGACAGGAAGGTGCAAGAAATGCCCAAACTGGCTGGAGAAAATGATGCACCACTAGATGAAATAACATGGTATCATTGGGAACGAGTATTGCAGCGAAAATGCCATATTTCTTGCAGCAAGTTCTTTCAGCAGAAGATCAACACTATCAAGCCAGTAGAAGCCATTGTACAGGTTGATTTTGCAGAAAATTACACCTGTCTTCATCAAGATGAAATACAAAGTGCACACTGAAGTCAAGAATAGGTGACACTTTTTACTGTTGCCACCTGGACCAAGGATTGCTCAAAGTACCTAGAGGCTGCTTCAAGGTGTCAAAGCTATGATGCGAATGTGCAAATATAAGTCTTTGTTTTGACATTTTTGTTTCAGCATGTGCTCGCACGCATTAATTTTCCCTGCGAGTAGAACTCCAGAAATCACAGTAATCAGCGATGTTTTCTGAATATTTTGAGCTAGAGGAAACTATTTTCAATCTCCTAAAATATTTTATATCACTGGTCCATGTTTTAAGGAACTTGATCTCGAGCAGACTGTCTTTGGCTTGTGGAATTTATTTATTTCAATAAATCATCATTTGCCTTGCATTTACTTGCATTTACTTTGGGTTTAGTGTGAACTTACTTTGCGTTTACTTTTTTGTTTGCCATGCAAGTAAACGCAAAGTTAACCCTGCATTTACTTTGCGTGCTTTTACTAGTAAACGCAAAGTAAACCAGAGTGCACGTAAAAGGGAGGTAAGTTTCGATCGGTACTGTAGCAATTTTTGGCCCTGTTAAAAATTAACGTAGTATACAAGTCGTGAGTCAGAACCACAATGAACTGACTCTGTCTCTTGACAGTTTAAATATAACTCTAATTATTATAACCACTCTCCAGGCCTTCTCATCCATATAGGAACTTATTTCTCTTTGCACTACCAATTCATTACATTCATTGTCCATTACAAGAGAAATACATTTATTGCTAGCCCTATCAACTAACGCTGATTTCCATGAGGGGCGTGTACATACATGTACATATCTAAACAAATTATAAACTTTAAAATCTATGTATATGGTAATAATAATTTAAAAAATAATGTCTAAAATCTGTTAACTACATGTATGTTACTATTAAAAATATAGTTGATTTCAATTTAATTCAATTAAACTATTTACTGCTGGCCAATAAAGGAGGCCACAGAACCAGGTAAAGAAGGTCACCCAATACCTTGTATATGGAGGTTTGGGTATTTTGTTTCAACCACTTGTATGGCATTTACCTCGAATTATGTATAAGACTCAGTACCAAGCACCAAGTACATTCTTTGGTGTTTTAAACAACAATCAGTACTTTGTTCTCATTAACTATAGTATCACGATCCACTTATCATTTTGTTTATTTTTGAGATGCCAATATACATGTAACGTGGTATTGGCAACTCAGAATACCAGCCTCTGATTGGCTCTTCCATGAGCCCCTGTAGTCACCTGGGTTCCTGGTCAAGTTCAAAAGTCGTTTGTTCAACAGCATTTATTTATTGCATCATGGCAAGATTTCTAGAATTTCACCTTCAAATCGTTGTAAATTACAAGATAAGAACTCTTCATTCCTAAAGATAAGGTTAGCATTGTAGTTTTCGTCAGAAATCTAACACTCTTATCCACTAAAAGTACAATTTTCACCATCTCAAAGCAGTAAAATTGCAAAAGTCGTTCAAATTAAGCCTCAAAGTCAAAGCCAAGTTCTTAAATAAATGAAAAAGGGTTTCTTCCAAAGAAAAGCACTTCTTTTAAAATAACCCTTAAATTCTAAATCACTTATTATTTTTGAAACTGGTGTTTTAATTTGACAACAATTGAATGTAGAAGCTTTGAAGAGATTTCAAAACACATTGCGAATATTTTTCTCCACTCAAGTCATGAAACCATTGTCATGGATATACTAAGCACCTTTTGAGAAATTAAATTACAATCAGCATGAGTTTGGTGCTTCGTTCTCTTCTAAATTCTTTCTTTTAACAATTCCAAACTTAACTGTTGAATTGCGATACAATACTAATTGCGAATTTGAGACGCTGATACCGAATTATATTGCCGGCATTGAAAGAATAAATATTTTCTCCCAACTGGCCGGCAATATAATTCGGTATCGGCGTCTCAAAATCGCAATTAGGTTATAATGTTACTACTAAAAATATAGTTGACTTAATTTAATTAAACTATTTACTGCTGACTAATAAAGAACCATTTGGTCACAGAACCGAGGTAAAGAAGGTCACCCTAATACCATGTATATGGAGGTTAGGGTATTTGTTTCAACCACTTGTATAGCTTTTACCTTGAATTATAAGACTCAGTACCGAGCACCAAGTGCATTCTTTGTTGTTTTAAAAACAACAATCAGTACTTTGTGCTCATTAACTATAATGTTACTACTAAAAATGTAGTTGATTTTAATTTAATTTAATTTAAGGGGGCATCCTGGTTAGAATTTCTTCAAAAAACGAAAATGCTAGCCAGGAAACTAGCCCTACTTGAGGATAGATTGGATGGAGATGATAAAGACAGTTGTTAGTATACCAATAAGTTTTGATGGCACATGGTCAAGGCCTGGGTACACTGCCAACCATTGTGTTGGCTTTGTCATATCAGCAGTGACAGGTAAGGTGCTTGACTTCGAAGTTACTGTATTTCGAAAGACTGCACTCAGTGCTCCCAGATGAAAGCAAGGTTGACTGAAGAAAACTTTGAAGAGTGGATAAAAAACCACCAGTGTGAGGGATCATATAAAGGGTCTAGCTCCAGTATGGAAATGGATGTGCAACGCGGTTGTGGGGGCGGAGCTTGAATCAATCCGTCATGTATAAGTGGATGACTTCAGATGTTGACTCAAAGGCATATAATGCAATATGGAACGTTATGGTGCCTGTGACACATGCAACAAATATGACTCAATAAAAAACACTGACAAGGTGTATCTATCCCTGAAAGAATCTGAAGAATACAAGAAATGGGAGGAAGACCATCTGCAAGGGACATTGGACTGTGACAGAGTCATTAAGCTTGACTGCATAGGCCATGTCCAGAAAAGGCTTGGAAAAGCCCTTTATGACTTTCAAAACTCCTCAGCCAAGCTGGGAGATGGTAAGCCTATAAAAGGAAGTAATGGAAGGCTTACAAAGAAGGCAATAGAAAAACTGAAAAAATATTATGGGAAAGCTGTTAGAAACAATGTAAATAAAAATGTTTCAAACATAGAAGAGAGAGACATTGCAGTAAATAATATGAAAAGAGAAATCTAGGCTGGCCTTTATCATTGTTTGAAGCTTCCAGATAAAAGAAAGGCACCAATACTGCCCAAATAATTCATGGTGCAAGTATAACAAAGGCCTTCCTTGTCCAGACAAAGCAAACCATCTTGATTCAAGGACTACTTAGACAAGATATATATGTATGGTCAGTTCCATATGAGAGAGCAAAATTCCTAAAACATTAGAACAGCCTTTAAGATGGGGATTAAGTCATCAATACATAGATGGATATCCAAACTGTGCAAAAAAAAAAATTTAGCATGCAAAATCAGCCACATGTCTACTCGGGGGGGTCCCCAAAGTAGGCACTACTTCAATGACTGCTTAATGGTATCTATGATATAATCAGCTTAAAATAAAAAATATGGTATAGAATGATCAATGAAGGCAAAACTTTAATGTGGTAATGAAGCCATCTCCCAATACTAAAAAAACATGAGCCTTTTTCGGCAAAATGCATAACATGCATGAATTATGCATAATCATATTTTTGTCATGGACGTTACGTAACATCCATGACAAAAAGTTACATTTTTCTCCGGCGTTGATCAGGTTGTGCAAATTTTTAAAAACCCTTACTGGTGTTCTGCAATCTTTCTAAGCTTAATACAAATGTAACATCAAATATCAAAATTTTCACTTCGTCTTTCTGTAAAATCAGGGAGAATATTGTCATGGACGTTACGTCATGGACGTTACATACATGTTTATAAGGGACATCTTAGAAAGTGATGTCAATTCTAGTGGAGAAAAAAAACAGCTGTGCAAAAATTGTTCATGTTTTAATAATAAAGTATAAAATTAACATGAAACTATGAAATGTCATCTTTTGACAAGCTTATTTTTCTGATAATAACATTACGAAAAGTCCAATATCAAAATTTCAACAAAATGTAAGTTCAAATTTTAAAGACAATGCGAGTCATGTGTGAGTTTGCTTTCTGACTGTTCACTTCCGCTTTAAAGCTGTGAAAGCCTTCTCAACAGCTGCTTGCTGTGCAATGTGGAATGGGCCATAGCCTTGCAGCTCCAAAGGGCCAAAGAAAATGCATGACATGTGGATACTATCAAGGTCGTCCCTCCTTGGCCAGTCAAAGGCTGTAGCTCCAGCTCGATGTAGGAACTTGAACTTTGCAAACTGGCCTTCTACCTCTAGTACTCTGCCGATGTAGATGTTAATGTAATCAACTGCATAGTAATTGCCACTAACTGCACCTGTGGGTGGTATGGGATGGATCACTTCTTGGTGGAGTTCCAGTACCATGTACTTCCTATATGTAGGAATATCTTCCTGAGTGACCATTTTGCTCCCGAGGGCAAGACACCTGGAAAACAGGCAAACAAAAACTCCACAATCAAAGTCATTGTTCTGCTGTGGCACATCACCTGCTGTACTAGCATAGAATTCCCATTCACTGACATCAATGGAACTGTCTAACTCGACAAGGAATGACATCATCTTCTGAACTGCATGTTGTACCGTTGGCTTCACAGACAAACTACTCTTGCTGTCGAGTGTGATGATGCACTTCTGTTTTGGAAACGCAGCCAGCAGAAACCAGTGCTTAGACTGATTGGTGTTAATGGGAACAAGGACAAGGTCTTTATTTGTCACCTGCTTACCCTTGACAATATTACCTGCTGGCTGCTTACCAATAACTTGGTCAAACACTTCCCAGGAAAGGACCTCTAGGTTTGTGGCACTTTGTGTTGCTGACTTCACCAGTTCTAGGTATGAGTCGATTACAAAGTTGATCAGCCACTTATCTCTACTTGAAGCACCTTCTACTGCATACAAAGAAGCCAGATCATCTCTACAAATAAGCTTATTACCATTAAAGGCAAAGTCACCTGCTATGATGGATTCTATGAAGGGTACATTGTATTCTGGTATGACAAATGCTGAGCACACATCACTGAAGACTTCCTTAAATCTATCAGGCAGGCCAGGTTGTATCAAACTGCTTTTTCCATCTGCGCTCTCTGAAATTTCATCATTGCTGTTGCTTTCTTCATGGCTGCTACAACCTTCGTCCTCTCCACTGTACTCGCTTTTATCATCATCTGAACTTTGATCGTTGCTGTTGTTTTCTGCTTGGCTGCTACAGCACTCATCCTCTGCACTGCATTTTCCTTCTCCATTGTTGTCGTCTTCATGGCTGCTACAACATTCGTCCTCTCCACTATACTCGCTTTCATCATCAGATTCTCCAAGCAGCACCTCAATCCCTGTCTTCTGGTACGAATGTGTAAGGAACTTCATGGTGCCAGGCTGAACTGCATACATGCAATGGAATTCGCTTATCCCTGGTATGGCTTTTGCTCTCTTGAAGCATTGATACAAATCCAAAGCCTCAGACGTTTTGTTGATTTCATTAGCAGTGATAAGGGTAATGGATGTTTTGCAGCATTCTTTTGCTACATCGGCAAAGGCTTTTGCATTAACCACAGGTTGCACTTTTCTGGTGGAAACAGCTGTCCACACCATTCTTTTCACAGTCCCTCCAATGCCATCAACTGCACCTTTTCCATGCGATGTTGCAAAATAGTGCCAGAAGAGTCTTAGATGAAGCGATTGTGTCAAGCTGTTAAGAAGCTGGGCAATGAACTTGTTCTTGAATTGTGAACTGGGGCCATCAGAAAACATATGAACTTCGTTGACACCAGGATGGTTCTCTTTAACAAATGTATTCAGTACTTTGTTCATGAAGACGGCCACTGATTTCTTCTCATGACTGCGATCATCTGATACAATTACATGGGAGGTGCAGATAGTATTACATGATAAATCCTTGGTCCAGACAGCAACAGTAAAGAGAGTCACCTGTTCTTGATTATAGTAGGCAGATTGAATTTCATCTTGCTGTAGACAAGTATAGTTTTCAGAAAAATCAAATTGCACTACTGCCTCTTCAGGCTTGAGATTCTTGATTTTCTCCTGAAAGAACCTTGCTTGGTTTCTTTTAATAAAGACATGCTTCAAGAAGGGAGGCATTTTAGTATCAAGGGATTGCAATGCTTCTTCAACTGTGCCTTCTTTGTGTACTTTTTGCATCTTCTTCGTGAGACTTGCAGCCTTTCCTTTCTTTCCAGGTACTTCTTGTGTGACTCGTTCCCACTGATACCATGTTATTTCATCCAAGGGAGCTTCTTCTTTCATTTCCTCTAGAAAATCTGGACAGTCCTTGCACTCTCCTGTCATACATGATTCATTATTGCTGTCACAGACAAATGCATCAACAAAAGAACCAGAATACTGTGGGAAACTGGGTATTTCCTTCCCAAGGCAATCACACAGCAAGCGTATGTTGTCATGTTGTTGACAAAGACAAACATTCCTTGGCATTTTAGAAGACAACAGGACATTACATGGCCTTAGGGAAGAAAACTTGCTCAACCCGATCTCACAATCTGAGTTTTCTTTCTTGAACATAGCATATGTCTCCTTGAGAGACCACATCAAATGTCTCTTCTGGAGTTTAGTTTTCTTTCCGTGAGATCTGACTATTACATAATCTCTCATCCCTGGTGCTTGACGGGAAATGCTGTCAACGAGGTAGAAATCTTGAATGCATTTTACAACAGATTGTGGCAGTTGTTTATTTCCAGCATCTTTGCACGTTTTCTTCTCTATGGACAGAATACCATAAGAATCAGCCAGTTTTCGAATAACTGCTACCTTCTTTCTAGGGCTAGCTGGCAGACAAGTTTTTACTTTGCCTGTGGCCTTTCCTAAAGCCTGTGCAGATTTGTAGACATAATCACAATCTTCATGCAGTTGCTCAACTCTTGTCTTAATGGAAGACAATTTCTTTTTATACCGGTGAAGGCAAACTCGTTCCTTGCATTTCTGACGGATCTGTTCTGCTTCACTTGGACTAACAGCCTTGTTTTTTCTTTCAAGCCTCTTCCGTAACTTATCCTTTTCTTTGTATTGGATGTACCTCTTTGTATCATTTTTAACCTGATTTAAATAAGCACTCCAGCTTCTCTTTCTCTTCTCTCCAGTTTTTACCATATCTTACAGACAATTAACACAGCTAGTCAGTCACCATCTTGCATTTTGGCTTAGGAACCTGGCCATGTGTCTTCCAACACAGGGAGCCCATATGATTTAGTGTGCTTTTCATATAAGTTTCAATTTATCCTATAATTATATGAAAAAAAGTCCCCTAATGCTATATATAAAGCATGGTCAGCTGCTATCATGGGAATTTTTCAGTAGAAACCATAAATTAAAGCTGAAAGTTAATTTTTCTCAGACACTGTAACGTCCATGACAAAGCCTGTAACGTCCATGACACCATTATTTGTCTAGTCAGGGGAGACATAAAAGACGAACTGGAAAACTGACAACATATATACTAACTTTCATCTTCAACAAAGATTATATCCCCTTAAGAATTTAATATCTGCAGATAATTCACAGGAATATCAAGTTATACACTCTCACTTGAAAGAGTGGTTTATTTAATGTAACGTCCATGACACATGTGTTTTATTTATTTTTATCCATATGAATAGAAAGAACTAAAAATTTTTTTCATAAAACAAATAACACCATTTCATTACATAATATTAGCATGAAAAATGTTACATTAATTGCTCTTAGCAATTTTAGAATGTAATTTTAAGTTCCAAAAAGTGTTCAAATGTAACGTCCATGATCATGGAATTGTCCGTATATACAATGTATATGACGGACTCAGTGAACCAGCCCTGCTTGCTAGATGCTTGCCAGGATATACTCAAAATGCCAATGAGTCTATCAACTCGTTGGTTTGGAACAAGTGTCCTAAGTGCAAATGGCATGGAAGGAGGAGAATAGTGATGGCAGCTTCTTTGGCTGCCTTACACTTCAGCTGTGGTGCTTCCAAAAAGCACAGGATAGCTGGAATGGGTGTTGGGGAAAACGCATTAAAAGGGGGCAAGAGAAGAGATTCTGGTAGGGTTAATCAGGCTGAGAAAAGGGTGCAAGATCAGCACAAGAAATACAGACTTACTTGCCGGCAAGCAAGACAGAGGGAAGAGGAGCTGAGGATTAGTCAAGAGGGTGTGACCTTTGAAGCTGGAGATTTTAGTGGTACCCAGTCCTGTAGTGAACCAAAACAGAGGAAAAAACAAAAGAGAACTAAAATACTATATAAAATGCGTTTTATAGTTTGAAAATTGACTTCTAATTAAGTTTTTTCAATTTATTACATCCATTTTATTGTACAAACTGTACATAATGTTTAACATCAATTTCTGGAATTATGTGTTTTTGACACTTTTTCGAGTGGCCCCTTAAACTTCTCAGATTGTATTCATGGTATAGTCACAGATACTCTCAACATAAACAGTTACAAACCTATTGAGGGAAATTTGATTCTGAAAAATACAACAGGATTATTCTAGCACAATATTTTGTGAACTGCACATCAGTTACCAGGACAACACCATTTGGCTAAACCTGATTCCACTCAATAGGTTTGTAGTTCATGTTGTGTTCTTTTAGTGATTCCTTATGATTTGACCAGAATGCTCTTGGGGAGAAAAGAAGAGGAGTCTGGGGAGGGGAAGGAAGTCTCACCCCTCAACGCATTCGAGGTTTAAAGTAATGATCAGCATTACTTGTCAAATCTCTTTAAAGTAATGATAATCATTACTCTAAGACAAATCCCAACCCGAACAACAAAACAAATCCTAACCATCGAACGTTAGTTCACAGGTAAACAACCTAGGGGATCACAGGTAAACAAGAAGATTAGGTAAAGTTTAACTGATTAGGAAAAACTGATTAGGAAAAAGTTTTTTGAGCAGTCCTACTGGGGCTCTACACTAAGCAGGTCTACAGTCATTCGGAATGTGGCAAATGTTTATCTTTATCATTACCTGGTTTTAAGAGTAATGATTGATTTGAGATGTAACAATAATCATTACTTTGAACCCAAGAGAGCCTGTTCACAGGCTAGTTTGAAATGTACATGTAACTGGTTGGAAAGACTAGAGTAAAATTTGCCTCTGTTGCATATATATATGCATGGAAACATTACCAATTGCCAGATAGAGTAAGTCATTTGAGTGATTAATTTTACTAAGCAATCTACATTGAATATGTTCATATATCCTTGTACTTGGGCTAATACCTTTAAGAAAGGACACTTTTTTCATGTCCCCTTTTATTGGTGGGGAAGGGAGATGTAGAGGGAAATGGTTTAAGAAATGTTGTTTGACAAATTGTTAGGCCAAACAAAGAAAACTGATTTCACAAACCTTTCTCTCCCTTTCTTTTTCGTTTCTTTATGTACTTTTAAGCTCTTTTATACATACAATGTACATGTATACATTGTATGTAATGTAGAATTCCAGAGTTTAAAATTAGTTTACAACTATTGTGAGGATTTTATTGGTAATACATGTAAATTAAATGAAACTCCAGTGTTTGATGACAATCCTACCCTTGTCTTGGACAGAAATTGTACAGGACTATATGCTGCATTCTGCCTTGTATTCCTAACTCAGCCTTGTGGCAAGAAATCAAATACTGCAAAAGCTGGATATTTTCCTTTGTTAAAGAATAAAAAAAGTCACAAGAAAGCCTGAAAACTACTCTTACAATGAAAGCAGCATAAATAAATGTTTAAAATATATGAAATGATATGAGGGAATAGACCAGTTTACAGTTCACGAGCAGTTGTACAAATCCTTTGTTTATTTGGTGGACAGGCAGATGTTAGACAATGGTGGCCTGCCAGTTGAAACAATACACTAGTACTTTAATAACTGTGCATGAGCCGTAAACTGGTCGAAATTTCCCCGAGGGTGAATTTTAGAAGTAGTTAACAACTTCCTAGTGAAAACATCTCAGAATATATCCTAGAGTTAAAGAAACTGTCAAAACATTGTGGATATGGGGCACAGTTAGAAATAAATCTAAGAGACACATGTGGGCGGACTCAAAAATATGCATCTGCAGACCAAACTGCTTTTCAAGGGAAATGATCTCACTTGGCAAAATGCCTGTCAACTAGCACTAAGCTGGGAAATGTCAGAAAAAGACACTAGTGACTTACAAGGTGCACCATCTGCCAGTGAGATACATAAAGTTGAAATGCAGAAAAAGGGTCAGAGAATGAGAAACAGAAATAGTTTCAATAAATGCTACCGTTGTAATGGTAATCACTATCCAACTAACTGTCCATATATTAATGCAAAGTGTTGGAGATGTTCAAAAATTGGCCATCTTCAAAAGGCTTGTGATCCCAACCGCAGTAAGGGAAGAGGACAGTCACAAGAGCGTGGCCATGGTTGTGGCCGTGGGAGGGGCCTAGGGCAGGGTCCTAGAGACACAACCCCTCAGGTGCCACACATTTGGTACGACCAGATGAGCCAGCAGAGACACAGGGTGACACACATATGGTAGAACAAAATGAGCCAGCAGAGGCACCAGTTGTTATCCAGGAGGCACAACAAGGATATTCAGAAGAAAACCTTGACTACTTAGATTATATGGAGGAAGGCTCTCTTTTTGCTATGAATAAAAGCAAAGAGAGAGTGTGCCAGATTAATGTACACATGTACATGAAGTACCTGAGTTAAAGGCAAAGGTAATGGTAGCAGAGAAACAACTCACACTTATTGTGGACACAGCAGCATCAGTGTCAGTCATATCTGAGGCAGAATACAAGAGATCACTGCCTCGTGTGGCTTTGGAGAAAACTAAAGTCAAATTAAAGA
Organism: Actinernus sp. WN-2022; assembly: GCA_030867875.1. Lineage (NCBI taxonomy): Eukaryota > Metazoa > Cnidaria > Anthozoa > Actiniaria > Actinernidae > Actinernus > Actinernus sp. WN-2022. The sequence goes on from JAOWCC010000019.1 coordinate 59,054,563, forward strand.
GCTACTCCAATAGCCCAATTCCTGTAATAGGAGCTGCACAAGTTGCTGTGTAATATGAAGGTGAGCAGTGGAGCTTACCACTAGTGGTAGTTTCTGGAAGCAATGTAGCATTGCTAGGAAAGAATTGGCTGAAGCACATGCGGCTAAATTGGCAGGAAATGTTCAGGGTATGTCCAGTTGAGCCCCAAGTAGAACAATCTTGAAGAAGCATGGAAAAGTATTCAATCCTAGTGGCCCTAATGACAAGGTCAAGCACCATAAGGCTGATATCCAAATACCACATGACAGCCAGCCGAAATTTTTCAAAGCCAGGCCGGTCCCATATGCTCAACTAGAAGCAGTTGAAAAAGAGCTGGACCATCTGGAAGTAAGTGGAGTAATCAAACCAGTAAGGCACAGCAAGTGGGCTGCTCCGGTAGATATTGTGCCAAAATCAGATGGTAGCACTAGGATCTGTGGTGACTATAAAGTCACAGTGAACAAGGTAGTGGAGTCCAATACATACCCACTGCCCACATCTGAAGACCTATTTGCAACTCTGGCTGGTGGAAAGGTCGTTCAAATTAAGCCTCAAAGTCAAAGCCAAGTTCTTAAATAAATGAAAAAGGGTTTCTTCCAAAGAAAAGCACTTCTTTTAAAATAACCCTTAAATTCTAAATCACTTATTATTTTTGAAACTGGTGTTTTAATTTGACAACAATTGAATGTAGAAGCTTTGAAGAGATTTCAAAACACATTGCGAATATTTTTCTCCACTCAAGTCATGAAACCATTGTCATGGATATACTAAGCACCTTTTGAGAAATTAAATTACAATCAGCATGAGTTTGGTGCTTCGTTCTCTTCTAAATTCTTTCTTTTAACAATTCCAAACTTAACTGTTGAATTGCGATACAATACTAATTGCGAATTTGAGACGCTGATACCGAATTATATTGCCGGCATTGAAAGAATAAATATTTTCTCCCAACTGGCCGGCAATATAATTCGGTATCGGCGTCTCAAAATCGCAATTAGGTTATAATGTTACTACTAAAAATATAGTTGACTTAATTTAATTAAACTATTTACTGCTGACTAATAAAGAACCATTTGGTCACAGAACCGAGGTAAAGAAGGTCACCCTAATACCATGTATATGGAGGTTAGGGTATTTGTTTCAACCACTTGTATAGCTTTTACCTTGAATTATAAGACTCAGTACCGAGCACCAAGTGCATTCTTTGTTGTTTTAAAAACAACAATCAGTACTTTGTGCTCATTAACTATAATGTTACTACTAAAAATGTAGTTGATTTTAATTTAATTTAATTTAAGGGGGCATCCTGGTTAGAATTTCTTCAAAAAACGAAAATGCTAGCCAGGAAACTAGCCCTACTTGAGGATAGATTGGATGGAGATGATAAAGACAGTTGTTAGTATACCAATAAGTTTTGATGGCACATGGTCAAGGCCTGGGTACACTGCCAACCATTGTGTTGGCTTTGTCATATCAGCAGTGACAGGTAAGGTGCTTGACTTCGAAGTTACTGTATTTCGAAAGACTGCACTCAGTGCTCCCAGATGAAAGCAAGGTTGACTGAAGAAAACTTTGAAGAGTGGATAAAAAACCACCAGTGTGAGGGATCATATAAAGGGTCTAGCTCCAGTATGGAAATGGATGTGCAACGCGGTTGTGGGGGCGGAGCTTGAATCAATCCGTCATGTATAAGTGGATGACTTCAGATGTTGACTCAAAGGCATATAATGCAATATGGAACGTTATGGTGCCTGTGACACATGCAACAAATATGACTCAATAAAAAACACTGACAAGGTGTATCTATCCCTGAAAGAATCTGAAGAATACAAGAAATGGGAGGAAGACCATCTGCAAGGGACATTGGACTGTGACAGAGTCATTAAGCTTGACTGCATAGGCCATGTCCAGAAAAGGCTTGGAAAAGCCCTTTATGACTTTCAAAACTCCTCAGCCAAGCTGGGAGATGGTAAGCCTATAAAAGGAAGTAATGGAAGGCTTACAAAGAAGGCAATAGAAAAACTGAAAAAATATTATGGGAAAGCTGTTAGAAACAATGTAAATAAAAATGTTTCAAACATAGAAGAGAGAGACATTGCAGTAAATAATATGAAAAGAGAAATCTAGGCTGGCCTTTATCATTGTTTGAAGCTTCCAGATAAAAGAAAGGCACCAATACTGCCCAAATAATTCATGGTGCAAGTATAACAAAGGCCTTCCTTGTCCAGACAAAGCAAACCATCTTGATTCAAGGACTACTTAGACAAGATATATATGTATATACAATGTATATGACGGACTCAGTGAACCAGCCCTGCTTGCTAGATGCTTGCCAGGATATACTCAAAATGCCAATGAGTCTATCAACTCGTTGGTTTGGAACAAGTGTCCTAAGTGCAAATGGCATGGAAGGAGGAGAATAGTGATGGCAGCTTCTTTGGCTGCCTTACACTTCAGCTGTGGTGCTTCCAAAAAGCACAGGATAGCTGGAATGGGTGTTGGGGAAAACGCATTAAAAGGGGGCAAGAGAAGAGATTCTGGTAGGGTTAATCAGGCTGAGAAAAGGGTGCAAGATCAGCACAAGAAATACAGACTTACTTGCCGGCAAGCAAGACAGAGGGAAGAGGAGCTGAGGATTAGTCAAGAGGGTGTGACCTTTGAAGCTGGAGATTTTAGTGGTACCCAGTCCTGTAGTGAACCAAAACAGAGGAAAAAACAAAAGAGAACTAAAATACTATATAAAATGCGTTTTATAGTTTGAAAATTGACTTCTAATTAAGTTTTTTCAATTTATTACATCCATTTTATTGTACAAACTGTACATAATGTTTAACATCAATTTCTGGAATTATGTGTTTTTGACACTTTTTCGAGTGGCCCCTTAAACTTCTCAGATTGTATTCATGGTATAGTCACAGATACTCTCAACATAAACAGTTACAAACCTATTGAGGGAAATTTGATTCTGAAAAATACAACAGGATTATTCTAGCACAATATTTTGTGAACTGCACATCAGTTACCAGGACAACACCATTTGGCTAAACCTGATTCCACTCAATAGGTTTGTAGTTCATGTTGTGTTCTTTTAGTGATTCCTTATGATTTGACCAGAATGCTCTTGGGGAGAAAAGAAGAGGAGTCTGGGGAGGGGAAGGAAGTCTCACCCCTCAACGCATTCGAGGTTTAAAGTAATGATCAGCATTACTTGTCAAATCTCTTTAAAGTAATGATAATCATTACTCTAAGACAAATCCCAACCCGAACAACAAAACAAATCCTAACCATCGAACGTTAGTTCACAGGTAAACAACCTAGGGGATCACAGGTAAACAAGAAGATTAGGTAAAGTTTAACTGATTAGGAAAAACTGATTAGGAAAAAGTTTTTTGAGCAGTCCTACTGGGGCTCTACACTAAGCAGGTCTACAGTCATTCGGAATGTGGCAAATGTTTATCTTTATCATTACCTGGTTTTAAGAGTAATGATTGATTTGAGATGTAACAATAATCATTACTTTGAACCCAAGAGAGCCTGTTCACAGGCTAGTTTGAAATGTACATGTAACTGGTTGGAAAGACTAGAGTAAAATTTGCCTCTGTTGCATATATATATGCATGGAAACATTACCAATTGCCAGATAGAGTAAGTCATTTGAGTGATTAATTTTACTAAGCAATCTACATTGAATATGTTCATATATCCTTGTACTTGGGCTAATACCTTTAAGAAAGGACACTTTTTTCATGTCCCCTTTTATTGGTGGGGAAGGGAGATGTAGAGGGAAATGGTTTAAGAAATGTTGTTTGACAAATTGTTAGGCCAAACAAAGAAAACTGATTTCACAAACCTTTCTCTCCCTTTCTTTTTCGTTTCTTTATGTACTTTTAAGCTCTTTTATACATACAATGTACATGTATACATTGTATGTAATGTAGAATTCCAGAGTTTAAAATTAGTTTACAACTATTGTGAGGATTTTATTGGTAATACATGTAAATTAAATGAAACTCCAGTGTTTGATGACAATCCTACCCTTGTCTTGGACAGAAATTGTACAGGACTATATGCTGCATTCTGCCTTGTATTCCTAACTCAGCCTTGTGGCAAGAAATCAAATACTGCAAAAGCTGGATATTTTCCTTTGTTAAAGAATAAAAAAAGTCACAAGAAAGCCTGAAAACTACTCTTACAATGAAAGCAGCATAAATAAATGTTTAAAATATATGAAATGATATGAGGGAATAGACCAGTTTACAGTTCACGAGCAGTTGTACAAATCCTTTGTTTATTTGGTGGACAGGCAGATGTTAGACAATGGTGGCCTGCCAGTTGAAACAATACACTAGTACTTTAATAACTGTGCATGAGCCGTAAACTGGTCGAAATTTCCCCGAGGGTGAATTTTAGAAGTAGTTAACAACTTCCTAGTGAAAACATCTCAGAATATATCCTAGAGTTAAAGAAACTGTCAAAACATTGTGGATATGGGGCACAGTTAGAAATAAATCTAAGAGACACATGTGGGCGGACTCAAAAATATGCATCTGCAGACCAAACTGCTTTTCAAGGGAAATGATCTCACTTGGCAAAATGCCTGTCAACTAGCACTAAGCTGGGAAATGTCAGAAAAAGACACTAGTGACTTACAAGGTGCACCATCTGCCAGTGAGATACATAAAGTTGAAATGCAGAAAAAGGGTCAGAGAATGAGAAACAGAAATAGTTTCAATAAATGCTACCGTTGTAATGGTAATCACTATCCAACTAACTGTCCATATATTAATGCAAAGTGTTGGAGATGTTCAAAAATTGGCCATCTTCAAAAGGCTTGTGATCCCAACCGCAGTAAGGGAAGAGGACAGTCACAAGAGCGTGGCCATGGTTGTGGCCGTGGGAGGGGCCTAGGGCAGGGTCCTAGAGACACAACCCCTCAGGTGCCACACATTTGGTACGACCAGATGAGCCAGCAGAGACACAGGGTGACACACATATGGTAGAACAAAATGAGCCAGCAGAGGCACCAGTTGTTATCCAGGAGGCACAACAAGGATATTCAGAAGAAAACCTTGACTACTTAGATTATATGGAGGAAGGCTCTCTTTTTGCTATGAATAAAAGCAAAGAGAGAGTGTGCCAGATTAATGTACACATGTACATGAAGTACCTGAGTTAAAGGCAAAGGTAATGGTAGCAGAGAAACAACTCACACTTATTGTGGACACAGCAGCATCAGTGTCAGTCATATCTGAGGCAGAATACAAGAGATCACTGCCTCGTGTGGCTTTGGAGAAAACTAAAGTCAAATTAAAGAGCTACTCCAATAGCCCAATTCCTGTAATAGGAGCTGCACAAGTTGCTGTGTAATATGAAGGTGAGCAGTGGAGCTTACCACTAGTGGTAGTTTCTGGAAGCAATGTAGCATTGCTAGGAAAGAATTGGCTGAAGCACATGCGGCTAAATTGGCAGGAAATGTTCAGGGTATGTCCAGTTGAGCCCCAAGTAGAACAATCTTGAAGAAGCATGGAAAAGTATTCAATCCTAGTGGCCCTAATGACAAGGTCAAGCACCATAAGGCTGATATCCAAATACCACATGACAGCCAGCCGAAATTTTTCAAAGCCAGGCCGGTCCCATATGCTCAACTAGAAGCAGTTGAAAAAGAGCTGGACCATCTGGAAGTAAGTGGAGTAATCAAACCAGTAAGGCACAGCAAGTGGGCTGCTCCGGTAGATATTGTGCCAAAATCAGATGGTAGCACTAGGATCTGTGGTGACTATAAAGTCACAGTGAACAAGGTAGTGGAGTCCAATACATACCCACTGCCCACATCTGAAGACCTATTTGCAACTCTGGCTGGTGGAAAGGTGTTCAGTAAGATAGATTTATCTAGTGCTTACCTACAGCTGGAAGTCACAGAGGCTAGTAAGGAAATTCTCACCATCAATACCCACAAAGGGCTGTTTCAGTTTCAGCAATTACCCTTTGGTGTGTCAACAGCACCAGCAATGTTTCAGTGTGTAATGGATCAGGTTCTTAGTGGAATGAAAAGGGTAGTGTGCTTTCTTGATGATATACTGATCAGCAGTAACCATGAGAATGAGCACCTCCAGACGCTGAATGAAGTATTGACCCGTCTTGAGGAGTATGAAATAAAGGCTAAGAGAGAGAAGTGCTACTTCATGGTCAGCAGTGTAACCTACCTAGGCCATAGCATTGATGCAGGAGTGCACCTATCAAGGAGAAGGTTGAAGCAATACTGCAGGCCAAAGAACCTGAGTATGTGAATGAACTGAGAACATTTATTGGTATTGTGACCTATTATTGCAGGTTCATACCAAACATGGCTACCAGATTTGTACCTCTTTACAATCTGTTGAAGGACAAAGTAAAATGGAGTTGGTCAAAGGAGTGCCAAGAAGCATTTCAGGAAGTCAAGAACACCCTGACTAGTGATCAAGTATTGGTGCATTACGATGCTAAGAAGCCTATAGTGCTAGCATGCATGGGGTAGGAGCTGTGTTGTCACACATCGATAACGGAGAAGAAAGACCATTCAAGTCCTCATTAATTATTCACGAGGTATTCAGCCAATCCAATGGTCTGATTTTAATCCCTTGAGGACACTGGATACCTGGTCTAGTCCTCCTAGCAGTAACTGGAAAAGTTTCTAGTTACTGGAACAACTATGCTTTAAAAAATATTTGATTGCATTATGAACAAAAGGCAATTGAATAGCACTGATTGTTCAATTAACTTTGCTCTTCATAATAACAGTGATTAAAAGAATTTGTAGCCCTATTTTCTCGATATTTTTTAGTTTTCCTTGCAAAATACTAAACTACCAGCAACTTTTATTTGTCTTTGATTCCTCCCAAATAATTAATGAGGAGTTGAAGTCGTTCAAAGTCCTCCAATTTCGGACTGGACGGGATTTCAAGTCCTTGCAATTAGTTCCAGTCCTCGGCTGCGCCTCGGACTGGAACAAATTGCGCGGACTTGAAATCCCCGTCCAGTCCTCATTGTCGGACTTTAAACATTACGTAGCATATGCCTCCCGCAAAGGCTGAGCAAAACTACTCACAAGTTGAAAAGGAGGCACTGGCTATCATTTTTGGTGTGACTAAGTTCCACAAATTCTTGTATGGAAGGAAATTCACATTACTGACAGATCATTAAGCCCTGACTGTAATATTTGGATCCAAGAAGGGAGTACCTTCATTAGCAGCAGCTAGGCTCCAAAGGTGGGCATTGATACTGATGGCTCACCAGTATGACATTAACCCTTTCAGCCCCAAACACAACATTTGTCGTGTTTTCAAAATATGCAAATTACCCGAGCACGACAAATGTCGTGTTTGCAATTACCTTGGGATTTTAGCTTTTCTTTTGTCTTTCTTTATGCTAATTAAGTCACACTTTTCTCATACATGCCGAAGCTGTGCGACGCGACCTTTCATTTCAAAATTACGCTCAAAGTTTTCATTATAAATTATTCTCTATCTTCTTCATGGCTGATCTTTTTGAATCTGATGATGAAGATTTCTTTGGGATTGAACCTGAAGATATCGATTCAGAAGATGTATCAAGCGACGAAGAGCTTGAAGATTTCATGGAGCTTTTCAACAACCAGCAAGTGGAGTTTTATTGGAGTGAACAAGCGAGTCCGGTGAATATTTCTGAATTCACGGCAAATGTTGGGCCGATAAATATGCCACTCAACATTACATCCCGCTAGTTTTCTTTCTAAAGCTGTTTACCCCAGCTCTCATCCAAATGCTGGTCGATCAAACAAATCTTTATGCTATGATGAACTGTGTTCGCCAGGATCCGAATTGGTTTGATGCGAATGGGGAGCTGTGTGTGACAACCTACAAAGAAATGCGCGCCTTCCTCGCCGTTATTATCCTCATTGGGATAATAAAACTGCCTTCGATTCGTATGTACTGGTCGAAAGATCTTCAATTCAGGCAGCCTGCTATTGCCAATGTATTTCCACGCCAGCGCTTTGAAACATTATGCAAGTATTTCCACTGTTTTGACATTAGAAATGCGCCTAATACCACAGAGCCAGAACACAATAAATTGTTCCGCATTCGTCCAGTTATTGACCTCTTGAAACAACAGTTTTCGATTAACTACAACCCAAGATCTTTCCATTGACGAAGTGATGGTCTGGTACAAAGGGTGCATAGGCTTCCTTCAGTATATGCCAATGAAACCTACGAAATGGGGAATAAAGATATGTCTCTGCGACGCCATAAATGGTTATCTCTGCAATTTTATTGTATACACAGGAAAGAAGGGACAAAATGCTGTGAAGAACTTGTCAGCCAATGTTGTTTGTGAGCTGACTGAAATATTCCAAGGTCGACACCATTTGGTTTTCATGGATAACTGGTTCAGTAATCTCCCAATGTTCAAGTTCTTATCTACATTGTACTAAAGGAGTCTACTGCTGTGGAACATTGAGAGCTAACCGAACTGGTTTCCCAGCACCGCTCAAAAATCTGAAGTTGACGGAGCAAGGTAATTCAAAATTCACCCAAGATGAAAACCTTGTTGTTTGTGCCTGGCGCGATAAAAGTCGGCAAAAGAACATTGTAGTTGCGTCTACAATGTGCGAAGCTACAGGCCAAGACCCAGTGAAAAGAAAGAAAAAAGGCAACGATGGAAATTTCACCTTGGTCAACATCCCTCAGCCCCCAAATGTGAAGCCGTACAACAAGTATATGGGAGGTGTTGACCTGAGTGATCAGAGACGATCCTACTACACAGTTGGTGCACGAAGAGCAAAGAAGTGTTGGAAGTACCTATTTTTCTTTCTTCTCGATGTGTCCATTATTAATTCTTTTCTATTATATGCTAAGACAGTGGTAAAACCTCTGACTCACTTAGAGTTCAGGCAGGCCTTGGCACGTGAAATGGTTGGGGAGTTTAGCGCCAGGAAAACAACACACTGTTTCAAATGATGGCGGTGCTGCAGCTGGACGCTTCAACCTTGGTGGCCACGAGCCACAAAAAATGAACGACAATGGAGCCCCTAAGGAGTGTAAGAACTGCCAGAAGCGACGAGCAGATCTTCCTGCTGCACAGAGAAAGCTAAAGCGGCCAAAGGCATCACGATTTGGATGTGCAGCTTGCTGTGTTTACTTGTGCATGGAAAAGTGTTTTGGAGAATGGCATCGGCGTTAACTCAACTCCACCTTTGGAACTGAACATGAACTTTTATAGTTTTCAATGCTTACTAATACGACATAAATACAACTAAATATAGGCTTAATTGTTACTCTTGCAAACTCTTAATTTTATTTGGTGATATAATGTACTTTACTATCATTTTGAGACTGTGAAGTAAAGATAGCATGTGAGTGGTTATGGTCATTATGGCGGCAAATTTGAAATTTTAATGAAGTTGGAACTTGATTGCAACAGTACACAGCTACATGTATTAAGAATCCTGCAGAGACAAAAAGTAGATTAATGCCAATATTTCGGGAACATTTCTTATCTGCATGGCAAAGAGAAATATGCTATCATTTTTACAAATATTAAAGATTTATACAAGTACTCTATTTTGGTGAGATTCCTCATTAATATGCATGGGCACAGATGTCATTAAGTACCCAGAGGTGGTCAGGGCTGAAAGGGTTAAGTATCGCAAGTCAGCAGACCATCCGAATGCAGATGTGTTGTCCAGATTCCCAGCAAAGGATGACTGAAATCTGGCAACAGAGTTACCAGTGAACTACTTTACATACACAGAAGATCTTCCAGTTTCAGCAAAGGACATTAGTGATGAAACAAGGAAGGATCCAGTACTCAGCAAGGTATTGAATTATACCATGAATGGGTTGCCCAAACACAATTCTGAGGAACAGCTGAGAGAGTATTTTAGTAGAAGGAATGAACTGACTGTGGATCAAGGATGTATATTGTGGGGACTTAGGGTAATTATTCCTCCAAGGTATAGGGAGAGATTGCTTGGAGAACTGCACCAGGAATACACATGTGTAGTGCGCATGAAAGCAGTAGCTATAGAAGTTACTTTTGGTATCCCAAGCTTGACCAGGATTTAGAACAGATAGTAAAGGGCTGTGAAGTCTGCTTGTCAATGAGAAACAACCCCCATAAGGCTCCATTTGTACCATGGTCTCATACATCTAAACCATGGCAGCGAGTGCATGTTGATTTCTGTGAGCAGGACAATGTACACTATTTCATTATGATAGACTGTTACAGCAAATGGATAAATGCAGAAATAATGTCCACAACAACAAGTGTGAAAACCATAGAAGTGCTAAGAGGTTGCTTTGCAACTTTTTGGTTTGCCGGATGAATTGGTCTCAGACAATGGACCGCAATTCACGTCTGAAGAGTTTCAACTATTTCTGAGTAAGAACGGAATAAGGCACACCCTGGTTGCCCCCTATCATCCATCATCAAATGGTACAGTCCCGCTCAAAAAGTTTGCAACCACCACTAAACGCCAAACGGCGCTAACGGTTTTTAGCGGCGCTAGTGCCACTAACTTTTACCGTTAGCGCCACCAAACCACTAAACGTCTAGCGCCGTCGACGGCTAGCCACCAAACGTCTAGCGCCGTCCACGGCTAGCCACCAAACGTCTAGCGCCGTCGACGGCTAGCCACCAAAAGTTCTGAGCCACCAACGGCTAACCACCAAAACCTCTGAGCCACCAACGGCTAGCCACTAAATCGTTGAGCCGCCGACGTTTCAAGAAGTTTATTTTGAAGCCTTTTATGCGCTGACTTGAAGTATTTTGCATTTTGAGAAGTTTAATGATTTTGAAATGTTCGTCAAGGCCGAGTTTGGAGAAATTTCTTTTGAAACGTTTGTTTTATTAGTCAGTTCATCGGTTTCCGTGGCAGTACTGAAGGAATAAGTATTCAACTAAAATAAATTTACCATCTAGTGTCAGCAGCCAAGTTTTGAGTAGTTAATTTTGAAACGGTTAAGGTCTACTAGTCAGCCGTATAAGTTCGATTCATCGACTCTCACGAGTCACAGCGCACGGCCCACTGAATGTAGAAGTTCACTGAACTTCAACTAACTTTACCGTCCCATTACAGGTTGCCGAAAAAAAAAATTTTTGCAGGTGGGGTATTTTATTAACTCATCACAAAGTGATGAAGTTAAAAACTCCAGAAGATTTGATATAGTGTGATCTCACGGCAATTAACATTCATTTGACAACAAATTGGAAAACAGCCAAAACTTCTCACTGTTAGGCATGCAGAGATCGACTCAAAGCATTTCCGCATCAGGTGAAACTGTTCAGACATGAAACGAAAATGAAATAAAAACTTACAAAACACTTTATTCTGAAGGTAGAAAATGTCCGGTGCAATCCAGGCGATTTTAAAGCCAAACACTGACGGCCTATAAATACGATGATTATTCAAATCAGTTCGTGGAAAATGTCACGCTTCACGGCCGTGTCGTAGAATTCTTGAGACCTTTGAGAAACGCATCCACATTAATAAAAGAACTCCAGAATATTTTATTGTACATCTTTTTCATTTTCCATAAAGGTTGAGTCCATGTAGTTGTGTGGTGAATTAAACTACAGTCGCACTTCCCGCGAAGTTCACGGCGTGACACTCCAGTGTTGTGTCAAAAACCAGACAATGTCTGCGCAGCAAAGCGGTTTCAAGCAACACGTGAAGAATGAAACAGGAAGTTAGCTGTTCGAGTTTTACTGAACGGTTTGGAAGTGATTCCAGGGAAAATCTGTGAAGTTCCCAAAAAAATGTCTTCGATTCTGTCAGACACGATGCGACTACAATTATTGTTAATATGCTAATTTTCGACTTCAGTTTGTTTACATTCACTCACACCGCAGCACAGTGCAGTGAAAACTTTTTCAATCGTGCACTGCTAACGGCTAGCCACCAAACGTCTAGCGCCGTCGACGGCTAGCCACCAAACGTCTAGTGGCGTCGACGGCTAGCCACCAAACGTCTAGTGGCGTCGACGGCTAGCCACCAAACGTCTAGTGGCGTCGACGGCTAGCCACCAAACGTCTAGTGGCGTCGACGGCTAGCCACCAGTTTTTACCGTTAGTGCCACCAAACCACTAACGCCCAGCCGCTAAAAAATTAGCGGCGCTGGTGGCGCTGACGGTTGCAAAGTTTTTGAGCGGGACTGTATATAGCTGAAAGGAGTGTACAAATTGTAAAAAGTGCACTTAAGAAATACCTGCTAAGTGACAAGCTGGGCAGCAATCCCCGAATACCACTACGCCATTGGCTAGATAACTTTTTGTTGTCATATCGTGTAACCCCCCAAACGACAACAGGATGTTCACCTTATGGACGGATTTTCAAACACGCACCGAGAACAAGGTTCAGCTTACTTAAACCTGATGTGAGTATCAGGATACGGGATCAGCATGAGAAGCTGAAAGCTAGTCGCAATGCGACCAGAGTGAAACTGAGAGAATTTGAAGCTGGAGAGAAGGTGATGGTCAAGAACTTCCGAGGGGGACGGGGGAAGTACATTGTACCTAGTAGGAGTTATTGCAAAAAGACTTGGTCCCCTAAACTACCTAGTAAAAGTTGGTCCAAAGACGAGGTATTATCATGTAGATCATCTGCTATCTGCTGGAAATGTAACTGTACCACATGAACAAGACCACCAAGAAAGAACCATATCACCACCCCCAGTAAGAGTGGAGATGTCACCATCAATTCTCAAAATAGTACCACCAGACAAGTCGGCAGCTTTACCAGTAAAGGAACCTTGCAGTGTACCTGGTACCCCAGCTAAGCCAAGGTCTACAAGTACATCTGTAAATTCCCGTACAGTGATTGCAGAGCCAGTAGTCAACTCTACACCAACACCAGAGAGACAATATCCAAAGCGTGAATGCAGGAAACCAGGTTGATTGAGAACATGTAATAAGTATGCAATAGAGAAACAAGCATGTTTTAATAGGCATTCATACTATGATTTGATAATAGTACTCGTGGACACTGAACAGTTTTTATTTAGTGAACATTACTTCATTGTAGTAATATTTACACGTTATCGGTATTTTTTTTTAGTTAACCGATTGATCATCATAAGTTGTATTTTTTTAAGTGGAGGAGGAATGTTATGTATCACCAATGCAGACAAGTTGTCACGTGACTTAGAAAACATGTGCATTCTTTAGTTACTGTAAGATGGCATTTGTGTCATAATCTTGGGTCCAATACATAACATTGTATTTTTCATTGTATTTTGAGTTTTCTGAAAATCAGTCTCTCAGCGAGTCGCGAAGTCCGAATGGCTTCTGAAACATACAATTTGGCTGCAGTTTTGGCCTAACTCAAACAGGAAAGCAGTGTGATGAACTTGATAGCAGTATTGGAGGTATATAGTGTGTTTTGGAATCGTAAATTGGCTGCCAGCTATGCAATTCCAGCAAAGACTTGTCAGAGGTAATAATTCATTGACTACGATTTAGAGTTGTTTAGTGACTCGAAAGGCATTGAAATCAAGTTACATCTGTTTGAAACCTTTCTTATTGGCTCAAGAACATGTCTCGATATATCATTGATAACATATCTGGAGGATAGAATTGTTTTCTTGGACAGGGCAAACATTTTCAATCTGATATTTTACACCATGAGGTGAATGGAATTTGACCTTGTGCGTCACTTTGGTGAATTTATAATTTATGCCGAGTCATTGCTTTTGGTGTTGCTAAGACTCCTGCTTATAGTATAAATGAAACTATATGTTATGTATACATGTACTTTTGAGAGTTGATAATTTGCCTTTGGAGTTTTTATATCTAAAAATATAATTTTACTTACTAGGTAGTAATAGTAAGTGACTTATAATACATTTTGTATAATTATGCAAATTACCTGTTGGCCTTTGTTTACAACTAGAAATCACTTAAACTTGGTAAATCTGTTGTGATGTGAGAGTAAAGTAAAAGTGGTATTCCTTTTTGGTGAATATTTATTATTTATTATATTATTTTCATTTTAATCAAAAAAGATAAGATGACAATTTACACCAGGAAATCCAATATGAGGGGTGCTGGTAGTTTTGCCACTTATATTAATGACCAAATAGGACACTAAATTGCCCCTGGGGTAGGGACTATGGTAGCTTTTTGTTAAAAAATACTGGCTTTGGGTATGAGGGATTTGTTAACATCATTATACAAATGGCTGGGGATAGCCGTTGATAAGTGCAGTATGGAGTGGGGCATTTGACTGAGTTTCTGTCCCAGGGACAAGTTGGTCCTCTCTAACCATCGCCAACCGGCCTGTCATACAGCATTGAGGCTACGTTACTGATAATGGCTGAAAGGAAAGTTACCAAACGAAAGTGTTACCCCTGGATCACAAATGCTGCCACTGGAATAAGTATGAAATCTGCCAGCAGGAATATCATGGCAAACCTGGTGGCCATTGTAAAAAAATAGATTCCAAAGAAGAAGCAACAATGAGGCAGCTCTTCTGAAACATAATGACCTGAAAAAATACCACCCAAAACGAGGCCACTATTGTACACAAGAAGCTTTCAATCTATACAGAAGATCAATCCAAGGAAAAACATGTCAAAGCCAAGGAAACGAAAGATCATGATGTTGGAAATGATCTGCATAATGAAGAATTCATTGAATGCAAGTGTATGCAACAGGCTTTTAATGACAAATTTGATGTTTTCACCACTTCATTATCCATGGAACTGACCGAACAAACAATCCAGCTGAAGGACATTGAATGTATGTTTAAAAATAAAATCAAAGAACTCCAAGTAGATTTATTTAACTGCATCGAAACACTGAAGGATGATAGGGAACAAACGGAAGAGAATTGTCAGCGAGCTTAAGCAAGCGATCTCGAAAAAATAAATTAGGCCATCAATCAGGAGATCCATGAAATAAAGTTACATGTAACTCTCTCTCGTTCAAGCGGAATCAGGAGATTATGGACAAAGGTGTGGTCTCAGAAGAGGACGAATTTGCCAGTACTAGGCTAGTTCCCAGTGCTGTTCTGCTATTCCTTTGCCATGCGACGAGCAGAACTTGGAATAGAAATTCCACAGAAATTCCACCTCAATAGCTTACCCAATCGCCTGGATAGAGGGATTTTCAATACAGAATAATTATACCGCCTGCACACAGCAAAGCTTGGAGAGTGAGTTACAGGGCCAACACTCGGCCGAGGTCAAAGTAGTGACTCCTGAAAATGCCCAGTTGAACGACCTCTATGCTCCACAACTGAGAGCCCTGTGCAGCCAGAATGGCCTCTCTGTGACCGGCCACCGCGATACTCTCATAGCCAGATTGAGACAAAATAATATTCCCTCAGGCCATACAGGCGGCAAACAAATCGCCCCACCTGCTGCAGGCATGGTGAACAACAATACCATTGACAAGATCCAAAACGAGCCAACCTTAAAAGGCGACGATTAAATCATTAATCCTAACTACCGTTCAAGAGTCCATGCAAGATGTTGCAAGCAACGCAGCCCGGGCAGCACTGCAGGCCATGCAGAATGTGGATGTTCAAGCGATTGAAGGACAGCAAACACTACGAGACATCCCCCAACCAAGTTGGTTACTTGCTTTGAGGATTTCAGTCTTGCTAAGTTGAAAGAGCACCCTTACAAAAATGAGCCTCTGTTTTGAATACATTTTGTATACAAATGGTATACATCAAATATACATTCAGGGTTAAATGTATATCTGATGTATACATCAAATGTACAAACATTAAAAATGACAATTTTCACAACAAACTAACTGAACATTGAAGTATACATAAAGTATACATCAGAGTTAAAATGTATACACTATGTATACATCAAAGTCGAGGGAAAATGTGGATGCTTCAATGTATACATTAAGTATACATCACCATAAAACTGAGAAATAAATCAAACTGATGGTGTATACAATTAGTATACATCAATAGTACTGAGGGCTAAACCAAAATTATAGTGTATATACAATAAGTATACATCAAAAGTGATTAGGAATTTATAAGCATTTAAATTTAACCCCACAGAAAATTGTGGTGTATACGTACAAAACGAACGGCTGAAAGAAATTCAACAAAAAACTTTTAAAAGAGGATTGCACTTGTTTCATAAATTTATATACATGTACATGTACTGGCAAAATATCCATACTATGTTGCACAAAGTGTATAAATACTTATGCTTTCCCCCCAAGTGAGTACTCAGTTCTGGTCCATCAACATCCGGGGAATTCTAACCTCGCTCTGATGCCGGGCGTGCGAAGGTCTGTGGGGCGATTTTTCAGTTGAGGAAGAAATGGCGGCCTTTCTCTCACTTTTTTTGTAAGACCCTCCTTGTTGCATTTTTCCACCGTTTCTTCAGAGAATCTACCCGGAAATCTTATCGAACCTTCCAGCTAACACATTTTTCTCTCTCTAAAGGTAAAAAGATGTCACAATAAAGCAGTTTGGAGAGAGATTTTCCCACCTCATCGTTGGTTGTCTTCCATCTTCGCTTTGGAGCATTTTGCTGGGACTTTCGCAAAGAATACCACAGAAAACTGCCTGAAATCAATTCTATGGAATGCCAGGAGTCCTCCAGAATGCATAATACATAGACAAATGATCCTATTGAACTGCATTTAGTTAACTACAGTTTACATTACTTCATTTCAGAAAAAAAGATTAAAACCGCTGTTTATGTTAACTTCCAAGTATTAAAAGTACTGGCCAACTACTTCTATTTCTAGAACTTGTGCACTACTTATTGAGAAACCATTCATACATGTAAGTATGTGTGAACGCCGGTTTCCATGATTAAACTACAAACTAAAGTTGCTTGAGAGTCAGCACTTCCCATGTTATCACACTTCGATGTGTGGTCGTTTTTATTCCGAACAGAAACCATTCCATTGCACCACTGTTTGTGTGTTAACGTCCAAGTATTAAAAGTACTTTTATTTCTAGAACTTGTCCACTAGTTATTTAGAAACCTTTGGTTTAAGCTGCACTCGCTCTCATGTCGTCAAGTACTCCACCATATTTATTTTGTTGTGCTCGACTGAGTCTGTCTGTATTCTTTTTATTTCAAACCATAACCTGGAAGGACTAAGGATCTGTAAAGGCTGGATGTCACTAGCAATGGAAGAAGAACTGTACATTGTATGTTTGTCCATCCTTGGTACACCAACTCAAACACACAATCTATGTTTAACATTTGTTTCTGTGTAAGTGATTTAGTAGTCGAGGGGTTTAGCGGTCTTGTGAACGATTAGGGACGATTAGTGGCAAAGTGAGGGGGAGTTAATTTGAATATGAATGGGAGTGGATTTCAATGGAATAACATTTGAATGGAAATGGTTTCAATGGAATAAACATTTGAATGGAAGTGGTGCCATTGGTCAAGCCACTTAGAACTGCCACACCGCTCGTTACTGCCACGCCATCAGCTGTCACGCCGCTTGTTACAGTCACGCCGTCAGCTGTCACGCAGCCTGTCACAGTCACACCGTCACGCTGCTCATTACTGCCACAGCCATCACACACTACTGCCAATCACTACCTGCCTTATGCCTAGTAAACTTTATCAGCTTAAATTTAGGTCTACAGTACCGCCTGGAACTATAGGTACATTTGATCGCGATCGAGTCGCGATCAAATTGCGTGTACTGACCGCGATCTGCTCGCACCTTGCTCGCGATCTGCTCGCACCTTGCTCGCGATCTGCTCGCACCTTGCTCGCACCTTGCTCGCGATCTGCTCGCACCTTGCTCGCAATCTGCTCTCAGCTTGCTCGCGATCTGCTCGCACCTTGCTCGCGATCTGACTGCGATCACTGATGATCGCGATCATCAGTCGCAGTCTACAGCCGGGAAACAAAATGACTGCTTATGAACATTTCCACAAACCTTTTGGGTCTATAAAATTTACGTGTACGTTCCACTTGAACACGGGCTGAACTTTTTATTAGTGAAAGAGTGTAAATCCAGGATCCTAAACCCAATGCAGGGGAACAAGTATTAATTCGAGATAGAGAGGTTATCATACGACGAACGGCAAAATCCGGCCAAGCGGCAGGGTCTGTGAGTCTCGATCACGCCATTACGCACATGTAGCAATTAAATGAAGCTTTTGAAGCTACAGTCTTCAAATCCGCAACGAATGTTCCTTGGTGGTCTTGACTACATTCTGTATCTAATGGTTCATCAAAACATTCGAACGGATGGTCTTGACCAACTCTCTGATGGTTGGCCAAAATATTATATCGCACGCGGCGCCACATGTGAGTTAAGTTTGTTGTAATCTCGCCCTTGTTCCGAGGTCCTTTGGTTTTCCTCCCCCCACAAAAACCAACACGCTAAATTCCATTTCGATCTGCAGATTATTTAATCAGCCACATACATGGTTGTTTCAGGTCCCGTTAGAAATATAAATATCAAAGGGTCACCAAAAGAAAGGTCTTGAGTGGGGTTGCGTTACTAACTTTCAGCCGTGGAGACTGATTGTCTGGTTTTTGACACAACAAGAGTGCCGCGAACTTCGCGGACTTGTGATTTTATTGCAGAATGCAGAGTTAAATAATGCGGGAAAGTTTCTCAACTTTTAATACTGGCAAGTAATAAACGTCTACCAAATAGAATATTCTGGAATTCGTTTTATTTAATGTAGGATCCGTCATTTTGAATTGAAAGGTGATGAGGTCCGAGTCTAAAATTGCACGAACAGAAGTGTGACACTTTTGAATAATCAATGTTTTGCTTTGAGATCATACCAAAAATTATCTTCCTACCGAATCAAATGCTTTGAAAGTTTGTATTTTATTTATAAATACGGTCTGAACAGTTTTCACCTAATGCAAAAACTGGTTTGAGTCCATTCTGTCAAATAAAAACACCCAGATATTTTAATTCGTTATTGGTTAATTTGCCGTGAGATCGCATCGAATCTTCTGGAGTTTCCATTTCATCATTTTTACTTCATCACTTCGTCAGTTTGTGATTGGCATTGCGGTTTATAATTGCCGTGAGAACGGTCTGCAGCGATTGGTTTGATGTCAGATGTGAAACAAAAAAGTCTCAGTGCTCGTGTTTGTTTTCAAATATGTGATGTGTCCTCGATCGACGAAAACATAGGAATGGTCGTCAACTTTTATGATCCGTTCTAACCAGCGACAGTTTACTCTCAAGTACTTCTACATTTAAATTGTAATATTGAGCTTTTCGTTTTTACCTAAATGCGTATTTTTGTCAAGGGAAGAAATTGTAAAAAACATTTCGCAAGGGCTCGGGTAAATGTATACGTAAAATCTAATGTCCGATGAACGTGACTGCGATCACACAGTTGATCGCGGTCACATCGCGAGCAAGGTGCGTTCAGATCGCGAGCAAGGTACGTTCAGATCGCGAGCAAGGTGCGAGCAGATCGCGAGCACGGTGCGAGCAGATCGCGAGCACGGTGCGTTCAGATCGCGAGCACGGTGCGAGCAGATCGCGAGCACGGTGCGAGCAGATCGCGAGCACGGTGCGTTCAGATCGCGAGCACGGTGCGAGCAGATCGCGAGCACGGTGCGAGCAGATCGCGAGCACGGTGCGAGCAGATCGCGGTCACTGATCGCGATCTCATCGCGATTTGCTCGCGATAAATGTACCTATAGTTCCAGGCGGTACTGTACCTCTATAAGAATTTTTCTGTCAATTGTTTAAGGGATTTATTTACAGATGATGAGTTAAAAGGGAGAAATATTGCAGGGGTGCGAAATAAGCCAGCCATTGATCCTTAAGGATCAGTAGGATTAACAATTATGTGTTTAAGATGTATCCTACAGTGCCCGTGGACCAGCCAGTAGCCTGGATCCATTGCAGGAAGGCAATGGACGAATATATCAGAAGACCGGTAAAGCACACTCTGTGAATGGTTTAGTTCTAAATTTACATCTTAATCGATAGGCCATTACAAAAAAACTTTGAAAAACTATATGAAAATGTTTCTGTTGTTATTGTTTGGCAAAAGAAAATTATCCAAAAACAACCAAAAAGAAGTAGCAAAATTTAGATTGTTCTAAAGAAAAAAATGCCTCATGGTTTCAGTATAATTACTTTATCTATTAGTTAAATTAAGTTGTATTGGTAATAGGTGGTGACTTGAGTTCAAATTTCCAGTAGCTTTAACTTGCAGAGGGCAGTGTCAGGTAATAATCAGATGTACAGGGGCTTGAAGTTACTCTGACAGAGAAAAACGTTTTGAAAGAGTCATCTGTCTAGCAGAAATTCAAACTGCATGAAAGTTTTGGTGCATGAAGCATTTTTCGTGTTAAAGTCAGTTTTGTCGTTGTAATAAATAAACAGATAGCGTTTGATTGAAGTGTGAAATGAAAATAAACTCTTCGAGTATTAGCGGGCTGAGAGTCTTGAAAAGTTTAAGTGCATGAAACATTTGTCATGTTAAAGTCAGTTTTGTCACACAGATGGTCTTGTTGTAATAAGGGGTGGACCATTGGAAATCCTGGGAGTGGGGATGGGTAGTCCCAAAAAAAATTTGTGCAAGGCTAAATGTTCCCCCAAAAAAAATATGCAAGCACTAAGGCACACAAAATTTTTTTTGCAAAGGAACTGATGCATTGTTCAATTTTTGTTTTGAAAAAATACTAGTTAGCAATTCAGTTTTACCAAATATAGTTCTAAAGATTACCCACACAGTCTGTGTAACTGATGAAAACAACCTCCCCAACCCTCATAAAAATAGTTTAGTCACTGTTGTCATAGAAATATCAACTGCCCTTAATTATTGAAGGCTCAAATTATTCTGTACTAATTAATTCGACAATTTCATCCTCAAACCCTATTTGCAAGAATATGCTAGGGAACAGTTTAATGCTGTGGTTTAAGTTGCATATATACACAGTATGGCTTAACCCTTTGGAACCCAGACGCATTTGAGTCAATTGGTGAAATCCAGAGTGCTAACTCAACCCTCCCCCCTCAGTTCAAGTTTGGCTAGCCTGGGGTAGTTAAATACTGCTGACTTTTTAAACCAAGGGCTCAAACTTTCCCCATGATGCCATTCGGCAGAACTCTACGGACTCGTCGGCGGTAAGTATGCTTTCTTCTGTAGGATTTCCAACCAAATGTGCTCTAATTTTGTACAAATAAGCCACTGTAGGAGAGCTAGAGGACATCATTAAGTCTGATGATGGCTGAAAAGTACTTGGTTTGCTTTTAGTAGGTTTCACAGGATTTTTCTGTTGTGTTACTTCTTTGAGACACATGAAATAATTATTCACTGAAATCCTTGAAATTCTGCAGTTGGTTGTCTTTTTTCCCTGCTCAACCTATTAGGATGTGTTTTTGTCACTTTAAAGCAACGGCTCGAGTCCAAATCACCGCTCTTGGTTGTAGGGGTAAAAGACTTATAAAAAAATCCTACAGGAGTCCCAGAAGGGGGGTCCCCTTGTCAATTTTTGTCCATTACCCAGCATGCAATTGGAGGTGGGTGCAGGAAAACATGGTGGAGAGAAATGCAGCGTTAAGAACAGCGTGCTTCACAGTCGCTTTGTGCCCAAAAAAAAACTGGTGATTGGAGAGATTAAAGAAGGTACTGTAACAACTGAGTGCTGATTTTGTGTTTGCTTTTGATTTCAAGTGCGAACGGGAAAGGTTTTTTGAGCCGATTTTCAGCTCCTCGAAATCCGTGAAAATCAAAGAAACAAGACAAGATCTCCAAAACAAATGACTTTTTCTCCAAAGTGGGGAGTCAACCGAGCGCTGGTTATAGCTCTGGCTTTTAAGTAATTCATCTCTTGAAGTAAAATCGCAACATCGTACTTCTAGCATGTCTAGATTTGATACAATATTTTTTCCAGTTACATGCTTCATATTGGCCGGTTTTGGCCGGGTTGGGTTTGAAAGGGTTAAATATATTATCACTAGGTCTATTACATGTATATACATGTACATTTGTATACGAACAAATTTATAGTGAAAAGGCAAAAGAAAGGTAAGTTATTACAAAAAAAAGTTTATTATAAGTTAGAATACATGTGAAAACTCGTGCCACAATTTATAGCACAGTATTTAAGCTACAAAACAACTACATACGAGGCAACAACAATGCTTATTCCACTCCTGCCATGCTTGCCCAAAATGAAGTACTTTTTACAGGCCTAAATACTGTAGTTGCTACAAGTTTGTAAGTACATGTAACTCTTAACCTCAGTCCAAACACTTTTTAAAGGTTTTTCTATGGTTACAAAGCCATCATCCTGCCTACATCATATTATACCACAGCATAGAGTTGACACTGTAGGCTGATCATTACATGTACGTAACAGTAATAATTTTACAGTGCCTTATTGTCATATTGAATGTTAAATAGAAACAGATTTTTTCCTGCCATGCTACGTTAATGTAACTCTTAGCATTATTTATGTACATGTATTTTGACTAATATTGTTATACTTTAGATATAGTTATTATTTATATTTTAGAATGTAACCCAGTCCCCAGTCTATTGAATTTTAGAATTTTAGAGTTTTTGATTCTTATTGTAAATTCTATATATCTTTATATACTATTTGTAAACATATCGTAATTCATCCGTGCGATATGTTAATAAACCATTAATATTATTATTATAACAATGACTGGCCATTAATAAGCAATTATTGGATGAGGTTGAGCATGATAGCAAAAATTATCAAGACAGGTCTGTGTTATCAACCGAAGCCAAAGGCTGATAACACAAACAGAGGCCTTGATAATTTTCGCTAACATGCGAAAACCAAATTCAATAATATTATTGTTTTATTATACATTTTTAGAAAAACGAAAAGCTATCGAAAACGAAGCAAAATGGCTCAAAATAATGAAATTATTGCCCTGCTTTCTAGCATAAAATTGTCATATTTGCTTATCATCAAGCGCTAAGTACTATCATTCCGCTAGCAGATAATATTGTATGCATGCACACTTATTGCTATAGCTAGCTATCGAGAATTTGTTGCGTGTTCTCAGCCAATCAGAATCGAGATGGAGTAAAATCTTATATACATGTAATAATACGCTAAGTGTGTGTGTATGTGTAATGCTCTTTCCCAGGCTCCCTTGATCGATATCCTAATATGGAGAGGATGCGCACGTGCATCCGAAAATGGCGCCCAAAAGTGACGGCCACAGGTATCCCAACGAAGACGAAAAGTTGCTCTCTGTCTTGGTCTTGCCCTTGGTTGCATTTGAGGAAATAATGTTAAAAAGAAATGAGTTTTCTAAGTTTAGTTGGGCGAGCAAGCCATCGAGTTTATGGGAATCTGTTTTTGGAAAAACCTAGACGAGCAAGCCATCGAGTTTAGGGAAAACCTATTGCCAAATCAAACGACAGAACGAGGTAAGACCAGGTATTCAGACACAGTTAGAAATGTTGACCGTGGAAAAGGCTGTTCATTTTTTTATCTTACAACTCTATGGTGTGTCGAAGAGCAAGATATTTTGTTCATGTCTGTTCTCTGCAGTTTCCTGTATTCTTAGATATAAAAACCAACTGTTTCCTCGCCCAACTATTGTAGGCTCTTCAGACCAGAAACTCACTACAACCAGACATTCAAATAACTTGGCTTTTGATTATTGTTTTTATTCTGTTTTCCTGCTTCGATCAATTCGCTATTATCGCACTTTGGCCATCTTGGGTTGAAAGCGAGGCTACCAGGTTGTCGGTTACGTAGGTTACTATTTGCTATGTTGTTGGTCGCGAGTTTGGATGTAAAAGCTACTTCATCTCCACTTCTGTAATTCCAATTGTACAAATAATAGCCAGAAAAGAAGATCTACAGATTCTTTTCACATATTTGATTCCAATAAACAGCTCAGAAAGCGATGGAATTTGAAAATACGCGGAGATGTCAACTCACACTTCAGTTCAGGCTTCAATAAATATCCAGAGGCAGAGTGAGTAAAAAAACATAATTAATACTTCTTTGTTTAAAGTGCGACAGGTTCCCTCTCTACAGGTAAAATAAGAAGAGAGAAACCTCACCTAGCAGGGCGAATCAGGAACATGTTAAGTTATTGTTATACACGTGCACCTGTGAGCCACCACTCTATTATTACTATATTTTGATAATCCTTAATGCACATGTGCATGGCACTATTTAACATTATTATTCACTGAAGTCAAAGTGACTATTGGTGAATATTTACTGAAGACTGAAGTGAATAATTGTTTTAGTATAATTTCATCAGTGAATATCAGAGAAATTAAAACTAGACAATAATATTCTGCCTTCGACCCTTTTATAACTTTTACAAGCGTGCGTGACAGCCGATAGTTTTTTGACAAACATTTGTATAATCAGGTGCCCGCTACGGTTCATTGCACAAACAGACTTAACACAAGACTTACAGGGGCTACATTGTACAAGGATGGATTTTCTAAAAGATCAGAAATACCGAAAAAACAGTCCAAATGCACACTAGAATTCAAGTTGAAGCAGCAATTAATCTTCACTTTTAAGACCTTGTACCAAGTTACAAAAAGAGGAAATGCAGCGAAAATGAGTAGAAATGGGCAAAACTGACAAACTGCCAGTGCATGGCAAGTGAAAATTTATCGAAAGGAACCGCTTTTATCACAGGCAGCCCAATCTCGCTTAAATAGTTCATATTATAAATCCTTGCAAAACATGTTATGTTGGACAAATAAATACACAACTTCACCCCATGAGGGAAAGAGGTTCGAAAAAAACAGCGGAAACGACCCTAGAAGAGCTCAGAGGTACAATGTATGAATAACCATAACGGAAACATTGTAGCCTGGGTGAAGTCGTGTATTTGTCTAACATACATGTTTTGGAAGGATTTATAATATGAACTATTAAAGTGATATTTGTAAACGTATAAATACACAAATCATGAGATTGGGCTGCAGCAAAAGAAGAGCATAACAGCAAGCGACTCCCTGAATGAAACTAGAACTTGTTTTTCTATCAAGAACCACGAGGAAAATAACTTGACAGTGCTTGACCTTAACTTTTTTAATCACTGGTCCTGCGACTAGTAGAGCTGAAAATTTACTAGTCCAGAGAAAATTCCTGGTAGTACCAACTCCGGCATGCCAATAATTTATTTGACTAGTGTCCAGTCTTCGCCTCAGCCTTGTTCAGTCTTCTCGGCCTTTTCGCATTGTTTTCGGAACATTAATTTTGCATAGAAACGAGTTCAAACAACATTCACAGGACAATATGTTTTTGTTTTTATCTTTTATTAAACATTATAAATTATAGAATAGTTACTAGTCCTGTGACTAGTGGCTCTAATTATTTACTAGTCCAGGACTAGTGGACTACCGCTAAGGTCGAGCACTGCTCGAGAAAGCACTCTTTTTGAGTCGAACCATTCCCAAATTTGTAGTGAAAGGTCTTGTTGTGTTATTTATTGCTATAAGTAGACGTTATTTCCTTGTCACGGAAAGTTTGTGATTCATGAAGACATCAGGACCGAATTAACTCAACCCGAAACTCGTAACTGGCGTAAGTAAACTTTGTTTGTGAAGGCTAGACACCGGTATCCGGTCGTTTCGCCCACGAGTCGTTTCGCCCACTGTCAGTTCGCCCACGTCTCGAGTCGTTTCGCCCACGTCTCGAGTCGTTTCGCCCACGGCTCGAGTCGTTTAGCCCACGTTTGAATTGAAGTTGTTCTGAAGTTGATTGAACATGAAATCGCCCACGGCTCAAGTCGTTTAGCCCACGTTTGAATTGAAGTTGTTCTGAAGTTGATTGAACGTGGACATGGTAGTATTTTCTTCACAGATCGCGACAGTTCGTAATGGTTTGAGATCATTGCCAGATATTTCGACTACTCGTTTTAAAGACTAAAACAACTTCATGTACTCGATTTATATATATTAAATGGAATAAAGACTAAAACAACTTCATATGAATATTGTGATTGATTCGATGCACCAACGGTTTCACCAGTTCAACACGTGGCTATGTATAGTTTAGCCCACGCTTGAATTGAAGATGATTGAACAGCTAGGTCGTTATGACGCTGAAGCCGTGACTACAACTTCTAGACTATAAAATCAGAGAATAATTTACTTCAACTCGGTATGGCGTCTCGGTTGTTATGACGAAATGACGCCGAAGCCGAACTAACCCGTGATACATTTTCACTTTACAACTTATCTGAGTTCTAGACTACAAAATACCCCGTAACTTATATCATTTGAAAGCTTTTAATGCATACTTTCACTTTTAAAACATTATAGCGATGCGTTTTGAAGAGAGCATCTAAAATCAGAGAATAATTTACTTCAACTCGGTATGGCGTCTCGGTTGTTATGACGAAATGACGCCGAAGCCGAACTAACCCGTGATACATTTTCACTTTACAACTTATCTGAGTTCTAGACTACAAAATACCCCGTAACTTATATCATTTGAAAGCTTTTAATGCATACTTTCACTTTTAAAACATTATAGCGATGCGTTTTGAAGAGAGCATCTAAAATCAGAGAATAATTTACTTCAACTCGGTATGGCGTCTCGGTTGTTATGACGAAATGACGCCGAAGCCGAACTAACCCGTGATACATTTTCACTTTACAACTTATCTGAGTTCTAGACTACAAAATACCCCGTAACTTATATCATTTGAAAGCTTTTAATGCATACTTTCACTTTTAAAACATTATAGCGATGCGTTTTGAAGAGAGCATCTAAAATCAGAGAATAATTTACTTCAACTCGGGGACCCAACTCGGTATGGCGTCTCGGTTGTTATGACGAAATGACGCCGAAGCCGAACTAACCCGTGATACATTTTCACTTTACAACTTATCTGAGTTCTAGTAAGTAAACGTTTATAATCTCCTTTTAGGTCTTGAAAGAAATCGTCCGCATCCTACCTACGGACCCCTCAGTAGAACGTGTGACGGTAGACTTTGAGAAGGCGCTCTGGTCTGCCCTAAAGTCTGTCCTAACAGAAGTCCAGCTTCAGGGTTGTGTCTTCCACTGGACTCAAGCGATATGGAGGAAGGTTAGTCATCTGACAAAGTAACAAAGGACACCGTAACAAAGTCATAACCAAACACAATACTACTGATAAGTGGTACTACCCGAGGATATATGAATGATATGAGTTGAAAAAGTACTCAATAACCTTTATTAATCTCTTCAATAGGTACAAGAATTGGGTCTGCAGGTCCAGTATATTCAAGATGATGGTACGTATCGCCACATACGAAAACTCATGGCCCTCCCGTTCCTGCCGCACCAAGAGATTGCCCCAATGTTTGCACGGCTGAGAATCCAGCGAGTGACTAAGCCCCTCCGCGAGCTAATTGCCTATATGAAGAAGAATTGGATAGAGAGCACCACATTTCCTCCGAAGGACTGGAGCATATACATGCAGCCTATCCGCACCAACAATGATATTGAAGGATGGCACAACAGTCTCAACCGCCGAGCAACGGGACGCTGCCACCTTCCCTTCTACACACTCATCCAGCTGCTGCACAGAGAGGCGAAGTTGGCAGCCATTAACATCAGGCTCGTTTCAGATAGAAAGTTAAAGCGTATCCAGCGTAAGAAGTACCGGCAGCTGCAGGCCAAACTCTTCCAGCACTGGGAGAAATACAACAACCGAGAGAGAACAGCAACACAGCTTCTCAAGGCTTGTTCACGTCTGAACGGCCCAGCTCGCGCCGAGTAGAGTTTTATATGACCGTTTTATATAATTCGACTAGGGTATTAGGCAAAATTCAAAAGTGGAATTTTTAAATGCGAAGAACCTAATCGAATGTACCACCTAATCAGTTCTTGTTGTATTTTGGTTAAAGTTCGACTTTTGAAGTGGGCCTAAATAAGTTTGTAAATAGTTAGCTAGTTGTATAGATATATATCTTGTTAGCTTGTAAACAATACTTAATAAATATTACAGATCTACAAAATGTGTTGTCTTTGGTAAAAACTCTGTCTTAATAAGTTAATAAATCGGCAAAATGTTGACTTCAAGTATGATCAACTAAAAATTGATCGCCGCGAAAAACATGCCCACACAAAAGGCATCGCTAAAATGTTGATCTGTGAAGAAAAAATATATCAATCGATGTTCAATCAACTTCAATTCAAACGTAGGTTAAACGACTCGAGCCGTGGGCGAAACGACTCGAGACGTGGGCGAAACGACTCGAGACGTGGGCGAACTGACAGTGGGCGAAACGACTCGTGGGCGAAACGACTCGTGGGCGAAACGACCGCAATCCCTAGACACCACTACAACCACTAGACACCATGAAGGAAGAAAAACATTGGCAATAGCCCTGTTCGTTATACGACTGGAAGCGATCAAAATAAACTAGGTTGACTTACCTTAGTACCTCGAGTCTTCGGTGTCTTGACTTGCAATATTTCTTGACTTGACCGTTAACGTTGGGCCAACTCATCAAGTTAAAAGTTTGCCATTATGAAAAGAAAAAGGCCTCAAATCGCTTTCTCATTTTCTGCAAAGAAAAAAAAATACGTCTCTGCTAGCATAAGTCTTCTAATGCTTCGTATAATTTTTCCAAACCAGACTCCAGTACTTTAAACTCTACGATAAAGTCGATAAGACGATATTGATAACCTCCCTGACAGGGACATGCCGACAGGATAATTTAGAGATTCAGACCTCAAAATATTACAGCATGGCGCTGAAAACAAGCTAAAAATAATAAGCATACCTTTATCCATAGGAGAGAGAGAGTTTTACGGATGAAAATAACGTAGAGTAAAGAGAAACTGGACCATATTTAACTAACTTTATGACCAACAACCATCTTGTTTCTTGGCTATTCCTCGTGTGTACCACGTGACACAGCCAAACTAGCTGGTGTCCACTCCTTCGCGGCCTTAAAAGCTCAGCCTGCGCGCGTCCCGCCAGTACAGTTTCCCGCCCAAACACCGTGTAGCCGTTACCATCAAAAATCACAGGGAACGTTCCCACCGATTTTTGGTGGGTAACGGCTACACGTAGGCTACCCTGTTTTATAGTTACTCGGACCGCCTGTGGCGGGTCCGAATCTCAAATTCGCCTCTGTGTAAAATTTGTATTTCTATCGTCGTGTCGGAGACTAGCCATAACAAGACATTTAAAGCAAAAATGATCCGTGATTGACGTCAAGATAACAAAGTAAAGGAACACGTAATATGATCAAGTGATTTTTAAACTCAAATGAAGTCAAGCTCACTAGCTCCTAGATTATCAATATATTTTTATTATTTTAAATTATTAATCTTAGAAATTATCTATTTATTCTATACTACTTAGTTATAAATATATATATAATTTTATTGTTGCCATTACTGGGCCATCTTGTAAAACACTTCGGTGAATGGTGCACCCTGTATAAACATTATTATTATTATTATTATTATTATTATTATTATTATTATAAGTGATTGTTGTATTAGAGTTTAGTATTCGAAACGCGAGGGATTGTAAGAGACTTGTGAATCAAACGTGGTGAATAAATGTGCTTTAAAACGAACCCAAAAGTGAATTGTGTGCGGGTTTAGGGAGGCAGAATTCGCGACATAGTGGCACCCCCGAACGGGACACACATGAGAAACGTGCTCGCACAAGAGCAAACTACATGTACGTGAACAAATCAAGATGGAACCGAAAATAATGGAGTTAGCGGTGAAACTCAAGACGCTTAAGTTTACTACTACCGAAATCGAAGAAGTGATCGTGATTGCAACAACAAATCAAATGGATGTCCTAGAGCGGCATGAGGAATCTATTACCATTAAAATCAAGGCTGTGAACAGTCTCAAAGATGAGATCGTGGTGCTGAAGTTTGTGGAAAACAAATCTGAAGACGAGGTAAAGGACTGGTCCGATTCAATTGAAGCACAAATTGATGTCGCCGACAGTAAAGTCGCTTCACTGCGACAGCGCATAAAATCGTTAGAAGATCACGAACGAGCCAATGAAAAGGCACAAGCAAGACAGGAACAGTTAGCGCTAGAAGGCGCTCAATACGACTTACAGCAAGAACGAGAAGCTCAAGATCGCAAGAAACAATTGGAGTTTGAGAAAAAGCTGTTGGAACAAAAGCTACAGTTCCAGAAAGATCTAGAAGGAATTCATCCAGAGGACGCAAACCAGGGAGGAACGAAAGGGCCAATGGCGAAACTCCCTAAGCTCTCGATAACGAAATTTAACGGGAGTTTTGAGGCATGGCTACCCTTCTGGGGGAAATACGAGGCAGAAATTGACGGTTCCAACCTCGCCCAAATTTGCTTATCTAAAGGAACTACTCGAACCAAATATTCGAGTTGGAATTGATGGACTACCGTTTACACCAGAGGGGTATGTGAAAGCAAAAAACATACTAAAGGAAGAATACGGTCAACCCGACGAAGTAATAAATGCACACCGGCAGAACATCGCCAATTTGCCCATTATTAGCGGGTCAACCCCACGCAAAGTACAAGAATTCTACAAAACATTGCAGACTAATGTTCAGAGCTTGGAAACACTGGGGCAATTAAAGCAAATTTCTGGAAATGTGCGTTCCGTGCTCGATAAACTTAAAGGCATAAAGGCAGACTTGGTTCGTGGGGAGGAAAGTTGGCAAAGCTGGGATTTTCATCAGTTATTAGACGCAATCAGAAAATGGAAGGAAATCAACCCTGTTGAATCGACATCGAGCGAAGATAAACAAACAGGCCAAAAACGCCCTGGAGGTCAAGCGCCAGGTCGTCTCTTTAATGCAATCGATAGCGGGCGCCGAAAACAAGGGTGCGTCTACTGCGATAACGTCACGCACACTTCAAACGAATGTACAAACGTCACTACGGTGGATGAACGACGGAAAATACTAGCACAGAAAAAACTGTGTTTCAACTGTACATGAGAGAAACACCGCGCAATGGAATGCAAGAGCAAAAAGGGATGTATGAAGTGTGGATCACGCCATCATACTTCATTATGTAAGTCGCCAATCAAAGAAGGCAGCAACTTGATGACAGCAAATGAGATTAAGCAAAGCAAAGTTGTCTATCCGATTGTTGTTGTAGATGTAGAGGGAGTAAAATGCCGTGCTTTACTCGACACAGGGGCTGGTATAGTTCCTATGCATCTGCCGCGCTGTTATCTAAAATTCCTAAGCGGTCATGTTGTAAAATAACTCGCAAGATTAAGATGTTATTGGGAGTGACTACGAGACAAGTGGAAATCTATACTGTAAATGTAAAAGCAGTGGACCAAGACTTTGCACTTAACGTTGACGTAACAAAGGTAGATAAGGAACGACTGCTTTTATTGGATAACCCTGAATATGAGCAACTACTAAAGCAATATCAACATCTAAATGGAGTACAATTACTCGACATGGATAAGAAGGCCGAACTTCCGGTACACTTGATACTTGGCGCGAGTGAGTTCGCTAAGATCAAAACTGGGAACGCGCCACGTATTGGGAAACCGGGGGATCCGGTCGCAGAGAAGACACAATTCGGATGGACACTATTGTCACCTGGAGAGGAAGTTGACACGAGCAATATGCTACTCACACAAACGTCACACAACGACTATGAAGAGCTGTGTAAGCTTGATGTTTTGGGACTAGCAGATACATCAGAAGGAGATCAACAGGAAGTTTACAGGGAGTTTAAGGAGCAATTCTCCCGTAGTGGGGAGGGGTGGTACGAAACAGGGCTCCCTTGGAAGGGAAACCACCCACCACTCCCCTCAAATAAAGAAGGGAGTCTGCAAAGGCTCAGCAGTCTAACACGAAAACTCAACAAACAGGGACTGATTGAGGACTATGACCAAATTATAAAGGATCAGCCGGAGGAAGGGATAGTTGAGCTCGCCTGTGACCCCCCGGAAAGAACTGAGTTCTATGTGCCACACAAGGCAGTAATAAAGGAAGAGGCGGAAAGCACAAAGCTGAGGGTGGTGTATGACGCATCTGCGAGAGCAAACGGTGATGCGCCCTCGCTCAACGATTGTCTACACCCGGGACCCCCTCTTCAAAATCATTTACGGAGTGTTCTGGTTCGCAGTTGTTTTTATCCGGTATTGATTACCGGTGATTTGCAGAAGGCATTTCTGCAGGTCAGGATAAGAGCTAGTGAGAGGGACGCGCTAAGGTTCCACGGGAGAGTGAATGCGCATGCGCAGCTGAAAACCTTGCGTTTCACACGAGCGATGTTTGGTTTGACCTCATCACCTTTTCTATTAGGGGGAGTCATCCAGCGACACTTAGAGGAGTGGAGAGAGAAGTATCCAGAGAGCGTGCGGGAGATTGAGCGCGGATTATATGTTGATGACCTCATCATGGTGGCACCAACAGTAGCCAAAGCCATAGAGTTGCAGAAGAGCGCTATCGAGGTTTTTGAGGATGCCACCTTTAAGCTTCATAAGTGGTATTCAAATGCAAAGGAAATGGAGCCGACAGGGGAGGGGAGTGAGAGTGGAGATGTGACATATGCAAAACAGCAATTGGGTGCTTCTACTAAGGGACAGTGCAAGGTCCTTGGCCTTGCATGGGATAGAGATCAAGATGAGCTTAGTGTTACCATCCCGACATCTGGTGCGACAAGAACCAAGAGGGGAGTCTTGGCCAAACTTGCCAAGATCTATGACCCTCTTGGGCTTGTATCACCAGTTACTCTTGCTGGTAAAGTGATTTACAGATAAGTATGTGACGCCAAATTGGGATGGGATGCACCGATACCAGGAGATCTGACGAGCAAGTGGGGGAGGTGGGAGCGTTCACTTCCAGAGACCATGTCAGTGCCGAGAGTATTGACGCTTTACAAAGAAGAAATCGGTGACGTACAACTCCACGCATTTGGAGATGCCAGTGGGGTGGGAGTAGCTGCCGCGGTCTATGCGGTGGTACAACAGCCTTCAGGGCAGAGTCAGAGATTGGTTGCAACCAGGGCACGCTTAGCAAAAAGGGGGCTGACCATACCCAGGCTGGAGCTAATCTCTGGTCACATGGCGACAAACCTTTTGTACAATGTTAGAGATTCTCTTATAGGTTTCCCAGTGACCTCGTTACACTGTTGGCTAGATAGCAGTGTGTCTTTACATTGGATCAGAGGGGAAGGGAACTACAGACAGTTCGTCGCCAATAGGGTGGAGAAAATCCGGACACACACAGATGTGCAGTGGCATCACGTTGAAACAAAAGAGAATCCAGGCAGTAGAGGCGGTGATGGCAACTGCGAGCTGCACATGGTGGACGGGACCGAAGTGGTTGGGTCAACCAGAAAGTTGGCCGCGAAACATTGTGACGAGGCCTTCCAAGGAGAGCGAGTCAGAAGCGAAGGCCATCAAGGAGCTGTTTGCTATAAGTGTGAATGCCACCGATGCATTCGATGAGGTGCCTGCCAGGTTTGGCCTGAATAAGGCCTTGAGGGTTTGTGCGTGGGCCTCGCGGTTCACACAAAACTCCCGCCTGAAGCAAGAAAAGCGAATAACTGGGTCGCCAACTACGGACGAAATACAGGAACAGCATCTGTTTTGGATCAAGCGAGCTCAGAAATCGTGTGACTTTAAAGAAGACCGAATCAAGCTAAACCTGCAAGACAATGGGCAGGGAATACTAGAGTGCAGGGGGCGGATACAAGGAGAGTATCCAATTTATCTTCCAGACTCGCAACCCTACACCAAGAAGCTAGTAGAAGAAGCGCACATGCGCACCATGCATGGGGGAGTAGGGATGACTATGACTCGCGTGAGGGAGAAGCACTGGGTACCAAGACTTAGGTGTCTGGTAAAGCGAGTCATCAAGGGATGTTTTGGTTGCCGCCGGTTCCAAGCTATGGCGGTTGCCAAACCCCCACCACAAGACCGTACAGTAGGCGACAGGGCTTTTCAAGTAGTTGGTGTGGACTACGCGGGACCCCTGTACTACACCAAGTCCGGCAAGCAAGCCAAGGCGTACATCGTTTTGTACACTTGCAGCTTGACTCGTGCTATTGATCTCGAGGTGACAACGACAATGGAGACTAAGGAGTTTCTCGAGACGCTCAAGCGACTGATAGCGCGCCGAGGCAGACCACTTAAGAACTACTCGGATAATGGCCGAACATTTGTTGGCGCTGCACGATGGGTCCGCACTGTGATGAAGGATGAGAGGGCCCAAGTGTTTCTCATAAAAAACATGATCAAGTGGCAGTAGCAGCCGGCCATCGCATACAAGAGATCACCACGGATAACTATAACTGAACACTGAACTTTTATGTATTTCACGTTCATGTATTTTTCGTATATCGTATATTACCAGTTATAATACCACTGTTACAGTAAATGTTTATCTAGTCCTCTGTGACAGTGACATACACCTCTACAGACAGAAGAGAGCTGTATGGGGGGAGAGTGTCGGAGACTAGCCATAATTGCCAACGAGCGATCCGAGCCAAGAGGCGAGGATCGCGAGGCGGCAGCATTATAGAGCCGATGCGCGTACGAGGCACACGAGGTATTTTGCAGGCAGAAAAAATCTCGATCGAAAATTGTAATGTAACAATAGAAGGAAATAAAACCAATCACAGCGCGAGTTTTTGCGTGTGACGTCATGGTCCATGTGATTTCCCGAAGAGAGAGTGCGAGGTCGAAGTCGAAGTGGCGATTAGCGAGGAGGAGGTAAAGTATTCCTTTCTTCGCATTGAAAACATTCTGATTTGCTTGAATAATTTGCTTTCTTTTTGTGGTGTTGAACTGTGAGTAATTCTGTACCGTAAATCTGATCGAACAATTTGGTTCAAAATCGAGCAAAAAGTGCTCAAATCGAACAAGCGTGTTCACATCGAACGTAGTGTTCAATCGGCCAGCGTGCCAACTCAACAATTGAGTGAAAATCAAAATACAAACTATCAAACAAATTCACATATTATTAACATTGAATCAGCGTATTCACCTATCGAGTCAAAGTACTATTCACTGAGGTAATGCTTACACGACCTTACACTGCTTGACGTCGACCCAGCAATATCTCTTCAGAGTGACGGAGTTGCTACTAGACATCAAGGACATTGAGTTCACATACAACATCAACAAGAAAACTATAACAAAGGTTCTATCTGTATCCCATTAGTTGCAGTTAGTACAGCAATATATATTTAAATTCTTCTGCTCTCCCTCAATCGCCTGGCTGTTATATGCTGCGCACAGTTACAAAGTGTTCTATCGTGATTTATTAAAATATAAACAAACTTTAAATATAATTGCTATTCTCATTTATCAGCGTATCATATTCAGATCAGGCGGAGGCAATTTTTCTGGGTTTTTGTTTTCGTTGGCACTTTAGTACGGTGGCCCATTAGTGCCATTATAGGTAGGTTGTTTTTTTGGAAATTCTGTAACTACGGATCCATATATAGTTGTAACTGCGGATCCAAAGTTGTAACTACGGATCCAAAGTTGTAACTACGGATCCAAAGTTGTAATTGCGGATCCAAAGTTGTAACTGCGGATCCAAAGTTGTAACTGCGGATCCAAAGTTGTAACTGCGGATCCAAAGTTGTAACTGCGGATCCAAAGTTGTAACTGCGGATCCAAAGTTGTAACTGCGGATCCAAAGTTGTAACTGCGGATTCAAAGTTGTAACTACGGATCCAAAGTTGTAACTACGGATACAAATTTGTAACTGCGGATCCAAAGTTATAACTACGGTCCAAAGTTATAACTACGGATCCAAATCTAAGCATACACTTGATTCATCACGTGATAACATTGTGGTCATTACGGTGGCCCATTAGTACGGTGGCCCATTAGTGCCATTATAGGTAGGTTGTTTTTTGGAAATTCTGTAACTACGGATCCATAGTTGTAACTGCGGATCCAAAGTTGAAACTACGGATCCAAAGTTGAAACTACGGATCCAAAGTTGTAACTACGGATCCAAATCTAAGCATACACTTGATTCATCACGTGATAACATTGTCGTCATAAAGTTTATGTGCAGCAAAAAACTGATAACGTAAATATTACAAAATTGAATGTGGACGGAAAGTGGTATGAATTGTTATCAGTCCTGTTCTAGTGCAGTATAATCTTGACAGAAACTCAGTAATTGCACATTATTTTGCTAAATATTATGAGATTCAAGGCTTTCTTTTCCGTGGTCATTGTATTTCGATTAGCGTCTGATTAAACGATTTATTATAAGACTAAACCCGGTTGGCCAGGGGTTTTGGGTATACTGGTATCCAATGGTTTTAAATTGGATATACGGTATTTTTACATTGAAATATTGGTATTTAGAATATTATAATTTTGGGATTTTCTGGTATAAAGTAAATGGCAAGATTTTGACATATGATTTGTATGTCACAGTATAGTGTATATCGGTTTTTAGGTATTTAGGTATACCACTACACCCCCAACCTCCCTGGCCTAGGCTGTTAACTCAAGTGGCCTGAACAAGAGGTGGATCATAGCTCTACTACTGAAGCCAGGCCCGCAGCCAGACCAAATGTTTAACCGAGGTATTTTTCTATATCAGATAATAAATATTATATTTATTTTCTAATACAGTCTCGCAAAGTGAAAGGCGGGTTAAATTTTAACCGAGGCAACTGCGTCGGTTAGTCTGTAGGGACCTGTAAGAAGTATTGCAGTCGAAAGAGGCAAGTTTGTTGGACCAAATGCATATCAAAGATTCAGGCAACGTTTTTGGTTTGGTTGTCTACTACACTATCAGGCCATTTCAGTGTTGATGACAAGTACGTGTGAGAAACAATATCAAAAACTCGATCATGCTTCGTATCTTACCAGGATCTCCAAGTTTGAAAATCAAGGGCACCCAACGAGTACTTTTTGAAATTCGTTTGAAACCAGTTGTCTGCGGCTCATCTAGCCATTTTAAGGCGCCTACTATGTCTTTTGACGTATTCTAGAAAGCTATTAGCTGTTCGGATTTTCTAGGTGGAAATCGCCTCAACCGAAAATACTATGGCAAAATATTCCCGGCCTACGAATTTGTTAGTAGTCTAGAACATAAACAAGAATGTTCTAGCCCAAGCAACTTCATGTTGCAAAGTTTTGTGGAGGTACGAATTTTTTAGGGGTTCTTTTGGATCGTTCTGACTCTACGGATCAGCGCCAGTGTTTGGGAGTGCAAATAAATCGAACCTTCTGAAAATTCAAAAAAGACTACTGAGAAACGACTATATATAGTAGGCTTTCTTGAATGCGTTTGTATCTATTAGTTTTGGGCTCAAAGAAATGAAATGGAGAAAACACGCCGAGATTCTATCAATACCTACAAGTTCCCTATAATAATGGAGTTTGCAATATCTGTTTTTCTTCGGTTTGTTGTGAAGAATTTTTTTCTCTTCCATTCCTGTGCAAGAGTCTCTTTTTTGTTATTTGCCCAACTCCGCCCAATTCCTTACAACTTTGAATCCAATAGTTACAACTTTGGATCCGTAGTTACAACTTTGGATCCGTAGTTACAACTTTGGATCCGCAGTTACAACTTTGGATCCGTAGTTACAACTTTGGATCCGTAGTTACAACTTTGGATCCGGAGTTACAACTTTGGATCCGTATTTACAACTTTGGATCCGTAGTTACAACTTTGGATCCGGAGTTACACCTTTGGATCCGGAGTTACAACTTTGGATCCGGAGTTACAACTTTGGATCCGGAGTTACAACTTTGGATCCGGAGTTACAACTTTGGATCCGGAGTTACAACTTTGGATCCGGAGTTACAACTTTGGATCCGTAGTTACAACTTTGGATCCGTAGTTACAAATTTGGATCCGTAGTTACAACTTTGGATCCGTAGTTACAACTTTGGATCCGCAGTTACCACTTTGGATCCATAGTTACAGAATTTCCCAAAAAAATACCTACTTACAATGGCACTAATGGGCCACCGTACAAAATCATCGATAGGCTGAATATTTTCAGCCGTCTGACTAAACAATATAATTTAGTAGAAATAACACATTTAAAATAAAATGACTTAAGTACCGAATGCTACAGTTTGAGCTACAACTCCTAGCAAAGCCGTTAATTACGCACATTAAAACATATCGTGTCATATAAGGTGAAAACCTTACCGCTTCCACGCTGCACTTCTCTTCCACGTTCACGTCCGCCATTTTCAACACCGATGTCATCACGTGATGAACCACGTGCCCACCCGTGGATCCGTAGTTACAACTTTTGATCCGTAGTTACCACTTTGGATCCGTAGTTACAACTTTGGATCCGTAGTTACAACTTTGGATCCGCAGTTACAACTTTGGATCCGTAGTTACAACTTTGGATCCGTTGTTACAACTTTGGATCCGTATTTACAACTTGGATCCGTAGTTACGACTTTGGATCCATAGTTACAGAATTTCCAAAAAAACTACCTACTTACAATGGCACTAATGGGCCACCGTAATTTTGCTATGCACGCGGAAGTTTTTTTACGATCCTTCTTCGAAGTAACACACCCTTATGGCTCCCTGACTTTGTATATCTATATTTTTCTCAAAATATGAATCGTATTTTAGACGCGTGATGTTGATATTGTTGGTTGTAATGCACCTATAGCTACATTGTAGAGTATCAATGTCAACCCCCAGGGAGGGGAGGCCGGGCAGATTGCACGGGGGGTGTGGGTGTTATAAATCCTTTCGAATTGTGTATAATGTACAAAATAATAAACATACCTTTTCGCTTCCATGTTGTTTCCTTTGTGGTTTTTCTTCTCTTGGAACCATTTTAAGGTGTTTTTAGGAGTTTTTCATCCACCTTGGCTCACCACCTACATGTAAGAATGAATCTTCTGAAGACTTCTGTCACAATCACCTACAATCTTCACCTCCAAAATCTCACTCTTAATCATTGAAATGCCATGAAACTCCTGTCATCGCTAGAATGATAAATGAACTAAGCCCCACATGAATTTCTGGATCCAGTGATCCCTCAATCTGGTAAAAATTGTTTTGCAACTTTCGACCAACTTCAAGGCTCGATCCATACTAATGATGTTGGACACTGCATGAACACCAACCATCACGAGAGCCTTGTTATGGTGTAAGACAATTTTAACCTCAGACTCTCGTGACGGTTGGCGCTCAGTGCCAAATTCATTAGTAATGAGCCCGAAGTTTGGTCGAAAGTCCCGAAGTAGTATTTGATTTTTCCAGAATAAGGGATTGCTGGATCCTGAAATTCAGACATGGCATAGTTCATTTATCATTCTAGCGACGACAGGAGTTTTGTGACAAAAAGTGAGATTTTGGAGATGAAGATTGTAGATGATTGTGGCAGAAGTCTTTGGAGATTCCAGCCTTCTCTCATTCTAGGTGGTCAGCTGAGGTGAATGAAATACTCCTATAAACACCTAAAAATGGTTCCAAGAGAAGAAAACCCACAAAGGAAACAACATGGAAGCGAAAAGGTATGTTCATTTGTACATTATACACAATTTGAAAGGATTTATAAAACCAGCCCACTCATACATGTATCTTCTCTCAGTCATATTTTCAAACCCATAGATTGAGCTGCCTGTGGGTTAATTTACCCACTTTAGAAAATAATAACAGTGATTGTGTAATTCTTTAAATTTAAAAATCGAATTTAAATCATATTTCATATTAAATCATCATTCATTGTCCTTATCTGATAAGTTTGCTTTTTAAAATAGAACATCATTCAGTGAAATAAAGCCATTTCCAATAAAGTTATTTCCCACCATTGTAACCACAGGGAGCCCATTCTCAACACAGAACTCCCAACTGCAGTAATCTTGAACGTTTGTGTAGTGTTATTTTTGAGTTTTACTTTACAGAATTGCTATGAATCATGAATCTGTTGCTAATTCTAAACAGTTTTTTTTATGAACAAATGAGTAGTAATTGTCAAGAAAATAATACAAAAATACAACTTTAAAGCATACAAAAATGTAAGATATAGTTTTTATATGTATTATTTTTCTTCTGTTGATGGTAAATAGGTGTGTGAATTCTTGAGAAAAAGAGGAGTCAGTGAAGATGTAATACAAAGGTTTCAAAGAGAAAAGGTAAGAAAGTTCCACAGTTTTATTTTAGCTGTTAATTTTTTATGATATTAATATTTGGTACATGCACTGTATGCTCTACATGTACAATGTAGCTTAATTACTTACTTCCTTCTTAGCATTTTCCGTTACCTTGTTTTGAAGCTTCATAATGAGGCTTCCCAACCAACTTCACAAATCATAATCATATATAGTCACCAGTTATTTGTGTACATAACTCTGTGCCAACATAATTAACAATATTCTTTATTTGGTGACTATATACCATCACAAATTATATGCACGTGCAGTTAGTAAAGAGTAAACATATATCCATACGATAGCCAGTAGTGCTCGATATTAAAGTGCCTATCACCCTTTTGCAGTTTTGATAGCTTATGAATCTCAGAAAAGTTTTGAGTACTTCTGTGAAGAAAGTTTTGGCTTAAAGTGAATACGTTATGTTCTACGCTTGTTTGAAATCGTGTAAATGTGACCTTTCCTGACCCATGACCGCGTAAGTAAAAACCTGGGTCGAAACCTGGGTAGACGTCATCTCATTAATGCATTATTCTCCATGGCGCCTTTTTATAACAACAACATCGATGCATAGGAAATATACACAGTTTTGGAGTTGTTAGTAAAGAAAAAAGTCATTTGAGTCAACATGTTAAGTATTTCTTCAAATGATTGCAAAGCCGAATTAATTATATGACGTCAAGATGACGTCTACCCAGGTTTCGACCCAGGCTTTAACTTACGCGGTCATGGGTCAGGAAAGGTCACATTTACACGATTTCAAACAAGCGTAGAACATAAAGTATTCACTTTAAACCAAAACTTTCTTCACAGAAGTACTCAAAACTTTTCGGAGGTTCATAAGCTATCAAACTTGCAAAAGGGTGATAGGCACTTTAAGGTTTTTGGCTTGTTTCCCCAAGACCAGGGTGTGCCTTTTATTTTATAATATGCCTTTGTTGTGTTTAGTTGTCCAGGTAAATAAATTACCTGCCTGGTTTAAATTTTTAATTGCCCTGGACAAGTGGGAAAGCATTAATGTCGAGCCCTTGCCAGTCCATCTCGTTATAGTAGTAATTTTGATATTGTGATGGATGAACTTCCTGCACCTATGCCACATTGATATCTTTACTAGAGTTTTCTAGTCACTAAAAATATTGTTGGTCATATTTAATTTGCAATTATCAAACTCATTGATAATTCATGAAGCAAAAACAAAGGAAATCAATGTGCAATAGGATAGTGATCTGTAAATCTGCTACAGATTCGTTCTGATTTTCATAAACATTTGCTTAAAATCACCGAAATAACTGAAAAACACTACTGTATATACATCTAGACATTTGATAAGTCATCTACAGAATTCATCAGCCCAGCTTTATGGGATTTACAAACTCTCATTAAATTTTGTAAATCCAATAAAGCATGGCCACTCATTCTGTGTCTATTACATATTAGTATAAACCAACTAGTGGACTATTACAAATCCTGCATTCTGATTGGCTACCCTACTATAGGTCTATTTGTGATAGCCCATGGTTGAGAAAAACCGCACGTATTTTCACGAAATAATAACATTTTTCAACTTCAATTTGTTTCTTTCTATTATTTTCTACTGTCCGACTAGTTAGTTTATACTAAAACAATTAGACCTCTCGCCCTCATGGGCTACGAGTTAAATAGCCCATTCGGCTGCGCCTCATGGGCTATTGACTTGTAGCCCATTCGGGCTGCGGGTCTAATTGTTAAATGGTGTATGACCAATGATAACAATTCTATTGCTTAATTAAAACACTGTTTTCCTGTCGGTATTACGTGAAACGAATGTAATGAAAAGGCATCAGTTTGACTAGGTTTTTTCATTGAACACACATAGTTGTAGGTTTTGTTTTCAATGTCTTTTTTTACTGTTTAATAAACGAGCAGCAGTGTTTTATCAGGTTTAAAACTCGAGGGTGCAGCCCGAGAGTTTTAGACCTGATAAAACACATGCTGCGAGTTTTTTAAACGGCTTAAAAAACGTCTAGATTTATAGAGTCGTGCAATTCAGTTATTTTGGCGATACGACTATTTCGGCTGAGAAAATCCAAGTTAAAGTTTATGTAAATTAGGATGAAATCTTTATCATATTTAAAGATCGCTTCTCGCCCGATGATTTCCTTTGTTTTTGCTTCATGAATTATTCATGAATTTTTTAACTCTATATTATAAACATGTAATCACATGAGTCCTCGTAGAATTAATGATAAATTTCACTTGTGTTTTCCAAGTTTGCAAAATTTTACTCGGCCCCATGCAATTACTTATACCAATTCCATTGGGACTGTGAAGCGAAATTGACATCTTTTTTATTTCAAATACTGTCTTGCACCTTTTGTTAGATTTTAAGTTTACAGTAAATCTCTTTCAAACA
The DNA here is from genome assembly GCA_030867875.1 of Actinernus sp. WN-2022. Taxonomy (NCBI): domain Eukaryota; kingdom Metazoa; phylum Cnidaria; class Anthozoa; order Actiniaria; family Actinernidae; genus Actinernus; species Actinernus sp. WN-2022. The sequence continues at coordinate 59,097,000 of JAOWCC010000019.1, forward strand.
TAAAACAGGAAGCACACTTTTTTCTTCAAACTGTCGAAAACTCGATTATATACATGTAACATATTTTTTGTCTACACTTTTAAAGAAACCCAAGACGACTCGAGTGATATGGAAGTGAGGCAAATACAAGTTAGACGAGATGAAATTCTAGCCGATGTTCTGAAGTTGTACGAGGATGATCCCTCCATAAGCAATTGCAAACTGAACGTTCAGTTTGTAGGAGAACAAGGTGTAGACTTCGGAGGCCTAACTGAAGACTTGTTCTGTTCATTTTGGGAGGCTGCATTCGATGAATACTTCGAAGGCGATGTTGTGAAAGTTCCCTTGGTATCTCCAACTAGAATGTCTACTAGCAAGCCTGTTTTACAAGCACTTGGACGCATACTCAACCACGGTTGGAGACTCACCGGGAAAGTACCAGTAAGGTTTTGTGAAGCTTCTTTTATTTCATTGCTTCATGGCGAAGAAGCAGTCCCAGATGATGTGCTAAAGAGATCATTTCTGTGGTACATAAACCAGTTCGCGAGGGACATCATTTGTTCTGTTTTGGAAGGAGGAAGGGGTACAAGAAGCTAGATGCTGTGTTTGGTCTCTACCAGAGGTTTTCTATGCAATGTCTGCGTGCAACATCAGAGGAAACAATGCATAAGCATATTCTCGCGATGGCACGATATGAATTCATACACAAACCAATGGTCCTGTTATCGTGGATGAGAAGCGGAATAGCCGAAGATAGTATCGTGAATCTCAAGCAGTATCTCCCGATTCCGAAAATATCCAAGATGTACGAAGAACTCTCACCGACATGTCAGAAGGTTTTACAGAGACTAAGCTCAGAATTTGAGGATCTGAAGCCCCAGGAGGAACGCATATTCAATTTTTTGACCATTTATGTCGGTAGCATGGACGGCGATCAACTACTGAGATTTCTCCACTATGTGACAGGTTCCACAACTACTCCACGTGGTAAGGGTATAAAAGTGTGTTTCAACACTGCCCAAGGTGTGACCCGTGCTCCAAGTGCTTCTACTTGCAGTAGTACCTTAACCATTTCAACTACATACGAAAGTTATGCACAGTTTAAGAAGGAATTTAATCTAGTTTTAAATAACAATGAATCATTTGAAATGAGTGTGGTTTAGCTATCAGTACAGTAATGTACAGTGGAAGTACTGTTTCTATACCATTACATTTAACAATTATTTACCGATGTGGAGGTGAATAGTGGAGCGGCGAGGTAAATATCCACCACTATTCACAGACACTGAGGTGAACAATTGTTTTAGTATATACCACACTAATAATAACTAATAGTTATTATTCATCTGGTTTCCCATGAAATCGAACAGCTCCAAAATGTTGTAATTATATAGCTGTTCTCATTTGCATTAACGACAGTTATTATAACCAGCTATTAATCATACATGTATATGGCATGGATTTTGGTTACAAAGTCACGAAAGACCTACATGTCAATTCGCTACTGCATGATTCTTGCCATAGTGTGACTTCTGTTATTGGCATTGTTCGATTGTTGTTAGAACAAAAGTTTTGTTTTTGTAATTGTTAATGAACCTGTTAGCCCTTACATAATGAAGACATTATATCCGTGGAAAGGATTTAGCACTTAATTTTAGCGCTATTTTTTTGGTGGATTTAGTGGCAGCACTCGACATTGCGGCTTTTGTAAGTCTTGGATAACGGTATGCGCAGAACATGCTTAGTATTTTAAAGGCGAACTTACCCTTAAACTGATCAACCCAACCACTATCAGACAGATGTGTTCCGGCGGAAGAAATCTCCGCTAATAAAGCTAGCTTGTGTGGCGGCTCAATTCAGTGCAAATGTCCTCATATCGTACGTACGTCACATGCACCAAGGATCGAAAACAATCACACCAATACGATGATCCGCAATTACTAGAAACTGTTAGTCCAGATTTTCAATGCTGGGAACTAATTTATTCCCCTACCGGTGCCACAAATAACAATAATTGAGCCGTCTGACATAGCGGAGATTGTGAAAAAGGTTTTCAGATTTTCGTTTCTCCGACTTACCACAAGTCGACTACTTTGAAAGCTACTTTAGTACTTAGTTTTCGGCGTAAAATACTGGAGCCCCCTCGCGAAGCGAGAGGGCGATAGGGAGCGACGAAGTCGCGGCGGTTTCTGAAGTAAAAAATCAACGTATCTCATAAACGGAGAAAGTCTATCCGACGCACAACACAGACAAATTAAACATAACTTTTTTTTCGAATACATCTTTTTATAGTTGTCAGGTTGATTTAGGGTTCAGTTCCTCTTTCATAGTTAATGGTTTTCCTTGTAATAATTACTGTTACAAGCCATCGTTACGATTGGTTATTCCTAGTTATTTGGACATTGACATTCTCCAGCAGTGTGATTTGTTTTTGATAGTCTGAGTACAAACACAAAAGCCGTGCAACATTTTGCAATAAATAATACTTAATAACCCCAGTTAAATAATATGTAGTTATATGCATTACACTAATGATTTCGCACTATCTAGATCTGCTAGTATGTCGCACTGTACTACTGATGCCTGGATATCGCTATTCATAAAATATCGAAGAACGCGGAGTTGTATATAATTATGTTTAATTACTCTTGGATGATGTCAACCGGCATCTCAAACGTTCTGTAGTTTGAAAGTGTTCTTATAGCTTTACATTTTTCTGTAAAAAAGACACGATTCGTGAAAAATAAAGATCTGAAACAAGTTTCCAATACTATTTGTTTTATATTTCATGTCATATATCAAACATAGCGCCGCAATGGGCTTCTATCGCACGGCGGCCATGTTGAGTCCCAGGAGAATAAAAACCTTTCGTCCGGTAAACTCGTTCTGAAACCCACCAGTGCGAGGCTACCGGGGCCAAAACTATTGTTTTATCCAAGATGGCCGAACTGCGATAACAGCCCATGGCGAACTCGTGGATGTAACATGTGCAGAGATGTTCACAGTTTAACTTATTATTGCTGTTGTGATAGCCTGTGTAGCCTGTGAAACCACGTGAACGATGACGTCATTGTTACGACTCGCTAAATTACGTTAGTGACCACATCACCACTAAGTGATATTGGGGAAACCCACTATCATGCCTGTCAAAGTTTGAGCTGCCTGTAATTTGGCTCAGCTTGGGCTCGTATACCTACTTAAAATCACGTGACCGATGATATTGAGCGAGCGTGTTAGGCATGAAAACGTACAAGGGTTTACGTCACTATAGGCGGGACCCAAATGAGAATGCGTACTGGTTTATCGCTCGAGCACACATCTACATGGTAAAATATTTGGTCGCTAGTATAAGTACCCTGACGCTCACTTTATAGTTAGTAGCAAGAGGCTAGGGGATCCGACGATGAGGCCTTGATCAACGTCAATTCCAACAGCAATGTTGCACATTGATCTTCAATAGACCGATTTATCTTGTACATTTGTTATCCCAATTCAGATCATGTGACAGCTCTCCAGAGGATTCAGTGCATTGATATCCAATTACCAGAAAAACAAGAACATTCATTTTTACTCAAGAGAAAAGTCAGGTGACCTGAATTGGGACAACAAATGTACAAGCTAAATCAGTCAATTAATAATTAAATGAAATATGGATTACTCTTATCTTATCAATTGCCATTCCAAGCATTCTATTGTGGTAACATGTTAATGAGCAAGTGAGTAAGCGACACGATTTCCCCGATCACCGCATAACTCATTCCTGCACATGCGCACATCCACGATTTAAACATGAAATGAAGCATTTTACAGGCTGCTGGTGAGAGTCGTGATAAAAGTTCAAATCTTTCAAGAAATAAAGTACAAAGTCAAAATAATGCTCTCAAAGTCGCAATTCTGATTCTCAGTTTGATTTCACCCGTATACGCTAGAGTGATTTTACTTAACCCGTGAAATAGATAGTAGCGTATTACACACTATTACACTAATTATTTTGTTCTCTTTTGTGTTTACCTTAGTATTACACACTAACTAATAGTTTCTGTTTCACCGAGGTCAAGTAAAATCACTCTATTATCCGGGCGTGGAACAGATACAACGTTTTTGACAACCTAAATGGTTATTATATTATATAAGTGAAATTAAAGACCGAGGGCGTACAATAAAATAACAGCGCTAAAGGGTCTAAATGAATTCACCGACGTAACACACACGAAGGGACAAGTCCCTGGGACTTGTCCCCTCGTCTGAACTAGGAAAAATATTGTCGCCGGCACAAAATTATATCCCCGGGACTTGTCCCTTCAAATCAAACTGGTTTGAATTGAGGGGACAAGTCCCGGTGACAAGTCCCGGTGACAAACTGACAAGATTTTTCCTAGTTCACACGAAGGGACTTGTCCCTGGGACTTGTCCCTTCGTGTGTACGCAACAAGGGATTTGTCCCCGGGACTTGTCCCTTCGTGTGTGCCGACCTTAAATGAAAACCTGATCAACTGTTAAGTCTCAGTGTCATTGACGCGACATGCGCAATTTAAAAAGCGAGCAACGGAAGATATCTCACGTGTAAGGCGCTAGCGAGACATTAGGACTTAGCTGAAACGCAGGCTGATGTTGTAACAGGACAAGGACTACGGTTTGAACATCAGCAGGGGAGACCGGGGCTGATTAGGAGGTTTTTATTCTATTCATCCCCGGTCTCCATGATAATGTTCAAAGCTGCCTCCAGCTATTAGAATCGGGTCTTTAGCAAATGAATGTACCAAGACCGCTGAAAAGGGTGTGTCAAGTCTATAAATTGCGTATTATGCCCTGATATTTCTGTCATTTGAGTTGGATCACCCAGAAGGACAAAAACAATGGGAACCGTTTCAGTATCACGGCAGCCGTACAGTAACCGTTCTGCAAGTCTGAGCTGTTGGCTTGCCCACTCATACTGACAAAATCCGTTCTATACCCTTTCCACTTACAAGTGTCCATCGATCGCATCAACCAGGAGTGTGATTCACAAAGCATAAGGCATCATTGTATATCTCCAATAGCTGAAAGTAATTCAATGTAAAGATCCAGGCCCTCGTGGGGAGTGTTTGGCATTTCAGCACGTTTTACCTCCATGATGATGCGTGCTAGATGTTCAAATGCATCTGCAGCTTCTGTATTTGCCAGTTCGCAGCACATTTCTTCTGCTACGCTGATATCAGTTTCCGAAACATATTCGAGGAATGAAACAGCGCCAGTGAGTTCGGGAAGAAAGAACAATGTATCTGGCCGACCGGGCGGCGAGGACACTACATTAGATGATGGTCGTATTCTGTGGAGATTCCACTGCCTTGCGGTACCTATCAGTTCTTGCTTCAGCAAAGACATGAAACAAAATCTAAGGCACGCCACTTGAATAGGTTCACTCTCATTATATATCCCCTCGTCCTTGATATCCTTAAAGAAATTTATCCACCAGTCAGTTAAAGTCTTTCGAAGGAACCCCCACCACGCCTCTATTCTCTGGTTGGATACTGATTGCCCATAGATAAAACTGCTCTCGCCAGAAAGCGCATCGTTGGCATCGATTCTGAAGAAACGTTGAATAGCTGCAACGTTAACATTTTCCGTTCCTTTATCGGCACGAATTATATGGGGAGTGCGCTTTACCTTCTTAACACATTCTAGGAAATATGATGCAATAACACGAGGATTATTGTTGGATGCTCCGACCTCAAGCCACATACTAATACCCATCAATCGGCTGTACCCATCAATCGCCCCATGGATACAAAAACCATAAGGTTTCAGTTTGTCATACCCGTCAATATGCCAGATATAGTTCGGTCCTTTGCTTCGATATTCCCGTCTTTGTAGCTTATGTCTTCTTCGCTGCTCTACGCCAATGGGGTCAAGAGTCTTTAGAATTCTACGAACAGACTCGATCAACAACCAAACCAAATCGTTGCCTGAGCCTTTGATGCATTTGGCGGTATCCCAGCAACCTTCCACTGCCTTCAAGCTCTCTTTCGACTGCTGTTATTACTTCAGTTGGAGAGCTATGGTTCCCTCTCTTGTACAGGCCACTCGAGTTAAGAATTCGCTTAAGCTGACGAACGCTAATAGAAAAACCATGACCACGAAAAAGAAAGCCTTGAATCTCATAATAACCAAATCCAATTTTAAAATAATGTACAATTAGTGAGTTTCTGTCAAGATTACCAGACTGCGCGAGAACAGGAATATAAGAATTCATACCACTGATCATAAGTCCTCCATCCATATTTCAATTCCGTAAACTTTACCACGATTGCATCACGTGATGAACCACGTGTATACTTAGAACTTTGGATCCGCAGTTACAACTTTGGATCCGTAGTTACAACTTTGGATCCGTAGTTACCACTTTGGATCCGCAGTTACGACTTTGGATACGTAGTTACGACTTTGGATCCGTAGTTGTCAATTTGGATCCGGTTACAACTTTGGATCCGCAGTTACCACTTTGGATCCGCAGTTACGACTTTGGATCCGTAGTTGTCAATTTGGATCCGCAGTTACAACTTTGGATCCGCAGTTACCACTTTGGATCCGCAGTTACCACTTTGGATCCGCAGTTACCACTTTGGATCCGTAGTTACGACTTTGGATCCATAGTTACAGAATTTCCAAAAAAACTACCTACTTACAATGGCACTAATGGGCCACCGTGTTTGGCAGCATCCGGGTCATGTTTGGTAACCCGATCACAAGTATGTCATGCACATTTTTGGCGCTCAACGTTAACCTCAACCGTCCTCTTCACGTGAAGTTTGTCGGTTCAAGTTCGTCTCTGTCTTTTGCTGTGGTTTTTGCATTATCAACCGCTTTCTTTTAAATAACAATCTCCAGGATTCCTCGACAATCGAAGGTAAGTGTAGTGTTGTCAATTTGGCTCAGAAATTAAAGCACGTCGTAGAATCGATTTCAGTGTTTATACATGTAGTGTTAATATTTATGTGCAATCCGCGCAAATTTTCGCCACTTCTGATGATGGGGAATGCATGCATCTGTTGAGTATTAAAATCAGAATGTGAAAAAGCACTAAATTATTTGATTCAGTATGTCAAAACCATAGATAGATATATTCATCAGACATTACTCTACATGTATGTCTGTGTCAAATAAGTACAGTATCAGCAGTATGTTGAATCCACGTATTAAAACATTGAAATCGCAGTTGTAAATAAATAAATTTATACCGTTATCATCGGCTAGATTGCAGAATTCGAAAGATCACTTGGTGTATTTATGACTCGTTGTATGAATGATTTGGGGTTGAAAATGGGTTTCATGGTTAGGTTTTTAGAAGGTTTCCAAGTGGTGGGGTATTCTGCAATCGCTCCGTTTGCCCTTGCCCCATATATATGTCAATGGTTTTTCATTTTGCCTTTATATAAGGCTAGAATTCCTCAATCCCCAGGCGGTAACCAACCGAGCTATTATAAGGGAAGTCATGAACTGCCTACGTATAATGGTTTGGTCTGCATATTAAAGCTAAAACATATATCAATAATCAACTTTAATATTCCAGGTTACAAAATTAGTGTTCATTCCATAATTAGCACCCTTTTGTTTTCCTCTTGCTATAGCAAGGAGTAACAATTACATTATAACCCCCCACTTGTACTCCTGACTCTCTCGGTATATAAACCAGAATATAAAATAGGTACCTATAGTTTATTTCATTATTTTGAGTATGCTTAAAATAGATAATTGCCCTGTCAATCATAATCCTTTGTGTCATAACATATATACTCAGCCCACATGCTCGTAGGATCAGTTACATTTCGGAGTGGTGGTGTGTACACTGATGCATGCTTGTAGTTTTCAACCCACCCACCCTCCCTTTAGAATACCATTATATTGGGTAAAATAGTTATTAGTTTCCTATATACATGTATGTATGCGTCCAGAGGAGTTATCTTGTTTGGACTTCGGGTCCTGTCTTTCATCCTATTATCTTGTAAATTGTTACATTATAAACTCTTGGCCAAACACAGTCGTACAAGTTTTGTTTGGGTGATGCATTGCACAAGGGGAATTAACCAAGTGGGATATGTTTATATATACAGTGTATACAAACAGAGAAATGGTTCAAGGAAAGAATCTTACCGGAGCCATGGCAAGCAACATCTCAACAAGGAGATAGTGGAAATCATTATTGGTAAGTTAAAATAATGTGCCCTGACTTAGGTACCAGCCATTATTTAATGGTAGTACAGGGATGGAAAATATGAGTTTTGTTCCTTAATTTTTTCAATCCCTGTAAAATTGATCCCTGAAAATTTCAACACCCTGTACGACTTCTAGCCCAAATTTTGTTACCCCTGTTAATGAAACCCTTTCATTTCTTTGTTTAAAAAAATCTTACCCCCTTCAGGTTTCCAATGCTTTTTTCATACTCCGTATGGTTTTTGTCCAATCTAGTACTCCCTGTAAATATTTATTTGACCCCGTTCCTTAGTAAAATCATTTTACTTAAAGGGGCCGTCTCACCCACAGTGCTTAGCGCGCTCACATAGCATAGCGGCCATTTTCGATGCCATCGAAATCCAGAGTTTTATGGTAGTGGTTATACTGTTCTCTACATCTCTGTCATCCTTCCAGCTATCGTCAAAAAGATTATACTAGGTTGAACCTTTTTTATTGCACTTCCTCTTATTTAAGTGTTTTAAATTATTTGGTCTTGTAAATTTTAGTTTTATTTCAGGTGGCCGTAGTTCTCTGATGGATGCTAGTCTCATTCGTCCTCAACGAAAGGAAACAATTGTCCGTTTGTGTCCACGATTTCCACCTACAACATGGAGAAGCTATTCTGACCATTAATCTTTATATGTAAAGATATATTAGCGCTTAGTTCGAGTATCTACTATCGTTCAGCCGATTTGGGTTTTTGAACAGCGTGGCTGGCTTACGCGACCACAATTTGCAACAAGACTCCACTTGAAGAACAGTTTCCTAAAATCATTTTCAGGGCTTTGGCTTGTGGAAACAGGCCCTCTCTCTGGTTTCGAAGGTCGGAATTTGAGCTTTTAGACAGTACTTTTGCCGAGATTTTCGGATTCACCGGGTTGATCATTTGAAGTTTATACGTCTCGCACGAAAGCCGCCAAGACTGCATGATAATAATTTCCTATTCAAGCGAGCTGTTATTCGTTCACTGTTCTCTCTTGAACTGGTTCTCTGGCACCAGCAACGAGATTGCCTGCTAGCAGATGATCTCTATCTCTCTCTGCAGGGAAAATAAAACCGAGGGGAGAAACCTCTCTTTTCATAATTATTAGTATTCTCTGTTTATAGTACTGATGACAGGGTTCGCGCGGAAGCGACGGGTGAGCGGTACGGTAAAGTCAACAAAATAATATAGGCAACGAAACTCCGCTTGGTCGATCCGAAAAGAATTGAGCAATTTCCTAAAATCATTTTGAGGGCTTCGGCGTTCAATTTGTGGAAACAGGTCTCTTTCTCTGGTTTCGAAGGGTTTTCACACAGTGATTTCGTCGAGATTTTCGGATTCATCATATCGATCAAAGTTTATACTCGCACGAAATTTGACAACAGAGCCGCCGTGATAATAATTTCCCATTAAAACAAGCTGTAACTCTCTTGAACTGGTTCTCTGCTACTGCCAGCAACGAGATTGCCTGCTAGCAGTTCTCTCTAGCTCTCTCTCTCTGTCTGCAAGTAAAAAAGGACCGAGGAGAGAAACCCTAGAGAAACCTCTCGCTTTCATGATTATTAGTGTTTATACCCGGAGAGTGTGTTCTCTGTTTATAGCAGCGACGCGTGAGCGGTGAATGTTATAGTACAGCCAAGTACTGCTGTATAACACTTTGTTGACTTCACATTCAACTTGTAAGGTACTATTTAAGTTTCATCAAGGTCATCCATGTTCAAATCAAAATTATCATGTCACCAACATAAAGAATACGTTTAGCTCGTGAGGTTCCCGCCGTGATAGACAGGGCCCGGTTCCTGAAAGCCAGATTAGCGCTAATCCAGAGTTGATTACCATGACAACTAATATGTTTTGTTGAGAGTTAATCCGGGATTAGCGCTAATCGGGCTTTCAGGAACCGGGCCCAGGGGTCAAAGTCCCGGATATAAACAATAACAAAAGCACGCTAAGCACTGTGGGTGAGACGGCCCCTTTAACCCTTCGACTACAAATAACTAAACCGGCCAAAATAAAGCATGTAACTGGAAAATATATTGCATCAAATCTAGACATGCAGGAAATACGATGTTGCAATGTTTTTTTCAAGGGATGAATTACTTAAAAGCAAGAGCTTATAATCAGCGATCGGTTGACTCCCCACTTTGGAGAAAAACTAATTTGTTTTGGAGATCTAATGTCTTGTTTCTTTGATTTTCACGAATTTTGAGAAGCCGAAAATCGGCTCAAAAAACCCTTCCCGTTCGCACTTGAAATCAAAATCATACACAAATTCAGCACTCAGTTGTTACAGTACATGTACCTTCTTTAATCTCTCCAACCACCACGTTTTTTTTGCACAAAACACCAAGCAACTGTGAAGCACGCTATATTTCTTTATGCTGCATTTCTCTCCATGTTTTCCTGCACCCACCTCCAGTTGCTTGCTGGGTAATGGACACAAAATTGACAAGGGCTCCCCCCTCTGGGACTCCTATGGTTTTTGTTAAATAAGTCTTTTACCCCTACAACCAAGAGCGGTGATTTGGACACAAGCTGTTGCTTTTAAGTGATAAAAACACATCCTAATAGGTTGAGCAGGGAGAAAAGATCACCAACTGCAGAATTTCAAGAATTTCATTAAATAATTTTTCCAGAAAAACACAGTGAAATGCCCTCACAAAGCATACATTCTGACTACACTACCAAGAGACATTCGTATATAGAAATAGTTTATTTAGGATTGTGTCAGTCAGTCGTACTGCTGAATAATATATATGCTGGTCTCCTGACAATGTCTACATGTGGTATAATATGATACAGCATATTATCCTAATTCGAAATGTGCCACGCCAGATACGAAAAACCACTAAAAAACCACTCTTTAGATGTGGCCAAAAATATGTGGAAACGTATTCCCCGACTAATGCAGTGGCACAGACCTCCGGGGAAGAGGTAAGCAGTCCTTAAAACGATATATCAAAGCTAAACGAAAAGTAAAAAGTACATTAATATTTGGAACCAATCACAAAATTTTAGCGCGACCAGGCTTGAATACTGACTACACGTAGAATGATCAATATTCCCCGCCAAACACTTAAATAGTAAGACTATATCCCTAGAGGATAACCCAACCTCTTTATCGTGCCATCAGAATATCAATTTCTGACTAATTCGTTCCTTTGTCACTCAAGCGTCAGAAATTACATATTCTGACTACACTACCAAGAGACATTCGTATATAGAAATAGTTTATTTAGGATTGTGTCAGTCAGTCGTACTGCTGAATAATATATAGAGACAAAGAAAGGGAATTGAATGGAAACTGTATAATCGCTAAATGCCAAGCATTTTGGAGACTAGAAGTCTAGAGTCTAAACTGTCTTCTACATAACCATCCTTGGCAGAAACAGTCTTCCATCTACCATGCCTCTGGAAAAGTCTATCATGAACTCCTGCATTGGCAGCCGCTGACGCTCCCCCTGCTCTTAGGGAATGAGTACTAAATTTAGAAATGCCTGGTACAATATCCTTAAAGGATTTCTTGAAATGCTCTCTTACGCTGGAATAACTAATAGGTTTATTGGTAGACACTAACTTATGTCCAGAACTGGTTTTGGACAGCGCTCTAAATATATACCGCTGACAGGACTCAGTGGACGTATGTTCCACAAATGTTAAATGACTTCAAAATCTTAACCGGACAAACATCACTATTTTCTCCTTCAGAGATAAGTACTTCGTGACCCTTACGGAGTTGGTCAGTTTTACTACTTTCTAAATTAATTGACACGTAACCACTATGAAAATTAATATCCTTATACTGTATATGTAGCACTTCGTCTGAAAAATCCTGAGTAAGCTAAGAAAAATATGCAAACGTTCCTTAATTCTAATAAATTTCCTAAATTGGATCTCTTAACTAACTGTTTCATAATATCTGCCGAAATAGGCTCTTTCTTATTAACAATACGCGTTCCTAGTAACCTCTTGGCTGCGTCCCTAATTGTATGGATCAACGGACTATTAGTGGGGGACGGTAACCCCGCCAAGCTGTGAGCCCATTGGATAGCATAAATGGCTGAATCTACTGCATTGCGAGAATGCGTAGTGTCTATTAAATGTTGAAGATACAAAGCTAAGTGTTGAGTCTTCGGCTGGGAAAGCTTGTATTTCTTCATTTGCACCAGCAAATACTTTCCATCGAATGAAAGACCTTCTGTAGGCGTATGTTGTCCCGGGGGCCTTGGATGAGGTCACGGTAGTCTTCAAACGGGAAGTTAAATTCTTCAGAGATGGATCTTTCACTTCATTAAGGTCTAACCAAAAAACATTGTTGAAAACATCTGAAAGAAAGTAAAAAGGGGAAAAAGAAAGAGAAATTGGGAGAATTGTTGAATTACTGCTACTGAACTTTTGGTATGGCAAAACCGGAAAACTCGATAGTCGCAGGTAAATAAACTATGGTACAAGAATATCATATAACACCCTTTCAAGAGTAATAGTTATCTGTGCCTTCTGGGGCTCAACATACCTTTACCCTCGGTAGGGTAATAAATCACACTTTACCAAACCGACATTACACTAAATTTGGGTGGTAAAATGCACTCGGGAGTCATAACACTATTAACACCTATTAATCACGGGTCATAAATAAACAAGCATGCACCACTCGGGGATACTACATTACTTATACCCATCACGCGGGTTATAAATAAACATACACCACAACATGGTAAAATTACTATTAACACCCATCGCGGGTCATAATAAACAAGCACCACTCTGGGGTACTACATGTACATTACTATACCCATCACGGGTCATAAATAACCATACACCGCTCGACGGTCGAACTGTCTACTACTAACACCCATCGCGGGTCATAATAAACAAGCACCACTCTGGGGTACTACATTACTTAATTATACCCATCACGGGTCATAAATAAACATACACCGCTCAATGGTAAAAGTAATTGAAATAAATAGCGGTAACTGAGCCTACAATTGTTTGAATTATAGGATCGATGAAATAACCAAAAACAATGCTGATGAACTAAACTAAGCGTGTACTAACTCAGGTTAATGGCTACTATAAAAGAGAACAAATGAGGTGGATAGAAAATTAGCGAAATTGAGTCAGTCATACCTGAAACGAATTATTACGCCGACTACCAACAGATGTCACATCTGCCCAACGAGGAGGTACAGAAACCACAGAGCAATACACGGTGACTTAAGCGATTTCGTACCAAACAACTTGTTTTTGGCTCACCCTGGCACAAACAAGTCGCCAATGTTGGTGAAATAACGCCAATCTTGAATGAACGAGTTGAGATGAATACCGTCATTGCATATAAGCGTCCAAAAAGATGCAGACTTCCACATGGGTAAAACTAGTGATCCTACAGCGTTGCAGCTCTTCATATGTCTGATAAGCCCAACTAGAGAAAAAGCATCTATCGCTTCTGGGCCCAGCTGATGAAACCTGGAATTGAACCTGGGCAATTTTTAGCATTATAATAACAGGCAAACCTATCGACGGAATGGGGACCCCAAAGGTTGTCAAGAAAATTGAAAACATGATCATTAATAGAATAATCATCGAAATCAATTATCTTACTGAGCTGATCAGTCGTACAATTCTGCTCGCGGCGAGGAATCCATATAACATCAAGCTTAATCCGGTACCGCGAGAGAAGCAGAAATATGTCTAACGCAAGTTGTTGTAGCTCTTGCTTTAACCATGCTCCCTGCTTGAATAACCTTAACAACATTCTGATTATCTGTATTCCAACTCACACTTTGACTGCTGAACTCGTTTGCGAATGTGGAAATAGCAAATTGCACCGTTGCGAGTTCTCTCCAGGTAGAAGAGTTTCCTCAATGGACCAGTTTCTGTGACAAACTTTGTCTGAACCCTGCACAAACGCTGCACATCCTGTAACTAAAGCGTCAGAAAATACGACGAAATTCGAAGGTATAGTTCTTGGCCAAAATTGAATACCATTAAGCGAATTAATGTTATCCTTCCAAAACAATAGCTCATCTCTAGCTTGATTATCAACAAACACAAGCGAATGCCAAGAGTCTCTTTAAGTTGATTACATAATGCAAATACCTGGTCATGATTTGCGTAACACTTCCGCAGCTAGCAGTCATCGAAATTATTTGACCCACAATAGAAGCCAAATTCCGAACTGGAATCGTTCTGGACTCGGAAATGTGTGTAAGAACAGCATCTAATTTTGTATACATAAAAATTAATCTCTCTTAAATCCAAAATGAGTCTTTTCTTGCCGAGTAGTATGGAAAGTGGGGGTTCTGGGACAGCACGGATTATATTGTTGAAATCCTTCGATGGCACCCTCATTCTCGTTGAACTTATTGTTCATTGTTGTATTTTGTCGTGGTTCGGGCGCCATCGAAGGATTTCAACAATATAATCCGTGCTGTCCCATAACCCGCCACTTTCTATACTACTACACTGAAAATGGACAACTTGAGCATCTATTAGAGGAGTGATTAGTATACGGTATATCGCCACCAATGGTATTAGCGTATATTCTTTACTCCACGATATTAACGTTTGTTGCCATCTTAGTACACATTAATACCGCACAGATTAGACAAACTCCTACCATACAGATTAGGCAAGCCCACGCGATTGAAGAACCTAAACGTAGACGCCACAACTAAGATACCACACGATGACTGAGATAGTAACTTGCGATTGGTTGATGCGAGGAAAGGACACGAAATGCATAAGGAAGATTTCGAAGACATCGAAGTACTGCGCTCAACATAACTTTCAGATTTCAAAAGGCGTCGACCTATTCGTCCCATGTCCAAAATGCGGTTGTGGTTGTCGTACGAGTTACGGGCTTTGCTCGAGATGTGGTGCAAGTGAACGTCGCCGCATTCATAATAAGAAGAACCAAGATATAAAAGATATAAAACCCGCTAAGGAGCCTAAAGAGTTGGCTACCCCTGCAGACATCCGCGAGTTCAACGAGATGTTGGCGGCCATACCTCTGATTAAGGTGGAACCGGAGAAAGATCCGGATGTGGCAGCCAACGAGGACCTCATCCGCAAGTTCAACGAGATGTTTATGGCCGCAGATCTAATTATGGTGAAACCGAAGAAAGGTTCGAATGTGGCAGACAAAGGTTTGAATGTGGCGGACAAGGCGGACAACGAGACCCTCATCCGCGAGTTCGACAAGATGTTGACCGACCTAAAGATCTGTGAGACGGACAACGAGGAAGATTAGGAATCACCACACGAAAAAAAAGAAAAAGAAAAGAATGAAGAGAAGTTGTCACGCGACCCCTCTTCATTCTTTTTTCTCCCCCCCCCAATTAGACGGTTGATACCTATAGTATATACAGCTATATTATGGACGAGCTTATTAGGTTGTTTGGTTCGGGAATTTGTGCAAGCCTACGTATCGAACCACAGTTGCATATTAACACCGGCGAAACATGTCCTGAATGTCTCTGTCGAATGGAAATACAAGGAACGGAATTTATATGTCCCACATGTGGTCTTGTTTCCGAGGCTGAATCATGTGAAGAGACGATCCATGTTGCTACTAGGTTGCGTATAGTAGGTCCGGATAGCTTTCAGTATCAACATGATCTAGACCGCGCAAGACCAAAGCAAAGCGACGACAAAGAATTGCAACGACGAACGATCATACGAGAACTGTTGGCATACAATACTGTTTATAAACAAAATTATGACCTCTCGTTTCCTACAAACGTATTAGGAATCGTAGCCGACGCATTCATTCAAGTGAAGAAAGTTTGTATCAAGCGTAGCTATGCTAAGAGAACTATTTTAGCTGCCATACTTTACCAGGCATGTATACAGTGCGGGTTCGTACGAACTAAAGGCGAGGTTGCTCGTTTTATGCAACTAAACAATAAAAGCATCTGTAGCGGAAATGTCTTTATACGTTCTCTATATGACGACGATAAGATCGATATAGACTTAGATGCCGATCGCATAGCTCCTCACATTGCAACGACTTTCGTTAAACTCGACCCCACCGGAGTACTAAAAGATGGTTAACAAATAGTCCACGAGATTGTTAATACAGCAATAGGAAACAATATAGGCACCAGCTCTATACTTCGAACTAAAGTCGTTGGAGCGAGTTACGAGGTGCTGCGTCGTTTGGGATCATACGTATCTCTTAACGATGTCATTAAACGATGCGATGTACATAAGGGTTAGGTCAAGCGTTTTGTTAAGGAGTTGTTTTCTTACCATTCCCACTTTGAGCCAATCTATACTAAACATGGTCTAACTAGCGATAGGGATTGACTTCGTAAAGTGAAAATAAGATCCACGTTCGTTTCTTCCATAGGAAATGTCGATTCTTACCCCACTAGGCTGCCAAGTTTTTCTAGCATTTCCTTTTGCACTTTTTGCTTGAGTTCGGCTTGAACCTGCTCCGCGCTTTTTTCATTCCCCGCAACCATCGAAGTCTCGCGATGAATTTCAGACCTCATGATCTCATACTTATCTGCTTCAGCCAGGATGAGACTGTATTCAGAGTCGGATATATTTTCATCACGTAGGGCTTTCGATACTAGATCGCGAATCGTATTAATTTTCGCCTTTGCCAACATAGTTGTCCTTTCATGTTTAGAAACCTTTATTCCTAACTTCTTAGCTCCAATGGTCGTAGATGCTGAAATTAATCCACATAGCCCACCAATAACTCCAAGTGGTAGACCAATCATTATTCCAACCCCGGTTAAAGATACTCCCAATCCAGATCCAGATAGAATCACAGATAGACCTCCCGTTACCACATGACTGCGATGCCATGGACCACACCTTCGTAGTGCCTTTCTTGAGTTTCGATATCCGAAAGCGTATCTCGGACTGTTTGTAGTCTAAAATCCTTTCCAGTGCCACTAACAAGCGATGGGTAGATATTCGGTGCTGTTGTAAGTAATTGAATCGAATCACCATCCATCGTACGTATACATATGATTCACTCAAGCTTCAACACGTAGCGAATAGGTCTGCCACGGAAGTCTATGGCGTTTCCTTTCTCATCACGAATCGTCAGGCGAAGACTGCTTCGTATCGTACCTAGAGCTTTGACATCTAGTGGGAGTAGTGAAGCATATGTTGATTTTGCGAATCTTTCGCCTCTGATCTCTAAGCTAGCTATAACTTGCGATCGTTTTCCATCGCGAATTGAGAAGCTAGAATCCGCCACATCGCAGTGGACATATACTGTGTAGATATCTTGGAGTACCATACTGTGGCCACCCACCGCGATTATCATATCATCTACCCCCTCTTTTTCGCCATCGACTCCCAATAGTGTACAGAGATTTCCGCTGAACCGGATTGGTTTCTTGACGTCTAGGATCCAAGCCCGCACCGGTGAGGTCTTGGTTTATGCTTGAATGCTTGCCATATCATGATGCCCTGCAACGACAAGGTGTGGAAACCCTATACCTGGGGTAGACCACCAGAACGAAGCCACCTTTTCTAGGTTCCGCCAACTGTTCTCAATAGTGATCTCGACTAGCGAAATATTGTTGATAAGAATAGGGTGATCGAAGTAGACAGTATGGTCAGATGATGTGGTGGTGACATGTAGGATCGCCATTATATATTGAAGGTATAACTGTATGTATGTATGGCTTCAATATGACAGATGCATGGAAGCGGTTCAAGTACCTATTTCCTAAGGCAGTACTTGGTTGGTTCGAACCAACTTCTGACAATGTCAATTTCAACTATCGTGGGATGTCCCACCGAGTGTTCACAGATGAAGGTCCTCCTACTAAGACAGGCGGAGGTAAGTTGGTGGGTTGGCTTGGTACGACGGGCAAGGCGCTTAGCATAGCACTCGGCGATAGAACGGTTTATGAGAGAGTACTATTTGCACGGAACCACGGAAATGAAAAGGTCGAAGTACTGAATGCCAATCTATTTGAGAAGTTCAAGAAAAGATACCCACATGCAGATTCTCACCAGTTCTATGCATCCACGGATATAGATGGGCCTGGCAAATATTCGACGAGTATTTGGTTTCGAGATGGGGATTCTAGCTATGTGGTCTACGGCGATGATGTCTCCAAGCTACCTGCTGCCATTCGAAAACGCATCGATAACGCATTGCAGGGGATGGTTGGTGGTTTCCCACTTACGTTGACACTAGACAAGAGTGTGAAATATCCTATTACGGCAATTCCTTCTATCGAACCGGCGCAAGATATCGATCTAACTAAACTATGGATATATGTTACACCAACAAAGAAGTTCAATGCGGGCGTTCCTAACATATTCAAAGAGACCGTTATAAACCATGTAACGGCAAAGGAGTCTCATGCGTGGTTATCAGGTCCGGATTTCAAATACTGGCCTCAACAACTTAATTTCGCAACGTGGTGTGCAACTTCTGGATGTGGAGTGTCGTTGTTCGACCCGGCTTTCGAAACGTATCCACCAGTCGTTCAGGGGTTCCTACGATTCCACACGTATTTCACAATACGAAGGATCCTTCATGAGCTTGGTGGTACTCATGGAGTGCCTCTACCTAATGACCATGCTTTCAAACAACTCGACAATCTCTATAGCAAATCAGCCCTTGAGAAATTATGCATCGAGTTTGGTATATCTCGAACACTAGACTTTCGATGGGATGGCTTAGGAGACGTCTACGTAAACTCTCATGGAAGAATGGTGAACTATACAGAGAAGTATGCACACAATACTTCGTACTCTGCGAAATAGCCTGGTGGTGACTTCAAGTTTCCTGAGTAGAGTCGTACAGACTACCAGTTCCCTCTGTCGTACATTAGCAATAACAACGGTAAACAATACAATTGGTTTACGCCACCAATCGGTAGGGGATTAACGAATGCTGGACTAGGTAGATTGAATCGATCTGTCGAGGCTTTCGGATATTGTATTCTAGGTGCTCAAAACGACCTTAACGAATCCATCATAGATAGCTTCAATGTCAAAGAAAAGTTTAAGAGCTTAGTCGAAGGCGCAATTCTCGAAAACGATTTAGTGGTGAGCTATGAAAACTATCTTACAGCCATACTACGCACACAGAAGAGATTGGATCTAGCAATAGCTATTGGCGTACGATTACTGCCAAGCAATCTTGAGTACTACCTTAGCAAGAAGGATGGTTATAGGAATCCAATCCCGAACGCCACGAAAGATATGGTATTAGGTGTAAACGATGTTAATGGAGATGTTCGCGAAACCAAATCCCCACCACCAGATATGGAAGGGGAGAAACGAAAGAAGCAATTACCACATAGCGCAAAGCAACAATTACCACATAGCGCAAAGCAACAATTACCGCGACGAATTCCACGTAGTCCTACTTCTCAGCACGAGACCAATCTAGCGATAGTATCCATTGCAGGAGCTGGAATCGCATGGACCCTATTTCGTTAACGCCGTTTGTATTGCTCTATCGTGATCACCACCACTGCTACGATGAATAACCAAACGTTCTCTGCTAATACTCCCAGGGCCTTACGAGCCATAGTGAATATAAAATTCGCAATTGATCCAATCATTACAGGTAGGATCTGTCCAAGTTTCTTTCCCATTTCTTTTAACAACCCACCAGTCGTCTTTAATCCCTTCTTTACTGCATCTGCCGCTTTGTCGATACCACCCTTTACTGGCTTCGGTACGGATTTCGATAACTGGCAAACTATAGTACTAACGATGACATCAATTGCAGTGGTAACTGCGAGAACGGTCATTCCGTACTTTCTGAAAATGTATTTGATCCTTTCACGTAGCGATGTACGTTCTAGTATGGCTTCTTCTTGGCGTTCAAGGAGTTCCCTTGCCTTACGAATGGAGATTAACTCCTTCTTAGCCACTTCTTTCTGGGCGTCGATCGATTCGGAATCTTCAAGGATAGATTCGTTATTTGCTTTCCGATCGGGGAGTTGTCCGTCTGCAAATATTACTTCATTGGTGGCTTCTTCATTATTTGGACCTAAGGCCTCTTTGAGAGAGCTTGGCATCCTAACGCGTAATTTCATATCCTTATCATCGCCGACGAATAGACGTGTAAATGGTCTTGTGCTGCCAAGTTCGCGAACTTTGATTTGTCCGTCTATTAAGGAGATCTCTATGTTATGTCGAACGCCCGCATCCGGACATTGTCCCTTTACCATGTCAACCAGCATTTCCTTTGCTGAATCTTGAATGGTTTGTTCGAATGTGAATCCTCGAAGCGGGTCATCACCTCCTATGGCATAGTCGTGTAAATCATCCATGGTAATCATTTCACTACCACCAGCTTCATCTTGACCACCACCCAATATGCTAGCTAAGAATCTCTTATTTGCTTCATCTTCTCGTTGTCGTCGGTCTTCTTCGTCTTGTCGTCGTTGATCATCTTCATCTCGTTGTCGATCATCTCCATCTTCATTTCGTTGTCTATCAGCTGCATCTTCATGACCCACATCAACGTCCATGTTCAACATAACTACATATCATGGTATATTCAACATGATATCATCGACGTTGATTCCTAGACAAGCACGAAGGGAGCCTCTTGCGCTCAAAGCTCAACGAACCTTGTATAGGAAAACTTTCACTCCATCATCTATTAATCCGGGCGAGACTCTATATGTAGAAGTTCCAACGCTAGGAGAAAGCATCGTATTGGTACCTGGTAGCTTAGCGCTATTGGGCGACATCGTATTGTCTGGTGGACACGTCAATAACCGAGTTGTTAACAACGTTGGACGATGCTTGGTCATACATAGAGTCTGTAAGATGGGAGCTGAAATAATAGAAGACATTGCCAGGTCAGATCTCCTACAAACGTATTCCGATGTATACCTATCTACACAGGAGAGAGAATCGAGAGTGCAACAAGGTATCCAATTAGAGAACGTAAATAAGCTACGATCTAAGGCTGGCGATGCAGACACTTCGGTCGCTGCCGATAACGCGCTCCTAGCTGCGTATGGTTCCAAATATAGGATTCCGTTAGATGTCGATATTCTGACACAACATGGAGTTCTATATCCACATGCCCTAGGAGATACTATTTCATTCGAGTTGACTCTAGCGCGCGCCATCGATATAATCGTTGGATCGGATACGACAAAGATAGGCACATACAAGCTTAGCAACATCCAGTTAGAATACGAAGCAATCAAGAAACGCTGGCTGGAAAGGCACTTCACAAATATGAAATAGGTACTGCATTCCTATACGATCACGCTGTTCACTTCAAGACAGTACCTATCGCCAAGGCATCAGACACTTTGGTATCTCAGAATATCAATGTTCCACGACGATCATTTGCTGGACTACTTCTACTATTCGTAGATCCACGTACCGCTGGTTCACGAGATAGCGAATCATTTTCGAATCCCGATATCTTGAAGATAGAAGTTGATGTCAATGGAGTTCCAAATAGATTCTTCCCAAGCGGTATGCTACCTCCAGATTTCTGGGAGGCCGCGAAAGGATGGTTTGCTACATCCAATACTTCCATGACTCCAACAAAGTTCTACAACAATAGATTCGCCATCCTAGTCGATTGCCGCACAGCAAAGGATTCCACAGTTCATGGCGATGGAATGGCACAAACCGGCGGTGGAAAGGATATCGACATTCGCATACATAGAACTGCAAAGGGAAGTGGGAATGTGAACATGCACATCTATGTCCTTGCAGATGCTCAACTCATGGTATTGAACGGATCACTGCATAGTATAACAAAAGATCGTACCATAATGGAAGCAGCAATTGGAATGACCATTTTCGGGGCTATTTTGAATGCGACGGCATTTACTGGTGGTGGTATACTAGCTAGAATGATTGGAAAGGATGATATCAATATAGAACGGGAGACACACGATAGGGCCAATGAAAGACAAGAATCTGAAATGGCAGCATATAGAATTGAACGTCAAAGACTATACGACTTTGCACAAGATCAGGAAGGTCTTGAACGCAATGCATACAACGTCCAAAGAGATACCAACAAAGCCTTTGTGCAATCCGATAAGTTACGTAAAGCGCTTAAACGGCTCAAAGAAATGAAAGAACCCCGCTTATCTGACTACTATCGACCCTCGGGCGATCAGAAGACTGGCGAGTTGCTATATGTAGGTGGTGGAATGCTGGGCGCTGGATATGCTATTAGTCGATGGCTATAGCTATTGCTACTACTACGCTACTACTAGGTACTACTACGCTACTACTACGCTACTACTAGATACTACTAGGCTACTACTACGCTACTACTACGCTACTACTAGGCTACTACTAGGTTAGTGGTGGGATGCTAGGCACTGGATATGCTTTTTAAAAACGAGAATTGTTACGTTCGACGAGAGTTTTTTATTCCTTCTTCCTGCTTGTTGAAGGTTAGAATACATAGATATATGGATGCTAAACTTGCGAATATCTTCTATGGTCCCATGGGCTATTGGAAAGGTCACGCTGCAATTGGCAAACTATCGGTGACAGCAAAAGTATCGGAAGACGTAGCTAGGAGTTGGTTGGAAAGGCAATCTATGTGGCAAATATACCTTCCACCACCAAAGTACATTCCACGACCACATTGGACTGTATCGAAACCAAATGAAGTTCATCAAGCTGATTTGATATTCTTACCCCACGATCGACCTGGGCGTGGACGAAAGCTATATAAGTATGCTTTAGTGGTAATCGATGTGGCTTCTCGATATAAAGAAGCTGAGCCCTTAGCATCTAAGGATAGTGGTGAAGTTGCTACTGCATTCGAACGAATCTACGAACGTAGTCCATTAGAATGGCCAAAGACTTTGCAAGTAGATCCTGGTAGAGAATTCATGGGGCGTATGTCTGAAACCTTAGAACTACGTGGTACGAAAGTTCAACGAGGTGAAGCTGGTAATCATAGGGCGCAAAGTTTCGTCGAACGAGCAAATAGGACATTAGCTGAGAGATTGTTTGGATATCAATATGCGCAAGAGATGGTACTAACTTCGGAAGGATCAGATGCGCGCAGTAGAGAGTGGGTATTGAGGCTTCCCGAAGTTATCAAGGCCATGAACAATGAAGTGACTAGGCTAACTGGAAAGGAGCCTTCGAATTCTGTAGAGGTACAACGAGTGGGCATAAAGACTCCTACGTATTCTCGAACTGTTGGATTGAGTGAAAAGCGACTACCATTCGATGTCCTAGTTCGATATCTCTATGCGTCGGGCGAGTTGGAAGGTGGAACCAAGCGAGCAACTGATCCTGTATGGAGTTTACAAACATATACCATTTCACGTAGTTCGATATCTCCTAATCAGCCAGTCCTGTACTACCTGGAGAAGGATGCACCAAAGCGTGGATTCGTACGTGAAGAACTACAAGTGGTACCACCAAATACTGAACTACCTCCTAAGGGGATTCTAAGATAGCAATTCATCCATGAAATCGTCATCTGTAATTATGTCCCTATGCCCATAGGCTAATGTATCAATTCCGTTTTCTGCAATCCATCGCTTGGAGTCAAATGGTGATAGAGATACTTTATTCATATGGATACCATACATCCTATGACCTTCACTTCGAAGCATATCCATACCATGTCGGAATACTTTCTTGTCTAGTAAGCACTCCTTATATTGCTCATGACGGATGCGATGCTTCACAACTGCTATCTTAGTGCCTTTAGCTTTCCTAATCTCACCGCCCTCTACTTTCGAGATCGAGTATAGCTTCGATCGTAGTCCTACATATTCAACAATGGGAACGCCTCCACATTCGTCTTTCATTTTGCCAAGTACTTTCTTGTTGTCAATATTGTATGATGGGTGGTCCTTGTCGTAGTTGCTCGTATCGTAGAGATGTTTATTAGTAGTCATGTCTGCATATACATCTTCAGTTTCAATGTGTAGCCGTAGGCTGTCGGTATCTGTATATAATAGATTGCAGCGTTGTCCGTACTGCTTATTGAGCTCGTTATAGTAGAAGTCGTACATCAGATGTTTTGAAAGATCTAGAATCGACATTCCAACATATACTGGGCGGTTCAGATGTAACTTACTTTTGTAGTTGTGTACGGCGGCTAAATCGTTGTCAAAGATTGTGGATCGAGCATAACTAGGCTTATTCAATAAACGTTGCAGTTTAGCTCCTTCTGAAGATCGCACTAGTTTGACATCTATACGCTTACGTAGATTTTCCATTGTCTTGCCAAATACACTATTGTTCATCAGTTTGTAGAGTTCTTGCTCAAAGGGGCTCCTTGCTTGTTTTCGTAGCTCTGTATTCATTCTGATATATGGCTCCATCCATGGTGATTGATCGAATCGAAGCGCCCTGTGGATCTCTTTCAAACGCACACCTAGAGATAGATATAGTTGTAGATTGCGGTAGTGTAGAACATATCGTTTCCTACCAAATAGTGTAGGTATGAGCTTTTCCGTTTTCAAAGATCCGTTTCCTTTGTATAGCTCCTCGAATAGATCTGTTTGATACCCCGAGAGCCAAGCCTTGTCTACTTGCATTCTTTCTGGAGCTAGTGGATAGTCGTTGTGTGTCGTGAAGCTCTCGAGGATACTCAAGGTCAACTTCTAGGATGTAACCTACATCAGAATCGATTTCGTGCTGGATGATTTGTTCTTCTGTTGGCATACACCACTCGAATCCTCCTGTTGGTAAATGTTGACTCATAGCCCATCCATAAAGATTGTTTGCATCAAGATATATTATATGGCTACTTGGCTTGTCTGGATTGAAGTCTGGTACGCTTTGATTATTTGCTTTGGCATGACGTTGAGAAACCATAGATATCCCACCACGTAGACCTTTCTCGATGAATAGATGCATGTCGTAATCGGTTAGTAGTTCGAGTTCAACCTTGGTCTTCTTTAGTAAGGCATCCCACGAAAGTCCTGGGCTGGTATAATAGTGAGCCGGGTCTAATCCATAGTTATGCATGCATGTAATTCGAAAGGTCTCGAACACATCTGCTAAGAGAAGTACGTCGGTTCGTAGATATAGATCGTGGTAGTCACCTAATGTCTCACAATCAAATACATTCCAAACTTCTAGCGCACGTTCGTAATCTTCATCAGATATATCCTCTATTCTTAACTTGCTGTAGAATGCATCTTTCGGTGGAAGAGAAGTCTCAGCGAATCTATTCCAAGAATCCATGTACTCGTATGGATAGACTCCTTTACGAGTCAATAGCTTGGCTTTCTCTGGATTAGCCGTATGTTTTGCCATTTGTCGGAATGTGTCTGGTGGCGAACCTGATACTAACTTATCTAGAGAGAATGGTAAGAATTGAAAGCTATCGATGAATCGTAGGTTACTAAGTGAGAATGATATATATTTCTCCATATTATTTGGTATGCAAGAGATGTCGCCTTCTGTCTTAGAAATAGATTGCATCAATAGATGAGAGTCATATCCGCGTAGATTGTGGAATACGACTGGGATGATAGGTGAGAGACGTAATTTGAGATTGCATGCCTTATGTGCTGCGCCTCGAAACTCCCCAGTTATATGGCAATGGTCTCGTACTCTATCGTTACCAAATAAAGGCTTCTGGCAGATATGGCAAATCCTTGCTTGATTGAAAGACCTCTGGTTTTTCCATGACATACATAGTGGTTTGGCCACTACGGATTTGATCTTGGCCTCTTCATCTTGTACGCATTGTAGAAAGCGTTCGATGATATCTATGCCTCGATATAGTACAGGCGGTTCGCTGTGACCATCAGAACGTACAACGATATAGGAAAATCCACATGGAATATGTTCTTCTGTTTTGAGTGTATTACTTTTCGTTAGGTCTTGGGCACATCCTTCGATCTTGGTGATTAAAGCCGCAAGATCTGCATATATAACATATGGAACTTTTAGTTGTTTATGTATGTTCTGAAATGATAGTTTGTTGTTCTCATTGGTGGGCATTTCAATTCTAATGGCTCGGTCGTTGGTACCGTTGCACTCTGGGATGTGATTTGCAAGAAGATCTTTGGTAGTATATCCGTGTAAACATCGCTCACAGAAGTGCTTCCTACATTTATGTTTCGTTTGATCGAATAGGAGTTTGTTGAAATCCTTGATATGGCAATAGTGTTGCTTACCACCATCTGGGCACTCTATTAGCAGTCAATCTTAGCAGTAGGTTAGCTCTTTCCGAATGGGTCTCCTTCGAGATATGATGCACGATCAGGTGCTTTTCCTTATTATCCCAACCAAAAACATTGATAGAGACTTCGTTCTGCCTTTCGAAGCGTGGTATTTGTGAGATTGGCGTTGGTTCATCCACCCCGTTGAAGCTAAACCCATCGTCCTCTTGATACTTCGATGTCCTTTCAGGATGTATTTAGATCTCACACTTCCAAGCGCGCATCGACCAACGAAAACAACGGTTGTCATAGTTCTTCACGTTGATCACGGCTTTCTTACTAGCGACTTCTGGGGGTAGTGGTAAATATGAACCTCCGCGTAGTGGTTGGTATCGGGCGATGTTTAACCATAGAATGTTGACTTTATCTATGACCCAGTTTGATCCTCGACTGATCCACTTCTCGATGTAGTTATAGATCTGGGCATGCGCTTCTACTATTGCCCCACGGATTCCAGTATCGTTGGTTAAGGCGGCTTGCAAACTACGAAAGGTAACTATCTCGTATACTGAATCCTCAGGTTTGTCGAGCCGGAGCGTTATGTTCAAAGCTAGCTGAAACTTAAGGCTACGGAGGTCTTGGAGCTCTTCCTTTATCTTTTCAGTAGTCTGCTTCCGCACGCCGGCTAGGAAGGCGGCTGGGTCTGCTTCTAGAGGATGGCCATCTGAAACATCCATCTTCCATCCTCGTAAATAGCCCTTAATGGTCCTTGGTGCTTGGACGAATGTTAGTGCATGTTCAGCCATGGCGTAATACCATATAGCAGTCCTCCTCTAATAGGGTATCGAAACGTAATAATGTGTACTATGGTCATCGCGGCCTGATATACCCTATACTATTGCTCCTCTAATAGATGCTCAAGTTGTCCATTTTCAGTGTAGTAGTATAGAAAGTGGCGGGTTATGGGACAGCACGGATTATATTGTTGAAATCCTTCGATGGCGCCCGAACCACGACAAAATACGACAAAATACAACAATGAACAATAAGTTCAACGAGAATGAGGGTGCCATCGAAGGATTTCAACAATATAATCCGTGCTGTCCCAGAACCCCCACTTTCCATACTACTTGCCGTTACTTTGAATGGAAACGGAGAAAGGACTTATAAGATCTGGTATGAAATGTAATTCTTCAATGCGGTTATCTAGTAATAACTCCAAAATCGCTTCGCTAACGAAATCTTTATGCTTAATGGCAGAAGCATTATTTTTATAACGCTTAGACGGTGGAGTAGTAATAAATGGGATCTTATAGCCGTCTCTAACAATATCCGTGATAAATCTAGGAGCACCGATAGTGTACCAGTAATTGATCGATTTAAGGTATCTGCACTGGCATAGACCAAATCAGTCCATTTACACTTTCCGGGTTTAATCTACCATGTTCAGGAAATGCTATGACACACCCAATTTTCCCATTTTCCCAATAGAGGTTTTGCACCACCACGTGATGGCAGCCATGTTGGTGGCCAGAACAATGAGATTTGTTCAATCATGTGAAAAATTAAATCTCAAAGGAATAACATTCTATTGTTCTGGCCACCAACATGGCTGCCATCACGTGGTGGTGCAAAACCTCTATATAAGGTGTTAATCGAATTAAATTATTGACATAAGATTTTGAGATTTATTTCATTTTTATAGCTTAACTGTTCAAGTTATGCTAAAAAATACAACTGAATCTGTTTTTTATTGACTTAATGAATACATTTGTGCTTAAGTAACACTGGATTTTAAATACTTTCCAAGTTACAGCAGTTGAAATATTTGTTTACATTGCTTAAACGTCACAGATTAGTTACTGATTAGTTCTCGTTACTTAAACACAGATTTCTTCGTTATCATCTAATCGTACCTTGTGCCAAGTTTCATAGAGAAGCAATGCCTACTTTTCCAAGAAAAGTAGATTTATTACACCTTGTCGATAGAGTAAAGTGACATTTGCTGTAAAAACATCTCAAGATTCACTCAAAACGAGTCAAAAGGTCCATAATTGACTCCGGAGGCGAAGTTTACATTGATATCCGCCATTTTGTTTTGTTTGCCGCTGTACGAAACGACAGTAGACAAGAAAATACATATTTGTACGCTCCCTACCCCGGCCAGGTTCATTCTGTTTACCAGTTGCTAGGTGTGCCCTTGTGACATTAGCCATGCGCATGCGCCGACTTTGCTGCCGTTTATTTATTGGTTCGTACATGTAAATATGCCGCCGATTGCTGAGAGAAACTGGATGCTGAAGAGAGAGAAAAACCTAGCTAAAGCAAAAGGGAAAAAAAGTTCGAAGTCTAGAGGCATAGGGGTTTGTGGAAGAAAGAGATTCGTCCTTCCTGCACGCCAGACAGAAGAGCCCAGACCAAAGAGAGATTTGTAAGCCCAGGGAAGACAGTTTGAGTTTACCGTACTAAGAAAGGTGTGGAAGCCGTTCTTGAGTCAAAGAACCTCAGACTGCTTTCCTGATCAATCAGCTAGTTCAGCAGAAGACAACACGGATGAAGACCCTAATTTTAGTCTAACTTATGAGTCTGATTGTGAAGTAAAGTCGCTGAAGTCGCTACATTCGATGAAGTCGATAAACAAATGCAAGGAGACCTGAAAATTGAGCATAATATATTTGTGTGCGAGTCTTAACAAACTGCTCGACTTCATTCAGCAAATAAATGCCACTTCTAAGTGCTCTATGCCGGGTTGTATTGGTTGATTCTGAAGTTAGATGTTTCATTCATAATTATTATGATAGTTCTAAACGGGTTAGGAATTGTGCTTACATGTATGTCACAAGTAACTCTCAATCTAAACCAAAAGACACTATAATTTTAAATTGTAACCGGGCTTGGTTCATAACGTATTGACTTTGTAGATGGCCGTATATTTGTCATTTTTAGATACATGTCATGTTATACGCAATGTGAAGATAACGTGGTTCTCAAATTTCAGACTTCCTTGGAAACGAAATGTAGCCAGTTATATCCGGTTCCGGTTAAACCAGCGATTTTTAACCCACCATTACGCTGCTTTGAAAAAGGAAAACTCGGGGGAAAAAGGTATTTCTCAAAATTAGGACACTTATTCTAATATTCTGTTAAATATAAAATGTTTCTAAGTTGGTCAAATTTTGCCAGTGCAGATACCTTAAATAGTCTGCCTTTAACCGATGACCTGTACGGAATCAGTGGACTGTAATTCAAAATTTCTCTGCGGATTAGTGTAGTTATCACATTCCTCAATCTCCTCAGCTTCGCTGATCTCTACTTGATAACAATATAAAGACAACTGTACCTTACCTCCAGCCACACATAGTCACCTGCCATATGTAGACTTAGATTTCTCGCCTGAGGTGTTGAGGTAACAATCAGCCCTCCAGTGGCCGAATTTGCCACAAGCAAAGCAATTACCAGGCTTGGGTGAAGCCACGTTTGGCTGTCCAACAGTTGAACCACGTTGAGATCTCCATTTTTGAGCGTGATTGTGATTATAAAGTCGACCGCCTTGGAAGGAACTCATATTCCTAACGAAGTGATTCGCTGAAACTTGTTTCTTAGCTGTCGATTTCTTACTTGCAAGAGCTTTGACGGTCTTCTCAGCTCTCTCCTCTGCACGTCTTATCTTCTTCTCGTCTTTTTCATCGTCTGCAAGTTCGTGTTGTTGGTATTCATCAACCGTTCTCCAGCCAAATTCGGATTTGTCAGCCAGAAGAATGAGCTTTTGTCTTTGTTCAGTTATATCCGGTTCCGGTTAAACCAGCGATTTTTAACCCACCATTACGCTGCTTTGAAAAAGGAAAACTCGGGGGAAAAAGGTATTTCTCAAAATTAGGACACTTATTCTAATATTCTGTTAAATATAAAATGTTTCTAAGTTGGTCAAATTTTGCCAGTGCAGATACCTTAAATAGTCTGCCTTTAACCGATGACCTGTACGGAATCAGTGGACTGTAATTCAAAATTTCTCTGCGGATTAGTGTAGTTATCACATTCCTCAATCTCCTCAGCTTCGCTGATCTCTACTTGATAACAATATAAAGACAACTGTACCTTACCTCCAGCCACACATAGTCACCTGCCATATGTAGACTTAGATTTCTCGCCTGAGGTGTTGAGGTAACAATCAGCCCTCCAGTGGCCGAATTTGCCACAAGCAAAGCAATTACCAGGCTTGGGTGAAGCCACGTTTGGCTGTCCAACAGTTGAACCACGTTGAGATCTCCATTTTTGAGCGTGATTGTGATTATAAAGTCGACCGCCTTGGAAGGAACTCATATTCCTAACGAAGTGATTCGCTGAAACTTGTTTCTTAGCTGTCGATTTCTTACTTGCAAGAGCTTTGACGGTCTTCTCAGCTCTCTCCTCTGCACGTCTTATCTTCTTCTCGTCTTTTTCATCGTCTGCAAGTTCGTGTTGTTGGTATTCATCAACCGTTCTCCAGCCAAATTCGGATTTGTCAGCCAGAAGAATGAGCTTTTGTCTTTGTTCAACAAGGGACCTTCTGCAAGCGATTCCTTAGCCTTATCCAATGCTTTCGCCGCCAGAGCCGTCGTGGCTTTTTCCAATGTATCTTTCACTTTGGAATTGAACTTGAATTGGATCTCATTACCTTTCCGGTTAAAGGACTTTGGTTCTTGATTTCTCATCTTCTTAATCTCTCAGTTGTTCATCTGAGGCTTCTGAGCCGGTGCGCCCTCTTCAGTTGATCTATGGATGATGAAACTAAGCTCGAAATTTTACTAATTAGTTTTTGGTTATTTTTCTCGAATGATTGTTGAATGAAGGTTTCTACTTCTTTCGAAACAGACATGGTTCCAATCACAAAATTTTAGCGCGACCAGGCTTGAATACTGACTACACGTAGAATGATCAATATTCCCCGCCAAACACTTAAATAGTAAGACTATATATCCCTAGAGGATAACCCAACCTCTTTATCGTGCCATCAGAATATCAATTTCTGACTAATTCGTTCCTTTGTCACTCAAGCGTCAGAAATTACATTAACAGCAAGCCAAGTACTTTTCAGCCATCCTCAGACTTAACAATGTCCTCTTGATCTAGCTCTCTTACAGTGGCTTTTTTGTCCAAAACTTAAGAGCAGATTTCATTGGAAACCCTACAGAAGAAGCGATACCTACCGTCAACGAGTCTGCAGAATCCTCCCGAATGGCATTGGGGGGAAAGTTTGAGCACTTGGCTTAAAAAGTCAGCAGTATTTAACTACCCCGGGCTAGCCAAATTTGAACTGAGGGGGGAGGGTTGAGTTAGCACTCGGGATTTCACCAATTGAGTCCAAACATGTCCAGAGGGGAAATTATATAATAATTGTCATCTAGCTCACCTGTGGTTAATGACTTAGTTATATACAATGTAGTTTATTGGCCTTCTTGTATAATTATTCAAATCAAATGAAAAATGAAGCAACTCAACAATTTTCTTTATGAAGCTTGAAACTATTCTCACTTCCATATTACAGGATTTATAATCAAGCACGACACTGGAATGGAGCCAATCCTCAAGCAAACCTTAAGAAACAAGTTGGCTGCCAATAATTTTAGGCCGAATCATGGCCAGTAAAGTAATATTTTATTGATTATACTAAATGATCTCTTTGTTACATTTATTTACATTTTAAATATGCTATGTATCAAATTTATATATACCTGTAGACAATTAATACATAAAATATGGAAAAACCTGATGTAGATGATGAATTAAATGAACACATTGATATTATAATGCAGTACTAGTCATGGGTGTTGCAATAATGTTTTGTAACTGGTACATGGATTGAGGATTCCGGAGTCAAAAAGCAGTGTCTAATTTGCACCAATATCTTAAAGATCAACTCAGTTTTCATATGTTTGTCATATGTTTTCAAATAATGAATAATATAATAACATATTAGTTTATATTGTCATATGTTTAATGTCATATGTTTCAAATTAAATGTATATATGACATGTCCAGTCATATGTATTTTAATAACATATTCATGTTTATTAATTTTCAGAACATATGATATGCATATGAAATGGTCAAAATCATATATTTTAAACATGACATTTTTGTACACCCTTTTCATGTTTTTTTCATATGCAATAAAGGTCATGTTTGTCATATGTTTGGTTGTGTGTTTTCGGACCTAATATGAAATGGACAATTTCATGTTTCGCATTTTAATCAAACATACAACAAACATATGGATTACATATGAATAACCTTTGATAAACATATTAAGTCTCATATGTTTTTCATATGTTTGTCATATGAGTTTCAGCTGGCTCGTTTCAGTCTCATGTCAGGCTGTGAAGCCAGGCTGTTCAAATTTTAAAATGATTCCAAATGCTGTTGTGCTCGTGTTAGTCTGTCGTCAAACCTAACATGGCCATGACATAATGCAGTACTAGTCATGGGTGTTGCAATAATGTTTTGTAACTGCTACATGGATTGAGGATTCCTGAGTCAAAAATCAGTGTCTAATTTGCACCAATATCTTAAAGATCAACTCAGTTTTCATATGTTTGTCATATGTTTTCAAATAATGAATAATATAATAACATATTAGTTTATATTGTCATATGTTTAATGTCATATGTTTCAAATTAAATGTATATATGACATGTCCAGTCATATGTATTTTAATAACATATTCATACGTTTATTAATTTTCAGAACATATGATATGCATATGAAATGGTCAAAATCATATTTTAAACATA
Source organism: Actinernus sp. WN-2022 (assembly GCA_030867875.1). NCBI lineage: Eukaryota > Metazoa > Cnidaria > Anthozoa > Actiniaria > Actinernidae > Actinernus > Actinernus sp. WN-2022. Next base: position 59,130,026 of record JAOWCC010000019.1, read on the forward strand.
TGACATTTTTGTACACCCTTTTCATGTTTTTTTCATATGCAATAAAGGTCATATGTTTGTCATATGTTTGGTTGTGTGTTTTCGGACATATGAAATGGACAATTTCATGTTTCGCATTTTAATCAAACATACAACAAACATATGGATTACATATGAATAACCTTCGATAAATATATTAAGTCTCATATGTTTTTCATATGTTTGTCATATGAGTTTCAGCTGGCTCGTTTCAGTCTCATGTCAGGCTGTGAAGCGAGGCTGTTCAAATTTTAAAATGATTCCAAATGCTGTTGTGCTCGTGTTAGTCTGTCGTCAAACCTAACATGGCCATGACATAATGCAGTACTAGTCATGGGTGTTGCAATAATGTTTTGTAACTGGTACATGGATTGAGGATTCCTGAGTCAAAAATCAGTGTCTAATTTGCACCAATATCTTAAAGATCAACTCAGTTTTCATATGTTTGTCATATGTTTTCAAATAATGAATAATATAATAACATATTAGTTTATATTGTCATATGTTTAATGTCATATGTTTCAAATTAAATGTATATATGACATGTCCAGTCATATGTATTTTAATAACATATTCATATGTTTATTAATTTTCAGAACATACATGTATGATATGCATATGAAATGGTCAAAATCATATATTTTAAACATATGTCATTTTTGTGCACCCTTTTCATGTTTTTTTCATATGCAATAAAGGTCATATGTTTGTCATATGTTTGGTTGTGTGTTTTCGGACATATGAAATGGACAATTTCATGTTTCGCATTTTAATCAAACATACAACAAACATATGGATTACATATGAATAACCTTTGATAAATATATTAAGTCTCATATGTTTTTCATATGTTTGTCATATGAGTTTCAGCTGGCTCGTTTCAGTTCATGTCAGGCTGTGAAGCCAGGCTGTTCAAATTTTAAAATGATTCCAAATGCTGTTGTGCTCGTGTTAGTCTGTCGTCAAACCTAACATGGCCATGACATAATGCAGTACTAGTCATGGGTGTTGCAATAATATTTTGCAACTGGTACATGGATTGAGGATTCCTGAGTCAAAAATCAGTGTCTAATTTGCACCAATATCTTAAAGATCAACTCAGTTTTCATATGTTTGTCATATGTTTTCAAATAATGAATAATATAATAACATATTAGTTTATATTGTCATATGTTTAATGTCATATGTTTCAAATTAAATGTATATATGACATGTCCAGTCATATGTATTTTAATAACATATTCATATGTTTATTAATTTTCAGAACATATGATATGCATATGAAATGGTCAAAATCATATTTTAAACATATGACATTTTTGTACACCCTTTTCATGTTTTTTTCATATGCAATAAAGGTCATATGTTTGTCATATGTTTGGTTGTGTGTTTTCGGACATATGAAATGGACAATTTCATGTTTCGCATTTTAATCAAACATACAACAAACATATGGATTACATATGAATAACCTTTGATAAATATGTGACCTTGCACGCGAAAACGTTAATATGGCTTTCGCAAAAAAACGGGTAACAAACGGCTTTTCGAGGCGTTCGAACGACTTTTGCTTCCGTTCGAACGGCTTTTGCTTCCGTTCGAACGGCTTTTGCTTCCGTTTGAACGGCTTTTGCTTCCGTTCGAACGACTTTTGCTTCCGTTCGAACGACTTTTTAGGCCGTTTTAACGGCTTTGGCTTCCGTTTGAACGGCTTTTGCTTCCGTTCGAACGACTTTTGCTTCCGTTCGAACGACTTTTGCTTCCGTTCGAACGACTTTTGCTTCCGTTTGAACGGCTTTTGCTACCGTTTGAACGGCTCTTGCTTCCGTTCGTTCGAACGACGGTTTTGCCAAGCAATGCGAACGGCTTTTGCTTCCGTTCGTTCGAAAGGTAGACGTCCACTTCGTCCATAAACCAAACAACACTCAACAGCGTCCTGCTTTCTCTATCAAAACACGAAGCTTTAAGACGCTCGTTGGTTTATGACTAGCTTTATTGCTCGTATACTTCTCGGATCACGCCGTGGATAATACTAAAGTAAAGCCTGAAATAAAATGTCAATCCTTTCCGTGTTAGAAAGATACGATACAACTACAGAAGCGCGAACATAAGCGGCGAAGGTTTGTCATAAACCAAACAACAGCGTTCTTTCTCTATCAAAACACGAAGCAGGACGCTCGTTGGTTTATGACTAGCTTTATTGCTCGTATACTTCTCGGATCACGCCGTGGATAATACTAAAGTAAAGCCTGAAATAAAATGAGAATCCTTTTCCGTGTTAGAAAGATACGATACAACTACAGAAGCGCGAACATATTAAGCGGCGAAGGTTTGTCATAAACCAAACAACAGGCAGCATATGGCTTACTGTATTTTGCGAAACGAAGTAGAAAACGAAGTGGAAAACGAAGTAGAAAACGAAGTAGAAAACGAAGTGGAAAACGAAGTAGAAAACGAAGTGGAAAACGAAGTAGAAAACGTTTATGTGACTAGCTTTATTGCTCGTATACTTCTCGGATCACGCCGTGGATAATACTAAAGTAAAGCCTGAAATAAAATGAGAATCCTTTTCCGTGTTAGAAAGATACGATACAACTACAGAAGCGGCAAAGGTTTGTCATAAACCAAACATTACGGCGTCCTTTCCCACACCAGCGAGCCGCTCGTTCGAACGGCTTTCCAATTTGAGAAAACGGCTTTCCATCTCGTGCGAACGGCTTCCCAACTCGTTCGAGCGACTATCCAACTCTTTCGAACGGCTTTCCAATTTGAGAAAACGGCTTTCGAACGCAAGCGAACGGCTTCCCAATTTGGAAAAAACGGCTTTTGCTTCCGTTCGAACGGCTTTTGCTTCCGTTCGAACGGCTTTTGCTTCCGTTCGAACGGCTTTTGCTTCCGTTCGAACGGCTTTTGCTTCCGTTCGAACGACTTTTGCTTCCGTTTGAACGGATTTTTAGGCCGTTTGAACGACTTTTGCTTCCGTTCGAACGACTTTTGCTTCCGTTCGAACGACTTTTGCTTCCGTTTGAACGGCTTTTGCTACCGTTTGAACGGCTCTTGCTTCCGTTCGTTCGAACGACGGTTTTGCCAAGCAATGCGAACGGCTTTTGCTTCCGTTCGTTCGAAAGGTAGACGTCCACTTCGTCCATAAACCAAACAACACTCAACAGCGTCCTGCTTTCTCTATCAAAACACGAAGCTTTAAGACGCTCGTTGGTTTATGACTAGCTTTATTGCTCGTATACTTCTCGGATCACGCCGTGGATAATACTAAAGTAAAGCCTGAAATAAAATGTCAATCCTTTCCGTGTTAGAAAGATACGATACAACTACAGAAGCGCGAACATAAGCGGCGAAGGTTTGTCATAAACCAAACAACAGCGTTCTTTCTCTATCAAAACACGAAGCAGGACGCTCGTTGGTTTATGACTAGCTTTATTGCTCGTATACTTCTCGGATCACGCCGTGGATAATACTAAAGTAAAGCCTGAAATAAAATGAGAATCCTTTTCCGTGTTAGAAAGATACGATACAACTACAGAAGCGCGAACATATTAAGCGGCGAAGGTTTGTCATAAACCAAACAACAGGCAGCATATGGCTTACTGTATTTTGCGAAACGAAGTAGAAAACGAAGTGGAAAACGAAGTAGAAAACGAAGTAGAAAACGAAGTGGAAAACGAAGTAGAAAACGAAGTGGAAAACGAAGTGGAAAACGAAGTAGAAAACGTTTATGTGACTAGCTTTATTGCTCGTATACTTCTCGGATCACGCCGTGGATAATACTAAAGTAAAGCCTGAAATAAAATGAGAATCCTTTTCCGTGTTAGAAAGATACGATACAACTACAGAAGCGGCAAAGGTTTGTCATAAACCAAACATTACGGCGTCCTTTCCCACACCAGCGAGCCGCTCGTTCGAACGGCTTTCCAATTTGAGAAAACGGCTTTCCATCTCGTGCGAACGGCTTCCCAACTCGTTCGAGCGACTATCCAACTCTTTCGAACGGCTTTCCAATTTGAGAAAACGGCTTTCGAACGCAAGCGAACGGCTTCCCAATTTGGAAAAAACGGCTTTTGCTTCCGTTCGAACGGCTTTTGCTTCCGTTCGAACGGCTTTTGCTTCCGTTCGAACGGCTTTTGCTTCCGTTCGAACGGCTTTTGCTTCCGTTCGAACGGCTTTTGCTTCCGTTCGAACGACTTTTGCTTCCGTTTGAACGGATTTTTAGGCCGTTTGAACGGGTAGCGAACGGCTTTTCAAAGCCATATTAACGTTTTCGCGTGCAGGCCCTTACCAAAATTAGGCACATAAAAGCATACCTCAAATGTGCCTAAAGCATACCCCAAATGTGCTTTTGCTAGGTTTAAGCACTATCTAGGCATGCTCCAAATGTGTTCCAATGTTTTAGTGAACAGAGTGGGGTACATTTGAGGTACATGAAGCACATTTGAGGCACAGTTGGAATGTGCCCCAAATGTACCCCTGTGATTTAGTGTTACAGGAAAGGTAGTGGGGCATATTTGAGGCACAGTTAAAATGTGCTGCAAATATACCCCAGTTCAGAAATGGCCACTATGAGTGGTGCAAATAATTTTTACAGCAGGGCAGGTTTACTCACAGTTGGAATGTGCTCCAAATGTATCCCTTTTAAAGTGCACCTAACGTTTATTTTGTTATCATAAATATCGATACTACATCAAGCTTTGAGTACTTCCGTGAAGAAAGTTTTGGTTTAAAGTGAATACTTTATATGTTCTACGCTTATTTGAAATCGTGAAAATGTGACCTTTCCTGACCCACGATCGCGTAAGTAAAAGCCTGGGTCGATCCCTGGGTAGACGTCATATAATTAATTCGACTTTGCAATAATTTGAATAAATACTTAACATGTTGACTAAAATGACTTTTTTTTAACTAACAACTCGCAAACAGTGTATATTCTCTATAAATCGATGTTGTTGTGATAGAAAGACGCCATGGAGAATAATGCATTAATGAGATGACGTCAACCCAGGGATCGACCCAGGATTTTGCTTACGCGCTCATGGGTCAGGAAAGGTCACATTTTCACGATTTCAAACAAACGTAGAACATAGAGTATTCTCTGTAAACCAAAACTTTCTTCACAGAAGTACTCAAAGCTTGATGTAGAATCGATATTTATGACAACAAAATAAACGTTAGGTGCACTTTAATAAAAAACAGCTTTAAGTTATGTTCAACAATATTTGGAAAGTAGGATATAATAACCAGAATAGAATCAGAACAATCATTGAGTTCACACGTCCATTGCCTGATGAATATGATTCATACCTCTCCAAAATAGGCCGCTGATGCAAGTTAAGCACATTACATGTTTGACAACTAATGCATTTAATTACGCATTAATACTTGAGGATCAATACATTTCTAAAGTGTCCATTTTATCTAGAAGAATTAACTAATAAGCTTATAATTACATGTAAGCTTACGACAGTTACGTACAAATGGTTTTAAAACAGTTGACTTCTGAAAGCTGGATTCTAGTTGTAGATTTAAATACGCAACCCACCCAGCCTCAGGTTTTTCTTGCTTTCCCAGACCGAGGAGTAAGTAAACCAGTTCATTAGCGTCTTAGATTCCTCAGAGACATAGCCATCTGGACCATTTTCCAATCCTTAATGCCATTACTATTAGACGAAGACAACCCTGCCTTCACCCTACAAACCAATATGGCCGCCATGAATCGATCCCATGATGCACTGCTTTTTAAAATACCGCTGCCCTGAATCGTGCGGGCGGTTTCAGAAACCTCTTGGCGCAATCGTTCAAAAAAGCCGTTAGATGTGCGATCTCTTGTAAAATCTGTATAATAGGCCTTCCAAACTTGGCAAAAGAATCTTCAAAACACCTGGAAGGTTAGAAAACTACAAAGGTAAGATGTGATAGTAAAATTCTATGGTTTGTAACAAGGAAAAAAGGGAATTTCACGCTAATTTAGGTTAAAATTATCATACACATAAGTCATAACACAGTCGTTACTACGAGAGTTGAGACTGACTCTTTTAAGGAAAAGAACTCATATCATTCATTATACCCCATCACTTTTAATGAGCAAATCAGGAATTTTATCAAGTCATCTGCTAGCTGTCACATCAGGCAACTAAAATTCACTTTAAGGTGAAAAAATTACAGAGATATTTCACAAATTCCTATACATGCAGTTAAGGTTACCGTATACCTTCGCGGCATGTTTTCTTTAAAAAATATTTTTTGTAATTCTTTTGAAATTGATGGATTGATCTTCGTCTTTCCGAAAAAATGTTTTTTAAACATGCAAAAGTTTGCGAGATATTAGAAAAAAACGTAATTTGAAGGAAAGTAAATAAATCGCTTCGGCGTGATAAATCCCTCTGATCCCATTACGTGCCACAGGCACCCCGCTGAATTTTTGCGGGAAACTACATCCGGAGCTTCAGACACACAGTGAGCCGTGACTCGTGAGTTCAGTGATTTTATAGCGTTTAATTTACCGGTATATCGATCGTGGATATGTCCAGAAGAGAAAAGAATAATCCTTGGATAAAAATTAAAAAAGAAGTCAGGCCCCAAGAAGATTCAAGAGAATGAGCTCGAGAAGGAGCAAAGGAGTTTCAATACGGAGAAGAAAGTGATGCTCGCGGAAAGCGACAAAGGCTCGTGGTTCGAACAGCCTTCATGTTCGACGACTCCCACTTCGAGTTCTATTAGTACTGCTACAACTCCGACGGAAAGCTGCTCAGCTAGTAGGCTTAAACTTTTGCCAGGTACAAGAAAAGAGACGGAAGATTCAGAGAGTAGCAGCGAGTCCGCATCCGACTCCGATTCTAATGTCTTGGGTGACTCGCAGTTTCCAAACTGGGCCGTGGTCAATCCAGGAGTTCTAAATCGTGAACTTGAGCGAAGTTCAGCCGGTCGATTTTGGGGAACTGAAGGAATCATCGCAGCTAACATAGCAGGTTTAGGATCAACATCAACGTTCGGAGCACGAGGTTGCCTGCCACTCGCTTTTCCCTTCGCTCTTGTTTGCGGCGTTGCCTTTCGACGCGATTTAGTTTTCGATATCTGGCCCTCTCCCTTCTTGGTACAACCCGTTGATTTACCTTTCTTTTTCCCCTTTTGCGCATTATCTCTAGTTTTGGCCATAACACAACGCTCTTTTGAATATTTGTGACACGACACTAGTATGTATGTTTCTTATGCAATTTGAGCCACGTACTAATTTCCCGCGAATTTCTGGACTTGATTCATAAGCTCCGGGGATCCTTACATATAATTGGCTGGTTGGTTTAAGTGTTGACGTTTGCTTTGATGAGGTGTGATGTGTTTCCTAACTTTCAGAAGCCAAAAACGCCGATAGATTTTTATGCGTATTCACTGTGTTTGGGTGAATTTATAGGGTATGAAGACTTGTCAGATCTTGATGAAACTTGGCCTAGTGTTAGGGGAGCTACATATGAACCAAAGTGTGTGAGCGTTTAGCGATATTTTAATTATTTTTCTTATAAGAGTACTTGCCGTGATGAAACACAGAAACTATTTCGATTGAAACTTTGAAGATGAATTGCATTTGAACAAAGTAAAATATTAAAAAACGCTCACACACTTTGACAGGCCATCATGTGCTGATTGACATTATGCAGCGGAATCGTCCGTAGGCGCGAACGCGGAGGGACATAAATTCACTTCTGTGAGACTCGTCTTTTTTGCGTTTGTTGCCTTAGCATTTACTGAAAATGTAATATTTGTGCAAAAAAAACATTTCAGCGCATTCTACATTATATAACCTTTCCAGTGATATATAGGTTTCTATACTTTCCTTTAAAATGATGCGCGTGCGATTTTATTTGCGAGAGACACCCGCGAAGGTATACGGTAACCTTAATAAATACACCTAAGCCTTATAATTTTTGACCACACAAATCGATCCTGGCCTAATCCTGTGCTGCAGTAGATTAGCATCCTCTACATGTACATGATACATTTACAATGTACATTTACATCATCAACAATTAAAATTAGGGCATGCTGTCAGTGCTTCAATAACAAGAGCAATCAATATTGGAAATCATATGACAGTACCGTGTGTCATTCAGTGTATAATTGCAGTGCATTGACTGCTGGCTGCCCATGACAATTAATATGCAATCTAATGGACATTTATAACAGTACAACATACAAATGTAAGTTAATTACCCATTTTCTAACATGTATTTATATCATGTTTTGCCAGGTAGAGGTCTGAATAAGAGGTTCAAGTGTAGAGCATGGCCAGGACAACCTTTGACATTACATGTATCTGATTATTTCTTAAAAAATTCAGTGAAATAATAATTGTAATCAATTGTGTTACATAATATTTAAATATTTACTGGCATATTTACTTCTGCTTATTATTGTGTAGTATTACAGTTGGCAATTAAGACATGATTCTGTAACTTACAGAGGTGTTTGCTATATATTTTATATACATGTACGTTGTTTATGAATCATAATTAAACTTTATTGAATTTAGTTCATAGTGTCATGATTGGTTTGGTTTAGTTTTAATGTTGGTCAAACTGATTTTAATTACTAGTCAGATTAATGTAAGAATCACACGGCATATTTTTACTGGGGTTAACTTCTGTGATCACACCGTGATCACGGTCTGATCACATGTAAAAGTTTTTACGCATGATCACACTGTGATTACACTTTACTAAGGATGTGATCACGTGTACATGACATATTGTAACAGTGATCACAATATATTTGTACTGGGGAATATACGTAACAATGTATTAATTATATGTACCAATTTTTCATTAAAAGCGGCTATGGGCTTTGGCTCAGCCATATACTATATTGTCCAGCAAACGAGCTCAGGGAATGCAGCACTTGTTGCTATTACGCAAGTACAGATTTGCCTCGAACAAGTATAAACTTTTAGAACCATTTGAGGCACATTTGGGGCATGCAGAGTGAGGGGCACATTTGGAGCATTTTAGAACCATTTGGAGCATGCCTCAAATGTGCCTCTCTTGTTGATTTCAAAATTCAGAATGAGCAGCACATTTGAGGCATGCCCTGAATGTGCTCCAGGTGGTTCCAAAAGTTACCTATTTGGAGCATGCTCCAGGTGTGCCTCTTGGAGCATGTTTGGGGTATGCTTTAGGCACATTTGAGGTATGCTCTAAATGTGCCTAATTTGGTAAGGGGGGTCACATATATTAAGTCTCATATGTTTTTCATATGTTTGTCATATGAGTTTCAGCTGGCTCGTTTCAGTCTCATATCAGGCTGTGAAGCCAGGCTGTTCAAATTTTAAAATGATTCCAAATGCTGTTGTGCTCGTGTTAGTCTGTCGTCAAACCTAACATGGCCATGACATAATGCAGTCCTAGTCATGGGTGTTGCAATAATGTTTTGTAACTGGTACATGGATTGAGGATTCCTGAGTCAAAAATCAGTGTCTAATTTGCACCAATATCTTAAAGATCAACTCAGTTTTCATGTTTGTCATATGTTTTCAAATAATGAATAATATAATAACATATTAGTTTATATTGTCATATGTTTAATGTCATATGTTTCAAATTAAATGTATATATGACATGTCCAGTCATATGTATTTTAATAACATATTCATACGTTTATTAATTTTCAGAACATATGATATGCATATGAAATGGTCAAAATCATATTTTAAACATATGACATTTTTGTACACCCTTTTCATGTTTTTTTCATATGCAATAAAGGTCATATGTTTGTCATATGTTTGGTTGTGTGTTTTCGGACATATGAAATGGACAATTTCATGTTTCGCATTTTAATCAAACATACAACAAACATATGGATTACATATGAATAACCTTTGATAAATATATTAAGTCTCATATGTTTTTCATATGTTTGTCATATGAGTTTCAGCTGGCTCGTTTCAGTCTCATGTCAGGCTGTGAAGCCAGGCTGTTCAAATTTTAAAATGATTCCAAATGCTGTTGTGCTCGTGTTAGTCTGTCGTCAAACCTAACATGGCCATGACATAATGCAGTACTAGTCATGGGTGTTGCAATAATGTTTTGTAACTGGTACATGGATTGAGGATTCCGGAGTCAAAAATCAGTGTCTAATTTGCACCAATATCTTAAAGATCAACTCAGTTTTCATATGTTTGTCATATGTTTTCAAATAATGAATAATATAATAACATATTAGTTTATATTGTCATATGTTTAATGTCATATGTTTCAAATTAAATGTATATATGACATGTCCAGTCATATGTATTTTAATAACATATTCATATGTTTATTAATTTTCAGAACATACATGTATGATATGCATATGAAATGGTCAAAATCATATATTTTAAACATATGACATTTTTGTACACCCTTTTCATGTTTTTTCATATGCAATAAAGGTCATATGTTTGTCATATGTTTGGTTGTGTGTTTTCGGACATGAAATGGACAATTTCATGTTTCGCATTTTAATCAAACATACAACAAACATATGGATTACATATGAATAAACTTTGATAAACATATTAAGTCTCATATGTTTTTCATATGTTTGTCATATGAGTTTCAGCTGGCTCGTTTCAGTTCATGTCAGGCTGTGAAGCCAGGCTGTTCAAATTTTAAAATGATTCCAAATGCTGTTGTGCTCGTGTTAGTCTGTCGTCAAACCTAACATGGCCATGACATAATGCAGTACTAGTCATGGGTGTTGCAATAATATTTTGCAACTGGTACATGGATTGAGGATTCCGGAGTCAAAAATCAGTGTCTAATTTGCACCAATATCTTAAAGATCAACTCAGTTTTCATATGTTTGTCATATGTTTTCAAATAATGAATAATATAATAACATATTAGTTTATATTGTCATATGTTTAATGTCATATGTTTCAAATTAAATGTATAAATGACATGTCCAGTCATATGTATTTTAATAACATATTCATACGTTTATTAATTTTCAGAACATATGATATGCATATGAAATGGTCAAAATCATATTTTAAACATATGACATTTTTGTACACCCTTTTCATGTTTTTTTCATATGCAATAAAGGTCATATGTTTGTCATATGTTTGGTTGTGTGTTTTCGGACATATGAAATGGACAATTTCATGTTTCGCATTTTAATCAAACATACAACAAACATATGGATTACATATGAATAACCTTTGATAAATATATTAAGTCTCATATGTTTTTCATATGTTTGTCATATGAGTTTCAGCTGGCTCGTTTCAGTCTCATGTCAGGCTGTGAAGCCAGGCTGTTCAAATTTTAAAATGATTCCAAATGCTGTTGTGCTCGTGTTAGTCTGTCGTCAAACCTAACATGGCCATGACATAATGCAGTACTAGCCATGGGTGTTGCAATAATGTTTTGTAACTGGTACATGGATTGAGGATTCCGGAGTCAAAAATCAGTGTCTAATTTGCACCAATATCTTAAAGATCAACTCAGTTTTCATATGTTTGTCATATGTTTTCAAATAATGAATAATATAATAACATATTAGTTTATATTGTCATATGTTTAATGTCATATGTTTCAAATTAAATGTATATATGACATGTCCAGTCATATGTATTTTAATAACATATTCATGCTTATTAATTTTCAGAACATATGATATGCATATGAAATGGTCAAAATCATATATTTTAAACATATGACATTTTTGTACACCCTTTTCATGTTTTTTTCATATGCAATAAAGGTCATATGTTTGTCATATGTTTGGTTGTGTGTTTTCGGACATATGAAATGGACAATTTCATGTTTCGCATTTTAATCAAACATACAACAAACATATGGATTACATATGAATAACCTTTGATAAACATATTAAGTCTCATATGTTTTTCATATGTTTGTCATATGAGTTTCAGCTGGCTCGTTTCAGTCTCATGTCAGGCTGTGAAGCCAGGCTGTTCAAATTTTAAAATGATTCCAAATGCTGTTGTGCTCGTGTTAGTCTGTCGTCAAACCAAACATGGCCATGACATAATGCAGTACTAGTCATGGGTGTTGCAATAATGTTTTGTAACTGGTACATGGATTGAGGATTCCTGAGTCAAAAATCAGTGTCTAATTTGCACCAATATCTTAAAGATCAACTCAGTTTTCATATGTTTGTCATATGTTTTCAAATAATGAATAATATAATAACATATTAGTTTATATTGTCATATGTTTAATGTCATATGTTTCAAATTAAATGTATATATGACATGTCCAGTCATATGTATTTTAATAACATATTCATATGTTTATTAATTTTCAGAACATATGATATGCATATGAAATGGTCAAAATCATATTTTAAACATATGACATTTTTGTACACCCTTTTCATGTTTTTTTCATATGCAATAAAGGTCATATGTTTGTCATATGTTTGGTTGTGTGTTTTCGGACATATGAAATGGACAATTTCATGTTTCGCATTTTAATCAAACATACAACAAACATATGGATTACATATGAATAACCTTTGATAAATATATTAAGTCTCATATGTTTTTCATATGTTTGTCATATGAGTTTCAGCTGGCTCGTTTCAGTCTCATGTCAGGCTGTGAAGCCAGGCTGTTCAAATTTTAAAATGATTCCAAATGCTGTTGTGCTCGTGTTAGTCTGTCGTCAAACCTAACATGGCCATGACATAATGCAGTACTAGTCATGGGTGTTGCAATAATGTTTTGTAACTGGTACATGGATTGAGGATTCCGGAGTCAAAAATCAGTGTCTAATTTGCACCAATATCTTAAAGATCAACTCAGTTTTCATATGTTTGTCATATGTTTTCAAATAATGAATAATATAATAACATATTAGTTTATATTGTCATATGTTTAATGTCATATGTTTCAAATTAAATGTATATATGACATGTCCAGTCATATGTATTTTAATAACATATTCATATGTTTATTAATTTTCAGAACATACATGTATGATATGCATATGAAATGGTCAAAATCATATATTTTAAACATATGACATTTTTGTACACCCTTTTCATGTTTTTTCATATGCAATAAAGGTCATATGTTTGTCATATGTTTGGTTGTGTGTTTTCGGACATGAAATGGACAATTTCATGTTTCGCATTTTAATCAAACATACAACAAACATATGGATTACATATGAATAAACTTTGATAAACATATTAAGTCTCATATGTTTTTCATATGTTTGTCATATGAGTTTCAGCTGGCTCGTTTCAGTTCATGTCAGGCTGTGAAGCCAGGCTGTTCAAATTTTAAAATGATTCCAAATGCTGTTGTGCTCGTGTTAGTCTGTCGTCAAACCTAACATGGCCATGACATAATGCAGTACTAGTCATGGGTGTTGCAATAATATTTTGCAACTGGTACATGGATTGAGGATTCCGGAGTCAAAAATCAGTGTCTAATTTGCACCAATATCTTAAAGATCAACTCAGTTTTCATATGTTTGTCATATGTTTTCAAATAATGAATAATATAATAACATATTAGTTTATATTGTCATATGTTTAATGTCATATGTTTCAAATTAAATGTATAAATGACATGTCCAGTCATATGTATTTTAATAACATATTCATACGTTTATTAATTTTCAGAACATATGATATGCATATGAAATGGTCAAAATCATATTTTAAACATATGACATTTTTGTACACCCTTTTCATGTTTTTTTCATATGCAATAAAGGTCATATGTTTGTCATATGTTTGGTTGTGTGTTTTCGGACATATGAAATGGACAATTTCATGTTTCGCATTTTAATCAAACATACAACAAACATATGGATTACATATGAATAACCTTTGATAAATATATTAAGTCTCATATGTTTTTCATATGTTTGTCATATGAGTTTCAGCTGGCTCGTTTCAGTCTCATGTCAGGCTGTGAAGCCAGGCTGTTCAAATTTTAAAATGATTCCAAATGCTGTTGTGCTCGTGTTAGTCTGTCGTCAAACCTAACATGGCCATGACATAATGCAGTACTAGTCATGGGTGTTGCAATAATGTTTTGTAACTGGTACATGGATTGAGGATTCCGGAGTCAAAAATCAGTGTCTAATTTGCACCAATATCTTAAAGATCAACTCAGTTTTCATATGTTTGTCATATGTTTTCAAATAATGAATAATATAATAACATATTAGTTTATATTGTCATATGTTTAATGTCATATGTTTCAAATTAAATGTATATATGACATGTCCAGTCATATGTATTTTAATAACATATTCATGCTTATTAATTTTCAGAACATATGATATGCATATGAAATGGTCAAAATCATATATTTTAAACATATGACATTTTTGTACACCCTTTTCATGTTTTTTTCATATCCAATAAAGGTCATATGTTTGTCATATGTTTGGTTGTGTGTTTTCGGACATATGAAATGGACAATTTCATGTTTCGCATTTTAATCAAACATACAACAAACATATGGATTACATATGAATAACCTTTGATAAACATATTAAGTCTCATATGTTTTTCATATGTTTGTCATATGAGTTTCAGCTGGCTCGTTTCAGTCTCATGTCAGGCTGTGAAGCCAGGCTGTTCAAATTTTAAAATGATTCCAAATGCTGTTGTGCTCGTGTTAGTCTGTCGTCAAACCTAACATGGCCATGACATAATGCAGTACTAGTCATGGGTGTTGCAATAATGTTTTGTAACTGGTACATGGATTGAGGATTCCTGAGTCAAAAATCAGTGTCTAATTTGCACCAATATCTTAAAGATCAACTCAGTTTTCATATGTTTGTCATATGTTTTCAAATAATGAATAATATAATAACATATTAGTTTATATTGTCATATGTTTAATGTCATATGTTTCAAATTAAATGTATATATGACATGTCCAGTCATATGTATTTTAATAACATATTCATATGTTTATTAATTTTCAGAACATATGATATGCATATGAAATGGTCAAAATCATATTTTAAACATATGACATTTTTGTACACCCTTTTCATGTTTTTTTCATATGCAATAAAGGTCATATGTTTGTCATATGTTTGGTTGTGTGTTTTCGGACATATGAAATGGACAATTTCATGTTTCGCATTTTAATCAAACATACAACAAACATATGGATTACATATGAATAACCTTTGATAAATATATTAAGTCTCATATGTTTTTCATATGTTTGTCATATGAGTTTCAGCTGGCTCGTTTCAGTCTCATGTCAGGCTGTGAAGCCAGGCTGTTCAAATTTTAAAATGATTCCAAATGCTGTTGTGCTCGTGTTAGTCTGTCGTCAAACCTAACATGGCCATGACATAATGCAGTACTAGTCATGGGTGTTGCAATAATGTTTTGTAACTGGTACATGGATTGAGGATTCCGGAGTCAAAAATCAGTGTCTAATTTGCACCAATATCTTAAAGATCAACTCAGTTTTCATATGTTTGTCATATGTTTTCAAATAATGAATAATATAATAACATATTAGTTTATATTGTCATATGTTTAATGTCATATGTTTCAAATTAAATGTATATATGACATGTCCAGTCATATGTATTTTAATAACATATTCATACGTTTATTAATTTTCAGAACATATGATATGCATATGAAATGGTCAAAATCATATTTTAAACATATGACATTTTTGTACACCCTTTTCATATGTTTTTTTCATATGCAATAAAGGTCATATGTTTGTCATATGTTTGGTTGTGTGTTTTCGGACATATGAAATGGACAATTTCATGTTTCGCATTTTAATCAAACATACAACAAACATATGGATTACATATGAATAACCTTTGATAAATATATTAAGTCTCATATGTTTTTCATATGTTTGTCATATGAGTTTCAGCTGGCTCGTTTCAGTCTCATGTCAGGCTGTGAAGCCAGGCTGTTCAAATTTTAAAATGATTCCAAATGCTGTTGTGCTCGTGTTAGTCTGTCGTCAAACCTAACATGGCCATGACATAATGCAGTACTAGTCATGGGTGTTGCAATAATGTTTTGTAACTGGTACATGGATTGAGGATTCCTGAGTCAAAAATCAGTGTCTAATTTGCACCAATATCTTAAAGATCAACTCAGTTTTCATATGTTTGTCATATGTTTTCAAATAATGAATAATATAATAACATATTAGTTTATATTGTCATATGTTTAATGTCATATGTTTCAAATTAAATGTATATATGACATGTCCAGTCATATGTATTTTAATAACATATTCATATGTTTATTAATTTTCAGAACATATGATATGCATATGAAATGGTCAAAATCATATATTTTAAACATATGACATTTTTGTACACCCTTTTCATATGTTTTTTTCATATGCAATAAAGGTCATATGTTTGTCATATGTTTGGTTGTGTGTTTTCGGACATATGAAATGGACAATTTCATATGTTCCGCATTTTAATCAAACATACAACAAACATATGGATTACATATGAATAACCTTTGATAAACATATTAAGTCTCATATGTTTTTCATATGTTTGTCATATGAGTTTCAGCTGGCTCGTTTCAGTCTCATGTCAGGCTGTGAAGCCAGGCTGTTCAAATTTTAAAATGATTCCAAATGCTGTTGTGCTCGTGTTAGTCTGTCGTCAAACCTAACATGGCCATGACATAATGCAGTACTAGTCATGGGTGTTGCAATAATATTTTGCAACTGGTACATGGATTGAGGATTCCGGAGTCAAAAATCAGTGTCTAATTTGCACCAATATCTTAAAGATCAACTCAGTTTTCATATGTTTGTCATATGTTTTCAAATAATGAATAATATAATAACATATTAGTTTATATTGTCATATGTTTAATGTCATATGTTTCAAATTAAATGTATAAATGACATGTCCAGTCATATGTATTTTAATAACATATTCATACGTTTATTAATTTTCAGAACATATGATATGCATATGAAATGGTCAAAATCATATTTTAAACATATGACATTTTTGTACACCCTTTTCATGTTTTTTTCATATGCAATAAAGGTCATATGTTTGTCATATGTTTGGTTGTGTGTTTTCGGACATATGAAATGGACAATTTCATGTTTCGCATTTTAATCAAACATACAACAAACATATGGATTACATATGAATAACCTTTGATAAATATATTAAGTCTCATATGTTTTTCATATGTTTGTCATATGAGTTTCAGCTGGCTCGTTTCAGTCTCATGTCAGGCTGTGAAGCCAGGCTGTTCAAATTTTAAAATGATTCCAAATGCTGTTGTGCTCGTGTTAGTCTGTCGTCAAACCTAACATGGCCATGACATAATGCAGTACTAGTCATGGGTGTTGCAATAATGTTTTGTAACTGGTACATGGATTGAGGATTCCGGAGTCAAAAATCAGTGTCTAATTTGCACCAATATCTTAAAGATCAACTCAGTTTTCATATGTTTGTCATATGTTTTCAAATAATGAATAATATAATAACATATTAGTTTATATTGTCATATGTTTAATGTCATATGTTTCAAATTAAATGTATATATGACATGTCCAGTCATATGTATTTTAATAACATATTCATATGTTTATTAATTTTCAGAACATATGATATGCATATGAAATGGTCAAAATCATATATTTTAAACATATGACATTTTTGTACACCCTTTTCATATGTTTTTTTCATATGCAATAAAGGTCATATGTTTGTCATATGTTTGGTTGTGTGTTTTCGGACATATGAAATGGACAATTTCATATGTTCCGCATTTTAATCAAACATACAACAAACATATGGATTACATATGAATAACCTTTGATAAACATATTAAGTCTCATATGTTTTTCATATGTTTGTCATATGAGTTTCAGCTGGCTCGTTTCAGTCTCATGTCAGGCTGTGAAGCCAGGCTGTTCAAATTTTAAAATGATTCCAAATGCTGTTGTGCTCGTGTTAGTCTGTCGTCAAACCTAACATGGCCATGACATAATGCAGTACTAGTCATGGGTGTTGCAATAATGTTTTGTAACTGGTACATGGATTGAGGATTCCTGAGTCAAAAATCAGTGTCTAATTTGCACCAATATCTTAAAGATCAACTCAGTTTTCATATGTTTGTCATATGTTTTCAAATAATGAATAATATAATAACATATTAGTTTATATTGTCATATGTTTAATGTCATATGTTTCAAATTAAATGTATATATGACATGTCCAGTCATATGTATTTTAATAACATATTCATATGTTTATTAATTTTCAGAACATATGATATGCATATGAAATGGTCAAAATCATATATTTTAAACATATGACATTTTTGTACACCCTTTTCATATGTTTTTTTCATATGCAATAAAGGTCATATGTTTGTCATATGTTTGGTTGTGTGTTTTCGGACATATGAAATGGACAATTTCATATGTTCCGCATTTTAATCAAACATACAACAAACATATGGATTACATATGAATAACCTTTGATAAACATATTAAGTCTCATATGTTTTTCATATGTTTGTCATATGAGTTTCAGCTGGCTCGTTTCAGTCTCATGTCAGGCTGTGAAGCCAGGCTGTTCAAATTTTAAAATGATTCCAAATGCTGTTGTGCTCGTGTTAGTCTGTCGTCAAACCTAACATGGCCATGACATGAGCATAACATTTGTTTGACTCTCTAGCGCCAACCTGACAGTTTTTTTGTCAGGTTCGTATTTGGCCGATATTTGGCTCTATAGTAGCAGTATTCCTGCCGGATTCAGGCCGGATTATGTCTCTGTCAGGCTCGAAATTTTCGTACGGGGTAAGATATTTCTTCATAATAAAGCTGGAGGTTTATAGTCAATTCCAGCAATTCCCATCCTCTCCCCGGGCCAATCCCGACTCATTTAGAATCAGATAAGGTCAATCTGTCGTCAGGAATCCAGTAGTGTTGTTCTGCTGGCAGCCCTGCACCAAAGTCTGATAATTTTCACATCACTCTGCTGTTTGTGCTATTGAGGAATAATTGTGGACTTGTAAAACCATGCAGCTACTTGTTGGGATGACCTGCCATCTTCAACTGATAACAAGTTCTTGAGGAATGAACTATATGTCTTGTCACCACCATTGCTATTGTCAGTGCATTAAAGGGGAACTCAACCCTAAAATCAACCCAATGTCTATACAAACATGTATTCGAAATAAATAGGTTCTGCTATTTAATTTTCTGTGTTGCGCGTCTAGCAAGAGAAAATCCGAAAACCTTCCTCACAGCCTCCGGTATGTACAGACGGCTCAAGTCTTGTAATTTGTGACGTAGTATACGGGGAATAAATTAGTTTTGCCACGCCGTCCCCTACATTGAATAGCAGGCCTAATGGCTTCTAATTGCGGACCATTGTGCTTTCTTTGTGATAGAGGTGAACGTTCTTCCTTGGTATGTGTGACGTACGTTATGGGGAAATTTGCACTGAATTGAGCCGCCACACAATATAATTTTTTCAGCGGAAAATCAAACTTGGAGACTAATTTTCTCCCCATAGACGCGCATCACAGAAAAATAAAATATCAGAACTTTTTTCTTCAGAATACATCTTTGTAAAGACGTTGGGTTGATTTTAGGGTTTAGTTCTCCTTTAAGTTTTGAGAAAAAATGGTAGGAGATCTCAGGTGCTTTAAAGCCTCTTGGAGAAGATAAAGTGGACGTTAATAAGGATTTCACTACTTGGAACAATAGACAGGTGTAGAATAAGTTCTCAAACCTCTAGAATCTACGATCAGACTTCATGTACACTTCTTTGAAATCGATTATAAAAACTCTAAACTTACAAAAACAAAGAAGAAACTCAAAAAGCTATTAATGGAACAAAAGGTTAAGCTAGCAAAGTCTGATTTTACCAGTCTATCATTCCAAATTGTGAAGACTTTAACTTATTAATGCTTACCTGATTTACCCCAAGTGATACTAGAGCACCTGAGATCTCCTTCCATTTTTTCTCAAAACTTGCATTGTCAATAGCAATGGTTGTGACATGACCATATAGTTGGTTCCTAAAGAACTTGATCCTTACTAAATTTGCCTCAAGGGAGCGATCGGTTGAAGGAGGTAGCTTATCCCAACCAGTGGCTGGTTTTACAAGTTGACAAATATTCCTCAAAAGCACAAACAGCAGAGTGATGTCAAAGTCATCAGACTGTGCAGGGCTGCCAGCAGGTGGGTAAAGTTTGTTCCACTGGTTAGTATTCAGCACTCGCTGTCCCATTGAGCGATAACTCAAGGCAGTCAAAGTTGATAGATGCAATTTCAGAGTGGCATCCAACGTACATGGAGCATGTATTTTGTCAAATACTTCACGTAGAGCTCCTGTGCCCTGATCAATGAGCAATCTTGAGAGCTTCATGAAGTTGGCTCTTTCCTCACACTTTTTGAAGACTTCCATGATGTTAGGAAGAAGATGGAAGAGTGTCAAAATCTGTAGAAATACAAGCAAAAATAAATAAAAAGTCAGTAATACTTTATGAAAAGCAGCAAAACTTGACCTGGGAAATGAATGTCATTAGTTAACTAATTCACAATGACACTTGTCTGCTAAATTATATAAACAGAACAATATTGGGGGGGGGGGCAGGGCAGCTAATACTTTTTATGCAGTCATGTAAGCAATGATAAACATGTAACCTTAAATTAGCACTTTTAGGGCTGGCTACAGCAGCTAGCCATAAGGAAATTGTTGGTCAACTTGTTAATTAATAGCAACTGGGTAAAAACATGCTTTTAAGGTTAAATTCCATTGTACTCCAAAACTGGAACATACTGTACTTAATTAGTCCATCTCTAGCTAAATATTTAGGCTTCATACACATTCATATCTTTCAAAATCCAGGCCTTCCCAGAACTTTTTTCAGGCTTTTTACAAGAATTTCCAGGAGTATTTAAATTAAAATCACGCAAAAATTTTTTTTGCACAAATTCATGATAAAAACTGCTTTCAATGACATGTTTAAGGACGGTACCTACTAATGTCAGCGCGCACGCCGTTCTGCGCATCTTGCGTCCTGCGCGTCATCCCGCGAGACAGGCCATTTGCAGAACTATTTAAAAAAAGCTGTGTTAATTGTGTAATTTGACAGACAGAAAGATGAAGGATTTTAAAATACGTCGAAAGATATGCTTGAGAAATGAACGATTTGGAAAATCTTTAAATTCCACTACACATACATACATACATGTACATACATACTTTATTTGAGACTCCCTTAACAGGGCTTTTCAGTCACAATACAATATAATATAATTTACAATTATAGGTTAATTTAATAAACCTTATCTTTATTAAATAAACTATTAAAAACACTTCTCTTAAAATTCTGAATATTTTTGATATTTTGTAGATCTTTTGTAAGACTATTCCATGCACTGACACCCCGGAAATAAAAAGCTCATTGTCCCGTTGACAATCTGCCAGCTGTTGTCTCATGTTGCGAGTAACTCGCAGAGTCCGGTTCGGTTTTGGCTTCAGAAAGCTATTTCTGATCGTCTTACGGCTCTTAAAATCCTCTAACACTGAACTTTAAGATTTAAAGCTAAATAGTTATGATAAATTTGAGCTGAAAACGAATAACAAAGGAACCGGCAGAACTTTTAGTATTGAGGTTTCACGTTCGCGTCTCCCACGCTCTCTCTGTTGTCAAGGAATGTTAGAATGGCTTGCCCTCCACACAAGGCGTTGCTATGGGAAAATCGTCACTGATCAATTGATGCAAAAGGCCTATTGAGTACTATAAACAATGTGTGAATACGGTCAAATAAGCTTTGTGAAAACGGGTAAACCTCTTGGAAATCCAAAGAAGAATGAAGGAGGAAGGACTGTATGGGGTTTGAACACAAAGTTAGCAGCAACAGGTTTGATTTTCAATGAAGAAAGTCAAAAGACGGGACTGACTCTTTTCCCTGCCGCCATCTTGAAAATCTCCCAGAATGCAATAAAAGAAAGTTTGTCCCACTCATACGAAATCTGCAATCACCAATTTTCAGACTTACTAGGGAGGGCTTGGTAAAAAACGTCAATTTTTGAAAATAAAATTAGCGATAAAGAGGCCTACCATCCACATAACTTTTTAAAACGCATGGATACCCCCATTTTTTCTTTTTGTAATCTATAATATAGAAGCTAAACAACGTTTACATATATTGTTTGTCTTTATAAAATTGAAACTCGATGTCCATTTCAGCAAAAACTATATGTCTGTTCATGGTCACTAATGAGGCTTACAAAGCAAAATTTGTACAAAAAATGATAGTCATTGTAAGATAAATGGTTTGATTGGCATCTTTTGTGAAGAACGTTTTTTGCCCTAATATTTTGCCAGATAATCCAAAATATTAATCGAATTAAGAAATTGTTTCTCGGACAAAGAAAAATGCTGAGTCAGCACTTTTTTTCCGATTTTCATCCTTAACCCTTTCAGGCCCGAGTTTTTGGAACCAATTTTTAGCTATTTCTAGGCCGAAAAGAACCCTCATAACTACAGTCATTGTTTCCATGGAATTTTCAACTGACCTATAATACTGGAGGCTCAAAGTTTTTAGACGGCCATTATGAAAGCAGTTGTAGATTACAAGGAAGCTGGCAGGAAGTTTGTTTGGAGGAATACAGAGAATTTCAGGCTTTTTAAAGCCTTTTTCGCCATTTATAGAGTGCTGGAGGACATCATTAAGTCTGATGAGAGCTTCAATCAGCACTTTCTCAAAGAAGCGAGTCTGTGCCAGTTTATTGTGACAGAGAAAGAGCTTCATTTCCCACTCGTGAATGGGCCAGGACGTCTTTTGTCACTTTAGCGTGGGCTTTATAAATGGGGGTCTGGAGCCACCTATCATAGCTTTTTTGGAATATTGGACAAGATTTACTTGCCATTGATTCCAATATGAAGGTATTAGGTCGAAATGGCTTTAGACTTAGTATATATTTTGAAGAATGAAGATGGGGAAGTGCCTTTTTGTTAGGTTTGTTAGGTTTCCCGGCATGCTTTGCGGTCATTATGGATGAATTTAGCTTGCTGTGAAGTGCTTGTGGACAGAATGGCTTGGTTCTGGGCAAGTTTAGGTGCTGGGAGACAGAAAGTGAGGTTAGTGCAACCATGAAACTCTAAATGTTATGTGAAATATGCATTTTTGAGAGAAAATGTAGAATCTGAGGAGAAATAATTATTTTTGGAAGTGCTATTTTAGTCTTTTTTTCTGAAATGAAATAATGTAACCTGTAGTTAACTTATGCAAAGAAAGGAGGATTTAGATGAAATTATTCTTTGTTGACATGCCCAATGCAGTTCACTAGGATCACTTGTCTATACAAGGCATTAGCATATTTGAAAACATGAATGTGTTTGACATTTTTAGACTTCTTGTGAGTGTAGTGTCCTTGCGTTACACTATATTGCATTACAGCCATGCGCACGAGAGCAGGAGACGAGAACTACATGAACACTGCTTTCATTGAATTAGAGATCTTACAAATGTATAATTGGCGACAAGGATAAACATACATGTAGGACCCCTAAGGGCAATTCATGGATGGTCAGTGAGCCATTTTGGCTTAATTATAACCCATCAAATATTTTCTCTCACATGTGATTGGTTAAATGCGTCATGTGAGCCAATATTTTCTCTCCGCGAGCGGGAAATATCACCGAATACACCCCCTGTGAGCGTATAAGCGTGTATGAAATAAAATATTTGAAGGATAACGACAATAACCTACATTGTAGTGTCGAAATATGTCCTGATATTTGTCCTTGGACATTATATGATCCTCGAAGCTCACAGTTTCCCTCGAGCTTCGCTCTTGGAAACTGTTCTCTTCTCAGATCAGATAATGTCCGCAGACGAAATATCATGCAGTGCAAATTTTTATACCACAAATAGGTTATTGTATTTATATACTTTAAATCATGTGACCGATTACGGCATCGTTACGTCATCACCACTAAGTGAATCGTGGGGAAGTGATACCATACCTGTGCAAGTTTGAACTGTCTGGCATTACAAATGAGGGATACAGGAATTTACTTAAAATCACGTGAATGATGACATCATTGCCACTACGTGATTTGTGCATGATTGAAGCCAGTTGAAAGCCTATACTTATATGCACATAGAAAATACTAAATGAACTGTGCAGTACTTACTGACTGAGGAAAGGGCCATGATACAGTCATTATATAGTAAGTGGAATAGAGCAGATAAAGAAACTCTGCTAGCAGGGAAACAGTGTTCTAGCTAGGAATTCTCCGCAATTATGTGTCAAATAAACCATATATCATTTTCTTTTGGTTCAATTTGGTCATGGAATAAGGAACCCTTTGTTTATTATGGCCCTGTTTGTGATAGAAGCATGCAGCCCATGGTTACAAATATTTTGTGATAATGGTCACTTCTGAATCTGTTCTGTCAATGGTACAAGGTGCAGCCCTAGCATAATTCGTTGGCTTCGACCTTTATATGTTATCATTGAAAATATTGAATGGTATATTTACAGTACAGAATTACTTATAAACATGAAAGCGATACATGTAAATTCAATTCTTTCAATTAAGTAAAACAAAAACATTGAGTGAAACAATGCAGTACTTGTATTTCCAGGGCCATGCAAGAATATTATGTGCACCAAGTAACTTATACTTACTTATGGTCTGTTATCACAATTCAGTCATTTTGGATAAAACAATGGTTTTGGCCGCGGTCACCTCACACTGGTGGGTTTCACAACGAGTTCACCAAGCGAAAAGAAAGGTTTTATTCTCCTGGGAGTTAACATGGCCGATGCATGATAAAAGCCCATGCATGAATAGTGCAAGAACCGTTAAAGTTTCATTTCCATAATGAGAAAATGTACATAGATCAGGACAAATAATAAAATATATGTGGATCTGGTTGCCTGACCAAGTTTAGATTCCCCTGTTGACTCTACAAGTTTTTGCAGCAAAATATTAACTATGAGTATACAAGTTTGACTTAGAGATTTACTATGTCTTTTCTTGAAATCTGCCAAAAAGTAAAAACGAGTCAGTCCTAAATGTACTCTGTACTTGTAGGGGGGCTTGAAACAATCATACAGGCTGATCAAAACCAGGATCCGGCTAACGCACATATCTTATTGGAATTTAGCATGTTGGTTTTGGAACAACTTTAGAATACCCGGCCATTAAAACTTGGGAGTAGTAGTTATTGGCTACTGGCTACATACATGTACAATTGTATGGTGTATATAGAGATGGGTACATTAAAGCAGACTACATGTGTACGTAGCCGAGTACTTGGCTACGTGGCTATGGGGGTACATGGTTACGTGCGTCAATACATGGCTACGACTTGACTATATGGCTACATGCTTGGCTACATGGCTATATGGCTACATGTTTCTGTGAATTAATCTAAACCCTTACCCTACAGTAAAACAATCCTAACCGTCAACAATGGTATTCACTAATTTAGGGTTCTTTAGGGATTAAATCACTAAACAACAAAGAAATATAATGCTTCTTAAATGTTTCTGTGAATTAATCCAACCGTTATCCTTACATTTTAAAAAGAACTAAATGTCAACAATGGTTGCTCAGTAATTTAGGGTTGTTTAGGGCTAATCACTAAATAACACAGAAATATAATACTTCTTAAATGTTCCTGTGAACTGATCCAAACCCTTACTCTACATAAAATTAACAATTAACACACCGGTAGTTAACTGGGCTGTCATGTATCTATTATATAACCACCAACAAAAAACAGAAAATGTTGCAAACAAATGACCTACACTGCACAGACCAGGGCTTGAAACTGGGACCAATATGGTTGCCAATGTGACTAAAACAATGTTTGCAGGTGCCTAAAACGTTATTACCGATTAGTTTCTCAGCTACATGTACTAACATTTGCTGGCTGGTGCATTGATCTTATTTCTTGGGCACCAACTGGTGACTAAGGATTTATTTTAATTTTGAGGCCTGTGAACTCTTTTGAACCAAAATTTTTTAAACCAGTTCAAATTTTCAAAACTGGTTATTTTGTTTTTCATGATTCTAAAAATGGATTTTTCAATTTTTTGGGATTCATAAAAAAAGGGGGTTTATTATTTTTTTTTGGGGGGGGGGGAGGGGGGAGGGGGGAGGGAGGAGAAATTTAAAAAGAAAACAAAATCCACCCACCACCTCACTGGTTAGCTCAGTTGGAGGGTACGGTCCAGAGTGTGGGAGGTCAGGGATTCAAATCCCAGCCGCGTCCTTGGGCAGGACTGCAATTGTTCACATGCATGAATCTTGATACCCAATGAAACACTAGATGAACATCACTAGTGATTTGAATATGTGATCCAAATCACTAGTGATGTTCATCTGGGCTGTCATTGGGTATCAAGATTCATGCATGTGATGGACCTAATTAAGCTACAAGGATTACAGCATGAGTATGACTTTACATGGAGAAGCGAAGGAGAAGACAGAAACAAAAATTGGTGTCCAGTGTGACTTGAACCATGGCTGCTCTTGACTACTAGTCCGCTGTCTTGTCCACTACACTATCAGTCCGTTTGTTGAAATAACCATGAGAAAATAACAATCACAACCCTTGTAGTCTATAATTGTATGCAATAAAATTCCAGGCAAACAATACTTTCTAATGATTTATGAATGCAGGTATTGTTTTCGCTTTAGAAGTCATATAAAAACTCAAGCTTTGTACTTCACCAGGGAATCCAAACACCTCGAAATAATAAAAGCACTTGACCGAAGCGGCCTCATGCTTTCATCTTTCTCAGTGTTTGGATCCCCTGGTAAAACACTAGCTAGCTCTCGTTTTTTATATATAACATGAAAGAACCTGTTGTACTACTCGAAAAAGAGCAGGGGATTGTCACCCGGTACAGCAGCCTGGCCATTGTACTAACCACACACTCAACATTGTAAACTGCGTGGCAGCTATTAGCACCGTAAGCGGTCCAAAAATAAATTCACTGACAGTATGTCAGTAATATTTGTAAAAGTCATTAATAATTCATAAGGGTGCTAGCTAGCCTATCCAAATGTGTAGTTCAGGTCACATGCATACCCCTGTAAACCCATTACAAACTACTAGTGGTTGTATCAGAAGAGTATACAATCACTAGTGGTTGCAACTAATTATCATATTCATAACCATAGTTTCCCAATGGCTTTAGTTACTCGGACCAGGCCTTTGGCCGATAACACTACTAATTATTCCACATGCACACTCCCACTTTGTTCATTCTGTTGCGGGCAAAATTGTGCCACTTGCCCTTACATCGTCAATGGTCTTAACCAATACACTTTCCATTCCACAGGTGAAACCTGTTTCATCCATTCATATATGACTTGTACATGTAACTCTAAAAAAAATATATACATGGTACAATGTAATCTCTGTCACCTTCAATACATAGGCAAAACCAAACACCGCCACAAACAGAGCTTCAACGAACACAGACGACCAGTTGACAAACCTAACATTAAGTCAAAACCATTCACTGTTGCAAAATATTTTCTTTCTAAACCTAACCATTCTAAAACTAACATGCAACTCATTCCCTTAGAACTCATGCATTCCTTGTGAGACTCAATTCGTAAAGCCAGACTAAAAGGTTAAAACACTTGAACCTCATGACATCAATAGACATGATGAAACCTAGCTCACTTTCATCTTGATTTTCTACACATTTATGTTTATTTATCATCATTTATTTTTTATATTTTTTCATTAGTTTTTTTGCAGCCATTAGTTTATCGTAATTTGTTACCTTCCGTTATTTACCTTACCTAAATCACTTTTTATTTTATCACTCTATTGCATCACTTCCTATTCACGTATTGTGAAATCTTATATGTTGTACGTACTAACCCCCTATTTTAGAACTCTCCACTTACAACATCTAGTACCTGATGAAGGCTAGTTTGGCTAGCCGAAATATACATGTAGTACATGTTTAAAACTATACATGTTGTTTCAGCTTTGCTATAGTCCTTGGACTACTCGCTTCTAAGTGTACCAACACTTTTGAACACGATTGTCTGAGAAACTTCTTTGATGAAATCGACTGTAGGATATAAAAAAATAGGAGAATGCTAGCCAAACTTGGCAGGCTCTTTTATTGTTGGAAACTACATTGTGTATTCTGCTTGAAGTTCATCACTGCTTAATGACATCACAATGACATCATGAAGATAATAACATTTGCAGTATTGAATGAAAATAACAGTAAAGTGCTTAAATGTTTTGATAAAAGTCACAAATAATAATAAACTTTGCAGTATTGACTAAAAATGACAGTAAAGTACTAAAATATTTTGTGAAAATAACGTAAAAAGGTGATTTCTGCAGTATTGGGCTTGTCATAACGGTTCACCCCTATTTGTGATGTCAGAATGACATCATAAGTTGCTCTGATTATGAAGGGGAGCCAGGGTGGCGCAGAGGTTATTAAAGTGCTTCGCCTCTCACCTCTGTGGCCCAGGTTCGATTCCCGGATGCGGCACCATATGTAAGTTGAGTTTGTTGGTATCTTATCCTTGCACCAAGGGGTTTTCTCCGGGTTCTCCGGTTTTTCTCCCTCTGCAAAATCCAACATGCTACATTCAAATTCGATCTGTGGATTAGCCGGGACCTGGCTTTGATCAGCCCCATGGTTGTTTCAGGTCTTGTTAGAAATTCAGAGGTTTTTTTTAACCAATAGCACCATGTCTAATATGGTAGTTCATGCTCTAGTATTACATGCTTAAGTATTGTACAACATCAGGCCATGGTCATTTTTTAAATAGAATATGTCTAGTATGGTAGTTCATGCTCTAGTATGACAGTACAGTGGATATGGTCAACTCAAGTATTGTAGAACATAGACATGGTCTTGTTTTAATAAAACAATTGTCCAATATTGTAGTTCATGCTCTAGTTTTGCAGTACAGTGGACATGGTCAACTTAAGTATTGTAGAACATGGTCTTGTTTTAATAGAACAATATTATTGTCCAGTATGGTAGTAGTCATGCATGGTCAAGTATATGGTACAATATGTTCTAAAAGTATGGCAATCAGATTGCAAATTAATTTCCTGAAATTCACTGACCTTTATTATTTTGTTCATCTATGTTAGATGTAGGAACTTAGGCTTTTACTTAGTGATGGAAAACTCATATAATATATTCGATTTGCTAGGCTGATCAGGATGATTTTCGCCTTTATCTTATTTGTTTTGTAAGATTTGAAAACTTGATCTGTCATCACTTAACTCTTTCTTCCGCTCACCTCTTCAATTGTTTTATAGTGCATATACATTGTAGCTATAAAGGGTAAAATTTAAATTTATTTATGGCAAAATATATGTATATCTCCCTAAATTTAAATGGCTTTAATATTTTAATCAGAGATAAAAGAAAATGCAAGGAACATAGAGGTATAAAATTATATGATTCACATTAACATCACTGATTGTACTGTCATATTAAGCTTGGGATTAACATGTGATGATAAAAAAATAAGATTTACTTACCTTATGGTATATGTACTTCGCGATGAAAGCAACCGTCATTCTTGTTGATCAAGAGCTGCTTGTTTGAGTTTCAGTGGCAAAAGACTGTGTGACAAGAATTAGAAAGATAAATATAAACAAACAGTCATGCAGAACACATTTTATGTGCAGGGTTTTTCTGGAGGTGCATTTCAGGTAATATAATGTACATGAGAAAGATTTAACAAAATATTTGCAGGGACTAAAATCTAAAAATATAAGGTTATAAGTCATAAAGAATTCCCTGAAGAAGCCTTCCATGTAAGGTGCTCATCAATAATAAATTTTATTAATGCCAAGACACTTGAATGAACTCTTTCTTTCAATTTGCTAGATTTATTTTAAGATTACTTGGCAATGATGCTATTTTTTTGTCGAGTCCCTATTAGCATATATTTAGAGGAACAACTCTAAAATACCCGGCCACTAAAACTTGGGAGTCGTAGCTACTGGCTACATACCTACAATAATATTGTATAGTGTAGAGATGGCTACATGGCTATGTGGCTACATGCTTGGCTAATGATGGCTCGGTGCTTGACTACATGGCTACGTGGAAATAATTATAGACTACCCCACAACTTGGATCATTAATAACTCATTTTCTCAAATTTTCATACAAACCTCATAAAACCTAACCCTGAAATTTAAAAACACCCCAACCATTTTCGACCAAGTCATTAATAGAACGACACTACATACACCTGCACTATAATGGAGAATTTGGCACAGCTTTTATATATGATCTTTGGACATGCGGGGTATTCTATAATTGTACCATGAACCTGTTTCCCCCCGTTTCGGCTAAACTATAGAATACCCGGCCACTTCAAAAGATCACTTGAAAACTGTACTAAACTATGCTAAATTCTCCATTATAGTGCAGGTGTATGTAGCCTGGTCGTTCTATGAATGATTTGGAGTCTAAAAAAAAATTTTTCAGGGTTAGGTTTTTAGGTTTGTATGAAAATTTGAAAAATGAATTATTAATGACCCAAATGACCGGGTATTCTATAATTGTTACAGCAGGACAAAATAACTCTGAATATCGAAAGCCATGGAAATGAGTCTTTCATCCAACTCCATCTATGTACTCTCCTGTTGTCTTCCAAGCCTTTGAAGTTGAGAGGATGACATTTTTAAAGCCGCTGCACAGATGATAAAGACTCAGAGAACCTTGCTGTAAAACTGCCGGATTCTTGAATAATAATCTAAACCATTACAATATACCTTCAGCTAATCTCTTTGTGTCCGCGCTTGTGTACCTAGACCATTGTGTAATTTGGCCATCTTTGATTGAATGAGGAACACATACCTGGCTTGCTTGTGTTTTACAAGCCAAGTAGCCATGTAGCTAGACTTTCTCAAAGTCCTTCTTAGCACCCCGCACGAAGGACTTTTCCCACTTGCAGCGTTCCAAATTTACCGGTTGATTTTTCAACCGGAGGCGTGGCTTATGACGTACTAAGATTTGCCCAATCACAAAGCGTCAATTCTTCAGGCATTGTATGCTGACGTGTCAAGTCAGTCGACCGTGGATGTGGTATTTACAATTTGATTGTACTCGGAAAGAGTTTGTCAAAGGCGCGAAATGTAAGCTCCGCCCCTGAGACGTGTTTTAAAAACATAATCCCCCGATTCAATTTCCTGCAAGTGAAACAAGTCTAACTCGCCTCTCCCTTCGATTCTCGCGCTCGATTTTTGACCCAGTAATCGCTTACCCAGTGACTCAGCAAATTCGACTTGGAGCAAGTCTACCATGTAGCCATCTCTACACCATACAATTGCAGGTATGTATGCAGCCAGTAGCTATGACTCCCAAGTTTTAGTGGCCGGGTATTCTAAAGTTGTACCTAATTAGA
The DNA here is from genome assembly GCA_030867875.1 of Actinernus sp. WN-2022. Lineage (NCBI taxonomy): Eukaryota > Metazoa > Cnidaria > Anthozoa > Actiniaria > Actinernidae > Actinernus > Actinernus sp. WN-2022. Next base: position 59,161,472 of record JAOWCC010000019.1, read on the forward strand.
TTTAGTTACATTTAAACTAAGTTTATTGGCATTTAACCATTCATGAACGGTTCATTGATAGTACAATCTCTTCTTGGTCATCCGAGGCATGCGCATGGATGTAAAACTTATGTTATCTGCATACATACGTATGCGCAAGGTGATCGCTGCTTCGCTCGAAGGTGAATATGAAATCATATTCACTGTTTGAGTAGCCAATCAGAGCACACGAAAAGTGATATTCACTGGTGTGGTATATATTAATGGTTAATAGCCTCTGTGATGTTTACTGGATTTTTCTATATTTGTTCAGAAAAACGTTATTTTTGGCATCACAGTTTTTTTGAACTACTGTATTTCTTGTATGCATGTATGTACATGTACGTAAATGTATGTAGCTATAGCCTGGGTTGATTTGTGTTCTACACTAAATTCAATTATTGCTTTACACTGTATACCACACAGCAAAATGTGCTACTAATTCTCAAATCAATGGCATAACCATATAAACCATATAAAACACACATGTATACATATAGCCCCATAAGCATCGCATCCAATGATTTAATGTTACACAAAGATAATTACAGTTTTATACCCAGATGCATCCCCTTGTATATTAACATATAAGCCAAGACATCAAAATTTTCACATTAGTTAAAAAACAAGCACTTTTGATCAGGATTACGTACACCGTCCACATCATTGCAGCAATTTTTCAGCTTTGCAGACTGATACCACAGTCCTTTCTCTTTCAACAAATATGTCGAACACACTTTGATAATCTATGATTACTTCTAGTTTTAATTACAGCTATTCGTTTCAGTATGTCCCTCTCATGAATTAGGCTTTTGATGTTAGCTGTTAGCCAGGGAGCAGCCGAATTCCTAACCCGTTTGGACTTATATAATAGGGGTGAAAGTCTAAAGATAAGGACATCGCGAGCTACATCCAAGGGTAACCGGTCGTTTCGCCCGAGAGTCGTTTCGCCCGGAGTCAGTTCGCCCGAGGTCGATTCGCCCGAATCCAGTAGTCGATTACCCTGGTTCCAGAGGGGCTCAGGTACGAATATACTCTAATGTGCCGCGATCGAAAGAGTTTTGATTCCCCGAAGGAGTTTTGTTTTGCGTGACGACCGTTGAGCCCCAATCTCATGCCCATCGCCTCGCTTTTATGTTTACAAGTCTAGTCAAACTGGTTTCGACTCAGCGGTTAATTTGCATGTCACTTATGTCACTTTCACGTGGTGAAGTCGTGTGTGATTCAAAACATGCCGTTGTCAGGATTTGTGAAGATAAAGGAAACTTCTCCTCGATTTACTTCGTCGGGTTTGATGTTTGGATCTCCCAATGAGCATGCTTTGATTCCTCGTTATTCTAGCTCTGTTATGTGGGAGTAAATCAGGGCATATAGAGGGCAAACCACCAGTACAATTGCTCGTTTTGGATAATCGAACGTGAAGGAAGAAGCAAATACCAGGTATGAGTTGGAAAATCAGGCCAGTAGGCCGTACTGAGAAGACATCACGCCACTTCAAGAACATGAACAGACTTCAAGGCTAACTCAAATTGTACAGCACTGTGAAACATTAACGTTTGTGTATAATCTGTCAAGACTCGTGAACCGGTTTGTAACACGATCTCAAGATGAAAGCCAATCAAAATGTTCCTTTGGTCCGAATGCCTCAGTTTCCATGGCTATAACTCAATCAACCAATCAGGGACGAGGTACAGATTCTGTACCGGAAGAAACGAAAATCTCTACTCGGGCGGCCAGAGGCTCGTCGCTTCGCGACTCGTGCTGAAATCTTAATTTCAGCTGGTCTCGCTTCGCTTGCCCCGACGATTTCGAACCTCTGGTATCCAGGGTAGTAGTCGATTCGCCCGACATTAGATTAGGGAGCACGTCCAAATATCGGGCGGAAATCCGATTATCGGAATCGGATCCGATGCCCTTTCCGATACTTGAGCATCGGGAAAATGTAGAGGTACTTTCAAGTCTTGTCCGATTCCGATCGCAAATATTCCGATCCGATCCGATTGAACAATTTAACAGTGACTTGTTCGGAACTCACATCGATCTGTCCGATTTCCAAGTTGCTCTATTAAATTTTTGTAAACATGATTTACGCCATCATGAGTTGACACAATCTCGTACCCAGACCCCATTTGGTTTCTTACTGCGCATGCTCGACGAAAATAATAGGGCTCTGGAATAATCCGATTTTTGTGTATTCTGATTGGCTGTTCTGAACAATGCAATTTCACCGGAAGTCAAACATAAAGCATTTCTGGAGGGTTGATTTATTTGGACATAGGCATCGGAAATATGGGGCCGGGTTATCTAAACGCTAAAAACCGTTGGATTTTACCTAAATGGATGCTGCTAAAAATCTTCAGGGATTCTTAGATATTTGCTTGTATCCACTCGGGAGTTCGTATCACTTCATCGTCAACATACATCGCACACAGTACATGAATATTCTCAGAATTCGAAAATCGAACTCAACTGGATATAGCCGCGGGATTTACCGTAACAGATAGGTAATACTCTACATTCCCATATTAACAACAATGTTCGTAAGTGCTCTATAGACAGAAGTGGCGTTTTCCGATTTCGTAAAGTTGTGAACAGGCGCTGATCGCTTAAATATAAGCGTTTGTATGGGAATGTAACGAACTCCAGCTTTCAAGGAGCTATAAAAATACGAGAGAATCGTCAGTAAAAATGCCTTGACTTGCTTCTACGGTGTATTCAGTTGCTGTTTGTGTGGTCATCTGGCTCAGGTAAGGCGATTTCAGCGAGTTTTCGATCCCCATGAATCCTCTTGTTTACTCAGGAATCGTGTGATGTCCATCACACGATAAAAAACACGATCCTGATGCATGAAAATAAAGCCTTAAAATCCAAACTACAAACGGCAGAAGATGAAAGAGACTCCCCAAGGCTTGCCCTGACACTAGCAAGCAAAAGATCACTATCAAGATACCGGGTGAACGTCCAAATCCAAAGCAAAACCGAGGCCTGAGGCGCTGAGAGAGAATCGAGGGTGACGTAATGGTAAGCATGCGCAGATTCAACGGAAGTCCGTGATTCGCGGACTTCCGGAATCGGATTATTCCAGAGCCCTATTATTTTCGTCGAGCATGCGCAGTAAGAAACCAAATGGGGTCTGGGTACGAGATTGGAGTTGACATAAACCCAAGTTCAACTCAGTGGAGCCGAACTCAATAGGCCTTTTGCAATAGACAGTCACGTGACTTGTTGGCCCATAGTAACGCCATACTGGGTTGCAAGCTAACCAGCTCTCCCTTGACAACCAACAGAGATTGACTGAGCCGTGGTATCATAGCTGGACTTCGAAGCGTTTTTTCGTCTTACTTACTAAATTCATCTCGAAATAAGTCTTATACAGAACAAAAGTAAAGGTTGTTCTTTACTTTTGATCCGGTATTTTGTCAAATATGCGGCGCAAAATAGAGTTTGGACGCTCAAACGAACTCACCTCGAATCTCAGGCATGGCAAACATCATTGGCGGCCGCTCAACAAGGTAATTGGTAAAGTAGTCATAATTAAACGAATAGTATTGTAATAGTTGAGCAGATTCCTTCTTTCTTTTATACTATGTTATATAAACCAGTAATTACGGCGTTAATTTCTCAGGTTTATAACTTTGGAGAGTACACGAAACATTGACGAATGGTGACAGTGTCAGTATTAAATTTAAAATGCAATGGTCGATATGACCACATACAGGAAGGCCAAGCTCTGTATTTGCACTGTGATTGTGAAAGTTCTAGAAGAAAAAATGAAAAATAAATAAAATATTTAACTTTGAAGAACTGGTCTTGTGTTATCATGTGTCTATAATTAACCATATAGCAATCAGTTAGTGCTCTGGCACCTGTAAATCGGTATGTTTTCTGGCTAGCTCTTTTTCTTTAATATTAATAAAGAGGGAGTCAGTTTTTCTCAACTATGTTTTTCCTATGTTTGGTGTGGTGACATGAAATATTGAGAACTTATTAAACATATTGTAAGCTTCCTGCAGCAAACACATCAACTCTAATGTTTCAAAAAGTGACATGCTAGAAAATGATAAAGAACTTAAGAATTTAATTTATTTTATTTAATCTAATTGTTAAATTAATTAAGCTTAACTGGTTGGAATACTTAGACTTGGTGTTTTTCTTTAAGTGCAAATTAGGCATCGTAAATCTGGATATCAATCATTATACTTCATACAGTCAGGACCCGGGGAGGGGGGGGGGGGGGGTACTCTACCCAAAGTTGGGTAATGGTGTGCCGCTGGGGCTCTGAAACCCTTACCCTGTTTAAGACAAAAAACCTCAAATTTCCATACCTTGTTCAAGACAAAGTGTTAAAATTTTATACCCTTCTATAAGACGAAAATACAACAAGAATCCACAAGAAGTGTCTATAAAGTCGACTGTTTTATTTAGAGGTCAGGGATAAACTGATTACAAATCGATATCTGGTAATGAGTATGATGTTTACATCAGATAAATGTCATGTCAAAAGTGATGGGTCAGTGATAAATACCATACCCTGTTCAAGATCTGTCAATGTGAAAATGGATACCCTGTCTAAGACCAGAAACTCTAAAAACCATACCCTGTCCAGTGGATTATCCCCATATAGTCCATATATGGGAGTACCCCCAGGAAGAAGCAAGGCATATAAAACCAAAAAAATAAGGAATATATCTGATAGTGTTTATTAATCTAATATATACTTTTACATGGTCTAATGGATGTCAAAGGGGCACTGTCATTGGGATTGAATCTTCAAGTTTCTTTAAAACAAAACTACAAACTGATAACACCCTGAATTTGAAGAGTAATACTATGTGAATGCCCGGATATGGTTTTCAAAATTTTTCAATAAAGGATGACTAAGTGGATTACAAAAGCTAATTCTATGAAGAGGCCTGGTTAGGGGTATTGGGGATAAGGGATAACTAGCAAAATAATGACTGGGATAAGGGATAACAAACCAGAAAACAGTAGGGATAAGGGATAACCAAAGTCGATAACAGCCATCTGCATCTCAGGGATTAGTGATTAACTATCCTGAAAAATATAGGGATAAGGGATAACAGCACCCCACCTCCCCCTAATAACCGGGCCTCTATAAATTTGATTTCGGTTACAGTGAATCGAACATATTTCAAGTTGCTCTAAATTTCTCTTAAAAGCAGTATTTTTCATCCACTCAAATCTTTGCCATCCTTTATCAAAATTGTCTCAAATTTTCTCGGCTAGTACACTGCATACTCTCATGCCTGGCAGAGAGATGAGAAACCTCTGCTTGCAAGGTAATATTTTTGTCTTTAGTCATGAGAATGTTTATCATTTTTGGGTTAATTGACTGTTCCTTTAATATTATTAAAATTTTATAGCGAGTGGTTAATAATGTATGCCTGTTACTGGCTAATAGCAAAATAAGAAACAAAATATATAACATTCTCTCCAATGACTAAGTAGGGATATATAAAACTTATTAAAGTCCTGATATTTTTCTTTGCTTCAAAACTGGACATGTAACACCCACAGATTCAGTATCAAACTAAAATAATATTCTAAGATAATTTCTGCATCTCCTCAAGTACATGTAGCTAGCCATAGCCTGTCCTTTTCTAAGTTAAGGCAAAGGAAACGAACATTTAATTTTAAATAATACAACATTTATGAATATTTTCATAGCTTAAACATAGCCTTAATTAAAGTTAAACACAGGATTTTATTTAAGTACATGAACGAGCGCCTAGAGTAAACAGTATTTATCCCCATATTGGTTAGATTATAGAATACCCCGCAACTTCGAAAGATCACTTGAAAACTGTGCTAAACTATGCTAAATTCTCCATTATAGTGCAGGTGTATGTAGGGTCGTTCTATGAATGATTTGGAGTCGAAAATGGTTAGGTTTTTTTAAAATTTCAGGTTTGGGTTTTTAGAAGGTTTGTATGAAAATTTGGGAAAATGAATTATTAATGATCCAAGTTGCGGGGTATTCTATAATTGCTCCCCAATATTCTTTTGAGTCCTGAGCAAAAGCTTATTGTGTTTGACCGATTATTCACTAGCATTAAAAGAAGCAATCGAAAGAGTTCACTAAGTTGTGTTTAGCGGCCGCCATGTTTGCCATGCCTGAGATTCGAGGTGAGTTCGTTTGAGCGTCCAAACTCTATTTTGCGCCGCATATTTGACAAAATACCGGATCAAAAGTAAAGAACAACCTTTACTTTTGTTCTGTATAAGACTTATTTCGAGATGAATTTAGTAAGTAAGACGAAAAAACGCTTCGAAGTCCAGCTATGATACCACGGCTCAGTCAATCTCTGTTGGTTGTCAAGGGAGAGCTGGTTAGCTTGCAACCCAGTATGGCGTTACTATGGGCCAACAAGTCACGTGACTGTCTATTGCAAAAGGCCTATTGTCGTGCTGCTCAGGCAGCGATCCCACGCTTCGGAAAACAACAAACAGACCCCAAGACAGACATGAAGAACTACATTTTTATTCGACCCGATAGAGCAACGGACATTGCATTTCGAAGAAATTTCGGCAAGCGTACGTGTTCATTGCACAATAATATTTCGTATTTTAACCTTTCTTCCACCAGGATCGATTTAACGCGTGACAAATTCGAATTCATGACAAACAGTTTTACAAAGTACAGCAAAGTCCCCGTCAATCATGAACTGTCACTGAACCAGACGCGTGTCTCATTTCTGACACAAATACCGCGGGGGCGCAATTAATTTCCATTTACGCGAACTGACTGATCTGATCCGATGCATTTAAAGCTCTTTTAATTCAAAAAGAATTGCACTTTCCCAGTAGAAGTTTTCTGGTAAGAGTATAGAAGTTTTTGCACGTCTTGATCAATATGACAAACGTTGCTTCAAAACTCTGTTGATCGATGTTCTGTAAAATATCAGACTGACACGTTCACGCCTGACTGATTTGCACGTGGAAATTCAGACTCCAAGAAGAGTTGAGATTTTTATACGCAAACATTTACAATGATTTCTGCCGAAACCTTTTAATACTAGTAACAAGACAAGTATCTGCCGTAAATGTGAAACTACACTGAAGCAAAAGTTTATTTGGTGTTATGCTTTGCGCTCAGCGAGTACGTGAGTCAAGCTTTAAAGCGGGCCACATACCGCCGGTCTGGGAACTATTAGCGAGCAGCCGTTGTTTCGTTTATTTTACGGCTCACGATATTTCATGCTGCATGGTCCGAATTTACTTGAAAACTTCATGCAATGACTTTTACAAAGATCTGGAAGGCTGACGGATCTGAATATTATTGATACGGTAACCTTTACAAAATTGAACACTTCCATTCCTTTCGTATATTACCCTTCCGGCCTTCGATTCAAACCGGGTTCAAAGCATCAGATTTCTATTCTTAGCCTGATTATACTGACTATACTGACTGAACTGAAGTAAACTCTACAGTTGTCTTCCTGTACCGTTCGAAAATGAGCCGAAAAGTTCAGTTAGTCAAAGACCAAATAAAGTTTACAACTCTGGTTGGTCGAATTGACCGAGTGGATCGAAATTACGAAGCGACATTTCGAAGAAGCGAAGTTTCGTGCGGGCTTCCTTATCGTCAGCTAGCTAATGATGGCGGCGGTGTGCACGGCTCCACGTGCTCTCTGTACCTAGTTTCGTTTTTCCCCGTTCAGTCCCATTTTCTTCATTTCGTTTACTTAAATATAATTTACAAATGTGGATAGTACCATAATGGAGGAAGTTTTAGGAAATTTGGAAGCTGTTGAAACTAGTAAGGACGCTCAAAACGTACAAGTAGAGCGAGAATCGATCGAAGCCTCCGTGAAGGGGGCCGTGTATTTGTTTGAAGTATCGAGTAGTTGTCGCTTTAATCAATGGTTATCAGCACTCAAGATTAGGTATTGGATCGATTTTGGAAATCAAGACAACTACAAGGTTGAGTGGCTGAGGAAAACAAGTCCTGGAGGTGACCTCGTAGAACTGATCATTCAGTTGATGAGCTGTAAAGATGCCGGCAAGGTTGCTAGTCTATTTACAATTACTGTATATGTGTCTAAGCAGAAGTTCATGATCCAAGGGAAACACCGTGACCTATGGAAGACAAACGAATTTGAGAGACTGTGCTCTCTTGTCGACGGTTTATGTTCGATCGGTGGGGCAAATTCCTCAGATGTTAGCGCTCTATACGCGGAGGTGTTCCAAAGTTCGGATGCAGAAAGCAGAATTGAACTCGATGGCGTGTCACTGGATGTATCGTTAGACGCTAATTCTGAATCAGACGGTGAAGAAATAGTGGATGAGGAGACAGTATCAGAGTTAGATACGGCACCTAATTTCAGTTCTCCTCGGCGTAAATATGTGCGGCGTAAGGCAACCAAGCTTTACTGTTCGCCGGTTGTTAAACAAAAGACTTCCGTGATGTGTAGTATGAAAACGAAAACCAAGACAGTGTCTCCAACTGGGATTAGTGTCTGCGCGAAGGATAATCAGAAAGTGCTCGAATTCATCGAATCAGTTAATAAGAGGGTCGGCAAGCTGGAGGATCTAACAGCCAGATTAGATAATGCTGTAGCTCAGTCGGATTTGGAATTAAATATTATCGGTAATAAGCTGTCAGTGTCAACGCAAGAACTCACAGAGATTTTAAATGCTCGTTTGAAGCACGAGTTATGCGTGTTAAGGAAAGCAAATGATGGTGAAAGAAGTGAGTTGGACGAACGTATGATTAAGGCTGAGAGTGAAGTGAAGAGGTTACAAGGACGTGTAGGATCGCTAGTTGAGGAAAAAGAGCAACTGGTAAAAAGAATGAAATTACTGGAGGACGATAATCGAAAACTTAATGTTCATGTTTCGTCGCTTAGCGAGGGTGCTCCAGTTTGTGAGGGAGGTAGGACAAGCATAGAATCAGAGAACCAGGAGTTTCCCCAAGAAACAAGGCAGCCTTTGATTGAGCCTAAGGATAACAGAGCGTTGAATGCGCCTGGTCAGGATGATCAGGATGATCATGCTCCACTACAGTATGACTTTGTTATTCTCAGCGATTCGAACCGGAAGTTTCTGAATGTGGATCAGTTATGTCCTAAAGGTGGCAGTAAAATTATAGCCTGTAATACCACAGAGAAAGCTATCGAGATCTTAAATTCGCCAAGGTTTACAGTCCAGAGCGGAGTTATCATAAATACAGGAGTCAACGATGTGGAACACTTGACAGTTCAAGATACTGTCAGGAAACAAATATGCATGATTGAAACTGCTGTCAAGTCTTTTCCGAACAAAAAGATTATTGTGTCCAGTATTACACCTAGATGTGATAACCTTGACAAAGCAGTGTATGATGCTAATCAGGCTATTCATAACAACATCAAGGATACACCTAATGTTATACATGTTAATAATAACAATCTAAGGAATGAACAGTGCTTCTATGATGCTAAACATCTTAGTAGGAGAATAGGTAGCCTGCTTGCCGGCTCTCCTGTAATTTTTTCCGGACGCCGTTTCTTTTCGGAGGGGGAGGGGAAGGGGAAAGGAGGGGAAGAAAGGAGAGCCTGCACGAATGCCATTGTTTTGAGAATTACGCCCCTCCACGCTTGACAGCCCGTCACGCTCTAAAGTGTAAAAAAATGTCCAATGAAAATCGCGCTTGATGTCAACACGATTCAAAATGACAGCGCTCCTGTTCAGCGCTCCACGTTCTAAATTTTTGCGGTATTAATCATAACACAAATGGTGCATGTGGACCAAGAAGAAACCCCAAAGAAAGTAATTACCAGTGAGAGGTCGAAACATCCGTGGATGATTTTTGTCGCCTTTGCAAGTGTTGATCCAGGTTGTTCTGGAGTTATTTCTAAGGATAATCTTTTAATTCCTTCCAAATGCAAACGTGAAGGAAGCCGTGTTGTCAATTCTCCTGGTTTTAATATCGAGTCGAGTTTGTAATCCCTGTGGGAGGAAGATTAGAATTCTCAATGATTTGTACTTTTACGTGAAAAACTTGGATTTGTAAATAAAGTGGAGCTGGAGAAAGCTGCAGTAGTCCTAGTTCTGAAGCCATTCGAAGCAAACGCCAGCTACCAACAACAGTTTTGACACCCGATCGAAGCCCGTTGGCAAGAAAACAACCACGGTCTGAATATTTACCAATAAAAACGACTTCTTCGCAGTCGTCGAGAAAGTATTTGTTTCAAGTTCAACAGGAGTAAAGTGCCAATGAAGTGCTCACTCAACATTTAAATATTGATGTTGTTACAGAAACGAAGGAGACCAGTGTGAAAGTAGTAATACTTAGCCGAATGGAAATGTCTCCGTTTGTGTTACGACCGATGTAACTACATATGTCACACGGGATTCGGTTTCGTGTGTGCTTAATGTCAAACTTGACACCTGTCACATTCTAGCCAATGGGAATTTTCCGTTCGTGGACGAACGGTAAATACTCCGAAAACAATGGCATTCGTGCAGGCTCTCCTTTCTTCCCCTCCTTTCCCCTTCCCCTCCCCCTCCCTTCATTTTTGTCCTCGCCCCATTTTGACCGCGTGCCACAGGTGACCCAATCCGAAAAGAAACGACCGAAAAAAATTACAGGAGAGCCGGCAAGCAGGCTAGAGAATAGGTATTCCAGCACTTGCAGGGAATATAAAGAGCGGGATAAGACAAGCGCTTGGGATAACCTTACAACCAAGGTCATATAGAGATCTCCCTGGCCGAAATAGACCCCAGCTGGAATATTCATATCGTCCCCAGACGGATCATTCTCGTGTGAATATTTCTCACTCTGAAAGTTCTGAAGAAAGGCAGTGTAAGAATGAGGTGCAATCTCAACTTCTTGATATCGCGGGTATGCTCAAGCAGCTAATTCAGACGGGTGCTAATCAGCCTCAACAGCAGCACATGATGTTTCCTCCTGTGCCACCAGGTTTGGCATATTGTAATCCCCAGTTTGGTTTGCCTCAGCACCAGGCTAGGATAGCTGTCTAGGTCTCTAGGCTAAATTCTGATTATTAATTGATATTTCATAATCTAGTTTGTCTTAAGTTCGTTTATTTTATTTTATTTTTATTTCCTTTTTTGTTGACTGTTACGGGTGAATGTGTGTTCGCATTTGACATGCCGGTTAGTAAGAACTTCCTTAGATTTTGTTGTTGGAATATTGAGGGTCTCTCAGGAAAGCTTGATGACTCTGAGTTCCACTCAGTCATAGAAAAATATGATTTCATTTCCTTAGTTGAAACTTGGTTGCCCTGTGGTAACGACGATGTTAATATCGATGGGTTTTATTCTTTTTCTAAGTGTAGGAATTCATCAAAGAACGCTCGTAGGAGTTCGGGTGGGATAACTATTTTTGTAAAGTCGTCTCTCCGTAAGGGAGTTAAATTTCTTGACCAAGATAGCTGTGAGGAGTTTGTTTGGTGGAAGCTGAATAAGGATTATTTTCGTTTGAAGCATGATATTTTTGTATGTAGTGTCTATATTCCACCTCAGAACTCCCCTAGGGAGAAGAGATTGAACAAAGATCATTTTGAAGCTATACAGGAGAGTATTGATCGTTTTGCTAGTAAGGGTGAAGTGATCTTGTGTGGCGATTTTAATGCCAGATTGGGCAATCTAGAGGATTATGCTGCTTTGGATGCTTTTGATATTTCTGTGGGTACTGTTGACGTGCAATTGGAGCCGCGGTATTCTAGAGATAGTCAGGTTAATACCTATGGAAGGTCTCTTTCCGAGTTATGTATTGGCAATAATTTGGTTACTCTAAATGGTAGAACAAAGGGTGATATGTTAGGCCAGTTTACGTGTGTCACCTACAATGGTGCTAGTGTTGTTGACTACGTTATTGTGTCGCATGAGTTATTTCCGCTTGTTAATTATTTTACAGTTTCCCAAGTTACTGAATTTTCTCATCATTGCTATCTTTCATTTGTTCTGGAGGCCGATGTAGTACATCCGTCAGGCAAGCCTTTAGATATGAGTCCTCATCCGTTAATTTTTGTGTGGGATGATGGTCTCAAAAGTGAGTTTACTGATGTTTTACAATTTGAGAATGTTGCCGCCAAGTTGCAGGAAGTTTTTGACTCAGAGGAGGAGGTAGATATCGACTCGTTAGTGAATAGGTTCACTGATGTCATTATCTGTGCCTCAAAAAAGGTCATTCCTGTAAGGGAAAAGAGGCGTTTTATTAAAAAGAAGAAGAATTCAGTCCCAAAACAAAAATGGTTTGACAAGAGTTGTCATGAGCTTAGAAAACAGGTTAAGAACTTGGGTTATTTAATTTCAAAATATCCCAAAGATTCGTTTTTACGTCATCGTTTCTTTTCCATTAAAAAATCATACAAAAAGTTAATAAAACGTACTAAATCCCAGTTCAAGAATCTCATGTTAGACAAAATCCGTTTTTTGGAGAGTAATAACCCAAGAGAATTTTGGAATTTAGTAAATGCGTTGAAGTCCAATCAGATTTCGGGTGCGTCTGAAGATATCACGCCGGCTGAATGGTTTGATTACTTTAAAGATTTAAACAAAGTAAATTTTACAGTAGATAGGGATAACAGTGAAGCACAAATTGTCGATGACTATCAAATGTGGGCTGCAAATTATGTTGATGTGTTAGATGTCCCTATTAGGATCGATGAAGTTTGTGATTTAGCTAAAAAGCTAAAAAATAAAAAAGCGAGTGCTTTCGATTCAGTGAGTAATGAAATAATTAAAAATTCTATGGCCAGTCTGGCACCCTATTATGTCAAACTTTTCAACGCTGTTTTATTTAGTGGTGTTTTTCCTCGTCTATGGTCCGAGGGCCTCATTGTACCGCTTTATAAATCTGGTGGTAGGTCAGATCCTAGTAATTATAGAGGAATCTCAATTAGTAGTTGCTTAGGCAAATTTTTTACTCTCATTCTAAACACTAGACTGAACCTTTTTTTGAGTGAGAACAATACATTGAATGGGTACCAGATTGGTTTTAGGCAAAAGTTTAGAACTTCGGATCATATTTTAGTACTGAAAACTTTAATAGACTACTATAAATCGAAACGGAAACCATTATTTGCGTGTTTCATCGATTTTAGGAAGGCCTATGATAGCGAGTCAAGGGGTTACCCCGAGTTTCCAGTCGGATATAGGGGTGAAACAGGGATGTAACCGTAGTCCATCGCTTTTCAACTTATTCATAAATGATATACCTGAGCTTTTTAATAGTGTTGGATGCAACCAAGTCTCTTTAGGAGATTCCAAGCTAAGTTGTTTGTTGTATGCAGATGACTTGGTTATCTTGTCAGAATCGGAGTCTGGTCTTCAAACCTGTCTTGGCAGGCTAGAAAAATACACTGCTAGATGGAAGTTAAAGGTTAACATGAAAAAGTCTAAAGTGTTGGTCTTTGCTACGAGATCACAACGTATGAAATTAACAGGTGTTAAATGGTTTTTTGGTAGCAACGAATTAGAGCAAGTTGAGGAATATACCTACTTAGGTATACCTTTCCATCGTGATGGAGGGTTTAAAATTGCTCAGAAATCGCTATATAATAAGGCTTTGCGTGCTTATCATTCCCTCTTTAAGTGTTTCTCCTCGGTTGAGAAAATGCCTGTAAAGGTGATGATAAAGTTGTTCTCCTCTACGGTGATCCCGGTTTTATTGTATGGTTGCGAAGTGTGGGGTGTTTATACTTTAGGGAAGCTGTCTAGTTCAAACGATTTTAAGCACAAATTATTTTCAATGGTTCCTATTTTAGAAAAGCTTCATTTAAAGTTTTGTAAGCGGGTTTTAAGGGTCCATACCAAAGCAACGAACCTAGCAGTGTATGCTGAGTTGGGTAGGATGCCTTTGATTTTACACGTAGCTGTTTTGGTGGTTAAGTACTGGCTGCGTTTAAATGATGCTACGTACAGTGACACCCTTGTTGGCAAAGCATCACGTGTCTGTATGGAGTCCAATTCTCCAGGTGTTTGTTTTGCAAACTTGGTCTTGAAAATATGTGGTTTCGATAAGGTATCGAATCTTTGTATACCTTTGAAACAAATTAGTACTTTCGCGAAACATTTAAAGTTAAAATTGTTCGATTCGTTTGTTAAGTTTTGGAAATTCAAGATATTGAATGGGTGCAGTGATTCATCAGCGGTTGTTGGAGGTAAAATGCGAACGTTTCGGTGTGTTAAATCTAACTTCGGTTATGAGCATTATCTTGACAACGTTACTAATGCATTACACCGAAGTGCTGTCACAAAATTAAGAATTTCAGCACACAAGTTACCAGTTGAAACCGGGCGTTATAAAAAAATAGATTACGTTTCTCGTGTATGTCCTCTGTGTACATGCAATAAGGTCGGTGATGAATTTCACTTTTTGTTTGACTGCAAGCATTCTAATTTTCTTGAGTTAAAAGAAAATTTCCTTAGAACCATTCTTGCTGTTAATGCTAATTTCCGTTTTTTCAATGATAAATCGTTGTTCTTGTATTTATTGACTATGAAGGACAAATCAGTAAATAGAATTTTTGCAAACTATTGTTATAACGTCCTAGAGCAAGCAAACAGGTTAATTGACTGTTAATTAGATTACAAATAGGTCCAGTCTTGTGTATTATGTATCCTATTGTAATTACTATTATGTAACCATATTTTATTCATTCTCTAATATTAGCTGATGTACCTTTTTTGGTATAAAGTTTAATAAAATTATTATCATGTGTCCTATCTTTAATGATGCTACACTATGAAGAAATTTAGAGAAGTTGGGGAAGCAAAGAAAAAAAGTGTCAATATCAAAACTAAAACAACGACCATTGAAGTAGCAAGAAACTGGCATATTTCCACGCCGCTTGCGGAGCTAACAAACATTTCGATCTACAGTACACTGTTTTAAATCTCCTACATGTATCTATCATTAGTCCGTGTTTTAGTAAAGTTTTAAATGCCCCGGCTATTTGCAATCGCTTCAAAGTTCGTTTGGTTGCTTATTAAAGTGCCACTACGACGAAAATTTACCATTTCGATTTGCCACTTTTTCAGTGTCTATAGGTCAATCAGTATTAGAAATATCCGAAATAGTAAAAAATATTCCCAAATGGGCATCTTAAACCACAAATTTTAGGAGAGTTTACCGGTAAAATCCTGTCCGCCATTGCTGGAAGCCGTGCCCTTTGTTCAGCTTTAAACAAAGGTTTATTCACCGGAAGTGATGTCATACACTTAACACGACAACCTCGTGGCGCGAAATAGCGTGCATAAAAAAGTAGCCAACCTCGTAAAGATAAATATAACTTTCTTCTTATGTACGTGAAGACGTTTTTAGTAGAAATATGCCTCCAGGCGTTGTGTTCTGCAGGCGAGCGTTAAGTGTATGACATCATTTCCGGTGAATAAACCTTTGTTTAAAGCTGAACAAAGGGCACGGCTTCCAGTAATGGCGGACGTGTAGATTCAATATTCGGAGCTAAAAAAATAAGACTTCCTGTCGTTGTATCGAAAAACAATTTGAACTGGTAATAATATATGAACTCTACTTTATGAATATGCAAAAACATTGATATGTCAAAATTTGATCGTAGGGGCACTTTAAGCGAATGCAGAAAACCGTGCTTTTCCTAGCGCGTAGCGATCAGGTTTAATCGGTTGTGGTGGCGGCTGCAGTACTGAACATAGCAATTTGGAAGGTCATCTGACAGATCAAAGACTGATACATATTTCCGTTCCGATTCTTCCGATTCTTTCGGTACCGATACTGTACTTATTTCCGATTCCCATTCTATCGGCACCGATTCAATCGGGTGGACCTTCAGTGACATCGGAATCGGATCTATTACCGAATGATCGGAATCGGTCAGGACCGATTCCGATATTTGGACGCGCTCCCTTAGTTGAACAGTTAATTGAACAGTTATAACGAGAAAATCGAGAACCATTGGAAATGTACTTCAACCCAGGATGGAACCGGTCGATCGCCCACTTATTTAAGTAATCGAAATAAAAGTAAATTGAAACCATATTGATTATTTTGATTTACTTTACAACTTATCTGAGTTCTAGATTACAACATACCCCGTAAGATACTTTCACTTTTAAAGCATCTAAAATCACGGAATACTTTACAACTTATCTGAGTTCTAGACTACAAAATACCCTGTAACTTATATCATTTGAAAGCTTGTAATGCATACTTTCACTTTTAAAACATTATAGCGATGCGATTTCAAGAGAGCATCTAAAATCAGAGAATAGTTTACTTCAACTCGGAATGGCGTCTCAGTTGTTATGACCATTGTTATGACGCCGAAGCCGAAGTACGTGAAATATTTTCACTTTACAACTTATCTGAGTTCTAGACTACAAAATACCCTGTAACTTATATCATTTGAAAGCTTGTAATGCATACTTTCACTTTTAAAACATTATAGCGATGCGATTTCAAGAGAGCATCTAAAATCAGAGTAGTTTACTTCAACTCGGAATGGCGTCTCAGTTGTTATGACCGTTGTTATGACGCTGAAGCCGAACTACGTGAAACATTTTCACTTTACAACTTATCTGAGTTCTAGACTACAAAATACCCTGTAACTTATATAATTTGAAAGCTTGTAATGCATACTTTCACTTTTAAAACATTATAGCGATGCGATTTCAAGAGAGCATCTAAAATCAGAGAATAGTTTACTTCAACTCGGAATGGCGTCTCAGTTGTTATGACCGTTGTTATAACGCCGAAGCCGAAATACGTGAAAAATTTTCTCGTTATAACTGTTCAACTAATCTAATGTCGGGCGAATCGACTACTGGATTCGGGCGAAACGACTCTCGGGCGAAACGACCGCAATTCCGTACAAGGTACGTACAACGACGGAGCACATTCCCAACGCGAGACTAGATAAAAACGACATCAGATTTTCTTCTTTAAATTCAATTCTATTCTTATTTACCCCGCACAAGATATAAACCATTTTCAAACCCAGACTTACCAGGAAAAACAGAACAACAACTAACTTACCTTCTTAGAATAGAACTTACAGCCAAAAGTTATAAGCCCACTAGGCACTAGCTTCTTCTGCCAGTTCTAGGAAAAGTTACTGATGCCTGATGGAGTGCTGGATGGAGTGATACATCATGGATATTGCGGCTGGTTCCCGTATGTATAGAACCCAGATTCCAACCCCGTCCCCCCAGATATATCTTCGTGGGAGGGAACTGTACCCACAGGCAGCCCAATCTATGGGTTTGTGCATGAAAATAGAAGAGATGTATGGTTTTTATAAATCCTTTCGAATTGCCGTACAATGTATAAATAAACATACCTTTTCGCCTCCATGTTGTTTCCTTTGTGGTTTTTCTTCTCTTGGAACCAATGTAGGTGGTGAGTAGAGGTGGATGAAAAACTCCTAAAAACACGCTACATTGGTTCCAAGAGAAGAAAAACCACAAAGGAAACAACATGGAAGCGAAAAGGTATGTTTATTTATACATTGTACGGCAATTTGAAAGGATTTATAAAACACCATATATCTCTACTATTTTCATGTACATACCCATAGATTGGGCTGCCTGTGTTGTACCAAACCCGAAATTATCCCGAACCCGAAATGATCCCCGAACCCGAAGTGATCCCCGAAACTGTTCAAGCCGCACCTAAAGTGATCCCCGACCCGCCGAAACGCATTAAACTGGGAATGGACTAAAGGGTTTGGGACAAAATGTTTGCTAAACTTCTTGCTAAACGAAATAAGCTCAAAAGTAAGAATGTTTACTAGTGTTTAACCAACACTAGCATATCAGACAACAAACAACCCTTGTCAATTGACCTATATCATTATGACGTCAAATCAAAACAATCTATTGTTTAAACGCTAAGGATCACGGTCGTGGGAGGGGGACAAAACAGCAACACTTACTGTATTTTGCGAAACGAAGTAGAAAACGAAGTAGAAAACGAAGTAGAAAACGAAGTGGAAAACGAAGTGGAAAACGAAGTGGAAAACGAAGTGGAAAACGAAGTGGAAAACGAAGTGGAAAACGAAGTGGAAAACGAAGTGGAAAACGAAGTGGAAAACGAAGTGGAAAACGAAGTGGAAAACGAAGTAGCCGATATAACAGTTTCGGATTCAGGCGGTAAAACATACGTGGCTACGGCGTGTACTGAACAACCTGTGTCTGTACCATTGTAACCGTCTGCGGAGTCTCGACCGAAATTGATAGAATGTTGCTCAAAGTTAATAATAGAGTTGTAATGGGAGTGAAAATCGCAACCGAGTATGACATCGTACGCTAAATTATCACTGAATAACATAAGCGGGGAATTCATACCGACTTCTGATCCGATTGTGAACGGCACTTGGATGGTGCCTATGATTGGCATACTGTCACCACTGACAGTTTGGATGGCAGAAAGCACTGGAGATGTAACCAGAGGATGTTTACTGAGGTCCGGCCGACGTTTCCACAGTGCAAAACTAATCGCCGTTACTGCTGCGCCAGTATCGCAAAGGAATGGAATTTCTTCGTCTTCGATTTTACCCTGGATAAAAAGATTGTTTAGTACTTTTACTGAAAGGGGCGGTGGCTGAAATAGAAGGCACAGATAGTTGTTCCATATCGTGGTGGTTAGGTATAGCATTAGTTATCGGGTCGGGATCAGAAGGGTCACGCGTGTCGTGTATCAGATCACGGAACGCCAAAGTCGATGCGGACGGGCGTCTAGATCTAGAGGAGAAGGGAGTTCACTTGAAATGGACAACGGTTCATCAAGAAGACCGGTAGCGAAAGACATCAAGTACTGAAGCTTGTGCCACTGTAAATTCTGGTCCATCATCAATATCTATCAAAAACGGTTCTCCCTTAGAAAATAGACTATCATTATCAATATCAACTTTCGCACATATTTGGGAGTCATCTTCTGTTACACTATACGCAGAACTCATAGCAGGCACTTCGTCGTTAGGTCTGTCGGTACTTTTGGCTTCCAAAACATCTTTCGTATCAGGCATCTGGGTGGGAATATGAAAATATATGTCTCTGAGTTCATTAAATACTTCGCACGGTACTTGAGGCAGACGTGGCGTCGCTAAAAATATCAATCAGATTACCAACCGGGACAATGGTATTATTGATATCAACTGAGTCACGAACATGAGGTTGAATTACATTTTCCCTTGAACAATCACGCGAAGTAAAATTAAGTGAATCAGCTTCTATATCTACCCGGCGAAAAAGCTAGTTTCCCTGCTGCTGGAACGCTACATGAGAACCAACTGAATCCGCTGGTTTAGGGAGTGGTGCATATTTGATGCTGGCGCGACGGGGTGCTGGTGTAAAAGGTTGTGTATGCGAGCCTTGAATTGGACCATTGTATGGCAGTTGTCGTTGTTGTTGGTCCATGCGAGTGCGACATGTTCGATAAATGTGCCCAACTGCGTTACAAAAGTTCAGTGACCTTCAGTATGTATAACTTCGCAAATTACAACTTCTTGTCTTTTCCCATTTCCTTTCCCACTTCGTTTCCCACTTCGTTTTTCATTTCGTTTTCTACTTCGTTTTCTACTTCGTTTTCTACTTCGTTTTCTACTTCGTTTTCTACTTCGTTTTCCATTTCGTTTTCTACTTCGTTTTCTACTTCGTTTTCTACTTCGTTTTCTACTCAGTCGTTTTCTACTTCGTTTTCTACTTCGTTTTCTACTTCGTTTTCTACTTCGTTTTCTACTTCGTTTTCTACTTCGTTTTCTACTTCGTTTCGCAAAATACAGTAAGCCAATGCATTTCGTATCAAATGCATTTTGTAGAACGTAGAATAGCGGTAACAGCCATCAAATACGGTAAATATTATGGGATAAACATTGATACAGCTGATATATGGAAACCAGACAATTCGAAGTTAAATTTTCCTCAGCAGAGCAGATTTAGTTCAAAATTCTATTGTTCAAGTCGATTCTGTCCCCCTCATAAACAAGCCGTGACGTCATAATGATATAGGGTAATTGGCCAGGCAAGTTTCCCGATCAAGACCTCTGGAACAAGTAGTTCACGCATGTCAACTTAAATATTAGCGTTGATAACGGCTTACCAGGCTATGATGACGGCTCAAATCATAGGAAAGTAACCCACCAAGGAATCACCGCTCAGTACAAAAAGTGAATGCGCACTTCTGATATATCTCGTTACTATATGCGCAATCATAGCAAATGTCTCCTACAGAAATTATAGATCTTAAAAAAGGTCACTGGCGTCAATGAAAAACTAAAGTCCGATAATATAGTGGCGGTTATCTTAATGAAGGTGGTATATAAGCCTTGCATTTCATTCTGCCGACTAAAACCACTACTTCTCGGCTTTTTAGAGAATAGCTACAATCTCGGACAAATTGAGTAGGAAAAAAAATCCCCCCCTCCCCCCATTTCAGTGATGAGAGCGTAGGCAAACTAAAATGGACCATGATTTAACATCATTGAATAGGGGGGAGGGGGGGTCTTAATTTTCCAACTAAATTGACCGAGATTGTATTCAGAGCGTTAACGTGACAAAGCCACCAACGTCATTAATTATGAGAGTATCTGTCAGTAAGATGGCGCGATAATTTTCGAGGGTTTTACGGAATGACCTAATTATATATATGACAACGCTTCTATATTTGAGCTTAGAAGTGCATAAAAAGGGAGGTTTTCGGTACATAAAAAAACAAAAACCTAAACTATAAGACGAATTTTTACAACCTTGAACACTGTCTCTGTATATATGATGGTATTTAAAAAGAAAATCGACTCGAACACACGAGCTTCTGTAGAGCATTTAAGAAACAACACAACTCTCACCTTAGAAGACATTGGAAAACGATGTAAAGTTTCAACTACTACCGTTTTCAGAATAACTAATAAGCCTAAAACTGCAGTGATAAAAAAGAAGTCTCCTTGCGGCAGGCGGCGAAAGATTTCCAAGGAACAAGAAACATTACTCGCTCGTAGCGTTGAAGATTTAAGAGAACGAGAGGGCGGGGCATTTTCATCAAGACGGCTCATGGAACACACGGGCATTCGTAATGTGAGTGATCGCACTATCCGTCGCGTCTTGAACATAAATGGCTACTTCTACCTTCAAGCGCGTAAAAAGGGCTTAATGAACAAAGCAGATAGGCAGAGACGGGTGGAATTTGCCAAAAATATACAAAATAATTATTCTAAGGATGTTTGGACAAACGAAATTGCATTTTACTTAGATGGAGTTAATTTTATCTACAAAACAAACCCCCTGGACCAGGCACGGGCTCCTAAGGGAAGAATTTGGAGGAAAAAGTCAGAAGGCCTTAACCAAGGGTGTCTGGCAAAGGGAAGTAAAGTAGGAACTGGAGGAAAAGTGGTCAAGATGATTGTGGCTATCAGTCATAGCAGAGGAGTAGTGATTTGCCAGCAGTACGAGAAAATGAATGCCGAGTATTTCGAATCGTTCATTGACGAACACTTTGATGGTTTGTTTCATCGGGCTGCAAAAGGAGCAAGCCGGCTCTGGCTTCAAGATGGGGATCCCTCACAGAATAGTGCAAGAGCTCGGGCAGCTATGCTTTGTGCCAATGCTGATCTTTTAAAGATACCTCCCCGAAGTCCAGATCTGAATCCTATCGAAAATATTTTCCACATTATATCGAAGAAGTTGCAAAAAGATGCATTATGTCATTGTATCACACGCGAATCTTATAAGGAGTTCAGTGATAGAGTACAGCGAACAATTACCGGAATCTCAGTTGAGGTGATTGACAAGACTATAGAGTCTATGAACAATAGGATTAGAGAAATAATTAGAAACAATGGAGAACGGCTGAAATACTAAAAGAACGCTTATACGGAAAAGTGGTATTCATGCTTCGTGTGTTTGGGAACCCTGTGCTTTCTGACTACCACAAGCTAAGGCCTGTAAAGATTTCTGTTTAACCCTCAGTTCCAAAGAGGAAAAAAAACACGATTTACAACGGTTAAACGTGGTTTTTGGACGATTTAAGAAACGTTTCAGACGGTTTTTTACGTTTTTTTACGGTTTATACCATAACAATAAAACATCGATGTAGTTTCTCTTATTACTAAAAAAAACGTTAAAAACCGTTGTAAATCGATAAAAATCGCTCGTAAACCGTGGCATATCAAGCCAAATGCCATGTAAACCGTCCAAAATATTCGTAAAACCTTATAGCTAGTAGATCAAAGAAGAAAATGGGGAAGACAGTAAAATCGAATAGCGTCTTTTTCTGAACAGTCTTTTTCTGGGTAACTTGCAAAAACAATTCAGCGCGGTGGCGCAGTCGGTTTCTCTTGCGGCGCGGCTGAGAGGCCATGCCCATGGACGCGGGTTCGATCCTTGAACAAGACGGATTTTGTTTTCACTCTTTTCTTTTTAACCAGCACATCATGGCATATAAAGATATAGACAGACATACAAATGTATAGTAACGGTCTTAATACACTGTATTTCTAACTGCGGCCTTATCAGTGTCCGGCGGAAAATACATGCAATAAAGCTTAAGAAATAACGTAATTGTAGTGATTATATTGTTTGTGATAATCGTGGTTAATTCTTTCAATATAATACTAGACATTCAGCCCGGGTCAAAACAATAATCCAGAGTTTCAACGTTGAAAAATGATTGAGGGATAACTGCTCCGCAAAGCAGTCTCGTGCATAAAGGAACTGTGTTGGCTATGTTCTGGAATTTGCATTCTAAACCGAAAGATCCGCCACCGAATCAAAAACAACAAAAACTACTAGCTTGTGTGCTTTCACCTTTCCCCTTCCCTTCTGAGACCCATTCTATTTTCATTTGTTTGTTTTCCTTCTGTATTTTACTTGCTCTTCTAATTTCCTTTCGCGAAATATGATCTGTGACCTTGTCTGTAACGCCGTTTAGCCACTGTTGACAATCTCGGACAAATTGAGTAGGAAAAAAAATCCCGCCCTCCCCCCATTTCAGTGATGAGAGCGTAGGCAAACTAAAATGGACCATGATTTAACATCATTGAATAGGGGGGAGGGGGGGTCTTAATTTTCCAACTAAATTGACCGAGATTGTATTCAGAGCGTTAACGTGACAAAGCCACCAACGTCATTAATTATGAGAGTATCTGTCAGTAAGATGGCGCGATAATTTTCGAGGGTTTTACGGAATGACCTAATTATATATATGACAACGCTTCTATATTTGAGCTTAGAAGTGCATAAAAAGGGAGGTTTTCGGTACATAAAAAAACAAAAACCTAAACTATAAGACGAATTTTTACAACCTTGAACACTGTCTCTGTATATATGATGGTATTTAAAAAGAAAATCGACTCGAACACACGAGCTTCTGTAGAGCATTTAAGAAACAACACAACTCTCACCTTAGAAGACATTGGAAAACGATGTAAAGTTTCAACTACTACCGTTTTCAGAATAACTAATAAGCCTAAAACTGCAGTGATAAAAAAGAAGTCTCCTTGCGGCAGGCGGCGAAAGATTTCCAAGGAACAAGAAACATTACTCGCTCGTAGCGTTGAAGATTTAAGAGAACGAGAGGGCGGGGCATTTTCATCAAGACGGCTCATGGAACACACGGGCATTCGTAATGTGAGTGATCGCACTATCCGTCGCGTCTTGAACATAAATGGCTACTTCTACCTTCAAGCGCGTAAAAAGGGCTTAATGAACAAAGCAGATAGGCAGAGACGGGTGGAATTTGCCAAAAATATACAAAATAATTATTCTAAGGATGTTTGGACAAACGAAATTGCATTTTACTTAGATGGAGTTAATTTTATCTACAAAACAAACCCCCTGGACCAGGCACGGGCTCCTAAGGGAAGAATTTGGAGGAAAAAGTCAGAAGGCCTTAACCAAGGGTGTCTGGCAAAGGGAAGTAAAGTAGGAACTGGAGGAAAAGTGGTCAAGATGATTGTGGCTATCAGTCATAGCAGAGGAGTAGTGATTTGCCAGCAGTACGAGAAAATGAATGCCGAGTATTTCGAATCGTTCATTGACGAACACTTTGATGGTTTGTTTCATCGGGCTGCAAAAGGAGCAAGCCGGCTCTGGCTTCAAGATGGGGATCCCTCACAGAATAGTGCAAGAGCTCGGGCAGCTATGCTTTGTGCCAATGCTGATCTTTTAAAGATACCTCCCCGAAGTCCAGATCTGAATCCTATCGAAAATATTTTCCACATTATATCGAAGAAGTTGCAAAAAGATGCATTATGTCATTGTATCACACGCGAATCTTATAAGGAGTTCAGTGATAGAGTACAGCGAACAATTACCGGAATCTCAGTTGAGGTGATTGACAAGACTATAGAGTCTATGAACAATAGGATTAGAGAAATAATTAGAAACAATGGAGAACGGCTGAAATACTAAAAGAACGCTTATACGGAAAAGTGGTATTCATGCTTCGTGTGTTTGGGAACCCTGTGCTTTCTGACTACCACAAGCTAAGGCCTGTAAAGATTTCTGTTTAACCCTCAGTTCCAAAGAGGAAAAAAAACACGATTTACAACGGTTAAACGTGGTTTTTGGACGATTTAAGAAACGTTTCAGACGGTTTTTTACGTTTTTTTACGGTTTATACCATAACAATAAAACATCGATGTAGTTTCTCTTATTACTAAAAAAAACGTTAAAAACCGTTGTAAATCGATAAAAATCGCTCGTAAACCGTGGCATATCAAGCCAAATGCCATGTAAACCGTCCAAAATATTCGTAAAACCTTATAGCTAGTAGATCAAAGAAGAAAATGGGGAAGACAGTAAAATCGAATAGCGTCTTTTTCTGAACAGTCTTTTTCTGGGTAACTTGCAAAAACAATTCAGCGCGGTGGCGCAGTCGGTTTCTCTTGCGGCGCGGCTGAGAGGCCATGCCCATGGACGCGGGTTCGATCCTTGAACAAGACGGATTTTGTTTTCACTCTTTTCTTTTTAACCAGCACATCATGGCATATAAAGATATAGACAGACATACAAATGTATAGTAACGGTCTTAATACACTGTATTTCTAACTGCGGCCTTATCAGTGTCCGGCGGAAAATACATGCAATAAAGCTTAAGAAATAACGTAATTGTAGTGATTATATTGTTTGTGATAATCGTGGTTAATTCTTTCAATATAATACTAGACATTCAGCCCGGGTCAAAACAATAATCCAGAGTTTCAACGTTGAAAAATGATTGAGGGATAACTGCTCCGCAAAGCAGTCTCGTGCATAAAGGAACTGTGTTGGCTATGTTCTGGAATTTGCATTCTAAACCGAAAGATCCGCCACCGAATCAAAAACAACAAAAACTACTAGCTTGTGTGCTTTCACCTTTCCCCTTCCCTTCTGAGACCCATTCTATTTTCATTTGTTTGTTTTCCTTCTGTATTTTACTTGCTCTTCTAATTTCCTTTCGCGAAATATGATCTGTGACCTTGTCTGTAACGCCGTTTAGCCACTGTTGACAATCTCGGACAAATTGAGTAGGAAAAAAAATCCCGCCCTCCCCCCATTTCAGTGATGAGAGCGTAGGCAAACTAAAATGGACCATGATTTAACATCATTGAATAGGGGGGAGGGGGGGTCTTAATTTTCCAACTAAATTGACCGAGATTGTATTCAGAGCGTTAACGTGACAAAGCCACCAACGTCATTAATTATGAGAGTATCTGTCAGTAAGATGGCGCGATAATTTTCGAGGGTTTTACGGAATGACCTAATTATATATATGACAACGCTTCTATATTTGAGCTTAGAAGTGCATAAAAAGGGAGGTTTTCGGTACATAAAAAAACAAAAACCTAAACTATAAGACGAATTTTTACAACCTTGAACACTGTCTCTGTATATATGATGGTATTTAAAAAGAAAATCGACTCGAACACACGAGCTTCTGTAGAGCATTTAAGAAACAACACAACTCTCACCTTAGAAGACATTGGAAAACGATGTAAAGTTTCAACTACTACCGTTTTCAGAATAACTAATAAGCCTAAAACTGCAGTGATAAAAAAGAAGTCTCCTTGCGGCAGGCGGCGAAAGATTTCCAAGGAACAAGAAACATTACTCGCTCGTAGCGTTGAAGATTTAAGAGAACGAGAGGGCGGGGCATTTTCATCAAGACGGCTCATGGAACACACGGGCATTCGTAATGTGAGTGATCGCACTATCCGTCGCGTCTTGAACATAAATGGCTACTTCTACCTTCAAGCGCGTAAAAAGGGCTTAATGAACAAAGCAGATAGGCAGAGACGGGTGGAATTTGCCAAAAATATACAAAATAATTATTCTAAGGATGTTTGGACAAACGAAATTGCATTTTACTTAGATGGAGTTAATTTTATCTACAAAACAAACCCCCTGGACCAGGCACGGGCTCCTAAGGGAAGAATTTGGAGGAAAAAGTCAGAAGGCCTTAACCAAGGGTGTCTGGCAAAGGGAAGTAAAGTAGGAACTGGAGGAAAAGTGGTCAAGATGATTGTGGCTATCAGTCATAGCAGAGGAGTAGTGATTTGCCAGCAGTACGAGAAAATGAATGCCGAGTATTTCGAATCGTTCATTGACGAACACTTTGATGGTTTGTTTCATCGGGCTGCAAAAGGAGCAAGCCGGCTCTGGCTTCAAGATGGGGATCCCTCACAGAATAGTGCAAGAGCTCGGGCAGCTATGCTTTGTGCCAATGCTGATCTTTTAAAGATACCTCCCCGAAGTCCAGATCTGAATCCTATCGAAAATATTTTCCACATTATATCGAAGAAGTTGCAAAAAGATGCATTATGTCATTGTATCACACGCGAATCTTATAAGGAGTTCAGTGATAGAGTACAGCGAACAATTACCGGAATCTCAGTTGAGGTGATTGACAAGACTATAGAGTCTATGAACAATAGGATTAGAGAAATAATTAGAAACAATGGAGAACGGCTGAAATACTAAAAGAACGCTTATACGGAAAAGTGGTATTCATGCTTCGTGTGTTTGGGAACCCTGTGCTTTCTGACTACCACAAGCTAAGGCCTGTAAAGATTTCTGTTTAACCCTCAGTTCCAAAGAGGAAAAAAAACACGATTTACAACGGTTAAACGTGGTTTTTGGACGATTTAAGAAACGTTTCAGACGGTTTTTTACGTTTTTTTACGGTTTATACCATAACAATAAAACATCGATGTAGTTTCTCTTATTACTAAAAAAAAACGTTAAAAACCGTTGTAAATCGATAAAAATCGCTCGTAAACCGTGGCATATCAAGCCAAATGCCATGTAAACCGTCCAAAATATTCGTAAAACCTTATAGCTAGTAGATCAAAGAAGAAAATGGGGAAGACAGTAAAATCGAATAGCGTCTTTTTCTGAACAGTCTTTTTCTGGGTAACTTGCAAAAACAATTCAGCGCGGTGGCGCAGTCGGTTTCTCTTGCGGCGCGGCTGAGAGGCCATGCCCATGGACGCGGGTTCGATCCTTGAACAAGACGGATTTTGTTTTCACTCTTTTCTTTTTAACCAGCACATCATGGCATATAAAGATATAGACAGACATACAAATGTATAGTAACGGTCTTAATACACTGTATTTCTAACTGCGGCCTTATCAGTGTCCGGCGGAAAATACATGCAATAAAGCTTAAGAAATAACGTAATTGTAGTGATTATATTGTTTGTGATAATCGTGGTTAATTCTTTCAATATAATACTAGACATTCAGCCCGGGTCAAAACAATAATCCAGAGTTTCAACGTTGAAAAATGATTGAGGGATAACTGCTCCGCAAAGCAGTCTCGTGCATAAAGGAACTGTGTTGGCTATGTTCTGGAATTTGCATTCTAAACCGAAAGATCCGCCACCGAATCAAAAACAACAAAAACTACTAGCTTGTGTGCTTTCACCTTTCCCCTTCCCTTCTGAGACCCATTCTATTTTCATTTGTTTGTTTTCCTTCTGTATTTTACTTGCTCTTCTAATTTCCTTTCGCGAAATATGATCTGTGACCTTGTCTGTAACGCCGTTTAGCCACTGTTGACAATCTCGGACAAATTGAGTAGGAAAAAAAATCCCGCCCTCCCCCCATTTCAGTGATGAGAGCGTAGGCAAACTAAAATGGACCATGATTTAACATCATTGAATAGGGGGGAGGGGGGGTCTTAATTTTCCAACTAAATTGACCGAGATTGTATTCAGAGCGTTAACGTGACAAAGCCACCAACGTCATTAATTATGAGAGTATCTGTCAGTAAGATGGCGCGATAATTTTCGAGGGTTTTACGGAATGACCTAATTATATATATGACAACGCTTCTATATTTGAGCTTAGAAGTGCATAAAAAGGGAGGTTTTCGGTACATAAGAAAACAAAAACCTAAACTATAAGACGAATTTTTACAACCTTGAACACTGTCTCTGTATATATGATGGTATTTAAAAAGAAAATCGACTCGAACACACGAGCTTCTGTAGAGCATTTAAGAAACAACACAACTCTCACCTTAGAAGACATTGGAAAACGATGTAAAGTTTCAACTACTACCGTTTTCAGAATAACTAATAAGCCTAAAACTGCAGTGATAAAAAAGAAGTCTCCTTGCGGCAGGCGGCGAAAGATTTCCAAGGAACAAGAAACATTACTCGCTCGTAGCGTTGAAGATTTAAGAGAACGAGAGGGCGGGGCATTTTCATCAAGACGGCTCATGGAACACACGGGCATTCGTAATGTGAGTGATCGCACTATCCGTCGCGTCTTGAACATAAATGGCTACTTCTACCTTCAAGCGCGTAAAAAGGGCTTAATGAACAAAGCAGATAGGCAGAGACGGGTGGAATTTGCCAAAAATATACAAAATAATTATTCTAAGGATGTTTGGACAAACGAAATTGCATTTTACTTAGATGGAGTTAATTTTATCTACAAAACAAACCCCCTGGACCAGGCACGGGCTCCTAAGGGAAGAATTTGGAGGAAAAAGTCAGAAGGCCTTAACCAAGGGTGTCTGGCAAAGGGAAGTAAAGTAGGAACTGGAGGAAAAGTGGTCAAGATGATTGTGGCTATCAGTCATAGCAGAGGAGTAGTGATTTGCCAGCAGTACGAGAAAATGAATGCCGAGTATTTCGAATCGTTCATTGACGAACACTTTGATGGTTTGTTTCATCGGGCTGCAAAAGGAGCAAGCCGGCTCTGGCTTCAAGATGGGGATCCCTCACAGAATAGTGCAAGAGCTCGGGCAGCTATGCTTTGTGCCAATGCTGATCTTTTAAAGATACCTCCCCGAAGTCCAGATCTGAATCCTATCGAAAATATTTTCCACATTATATCGAAGAAGTTGCAAAAAGATGCATTATGTCATTGTATCACACGCGAATCTTATAAGGAGTTCAGTGATAGAGTACAGCGAACAATTACCGGAATCTCAGTTGAGGTGATTGACAAGACTATAGAGTCTATGAACAATAGGATTAGAGAAATAATTAGAAACAATGGAGAACGGCTGAAATACTAAAAGAACGCTTATACGGAAAAGTGGTATTCATGTTTCGTGTGTTTGGGAACCCTGTGCTTTCTGACTACCACAAGCTAAGGCCTGTAAAGATTTCTGTTTAACCCTCAGTTCCAAAGAGGAAAAAAAACACGATTTACAACGGTTAAACGTGGTTTTTGGACGATTTAAGAAACGTTTCAGACGGTTTTTTACGTTTTTTTACGGTTTATACCATAACAATAAAACATCGATGTAGTTTCTCTTATTACTAAAAAAAACGTTAAAAACCGTTGTAAATCGATAAAAATCGCTCGTAAACCGTGGCATATCAAGCCAAATGCCATGTAAACCGTCCAAAATATTCGTAAAACCTTATAGCTAGTAGATCAAAGAAGAAAATGGGGAAGACAGTAAAATCGAATAGCGTCTTTTTCTGAACAGTCTTTTTCTGGGTAACTTGCAAAAACAATTCAGCGCGGTGGCGCAGTCGGTTTCTCTTGCGGCGCGGCTGAGAGGCCATGCCCATGGACGCGGGTTCGATCCTTGAACAAGACGGATTTTGTTTTCACTCTTTTCTTTTTAACCAGCACATCATGGCATATAAAGATATAGACAGACATACAAATGTATAGTAACGGTCTTAATACACTGTATTTCTAACTGCGGCCTTATCAGTGTCCGGCGGAAAATACATGCAATAAAGCTTAAGAAATAACGTAATTGTAGTGATTATATTGTTTGTGATAATCGTGGTTAATTCTTTCAATATAATACTAGACATTCAGCCCGGGTCAAAACAATAATCCAGAGTTTCAACGTTGAAAAATGATTGAGGGATAACTGCTCCGCAAAGCAGTCTCGTGCATAAAGGAACTGTGTTGGCTATGTTCTGGAATTTGCATTCTAAACCGAAAGATCCGCCACCGAATCAAAAACAACAAAAACTACTAGCTTGTGTGCTTTCACCTTTCCCCTTCCCTTCTGAGACCCATTCTATTTTCATTTGTTTGTTTTCCTTCTGTATTTTACTTGCTCTTCTAATTTCCTTTCGCGAAATATGATCTGTGACCTTGTCTGTAACGCCGTTTAGCCACTGTTGACAATCTCGGACAAATTGAGTAGGAAAAAAAATCCCGCCCTCCCCCCATTTCAGTGATGAGAGCGTAGGCAAACTAAAATGGACCATGATTTAACATCATTGAATAGGGGGGAGGGGGGGTCTTAATTTTCCAACTAAATTGACCGAGATTGTATTCAGAGCGTTAACGTGACAAAGCCACCAACGTCATTAATTATGAGAGTATCTGTCAGTAAGATGGCGCGATAATTTTCGAGGGTTTTACGGAATGACCTAATTATATATATGACAACGCTTCTATATTTGAGCTTAGAAGTGCATAAAAAGGGAGGTTTTCGGTACATAAAAAAACAAAAACCTAAACTATAAGACGAATTTTTACAACCTTGAACACTGTCTCTGTATATATGATGGTATTTAAAAAGAAAATCGACTCGAACACACGAGCTTCTGTAGAGCATTTAAGAAACAACACAACTCTCACCTTAGAAGACATTGGAAAACGATGTAAAGTTTCAACTACTACCGTTTTCAGAATAACTAATAAGCCTAAAACTGCAGTGATAAAAAAGAAGTCTCCTTGCGGCAGGCGGCGAAAGATTTCCAAGGAACAAGAAACATTACTCGCTCGTAGCGTTGAAGATTTAAGAGAACGAGAGGGCGGGGCATTTTCATCAAGACGGCTCATGGAACACACGGGCATTCGTAATGTGAGTGATCGCACTATCCGTCGCGTCTTGAACATAAATGGCTACTTCTACCTTCAAGCGCGTAAAAAGGGCTTAATGAACAAAGCAGATAGGCAGAGACGGGTGGAATTTGCCAAAAATATACAAAATAATTATTCTAAGGATGTTTGGACAAACGAAATTGCATTTTACTTAGATGGAGTTAATTTTATCTACAAAACAAACCCCCTGGACCAGGCACGGGCTCCTAAGGGAAGAATTTGGAGGAAAAAGTCAGAAGGCCTTAACCAAGGGTGTCTGGCAAAGGGAAGTAAAGTAGGAACTGGAGGAAAAGTGGTCAAGATGATTGTGGCTATCAGTCATAGCAGAGGAGTAGTGATTTGCCAGCAGTACGAGAAAATGAATGCCGAGTATTTCGAATCGTTCATTGACGAACACTTTGATGGTTTGTTTCATCGGGCTGCAAAAGGAGCAAGCCGGCTCTGGCTTCAAGATGGGGATCCCTCACAGAATAGTGCAAGAGCTCGGGCAGCTATGCTTTGTGCCAATGCTGATCTTTTAAAGATACCTCCCCGAAGTCCAGATCTGAATCCTATCGAAAATATTTTCCACATTATATCGAAGAAGTTGCAAAAAGATGCATTATGTCATTGTATCACACGCGAATCTTATAAGGAGTTCAGTGATAGAGTACAGCGAACAATTACCGGAATCTCAGTTGAGGTGATTGACAAGACTATAGAGTCTATGAACAATAGGATTAGAGAAATAATTAGAAACAATGGAGAACGGCTGAAATACTAAAAGAACGCTTATACGGAAAAGTGGTATTCATGCTTCGTGTGTTTGGGAACCCTGTGCTTTCTGACTACCACAAGCTAAGGCCTGTAAAGATTTCTGTTTAACCCTCAGTTCCAAAGAGGAAAAAAAACACGATTTACAACGGTTAAACGTGGTTTTTGGACGATTTAAGAAACGTTTCAGACGGTTTTTTACGTTTTTTTACGGTTTATACCATAACAATAAAACATCGATGTAGTTTCTCTTATTACTAAAAAAAAACGTTAAAAACCGTTGTAAATCGATAAAAATCGCTCGTAAACCGTGGCATATCAAGCCAAATGCCATGTAAACCGTCCAAAATATTCGTAAAACCTTATAGCTAGTAGATCAAAGAAGAAAATGGGGAAGACAGTAAAATCGAATAGCGTCTTTTTCTGAACAGTCTTTTTCTGGGTAACTTGCAAAAACAATTCAGCGCGGTGGCGCAGTCGGTTTCTCTTGCGGCGCGGCTGAGAGGCCATGCCCATGGACGCGGGTTCGATCCTTGAACAAGACGGATTTTGTTTTCACTCTTTTCTTTTTAACCAGCACATCATGGCATATAAAGATATAGACAGACATACAAATGTATAGTAACGGTCTTAATACACTGTATTTCTAACTGCGGCCTTATCAGTGTCCGGCGGAAAATACATGCAATAAAGCTTAAGAAATAACGTAATTGTAGTGATTATATTGTTTGTGATAATCGTGGTTAATTCTTTCAATATAATACTAGACATTCAGCCCGGGTCAAAACAATAATCCAGAGTTTCAACGTTGAAAAATGATTGAGGGATAACTGCTCCGCAAAGCAGTCTCGTGCATAAAGGAACTGTGTTGGCTATGTTCTGGAATTTGCATTCTAAACCGAAAGATCCGCCACCGAATCAAAAACAACAAAAACTACTAGCTTGTGTGCTTTCACCTTTCCCCTTCCCTTCTGAGACCCATTCTATTTTCATTTGTTTGTTTTCCTTCTGTATTTTACTTGCTCTTCTAATTTCCTTTCGCGAAATATGATCTGTGACCTTGTCTGTAACGCCGTTTAGCCACTGTTGACAATCTCGGACAAATTGAGTAGGAAAAAAAATCCCGCCCTCCCCCCATTTCAGTGATGAGAGCGTAGGCAAACTAAAATGGACCATGATTTAACATCATTGAATAGGGGGGAGGGGGGGTCTTAATTTTCCAACTAAATTGACCGAGATTGTATTCAGAGCGTTAACGTGACAAAGCCACCAACGTCATTAATTATGAGAGTATCTGTCAGTAAGATGGCGCGATAATTTTCGAGGGTTTTACGGAATGACCTAATTATATATATGACAACGCTTCTATATTTGAGCTTAGAAGTGCATAAAAAGGGAGGTTTTCGGTACATAAGAAAACAAAAACCTAAACTATAAGACGAATTTTTACAACCTTGAACACTGTCTCTGTATATATGATGGTATTTAAAAAGAAAATCGACTCGAACACACGAGCTTCTGTAGAGCATTTAAGAAACAACACAACTCTCACCTTAGAAGACATTGGAAAACGATGTAAAGTTTCAACTACTACCGTTTTCAGAATAACTAATAAGCCTAAAACTGCAGTGATAAAAAAGAAGTCTCCTTGCGGCAGGCGGCGAAAGATTTCCAAGGAACAAGAAACATTACTCGCTCGTAGCGTTGAAGATTTAAGAGAACGAGAGGGCGGGGCATTTTCATCAAGACGGCTCATGGAACACACGGGCATTCGTAATGTGAGTGATCGCACTATCCGTCGCGTCTTGAACATAAATGGCTACTTCTACCTTCAAGCGCGTAAAAAGGGCTTAATGAACAAAGCAGATAGGCAGAGACGGGTGGAATTTGCCAAAAATATACAAAATAATTATTCTAAGGATGTTTGGACAAACGAAATTGCATTTTACTTAGATGGAGTTAATTTTATCTACAAAACAAACCCCCTGGACCAGGCACGGGCTCCTAAGGGAAGAATTTGGAGGAAAAAGTCAGAAGGCCTTAACCAAGGGTGTCTGGCAAAGGGAAGTAAAGTAGGAACTGGAGGAAAAGTGGTCAAGATGATTGTGGCTATCAGTCATAGCAGAGGAGTAGTGATTTGCCAGCAGTACGAGAAAATGAATGCCGAGTATTTCGAATCGTTCATTGACGAACACTTTGATGGTTTGTTTCATCGGGCTGCAAAAGGAGCAAGCCGGCTCTGGCTTCAAGATGGGGATCCCTCACAGAATAGTGCAAGAGCTCGGGCAGCTATGCTTTGTGCCAATGCTGATCTTTTAAAGATACCTCCCCGAAGTCCAGATCTGAATCCTATCGAAAATATTTTCCACATTATATCGAAGAAGTTGCAAAAAGATGCATTATGTCATTGTATCACACGCGAATCTTATAAGGAGTTCAGTGATAGAGTACAGCGAACAATTACCGGAATCTCAGTTGAGGTGATTGACAAGACTATAGAGTCTATGAACAATAGGATTAGAGAAATAATTAGAAACAATGGAGAACGGCTGAAATACTAAAAGAACGCTTATACGGAAAAGTGGTATTCATGTTTCGTGTGTTTGGGAACCCTGTGCTTTCTGACTACCACAAGCTAAGGCCTGTAAAGATTTCTGTTTAACCCTCAGTTCCAAAGAGGAAAAAAAACACGATTTACAACGGTTAAACGTGGTTTTTGGACGATTTAAGAAACGTTTCAGACGGTTTTTTACGGTTTTTTACGGTTTATACCATAACAATAAAACATCGATGTAGTTTCTCTTATTACTAAAAAAAACGTTAAAAACCGTTGTAAATCGATAAAAATCGCTCGTAAACCGTGGCATATCAAGCCAAATGCCATGTAAACCGTCCAAAATATTCGTAAAACCTTATAGCTAGTAGATCAAAGAAGAAAATGGGGAAGACAGTAAAATCGAATAGCGTCTTTTTCTGAACAGTCTTTTTCTGGGTAACTTGCAAAAACAATTCAGCGCGGTGGCGCAGTCGGTTTCTCTTGCGGCGCGGCTGAGAGGCCATGCCCATGGACGCGGGTTCGATCCTTGAACAAGACGGATTTTGTTTTCACTCTTTTCTTTTTAACCAGCACATCATGGCATATAAAGATATAGACAGACATACAAATGTATAGTAACGGTCTTAATACACTGTATTTCTAACTGCGGCCTTATCAGTGTCCGGCGGAAAATACATGCAATAAAGCTTAAGAAATAACGTAATTGTAGTGATTATATTGTTTGTGATAATCGTGGTTAATTCTTTCAATATAATACTAGACATTCAGCCCGGGTCAAAACAATAATCCAGAGTTTCAACGTTGAAAAATGATTGAGGGATAACTGCTCCGCAAAGCAGTCTCGTGCATAAAGGAACTGTGTTGGCTATGTTCTGGAATTTGCATTCTAAACCGAAAGATCCGCCACCGAATCAAAAACAACAAAAACTACTAGCTTGTGTGCTTTCACCTTTCCCCTTCCCTTCTGAGACCCATTCTATTTTCATTTGTTTGTTTTCCTTCTGTATTTTACTTGCTCTTCTAATTTCCTTTCGCGAAATATGATCTGTGACCTTGTCTGTAACGCCGTTTAGCCACTGTTGACAATCTCGGACAAATTGAGTAGGAAAAAAAATCCCGCCCTCCCCCCATTTCAGTGATGAGAGCGTAGGCAAACTAAAATGGACCATGATTTAACATCATTGAATAGGGGGGAGGGGGGGTCTTAATTTTCCAACTAAATTGACCGAGATTGTATTCAGAGCGTTAACGTGACAAAGCCACCAACGTCATTAATTATGAGAGTATCTGTCAGTAAGATGGCGCGATAATTTTCGAGGGTTTTACGGAATGACCTAATTATATATATGACAACGCTTCTATATTTGAGCT
The DNA here is from genome assembly GCA_030867875.1 of Actinernus sp. WN-2022. Taxonomy (NCBI): domain Eukaryota; kingdom Metazoa; phylum Cnidaria; class Anthozoa; order Actiniaria; family Actinernidae; genus Actinernus; species Actinernus sp. WN-2022. Next base: position 59,197,410 of record JAOWCC010000019.1, read on the forward strand.
TAGAAGTGCATAAAAAGGGAGGTTTTCGGTACATAAAAAAACAAAAACCTAAACTATAAGACGAATTTTTACAACCTTGAACACTGTCTCTGTATATATGATGGTATTTAAAAAGAAAATCGACTCGAACACACGAGCTTCTGTAGAGCATTTAAGAAACAACACAACTCTCACCTTAGAAGACATTGGAAAACGATGTAAAGTTTCAACTACTACCGTTTTCAGAATAACTAATAAGCCTAAAACTGCAGTGATAAAAAAGAAGTCTCCTTGCGGCAGGCGGCGAAAGATTTCCAAGGAACAAGAAACATTACTCGCTCGTAGCGTTGAAGATTTAAGAGAACGAGAGGGCGGGGCATTTTCATCAAGACGGCTCATGGAACACACGGGCATTCGTAATGTGAGTGATCGCACTATCCGTCGCGTCTTGAACATAAATGGCTACTTCTACCTTCAAGCGCGTAAAAAGGGCTTAATGAACAAAGCAGATAGGCAGAGACGGGTGGAATTTGCCAAAAATATACAAAATAATTATTCTAAGGATGTTTGGACAAACGAAATTGCATTTTACTTAGATGGAGTTAATTTTATCTACAAAACAAACCCCCTGGACCAGGCACGGGCTCCTAAGGGAAGAATTTGGAGGAAAAAGTCAGAAGGCCTTAACCAAGGGTGTCTGGCAAAGGGAAGTAAAGTAGGAACTGGAGGAAAAGTGGTCAAGATGATTGTGGCTATCAGTCATAGCAGAGGAGTAGTGATTTGCCAGCAGTACGAGAAAATGAATGCCGAGTATTTCGAATCGTTCATTGACGAACACTTTGATGGTTTGTTTCATCGGGCTGCAAAAGGAGCAAGCCGGCTCTGGCTTCAAGATGGGGATCCCTCACAGAATAGTGCAAGAGCTCGGGCAGCTATGCTTTGTGCCAATGCTGATCTTTTAAAGATACCTCCCCGAAGTCCAGATCTGAATCCTATCGAAAATATTTTCCACATTATATCGAAGAAGTTGCAAAAAGATGCATTATGTCATTGTATCACACGCGAATCTTATAAGGAGTTCAGTGATAGAGTACAGCGAACAATTACCGGAATCTCAGTTGAGGTGATTGACAAGACTATAGAGTCTATGAACAATAGGATTAGAGAAATAATTAGAAACAATGGAGAACGGCTGAAATACTAAAAGAACGCTTATACGGAAAAGTGGTATTCATGCTTCGTGTGTTTGGGAACCCTGTGCTTTCTGACTACCACAAGCTAAGGCCTGTAAAGATTTCTGTTTAACCCTCAGTTCCAAAGAGGAAAAAAAACACGATTTACAACGGTTAAACGTGGTTTTTGGACGATTTAAGAAACGTTTCAGACGGTTTTTTACGTTTTTTTACGGTTTATACCATAACAATAAAACATCGATGTAGTTTCTCTTATTACTAAAAAAAAACGTTAAAAACCGTTGTAAATCGATAAAAATCGCTCGTAAACCGTGGCATATCAAGCCAAATGCCATGTAAACCGTCCAAAATATTCGTAAAACCTTATAGCTAGTAGATCAAAGAAGAAAATGGGGAAGACAGTAAAATCGAATAGCGTCTTTTTCTGAACAGTCTTTTTCTGGGTAACTTGCAAAAACAATTCAGCGCGGTGGCGCAGTCGGTTTCTCTTGCGGCGCGGCTGAGAGGCCATGCCCATGGACGCGGGTTCGATCCTTGAACAAGACGGATTTTGTTTTCACTCTTTTCTTTTTAACCAGCACATCATGGCATATAAAGATATAGACAGACATACAAATGTATAGTAACGGTCTTAATACACTGTATTTCTAACTGCGGCCTTATCAGTGTCCGGCGGAAAATACATGCAATAAAGCTTAAGAAATAACGTAATTGTAGTGATTATATTGTTTGTGATAATCGTGGTTAATTCTTTCAATATAATACTAGACATTCAGCCCGGGTCAAAACAATAATCCAGAGTTTCAACGTTGAAAAATGATTGAGGGATAACTGCTCCGCAAAGCAGTCTCGTGCATAAAGGAACTGTGTTGGCTATGTTCTGGAATTTGCATTCTAAACCGAAAGATCCGCCACCGAATCAAAAACAACAAAAACTACTAGCTTGTGTGCTTTCACCTTTCCCCTTCCCTTCTGAGACCCATTCTATTTTCATTTGTTTGTTTTCCTTCTGTATTTTACTTGCTCTTCTAATTTCCTTTCGCGAAATATGATCTGTGACCTTGTCTGTAACGCCGTTTAGCCACTGTTGACAATCTCGGACAAATTGAGTAGGAAAAAAAATCCCGCCCTCCCCCCATTTCAGTGATGAGAGCGTAGGCAAACTAAAATGGACCATGATTTAACATCATTGAATAGGGGGGAGGGGGGGTCTTAATTTTCCAACTAAATTGACCGAGATTGTATTCAGAGCGTTAACGTGACAAAGCCACCAACGTCATTAATTATGAGAGTATCTGTCAGTAAGATGGCGCGATAATTTTCGAGGGTTTTACGGAATGACCTAATTATATATATGACAACGCTTCTATATTTGAGCTTAGAAGTGCATAAAAAGGGAGGTTTTCGGTACATAAGAAAACAAAAACCTAAACTATAAGACGAATTTTTACAACCTTGAACACTGTCTCTGTATATATGATGGTATTTAAAAAGAAAATCGACTCGAACACACGAGCTTCTGTAGAGCATTTAAGAAACAACACAACTCTCACCTTAGAAGACATTGGAAAACGATGTAAAGTTTCAACTACTACCGTTTTCAGAATAACTAATAAGCCTAAAACTGCAGTGATAAAAAAGAAGTCTCCTTGCGGCAGGCGGCGAAAGATTTCCAAGGAACAAGAAACATTACTCGCTCGTAGCGTTGAAGATTTAAGAGAACGAGAGGGCGGGGCATTTTCATCAAGACGGCTCATGGAACACACGGGCATTCGTAATGTGAGTGATCGCACTATCCGTCGCGTCTTGAACATAAATGGCTACTTCTACCTTCAAGCGCGTAAAAAGGGCTTAATGAACAAAGCAGATAGGCAGAGACGGGTGGAATTTGCCAAAAATATACAAAATAATTATTCTAAGGATGTTTGGACAAACGAAATTGCATTTTACTTAGATGGAGTTAATTTTATCTACAAAACAAACCCCCTGGACCAGGCACGGGCTCCTAAGGGAAGAATTTGGAGGAAAAAGTCAGAAGGCCTTAACCAAGGGTGTCTGGCAAAGGGAAGTAAAGTAGGAACTGGAGGAAAAGTGGTCAAGATGATTGTGGCTATCAGTCATAGCAGAGGAGTAGTGATTTGCCAGCAGTACGAGAAAATGAATGCCGAGTATTTCGAATCGTTCATTGACGAACACTTTGATGGTTTGTTTCATCGGGCTGCAAAAGGAGCAAGCCGGCTCTGGCTTCAAGATGGGGATCCCTCACAGAATAGTGCAAGAGCTCGGGCAGCTATGCTTTGTGCCAATGCTGATCTTTTAAAGATACCTCCCCGAAGTCCAGATCTGAATCCTATCGAAAATATTTTCCACATTATATCGAAGAAGTTGCAAAAAGATGCATTATGTCATTGTATCACACGCGAATCTTATAAGGAGTTCAGTGATAGAGTACAGCGAACAATTACCGGAATCTCAGTTGAGGTGATTGACAAGACTATAGAGTCTATGAACAATAGGATTAGAGAAATAATTAGAAACAATGGAGAACGGCTGAAATACTAAAAGAACGCTTATACGGAAAAGTGGTATTCATGTTTCGTGTGTTTGGGAACCCTGTGCTTTCTGACTACCACAAGCTAAGGCCTGTAAAGATTTCTGTTTAACCCTCAGTTCCAAAGAGGAAAAAAAACACGATTTACAACGGTTAAACGTGGTTTTTGGACGATTTAAGAAACGTTTCAGACGGTTTTTTACGGTTTTTTACGGTTTATACCATAACAATAAAACATCGATGTAGTTTCTCTTATTACTAAAAAAAACGTTAAAAACCGTTGTAAATCGATAAAAATCGCTCGTAAACCGTGGCATATCAAGCCAAATGCCATGTAAACCGTCCAAAATATTCGTAAAACCTTATAGCTAGTAGATCAAAGAAGAAAATGGGGAAGACAGTAAAATCGAATAGCGTCTTTTTCTGAACAGTCTTTTTCTGGGTAACTTGCAAAAACAATTCAGCGCGGTGGCGCAGTCGGTTTCTCTTGCGGCGCGGCTGAGAGGCCATGCCCATGGACGCGGGTTCGATCCTTGAACAAGACGGATTTTGTTTTCACTCTTTTCTTTTTAACCAGCACATCATGGCATATAAAGATATAGACAGACATACAAATGTATAGTAACGGTCTTAATACACTGTATTTCTAACTGCGGCCTTATCAGTGTCCGGCGGAAAATACATGCAATAAAGCTTAAGAAATAACGTAATTGTAGTGATTATATTGTTTGTGATAATCGTGGTTAATTCTTTCAATATAATACTAGACATTCAGCCCGGGTCAAAACAATAATCCAGAGTTTCAACGTTGAAAAATGATTGAGGGATAACTGCTCCGCAAAGCAGTCTCGTGCATAAAGGAACTGTGCTGGCTATGTTCTGGAATTTGCATTCTAAACCGAAAGATCCGCCACCGAATCAAAAACAACAAAAACTACTAGCTTGTGTGCTTTCACCTTTCCCCTTCCCTTCTGAGACCCATTCTATTTTCATTTGTTTGTTTTCCTTCTGTATTTTACTTGCTCTTCTAATTTCCTTTCGCGAAATATGATCTGTGACCTTGTCTGTAACGCCGTTTAGCCACTGTTGACAATCTCGGACAAATTGAGTAGGAAAAAAAATCCCGCCCTCCCCCCATTTCAGTGATGAGAGCGTAGGCAAACTAAAATGGACCATGATTTAACATCATTGAATAGGGGGGAGGGGGGGTCTTAATTTTCCAACTAAATTGACCGAGATTGTATTCAGAGCGTTAACGTGACAAAGCCACCAACGTCATTAATTATGAGAGTATCTGTCAGTAAGATGGCGCGATAATTTTCGAGGGTTTTACGGAATGACCTAATTATATATATGACAACGCTTCTATATTTGAGCTTAGAAGTGCATAAAAAGGGAGGTTTTCGGTACATAAAAAAACAAAAACCTAAACTATAAGACGAATTTTTACAACCTTGAACACTGTCTCTGTATATATGATGGTATTTAAAAAGAAAATCGACTCGAACACACGAGCTTCTGTAGAGCATTTAAGAAACAACACAACTCTCACCTTAGAAGACATTGGAAAACGATGTAAAGTTTCAACTACTACCGTTTTCAGAATAACTAATAAGCCTAAAACTGCAGTGATAAAAAAGAAGTCTCCTTGCGGCAGGCGGCGAAAGATTTCCAAGGAACAAGAAACATTACTCGCTCGTAGCGTTGAAGATTTAAGAGAACGAGAGGGCGGGGCATTTTCATCAAGACGGCTCATGGAACACACGGGCATTCGTAATGTGAGTGATCGCACTATCCGTCGCGTCTTGAACATAAATGGCTACTTCTACCTTCAAGCGCGTAAAAAGGGCTTAATGAACAAAGCAGATAGGCAGAGACGGGTGGAATTTGCCAAAAATATACAAAATAATTATTCTAAGGATGTTTGGACAAACGAAATTGCATTTTACTTAGATGGAGTTAATTTTATCTACAAAACAAACCCCCTGGACCAGGCACGGGCTCCTAAGGGAAGAATTTGGAGGAAAAAGTCAGAAGGCCTTAACCAAGGGTGTCTGGCAAAGGGAAGTAAAGTAGGAACTGGAGGAAAAGTGGTCAAGATGATTGTGGCTATCAGTCATAGCAGAGGAGTAGTGATTTGCCAGCAGTACGAGAAAATGAATGCCGAGTATTTCGAATCGTTCATTGACGAACACTTTGATGGTTTGTTTCATCGGGCTGCAAAAGGAGCAAGCCGGCTCTGGCTTCAAGATGGGGATCCCTCACAGAATAGTGCAAGAGCTCGGGCAGCTATGCTTTGTGCCAATGCTGATCTTTTAAAGATACCTCCCCGAAGTCCAGATCTGAATCCTATCGAAAATATTTTCCACATTATATCGAAGAAGTTGCAAAAAGATGCATTATGTCATTGTATCACACGCGAATCTTATAAGGAGTTCAGTGATAGAGTACAGCGAACAATTACCGGAATCTCAGTTGAGGTGATTGACAAGACTATAGAGTCTATGAACAATAGGATTAGAGAAATAATTAGAAACAATGGAGAACGGCTGAAATACTAAAAGAACGCTTATACGGAAAAGTGGTATTCATGTTTCGTGTGTTTGGGAACCCTGTGCTTTCTGACTACCACAAGCTAAGGCCTGTAAAGATTTCTGTTTAACCCTCAGTTCCAAAGAGGAAAAAAAACACGATTTACAACGGTTAAACGTGGTTTTTGGACGATTTAAGAAACGTTTCAGACGGTTTTTTACGGTTTTTTACGGTTTATACCATAACAATAAAACATCGATGTAGTTTCTCTTATTACTAAAAAAAACGTTAAAAACCGTTGTAAATCGATAAAAATCGCTCGTAAACCGTGGCATATCAAGCCAAATGCCATGTAAACCGTCCAAAATATTCGTAAAACCTTATAGCTAGTAGATCAAAGAAGAAAATGGGGAAGACAGTAAAATCGAATAGCGTCTTTTTCTGAACAGTCTTTTTCTGGGTAACTTGCAAAAACAATTCAGCGCGGTGGCGCAGTCGGTTTCTCTTGCGGCGCGGCTGAGAGGCCATGCCCATGGACGCGGGTTCGATCCTTGAACAAGACGGATTTTGTTTTCACTCTTTTCTTTTTAACCAGCACATCATGGCATATAAAGATATAGACAGACATACAAATGTATAGTAACGGTCTTAATACACTGTATTTCTAACTGCGGCCTTATCAGTGTCCGGCGGAAAATACATGCAATAAAGCTTAAGAAATAACGTAATTGTAGTGATTATATTGTTTGTGATAATTGTGGTTAATTCTTTCAATATAATACTAGACATTCAGCCCGGGTCAAAACAATAATCCAGAGTTTCAACGTTGAAAAATGATTGAGGGATAACTGCTCCGCAAAGCAGTCTCGTGCATAAAGGAACTGTGTTGGCTATGTTCTGGAATTTGCATTCTAAACCGAAAGATCCGCCACCGAATCAAAAACAACAAAAACTACTAGCTTGTGTGCTTTCACCTTTCCCCTTCCCTTCTGAGACCCATTCTATTTTCATTTGTTTGTTTTCCTTCTGTATTTTACTTGCTCTTCTAATTTCCTTTCGCGAAATATGATCTGTGACCTTGTCTGTAACGCCGTTTAGCCACTGTTGACAATCTCGGACAAATTGAGTAGGAAAAAAAATCCCGCCCTCCCCCCATTTCAGTGATGAGAGCGTAGGCAAACTAAAATGGACCATGATTTAACATCATTGAATAGGGGGGAGGGGGGGTCTTAATTTTCCAACTAAATTGACCGAGATTGTATTCAGAGCGTTAACGTGACAAAGCCACCAACGTCATTAATTATGAGAGTATCTGTCAGTAAGATGGCGCGATAATTTTCGAGGGTTTTACGGAATGACCTAATTATATATATGACAACGCTTCTATATTTGAGCTTAGAAGTGCATAAAAAGGGAGGTTTTCGGTACATAAAAAAACAAAAACCTAAACTATAAGACGAATTTTTACAACCTTGAACACTGTCTCTGTATATATGATGGTATTTAAAAAGAAAATCGACTCGAACACACGAGCTTCTGTAGAGCATTTAAGAAACAACACAACTCTCACCTTAGAAGACATTGGAAAACGATGTAAAGTTTCAACTACTACCGTTTTCAGAATAACTAATAAGCCTAAAACTGCAGTGATAAAAAAGAAGTCTCCTTGCGGCAGGCGGCGAAAGATTTCCAAGGAACAAGAAACATTACTCGCTCGTAGCGTTGAAGATTTAAGAGAACGAGAGGGCGGGGCATTTTCATCAAGACGGCTCATGGAACACACGGGCATTCGTAATGTGAGTGATCGCACTATCCGTCGCGTCTTGAACATAAATGGCTACTTCTACCTTCAAGCGCGTAAAAAGGGCTTAATGAACAAAGCAGATAGGCAGAGACGGGTGGAATTTGCCAAAAATATACAAAATAATTATTCTAAGGATGTTTGGACAAACGAAATTGCATTTTACTTAGATGGAGTTAATTTTATCTACAAAACAAACCCCCTGGACCAGGCACGGGCTCCTAAGGGAAGAATTTGGAGGAAAAAGTCAGAAGGCCTTAACCAAGGGTGTCTGGCAAAGGGAAGTAAAGTAGGAACTGGAGGAAAAGTGGTCAAGATGATTGTGGCTATCAGTCATAGCAGAGGAGTAGTGATTTGCCAGCAGTACGAGAAAATGAATGCCGAGTATTTCGAATCGTTCATTGACGAACACTTTGATGGTTTGTTTCATCGGGCTGCAAAAGGAGCAAGCCGGCTCTGGCTTCAAGATGGGGATCCCTCACAGAATAGTGCAAGAGCTCGGGCAGCTATGCTTTGTGCCAATGCTGATCTTTTAAAGATACCTCCCCGAAGTCCAGATCTGAATCCTATCGAAAATATTTTCCACATTATATCGAAGAAGTTGCAAAAAGATGCATTATGTCATTGTATCACACGCGAATCTTATAAGGAGTTCAGTGATAGAGTACAGCGAACAATTACCGGAATCTCAGTTGAGGTGATTGACAAGACTATAGAGTCTATGAACAATAGGATTAGAGAAATAATTAGAAACAATGGAGAACGGCTGAAATACTAAAAGAACGCTTATACGGAAAAGTGGTATTCATGCTTCGTGTGTTTGGGAACCCTGTGCTTTCTGACTACCACAAGCTAAGGCCTGTAAAGATTTCTGTTTAACCCTCAGTTCCAAAGAGGAAAAAAAACACGATTTACAACGGTTAAACGTGGTTTTTGGACGATTTAAGAAACGTTTCAGACGGTTTTTTACGTTTTTTTACGGTTTATACCATAACAATAAAACATCGATGTAGTTTCTCTTATTACTAAAAAAAAACGTTAAAAACCGTTGTAAATCGATAAAAATCGCTCGTAAACCGTGGCATATCAAGCCAAATGCCATGTAAACCGTCCAAAATATTCGTAAAACCTTATAGCTAGTAGATCAAAGAAGAAAATGGGGAAGACAGTAAAATCGAATAGCGTCTTTTTCTGAACAGTCTTTTTCTGGGTAACTTGCAAAAACAATTCAGCGCGGTGGCGCAGTCGGTTTCTCTTGCGGCGCGGCTGAGAGGCCATGCCCATGGACGCGGGTTCGATCCTTGAACAAGACGGATTTTGTTTTCACTCTTTTCTTTTTAACCAGCACATCATGGCATATAAAGATATAGACAGACATACAAATGTATAGTAACGGTCTTAATACACTGTATTTCTAACTGCGGCCTTATCAGTGTCCGGCGGAAAATACATGCAATAAAGCTTAAGAAATAACGTAATTGTAGTGATTATATTGTTTGTGATAATCGTGGTTAATTCTTTCAATATAATACTAGACATTCAGCCCGGGTCAAAACAATAATCCAGAGTTTCAACGTTGAAAAATGATTGAGGGATAACTGCTCCGCAAAGCAGTCTCGTGCATAAAGGAACTGTGTTGGCTATGTTCTGGAATTTGCATTCTAAACCGAAAGATCCGCCACCGAATCAAAAACAACAAAAACTACTAGCTTGTGTGCTTTCACCTTTCCCCTTCCCTTCTGAGACCCATTCTATTTTCATTTGTTTGTTTTCCTTCTGTATTTTACTTGCTCTTCTAATTTCCTTTCGCGAAATATGATCTGTGACCTTGTCTGTAACGCCGTTTAGCCACTGTTGACAATCTCGGACAAATTGAGTAGGAAAAAAAATCCCGCCCTCCCCCCATTTCAGTGATGAGAGCGTAGGCAAACTAAAATGGACCATGATTTAACATCATTGAATAGGGGGGAGGGGGGGTCTTAATTTTCCAACTAAATTGACCGAGATTGTATTCAGAGCGTTAACGTGACAAAGCCACCAACGTCATTAATTATGAGAGTATCTGTCAGTAAGATGGCGCGATAATTTTCGAGGGTTTTACGGAATGACCTAATTATATATATGACAACGCTTCTATATTTGAGCTTAGAAGTGCATAAAAAGGGAGGTTTTCGGTACATAAAAAAACAAAAACCTAAACTATAAGACGAATTTTTACAACCTTGAACACTGTCTCTGTATATATGATGGTATTTAAAAAGAAAATCGACTCGAACACACGAGCTTCTGTAGAGCATTTAAGAAACAACACAACTCTCACCTTAGAAGACATTGGAAAACGATGTAAAGTTTCAACTACTACCGTTTTCAGAATAACTAATAAGCCTAAAACTGCAGTGATAAAAAAGAAGTCTCCTTGCGGCAGGCGGCGAAAGATTTCCAAGGAACAAGAAACATTACTCGCTCGTAGCGTTGAAGATTTAAGAGAACGAGAGGGCGGGGCATTTTCATCAAGACGGCTCATGGAACACACGGGCATTCGTAATGTGAGTGATCGCACTATCCGTCGCGTCTTGAACATAAATGGCTACTTCTACCTTCAAGCGCGTAAAAAGGGCTTAATGAACAAAGCAGATAGGCAGAGACGGGTGGAATTTGCCAAAAATATACAAAATAATTATTCTAAGGATGTTTGGACAAACGAAATTGCATTTTACTTAGATGGAGTTAATTTTATCTACAAAACAAACCCCCTGGACCAGGCACGGGCTCCTAAGGGAAGAATTTGGAGGAAAAAGTCAGAAGGCCTTAACCAAGGGTGTCTGGCAAAGGGAAGTAAAGTAGGAACTGGAGGAAAAGTGGTCAAGATGATTGTGGCTATCAGTCATAGCAGAGGAGTAGTGATTTGCCAGCAGTACGAGAAAATGAATGCCGAGTATTTCGAATCGTTCATTGACGAACACTTTGATGGTTTGTTTCATCGGGCTGCAAAAGGAGCAAGCCGGCTCTGGCTTCAAGATGGGGATCCCTCACAGAATAGTGCAAGAGCTCGGGCAGCTATGCTTTGTGCCAATGCTGATCTTTTAAAGATACCTCCCCGAAGTCCAGATCTGAATCCTATCGAAAATATTTTCCACATTATATCGAAGAAGTTGCAAAAAGATGCATTATGTCATTGTATCACACGCGAATCTTATAAGGAGTTCAGTGATAGAGTACAGCGAACAATTACCGGAATCTCAGTTGAGGTGATTGACAAGACTATAGAGTCTATGAACAATAGGATTAGAGAAATAATTAGAAACAATGGAGAACGGCTGAAATACTAAAAGAACGCTTATACGGAAAAGTGGTATTCATGCTTCGTGTGTTTGGGAACCCTGTGCTTTCTGACTACCACAAGCTAAGGCCTGTAAAGATTTCTGTTTAACCCTCAGTTCCAAAGAGGAAAAAAAACACGATTTACAACGGTTAAACGTGGTTTTTGGACGATTTAAGAAACGTTTCAGACGGTTTTTTACGTTTTTTTACGGTTTATACCATAACAATAAAACATCGATGTAGTTTCTCTTATTACTAAAAAAAAACGTTAAAAACCGTTGTAAATCGATAAAAATCGCTCGTAAACCGTGGCATATCAAGCCAAATGCCATGTAAACCGTCCAAAATATTCGTAAAACCTTATAGCTAGTAGATCAAAGAAGAAAATGGGGAAGACAGTAAAATCGAATAGCGTCTTTTTCTGAACAGTCTTTTTCTGGGTAACTTGCAAAAACAATTCAGCGCGGTGGCGCAGTCGGTTTCTCTTGCGGCGCGGCTGAGAGGCCATGCCCATGGACGCGGGTTCGATCCTTGAACAAGACGGATTTTGTTTTCACTCTTTTCTTTTTAACCAGCACATCATGGCATATAAAGATATAGACAGACATACAAATGTATAGTAACGGTCTTAATACACTGTATTTCTAACTGCGGCCTTATCAGTGTCCGGCGGAAAATACATGCAATAAAGCTTAAGAAATAACGTAATTGTAGTGATTATATTGTTTGTGATAATCGTGGTTAATTCTTTCAATATAATACTAGACATTCAGCCCGGGTCAAAACAATAATCCAGAGTTTCAACGTTGAAAAATGATTGAGGGATAACTGCTCCGCAAAGCAGTCTCGTGCATAAAGGAACTGTGTTGGCTATGTTCTGGAATTTGCATTCTAAACCGAAAGATCCGCCACCGAATCAAAAACAACAAAAACTACTAGCTTGTGTGCTTTCACCTTTCCCCTTCCCTTCTGAGACCCATTCTATTTTCATTTGTTTGTTTTCCTTCTGTATTTTACTTGCTCTTCTAATTTCCTTTCGCGAAATATGATCTGTGACCTTGTCTGTAACGCCGTTTAGCCACTGTTGACAATCTCGGACAAATTGAGTAGGAAAAAAAATCCCGCCCTCCCCCCATTTCAGTGATGAGAGCGTAGGCAAACTAAAATGGACCATGATTTAACATCATTGAATAGGGGGGAGGGGGGGTCTTAATTTTCCAACTAAATTGACCGAGATTGTATTCAGAGCGTTAACGTGACAAAGCCACCAACGTCATTAATTATGAGAGTATCTGTCAGTAAGATGGCGCGATAATTTTCGAGGGTTTTACGGAATGACCTAATTATATATATGACAACGCTTCTATATTTGAGCTTAGAAGTGCATAAAAAGGGAGGTTTTCGGTACATAAGAAAACAAAAACCTAAACTATAAGACGAATTTTTACAACCTTGAACACTGTCTCTGTATATATGATGGTATTTAAAAAGAAAATCGACTCGAACACACGAGCTTCTGTAGAGCATTTAAGAAACAACACAACTCTCACCTTAGAAGACATTGGAAAACGATGTAAAGTTTCAACTACTACCGTTTTCAGAATAACTAATAAGCCTAAAACTGCAGTGATAAAAAAGAAGTCTCCTTGCGGCAGGCGGCGAAAGATTTCCAAGGAACAAGAAACATTACTCGCTCGTAGCGTTGAAGATTTAAGAGAACGAGAGGGCGGGGCATTTTCATCAAGACGGCTCATGGAACACACGGGCATTCGTAATGTGAGTGATCGCACTATCCGTCGCGTCTTGAACATAAATGGCTACTTCTACCTTCAAGCGCGTAAAAAGGGCTTAATGAACAAAGCAGATAGGCAGAGACGGGTGGAATTTGCCAAAAATATACAAAATAATTATTCTAAGGATGTTTGGACAAACGAAATTGCATTTTACTTAGATGGAGTTAATTTTATCTACAAAACAAACCCCCTGGACCAGGCACGGGCTCCTAAGGGAAGAATTTGGAGGAAAAAGTCAGAAGGCCTTAACCAAGGGTGTCTGGCAAAGGGAAGTAAAGTAGGAACTGGAGGAAAAGTGGTCAAGATGATTGTGGCTATCAGTCATAGCAGAGGAGTAGTGATTTGCCAGCAGTACGAGAAAATGAATGCCGAGTATTTCGAATCGTTCATTGACGAACACTTTGATGGTTTGTTTCATCGGGCTGCAAAAGGAGCAAGCCGGCTCTGGCTTCAAGATGGGGATCCCTCACAGAATAGTGCAAGAGCTCGGGCAGCTATGCTTTGTGCCAATGCTGATCTTTTAAAGATACCTCCCCGAAGTCCAGATCTGAATCCTATCGAAAATATTTTCCACATTATATCGAAGAAGTTGCAAAAAGATGCATTATGTCATTGTATCACACGCGAATCTTATAAGGAGTTCAGTGATAGAGTACAGCGAACAATTACCGGAATCTCAGTTGAGGTGATTGACAAGACTATAGAGTCTATGAACAATAGGATTAGAGAAATAATTAGAAACAATGGAGAACGGCTGAAATACTAAAAGAACGCTTATACGGAAAAGTGGTATTCATGTTTCGTGTGTTTGGGAACCCTGTGCTTTCTGACTACCACAAGCTAAGGCCTGTAAAGATTTCTGTTTAACCCTCAGTTCCAAAGAGGAAAAAAAACACGATTTACAACGGTTAAACGTGGTTTTTGGACGATTTAAGAAACGTTTCAGACGGTTTTTTACGGTTTTTTACGGTTTATACCATAACAATAAAACATCGATGTAGTTTCTCTTATTACTAAAAAAAACGTTAAAAACCGTTGTAAATCGATAAAAATCGCTCGTAAACCGTGGCATATCAAGCCAAATGCCATGTAAACCGTCCAAAATATTCGTAAAACCTTATAGCTAGTAGATCAAAGAAGAAAATGGGGAAGACAGTAAAATCGAATAGCGTCTTTTTCTGAACAGTCTTTTTCTGGGTAACTTGCAAAAACAATTCAGCGCGGTGGCGCAGTCGGTTTCTCTTGCGGCGCGGCTGAGAGGCCATGCCCATGGACGCGGGTTCGATCCTTGAACAAGACGGATTTTGTTTTCACTCTTTTCTTTTTAACCAGCACATCATGGCATATAAAGATATAGACAGACATACAAATGTATAGTAACGGTCTTAATACACTGTATTTCTAACTGCGGCCTTATCAGTGTCCGGCGGAAAATACATGCAATAAAGCTTAAGAAATAACGTAATTGTAGTGATTATATTGTTTGTGATAATTGTGGTTAATTCTTTCAATATAATACTAGACATTCAGCCCGGGTCAAAACAATAATCCAGAGTTTCAACGTTGAAAAATGATTGAGGGATAACTGCTCCGCAAAGCAGTCTCGTGCATAAAGGAACTGTGTTGGCTATGTTCTGGAATTTGCATTCTAAACCGAAAGATCCGCCACCGAATCAAAAACAACAAAAACTACTAGCTTGTGTGCTTTCACCTTTCCCCTTCCCTTCTGAGACCCATTCTATTTTCATTTGTTTGTTTTCCTTCTGTATTTTACTTGCTCTTCTAATTTCCTTTCGCGAAATATGATCTGTGACCTTGTCTGTAACGCCGTTTAGCCACTGTTGACAATCTCGGACAAATTGAGTAGGAAAAAAAATCCCGCCCTCCCCCCATTTCAGTGATGAGAGCGTAGGCAAACTAAAATGGACCATGATTTAACATCATTGAATAGGGGGGAGGGGGGGTCTTAATTTTCCAACTAAATTGACCGAGATTGTATTCAGAGCGTTAACGTGACAAAGCCACCAACGTCATTAATTATGAGAGTATCTGTCAGTAAGATGGCGCGATAATTTTCGAGGGTTTTACGGAATGACCTAATTATATATATGACAACGCTTCTATATTTGAGCTTAGAAGTGCATAAAAAGGGAGGTTTTCGGTACATAAGAAAACAAAAACCTAAACTATAAGACGAATTTTTACAACCTTGAACACTGTCTCTGTATATATGATGGTATTTAAAAAGAAAATCGACTCGAACACACGAGCTTCTGTAGAGCATTTAAGAAACAACACAACTCTCACCTTAGAAGACATTGGAAAACGATGTAAAGTTTCAACTACTACCGTTTTCAGAATAACTAATAAGCCTAAAACTGCAGTGATAAAAAAGAAGTCTCCTTGCGGCAGGCGGCGAAAGATTTCCAAGGAACAAGAAACATTACTCGCTCGTAGCGTTGAAGATTTAAGAGAACGAGAGGGCGGGGCATTTTCATCAAGACGGCTCATGGAACACACGGGCATTCGTAATGTGAGTGATCGCACTATCCGTCGCGTCTTGAACATAAATGGCTACTTCTACCTTCAAGCGCGTAAAAAGGGCTTAATGAACAAAGCAGATAGGCAGAGACGGGTGGAATTTGCCAAAAATATACAAAATAATTATTCTAAGGATGTTTGGACAAACGAAATTGCATTTTACTTAGATGGAGTTAATTTTATCTACAAAACAAACCCCCTGGACCAGGCACGGGCTCCTAAGGGAAGAATTTGGAGGAAAAAGTCAGAAGGCCTTAACCAAGGGTGTCTGGCAAAGGGAAGTAAAGTAGGAACTGGAGGAAAAGTGGTCAAGATGATTGTGGCTATCAGTCATAGCAGAGGAGTAGTGATTTGCCAGCAGTACGAGAAAATGAATGCCGAGTATTTCGAATCGTTCATTGACGAACACTTTGATGGTTTGTTTCATCGGGCTGCAAAAGGAGCAAGCCGGCTCTGGCTTCAAGATGGGGATCCCTCACAGAATAGTGCAAGAGCTCGGGCAGCTATGCTTTGTGCCAATGCTGATCTTTTAAAGATACCTCCCCGAAGTCCAGATCTGAATCCTATCGAAAATATTTTCCACATTATATCGAAGAAGTTGCAAAAAGATGCATTATGTCATTGTATCACACGCGAATCTTATAAGGAGTTCAGTGATAGAGTACAGCGAACAATTACCGGAATCTCAGTTGAGGTGATTGACAAGACTATAGAGTCTATGAACAATAGGATTAGAGAAATAATTAGAAACAATGGAGAACGGCTGAAATACTAAAAGAACGCTTATACGGAAAAGTGGTATTCATGTTTCGTGTGTTTGGGAACCCTGTGCTTTCTGACTACCACAAGCTAAGGCCTGTAAAGATTTCTGTTTAACCCTCAGTTCCAAAGAGGAAAAAAAACACGATTTACAACGGTTAAACGTGGTTTTTGGACGATTTAAGAAACGTTTCAGACGGTTTTTTACGGTTTTTTACGGTTTATACCATAACAATAAAACATCGATGTAGTTTCTCTTATTACTAAAAAAAACGTTAAAAACCGTTGTAAATCGATAAAAATCGCTCGTAAACCGTGGCATATCAAGCCAAATGCCATGTAAACCGTCCAAAATATTCGTAAAACCTTATAGCTAGTAGATCAAAGAAGAAAATGGGGAAGACAGTAAAATCGAATAGCGTCTTTTTCTGAACAGTCTTTTTCTGGGTAACTTGCAAAAACAATTCAGCGCGGTGGCGCAGTCGGTTTCTCTTGCGGCGCGGCTGAGAGGCCATGCCCATGGACGCGGGTTCGATCCTTGAACAAGACGGATTTTGTTTTCACTCTTTTCTTTTTAACCAGCACATCATGGCATATAAAGATATAGACAGACATACAAATGTATAGTAACGGTCTTAATACACTGTATTTCTAACTGCGGCCTTATCAGTGTCCGGCGGAAAATACATGCAATAAAGCTTAAGAAATAACGTAATTGTAGTGATTATATTGTTTGTGATAATCGTGGTTAATTCTTTCAATATAATACTAGACATTCAGCCCGGGTCAAAACAATAATCCAGAGTTTCAACGTTGAAAAATGATTGAGGGATAACTGCTCCGCAAAGCAGTCTCGTGCATAAAGGAACTGTGTTGGCTATGTTCTGGAATTTGCATTCTAAACCGAAAGATCCGCCACCGAATCAAAAACAACAAAAACTACTAGCTTGTGTGCTTTCACCTTTCCCCTTCCCTTCTGAGACCCATTCTATTTTCATTTGTTTGTTTTCCTTCTGTATTTTACTTGCTCTTCTAATTTCCTTTCGCGAAATATGATCTGTGACCTTGTCTGTAACGCCGTTTAGCCACTGTTGACAATCTCGGACAAATTGAGTAGGAAAAAAAATCCCGCCCTCCCCCCATTTCAGTGATGAGAGCGTAGGCAAACTAAAATGGACCATGATTTAACATCATTGAATAGGGGGGAGGGGGGGTCTTAATTTTCCAACTAAATTGACCGAGATTGTATTCAGAGCGTTAACGTGACAAAGCCACCAACGTCATTAATTATGAGAGTATCTGTCAGTAAGATGGCGCGATAATTTTCGAGGGTTTTACGGAATGACCTAATTATATATATGACAACGCTTCTATATTTGAGCTTAGAAGTGCATAAAAAGGGAGGTTTTCGGTACATAAGAAAACAAAAACCTAAACTATAAGACGAATTTTTACAACCTTGAACACTGTCTCTGTATATATGATGGTATTTAAAAAGAAAATCGACTCGAACACACGAGCTTCTGTAGAGCATTTAAGAAACAACACAACTCTCACCTTAGAAGACATTGGAAAACGATGTAAAGTTTCAACTACTACCGTTTTCAGAATAACTAATAAGCCTAAAACTGCAGTGATAAAAAAGAAGTCTCCTTGCGGCAGGCGGCGAAAGATTTCCAAGGAACAAGAAACATTACTCGCTCGTAGCGTTGAAGATTTAAGAGAACGAGAGGGCGGGGCATTTTCATCAAGACGGCTCATGGAACACACGGGCATTCGTAATGTGAGTGATCGCACTATCCGTCGCGTCTTGAACATAAATGGCTACTTCTACCTTCAAGCGCGTAAAAAGGGCTTAATGAACAAAGCAGATAGGCAGAGACGGGTGGAATTTGCCAAAAATATACAAAATAATTATTCTAAGGATGTTTGGACAAACGAAATTGCATTTTACTTAGATGGAGTTAATTTTATCTACAAAACAAACCCCCTGGACCAGGCACGGGCTCCTAAGGGAAGAATTTGGAGGAAAAAGTCAGAAGGCCTTAACCAAGGGTGTCTGGCAAAGGGAAGTAAAGTAGGAACTGGAGGAAAAGTGGTCAAGATGATTGTGGCTATCAGTCATAGCAGAGGAGTAGTGATTTGCCAGCAGTACGAGAAAATGAATGCCGAGTATTTCGAATCGTTCATTGACGAACACTTTGATGGTTTGTTTCATCGGGCTGCAAAAGGAGCAAGCCGGCTCTGGCTTCAAGATGGGGATCCCTCACAGAATAGTGCAAGAGCTCGGGCAGCTATGCTTTGTGCCAATGCTGATCTTTTAAAGATACCTCCCCGAAGTCCAGATCTGAATCCTATCGAAAATATTTTCCACATTATATCGAAGAAGTTGCAAAAAGATGCATTATGTCATTGTATCACACGCGAATCTTATAAGGAGTTCAGTGATAGAGTACAGCGAACAATTACCGGAATCTCAGTTGAGGTGATTGACAAGACTATAGAGTCTATGAACAATAGGATTAGAGAAATAATTAGAAACAATGGAGAACGGCTGAAATACTAAAAGAACGCTTATACGGAAAAGTGGTATTCATGTTTCGTGTGTTTGGGAACCCTGTGCTTTCTGACTACCACAAGCTAAGGCCTGTAAAGATTTCTGTTTAACCCTCAGTTCCAAAGAGGAAAAAAAACACGATTTACAACGGTTAAACGTGGTTTTTGGACGATTTAAGAAACGTTTCAGACGGTTTTTTACGGTTTTTTACGGTTTATACCATAACAATAAAACATCGATGTAGTTTCTCTTATTACTAAAAAAAACGTTAAAAACCGTTGTAAATCGATAAAAATCGCTCGTAAACCGTGGCATATCAAGCCAAATGCCATGTAAACCGTCCAAAATATTCGTAAAACCTTATAGCTAGTAGATCAAAGAAGAAAATGGGGAAGACAGTAAAATCGAATAGCGTCTTTTTCTGAACAGTCTTTTTCTGGGTAACTTGCAAAAACAATTCAGCGCGGTGGCGCAGTCGGTTTCTCTTGCGGCGCGGCTGAGAGGCCATGCCCATGGACGCGGGTTCGATCCTTGAACAAGACGGATTTTGTTTTCACTCTTTTCTTTTTAACCAGCACATCATGGCATATAAAGATATAGACAGACATACAAATGTATAGTAACGGTCTTAATACACTGTATTTCTAACTGCGGCCTTATCAGTGTCCGGCGGAAAATACATGCAATAAAGCTTAAGAAATAACGTAATTGTAGTGATTATATTGTTTGTGATAATCGTGGTTAATTCTTTCAATATAATACTAGACATTCAGCCCGGGTCAAAACAATAATCCAGAGTTTCAACGTTGAAAAATGATTGAGGGATAACTGCTCCGCAAAGCAGTCTCGTGCATAAAGGAACTGTGTTGGCTATGTTCTGGAATTTGCATTCTAAACCGAAAGATCCGCCACCGAATCAAAAACAACAAAAACTACTAGCTTGTGTGCTTTCACCTTTCCCCTTCCCTTCTGAGACCCATTCTATTTTCATTTGTTTGTTTTCCTTCTGTATTTTACTTGCTCTTCTAATTTCCTTTCGCGAAATATGATCTGTGACCTTGTCTGTAACGCCGTTTAGCCACTGTTGACAATCTCGGACAAATTGAGTAGGAAAAAAAATCCCGCCCTCCCCCCATTTCAGTGATGAGAGCGTAGGCAAACTAAAATGGACCATGATTTAACATCATTGAATAGGGGGGAGGGGGGGTCTTAATTTTCCAACTAAATTGACCGAGATTGTATTCAGAGCGTTAACGTGACAAAGCCACCAACGTCATTAATTATGAGAGTATCTGTCAGTAAGATGGCGCGATAATTTTCGAGGGTTTTACGGAATGACCTAATTATATATATGACAACGCTTCTATATTTGAGCTTAGAAGTGCATAAAAAGGGAGGTTTTCGGTACATAAGAAAACAAAAACCTAAACTATAAGACGAATTTTTACAACCTTGAACACTGTCTCTGTATATATGATGGTATTTAAAAAGAAAATCGACTCGAACACACGAGCTTCTGTAGAGCATTTAAGAAACAACACAACTCTCACCTTAGAAGACATTGGAAAACGATGTAAAGTTTCAACTACTACCGTTTTCAGAATAACTAATAAGCCTAAAACTGCAGTGATAAAAAAGAAGTCTCCTTGCGGCAGGCGGCGAAAGATTTCCAAGGAACAAGAAACATTACTCGCTCGTAGCGTTGAAGATTTAAGAGAACGAGAGGGCGGGGCATTTTCATCAAGACGGCTCATGGAACACACGGGCATTCGTAATGTGAGTGATCGCACTATCCGTCGCGTCTTGAACATAAATGGCTACTTCTACCTTCAAGCGCGTAAAAAGGGCTTAATGAACAAAGCAGATAGGCAGAGACGGGTGGAATTTGCCAAAAATATACAAAATAATTATTCTAAGGATGTTTGGACAAACGAAATTGCATTTTACTTAGATGGAGTTAATTTTATCTACAAAACAAACCCCCTGGACCAGGCACGGGCTCCTAAGGGAAGAATTTGGAGGAAAAAGTCAGAAGGCCTTAACCAAGGGTGTCTGGCAAAGGGAAGTAAAGTAGGAACTGGAGGAAAAGTGGTCAAGATGATTGTGGCTATCAGTCATAGCAGAGGAGTAGTGATTTGCCAGCAGTACGAGAAAATGAATGCCGAGTATTTCGAATCGTTCATTGACGAACACTTTGATGGTTTGTTTCATCGGGCTGCAAAAGGAGCAAGCCGGCTCTGGCTTCAAGATGGGGATCCCTCACAGAATAGTGCAAGAGCTCGGGCAGCTATGCTTTGTGCCAATGCTGATCTTTTAAAGATACCTCCCCGAAGTCCAGATCTGAATCCTATCGAAAATATTTTCCACATTATATCGAAGAAGTTGCAAAAAGATGCATTATGTCATTGTATCACACGCGAATCTTATAAGGAGTTCAGTGATAGAGTACAGCGAACAATTACCGGAATCTCAGTTGAGGTGATTGACAAGACTATAGAGTCTATGAACAATAGGATTAGAGAAATAATTAGAAACAATGGAGAACGGCTGAAATACTAAAAGAACGCTTATACGGAAAAGTGGTATTCATGTTTCGTGTGTTTGGGAACCCTGTGCTTTCTGACTACCACAAGCTAAGGCCTGTAAAGATTTCTGTTTAACCCTCAGTTCCAAAGAGGAAAAAAAACACGATTTACAACGGTTAAACGTGGTTTTTGGACGATTTAAGAAACGTTTCAGACGGTTTTTTACGGTTTTTTACGGTTTATACCATAACAATAAAACATCGATGTAGTTTCTCTTATTACTAAAAAAAACGTTAAAAACCGTTGTAAATCGATAAAAATCGCTCGTAAACCGTGGCATATCAAGCCAAATGCCATGTAAACCGTCCAAAATATTCGTAAAACCTTATAGCTAGTAGATCAAAGAAGAAAATGGGGAAGACAGTAAAATCGAATAGCGTCTTTTTCTGAACAGTCTTTTTCTGGGTAACTTGCAAAAACAATTCAGCGCGGTGGCGCAGTCGGTTTCTCTTGCGGCGCGGCTGAGAGGCCATGCCCATGGACGCGGGTTCGATCCTTGAACAAGACGGATTTTGTTTTCACTCTTTTCTTTTTAACCAGCACATCATGGCATATAAAGATATAGACAGACATACAAATGTATAGTAACGGTCTTAATACACTGTATTTCTAACTGCGGCCTTATCAGTGTCCGGCGGAAAATACATGCAATAAAGCTTAAGAAAAACGTAATTGTAGTGATTATATTGTTTGTGATAATCGTGGTTAATTCTTTCAATATAATACTAGACATTCAGCCCGGGTCAAAACAATAATCCAGAGTTTCAACGTTGAAAAATGATTGAGGGATAACTGCTCCGCAAAGCAGTCTCGTGCATAAAGGAACTGTGTTGGCTATGTTCTGGAATTTGCATTCTAAACCGAAAGATCCGCCACCGAATCAAAAACAACAAAAACTACTAGCTTGTGTGCTTTCACCTTTCCCCTTCCCTTCTGAGACCCATTCTATTTTCATTTGTTTGTTTTCCTTCTGTATTTTACTTGCTCTTCTAATTTCCTTTCGCGAAATATGATCTGTGACCTTGTCTGTAACGCCGTTTAGCCACTGTTGACAGTGTATTCAGAGCGTTAACGTGACAAAGCCACCAACGTCATTAATTATGAGAGTATCTGTCAGTAAGATGGCGCGATAATTTTCGAGGGTTTTACGGAATGACCTAATTATATATATGACAACGCTTCTATATTTGAGCTTAGAAGTGCATAAAAAGGGAGGTTTTCGGTACATAAAAAAACAAAAACCTAAACTATAAGACGAATTTTTACAACCTTGAACACTGTCTCTGTATATATGATGGTATTTAAAAAGAAAATCGACTCGAACACACGAGCTTCTGTAGAGCATTTAAGAAACAACACAACTCTCACCTTAGAAGACATTGGAAAACGATGTAAAGTTTCAACTACTACCGTTTTCAGAATAACTAATAAGCCTAAAACTGCAGTGATAAAAAAGAAGTCTCCTTGCGGCAGGCGGCGAAAGATTTCCAAGGAACAAGAAACATTACTCGCTCGTAGCGTTGAAGATTTAAGAGAACGAGAGGGCGGGGCATTTTCATCAAGACGGCTCATGGAACACACGGGCATTCGTAATGTGAGTGATCGCACTATCCGTCGCGTCTTGAACATAAATGGCTACTTCTACCTTCAAGCGCGTAAAAAGGGCTTAATG
The DNA here is from genome assembly GCA_030867875.1 of Actinernus sp. WN-2022. Lineage (NCBI taxonomy): Eukaryota > Metazoa > Cnidaria > Anthozoa > Actiniaria > Actinernidae > Actinernus > Actinernus sp. WN-2022. Next base: position 59,220,694 of record JAOWCC010000019.1, read on the forward strand.
AACAAAGCAGATAGGCAGAGACGGGTGGAATTTGCCAAAAATATACAAAATAATTATTCTAAGGATGTTTGGACAAACGAAATTGCATTTTACTTAGATGGAGTTAATTTTATCTACAAAACAAACCCCCTGGACCAGGCACGGGCTCCTAAGGGAAGAATTTGGAGGAAAAAGTCAGAAGGCCTTAACCAAGGGTGTCTGGCAAAGGGAAGTAAAGTAGGAACTGGAGGAAAAGTGGTCAAGATGATTGTGGCTATCAGTCATAGCAGAGGAGTAGTGATTTGCCAGCAGTACGAGAAAATGAATGCCGAGTATTTCGAATCGTTCATTGACGAACACTTTGATGGTTTGTTTCATCGGGCTGCAAAAGGAGCAAGCCGGCTCTGGCTTCAAGATGGGGATCCCTCACAGAATAGTGCAAGAGCTCGGGCAGCTATGCTTTGTGCCAATGCTGATCTTTTAAAGATACCTCCCCGAAGTCCAGATCTGAATCCTATCGAAAATATTTTCCACATTATATCGAAGAAGTTGCAAAAAGATGCATTATGTCATTGTATCACACGCGAATCTTATAAGGAGTTCAGTGATAGAGTACAGCGAACAATTACCGGAATCTCAGTTGAGGTGATTGACAAGACTATAGAGTCTATGAACAATAGGATTAGAGAAATAATTAGAAACAATGGAGAACGGCTGAAATACTAAAAGAACGCTTATACGGAAAAGTGGTATTCATGCTTCGTGTGTTTGGGAACCCTGTGCTTTCTGACTACCACAAGCTAAGGCCTGTAAAGATTTCTGTTTAACCCTCAGTTCCAAAGAGGAAAAAAAACACGATTTACAACGGTTAAACGTGGTTTTTGGACGATTTAAGAAACGTTTCAGACGGTTTTTTACGTTTTTTTACGGTTTATACCATAACAATAAAACATCGATGTAGTTTCTCTTATTACTAAAAAAAACGTTAAAAACCGTTGTAAATCGATAAAAATCGCTCGTAAACCGTGGCATATCAAGCCAAATGCCATGTAAACCGTCCAAAATATTCGTAAAACCTTATAGCTAGTAGATCAAAGAAGAAAATGGGGAAGACAGTAAAATCGAATAGCGTCTTTTTCTGAACAGTCTTTTTCTGGGTAACTTGCAAAAACAATTCAGCGCGGTGGCGCAGTCGGTTTCTCTTGCGGCGCGGCTGAGAGGCCATGCCCATGGACGCGGGTTCGATCCTTGAACAAGACGGATTTTGTTTTCACTCTTTTCTTTTTAACCAGCACATCATGGCATATAAAGATATAGACAGACATACAAATGTATAGTAACGGTCTTAATACACTGTATTTCTAACTGCGCCTTATCAGTGTCCGGCGGAAAATACATGCAATAAAGCTTAAGAAATAACGTAATTGTAGTGATTATATTGTTTGTGATAATCGTGGTTAATTCTTTCAATATAATACTAGACATTCAGCCCGGGTCAAAACAATAATCCAGAGTTTCAACGTTGAAAAATGATTGAGGGATAACTGCTCCGCAAAGCAGTCTCGTGCATAAAGGAACTGTGTTGGCTATGTTCTGGAATTTGCATTCTAAACCGAAAGATCCGCCACCGAATCAAAAACAACAAAAACTACTAGCTTGTGTGCTTTCACCTTTCCCCTTCCCTTCTGAGACCCATTCTATTTTCATTTGTTTGTTTTCCTTCTGTATTTTACTTGCTCTTCTAATTTCCTTTCGCGAAATATGATCTGTGACCTTGTCTGTAACGCCGTTTAGCCACTGTTGACAGTGTATTCAGAGCGTTAACGTGACAAAGCCACCAACGTCATTAATTATGAGAGTATCTGTCAGTAAGATGGCGCGATAATTTTCGAGGGTTTTACGGAATGACCTAATTATATATATGACAACGCTTCTATATTTGAGCTTAGAAGTGCATAAAAAGGGAGGTTTTCGGTACATAAAAAAACAAAAACCTAAACTATAAGACGAATTTTTACAACCTTGAACACTGTCTCTGTATATATGATGGTATTTAAAAAGAAAATCGACTCGAACACACGAGCTTCTGTAGAGCATTTAAGAAACAACACAACTCTCACCTTAGAAGACATTGGAAAACGATGTAAAGTTTCAACTACTACCGTTTTCAGAATAACTAATAAGCCTAAAACTGCAGTGATAAAAAAGAAGTCTCCTTGCGGCAGGCGGCGAAAGATTTCCAAGGAACAAGAAACATTACTCGCTCGTAGCGTTGAAGATTTAAGAGAACGAGAGGGCGGGGCATTTTCATCAAGACGGCTCATGGAACACACGGGCATTCGTAATGTGAGTGATCGCACTATCCGTCGCGTCTTGAACATAAATGGCTACTTCTACCTTCAAGCGCGTAAAAAGGGCTTAATGAACAAAGCAGATAGGCAGAGACGGGTGGAATTTGCCAAAAATATACAAAATAATTATTCTAAGGATGTTTGGACAAACGAAATTGCATTTTACTTAGATGGAGTTAATTTTATCTACAAAACAAACCCCCTGGACCAGGCACGGGCTCCTAAGGGAAGAATTTGGAGGAAAAAGTCAGAAGGCCTTAACCAAGGGTGTCTGGCAAAGGGAAGTAAAGTAGGAACTGGAGGAAAAGTGGTCAAGATGATTGTGGCTATCAGTCATAGCAGAGGAGTAGTGATTTGCCAGCAGTACGAGAAAATGAATGCCGAGTATTTCGAATCGTTCATTGACGAACACTTTGATGGTTTGTTTCATCGGGCTGCAAAAGGAGCAAGCCGGCTCTGGCTTCAAGATGGGGATCCCTCACAGAATAGTGCAAGAGCTCGGGCAGCTATGCTTTGTGCCAATGCTGATCTTTTAAAGATACCTCCCCGAAGTCCAGATCTGAATCCTATCGAAAATATTTTCCACATTATATCGAAGAAGTTGCAAAAAGATGCATTATGTCATTGCATCACACGCGAATCTTATAAGGAGTTCAGTGATAGAGTACAGCGAACAATTACCGGAATCTCAGTTGAGGTGATTGACAAGACTATAGAGTCTATGAACAATAGGATTAGAGAAATAATTAGAAACAATGGAGAACGGCTGAAATACTAAAAGAACGCTTATACGGAAAAGTGGTATTCATGCTTCGTGTGTTTGGGAACCCTGTGCTTTCTGACTACCACAAGCTAAGGCCTGTAAAGATTTCTGTTTAACCCTCAGTTCCAAAGAGGAAAAAAAACACGATTTACAACGGTTAAACGTGGTTTTTGGACGATTTAAGAAACGTTTCAGACGGTTTTTTACGTTTTTTTACGGTTTATACCATAACAATAAAACATCGATGTAGTTTCTCTTATTACTAAAAAAAACGTTAAAAACCGTTGTAAATCGATAAAAATCGCTCGTAAACCGTGGCATATCAAGCCAAATGCCATGTAAACCGTCCAAAATATTCGTAAAACCTTATAGCTAGTAGATCAAAGAAGAAAATGGGGAAGACAGTAAAATCGAATAGCGTCTTTTTCTGAACAGTCTTTTTCTGGGTAACTTGCAAAAACAATTCAGCGCGGTGGCGCAGTCGGTTTCTCTTGCGGCGCGGCTGAGAGGCCATGCCCATGGACGCGGGTTCGATCCTTGAACAAGACGGATTTTGTTTTCACTCTTTTCTTTTTAACCAGCACATCATGGCATATAAAGATATAGACAGACATACAAATGTATAGTAACGGTCTTAATACACTGTATTTCTAACTGCGCCTTATCAGTGTCCGGCGGAAAATACATGCAATAAAGCTTAAGAAATAACGTAATTGTAGTGATTATATTGTTTGTGATAATCGTGGTTAATTCTTTCAATATAATACTAGACATTCAGCCCGGGTCAAAACAATAATCCAGAGTTTCAACGTTGAAAAATGATTGAGGGATAACTGCTCCGCAAAGCAGTCTCGTGCATAAAGGAACTGTGTTGGCTATGTTCTGGAATTTGCATTCTAAACCGAAAGATCCGCCACCGAATCAAAAACAACAAAAACTACTAGCTTGTGTGCTTTCACCTTTCCCCTTCCCTTCTGAGACCCATTCTATTTTCATTTGTTTGTTTTCCTTCTGTATTTTACTTGCTCTTCTAATTTCCTTTCGCGAAATATGATCTGTGACCTTGTCTGTAACGCCGTTTAGCCACTGTTGACAATCTCGGACAAATTGAGTAGGAAAAAAAATCTCGCCCTCCCCCCATTTCAGTGATGAGAGCGTAGGCAAACTAAAATGGACCATGATTTAACATCATTGAATAGGGGGGAGGGGGGGTCTTAATTTTCCAACTAAATTGACCGAGATTGTATTCAGAGCGTTAACGTGACAAAGCCACCAACGTCATTAATTATGAGAGTATCTGTCAGTAAGATGGCGCGATAATTTTCGAGGGTTTTACGGAATGACCTAATTATATATATGACAACGCTTCTATATTTGAGCTTAGAAGTGCATAAAAAGGGAGGTTTTCGGTACATAAGAAAACAAAAACCTAAACTATAAGACGAATTTTTACAACCTTGAACACTGTCTCTGTATATATGATGGTATTTAAAAAGAAAATCGACTCGAACACACGAGCTTCTGTAGAGCATTTAAGAAACAACACAACTCTCACCTTAGAAGACATTGGAAAACGATGTAAAGTTTCAACTACTACCGTTTTCAGAATAACTAATAAGCCTAAAACTGCAGTGATAAAAAAGAAGTCTCCTTGCGGCAGGCGGCGAAAGATTTCCAAGGAACAAGAAACATTACTCGCTCGTAGCGTTGAAGATTTAAGAGAACGAGAGGGCGGGGCATTTTCATCAAGACGGCTCATGGAACACACGGGCATTCGTAATGTGAGTGATCGCACTATCCGTCGCGTCTTGAACATAAATGGCTACTTCTACCTTCAAGCGCGTAAAAAGGGCTTAATGAACAAAGCAGATAGGCAGAGACGGGTGGAATTTGCCAAAATATACAAAATAATTATTCTAAGGATGTTTGGACAAACGAAATTGCATTTTACTTAGATGGAGTTAATTTTATCTACAAAACAAACCCCCTGGACCAGGCACGGGCTCCTAAGGGAAGAATTTGGAGGAAAAAGTCAGAAGGCCTTAACCAAGGGTGTCTGGCAAAGGGAAGTAAAGTAGGAACTGGAGGAAAAGTGGTCAAGATGATTGTGGCTATCAGTCATAGCAGAGGAGTAGTGATTTGCCAGCAGTACGAGAAAATGAATGCCGAGTATTTCGAATCGTTCATTGACGAACACTTTGATGGTTTGTTTCATCGGGCTGCAAAAGGAGCAAGCCGGCTCTGGCTTCAAGATGGGGATCCCTCACAGAATAGTGCAAGAGCTCGGGCAGCTATGCTTTGTGCCAATGCTGATCTTTTAAAGATACCTCCCCGAAGTCCAGATCTGAATCCTATCGAAAATATTTTCCACATTATATCGAAGAAGTTGCAAAAAGATGCATTATGTCATTGTATCACACGCGAATCTTATAAGGAGTTCAGTGATAGAGTACAGCGAACAATTACCGGAATCTCAGTTGAGGTGATTGACAAGACTATAGAGTCTATGAACAATAGGATTAGAGAAATAATTAGAAACAATGGAGAACGGCTGAAATACTAAAAGAACGCTTATACGGAAAAGTGGTATTCATGTTTCGTGTGTTTGGGAACCCTGTGCTTTCTGACTACCACAAGCTAAGGCCTGTAAAGATTTCTGTTTAACCCTCAGTTCCAAAGAGGAAAAAAAACACGATTTACAACGGTTAAACGTGGTTTTTGGACGATTTAAGAAACGTTTCAGACGGTTTTTTACGGTTTTTTACGGTTTATACCATAACAATAAAACATCGATGTAGTTTCTCTTATTACTAAAAAAAACGTTAAAAACCGTTGTAAATCGATAAAAATCGCTCGTAAACCGTGGCATATCAAGCCAAATGCCATGTAAACCGTCCAAAATATTCGTAAAACCTTATAGCTAGTAGATCAAAGAAGAAAATGGGGAAGACAGTAAAATCGAATAGCGTCTTTTTCTGAACAGTCTTTTTCTGGGTAACTTGCAAAAACAATTCAGCGCGGTGGCGCAGTCGGTTTCTCTTGCGGCGCGGCTGAGAGGCCATGCCCATGGACGCGGGTTCGATCCTTGAACAAGACGGATTTTGTTTTCACTCTTTTCTTTTTAACCAGCACATCATGGCATATAAAGATATAGACAGACATACAAATGTATAGTAACGGTCTTAATACACTGTATTTCTAACTGCGGCCTTATCAGTGTCCGGCGGAAAATACATGCAATAAAGCTTAAGAAATAACGTAATTGTAGTGATTATATTGTTTGTGATAATCGTGGTTAATTCTTTCAATATAATACTAGACATTCAGCCCGGGTCAAAACAATAATCCAGAGTTTCAACGTTGAAAAATGATTGAGGGATAACTGCTCCGCAAAGCAGTCTCGTGCATAAAGGAACTGTGTTGGCTATGTTCTGGAATTTGCATTCTAAACCGAAAGATCCGCCACCGAATCAAAAACAACAAAAACTACTAGCTTGTGTGCTTTCACCTTTCCCCTTCCCTTCTGAGACCCATTCTATTTTCATTTGTTTGTTTTCCTTCTGTATTTTACTTGCTCTTCTAATTTCCTTTCGCGAAATATGATCTGTGACCTTGTCTGTAACGCCGTTTAGCCACTGTTGACAGTGTATTCAGAGCGTTAACGTGACAAAGCCACCAACGTCATTAATTATGAGAGTATCTGTCAGTAAGATGGCGCGATAATTTTCGAGGGTTTTACGGAATGACCTAATTATATATATGACAACGCTTCTATATTTGAGCTTAGAAGTGCATAAAAAGGGAGGTTTTCGGTACATAAAAAAACAAAAACCTAAACTATAAGACGAATTTTTACAACCTTGAACACTGTCTCTGTATATATGATGGTATTTAAAAAGAAAATCGACTCGAACACACGAGCTTCTGTAGAGCATTTAAGAAACAACACAACTCTCACCTTAGAAGACATTGGAAAACGATGTAAAGTTTCAACTACTACCGTTTTCAGAATAACTAATAAGCCTAAAACTGCAGTGATAAAAAAGAAGTCTCCTTGCGGCAGGCGGCGAAAGATTTCCAAGGAACAAGAAACATTACTCGCTCGTAGCGTTGAAGATTTAAGAGAACGAGAGGGCGGGGCATTTTCATCAAGACGGCTCATGGAACACACGGGCATTCGTAATGTGAGTGATCGCACTATCCGTCGCGTCTTGAACATAAATGGCTACTTCTACCTTCAAGCGCGTAAAAAGGGCTTAATGAACAAAGCAGATAGGCAGAGACGGGTGGAATTTGCCAAAAATATACAAAATAATTATTCTAAGGATGTTTGGACAAACGAAATTGCATTTTACTTAGATGGAGTTAATTTTATCTACAAAACAAACCCCCTGGACCAGGCACGGGCTCCTAAGGGAAGAATTTGGAGGAAAAAGTCAGAAGGCCTTAACCAAGGGTGTCTGGCAAAGGGAAGTAAAGTAGGAACTGGAGGAAAAGTGGTCAAGATGATTGTGGCTATCAGTCATAGCAGAGGAGTAGTGATTTGCCAGCAGTACGAGAAAATGAATGCCGAGTATTTCGAATCGTTCATTGACGAACACTTTGATGGTTTGTTTCATCGGGCTGCAAAAGGAGCAAGCCGGCTCTGGCTTCAAGATGGGGATCCCTCACAGAATAGTGCAAGAGCTCGGGCAGCTATGCTTTGTGCCAATGCTGATCTTTTAAAGATACCTCCCCGAAGTCCAGATCTGAATCCTATCGAAAATATTTTCCACATTATATCGAAGAAGTTGCAAAAAGATGCATTATGTCATTGTATCACACGCGAATCTTATAAGGAGTTCAGTGATAGAGTACAGCGAACAATTACCGGAATCTCAGTTGAGGTGATTGACAAGACTATAGAGTCTATGAACAATAGGATTAGAGAAATAATTAGAAACAATGGAGAACGGCTGAAATACTAAAAGAACGCTTATACGGAAAAGTGGTATTCATGCTTCGTGTGTTTGGGAACCCTGTGCTTTCTGACTACCACAAGCTAAGGCCTGTAAAGATTTCTGTTTAACCCTCAGTTCCAAAGAGGAAAAAAAACACGATTTACAACGGTTAAACGTGGTTTTTGGACGATTTAAGAAACGTTTCAGACGGTTTTTTACGTTTTTTTACGGTTTATACCATAACAATAAAACATCGATGTAGTTTCTCTTATTACTAAAAAAAACGTTAAAAACCGTTGTAAATCGATAAAAATCGCTCGTAAACCGTGGCATATCAAGCCAAATGCCATGTAAACCGTCCAAAATATTCGTAAAACCTTATAGCTAGTAGATCAAAGAAGAAAATGGGGAAGACAGTAAAATCGAATAGCGTCTTTTTCTGAACAGTCTTTTTCTGGGTAACTTGCAAAAACAATTCAGCGCGGTGGCGCAGTCGGTTTCTCTTGCGGCGCGGCTGAGAGGCCATGCCCATGGACGCGGGTTCGATCCTTGAACAAGACGGATTTTGTTTTCACTCTTTTCTTTTTAACCAGCACATCATGGCATATAAAGATATAGACAGACATACAAATGTATAGTAACGGTCTTAATACACTGTATTTCTAACTGCGGCCTTATCAGTGTCCGGCGGAAAATACATGCAATAAAGCTTAAGAAATAACGTAATTGTAGTGATTATATTGTTTGTGATAATCGTGGTTAATTCTTTCAATATAATACTAGACATTCAGCCCGGGTCAAAACAATAATCCAGAGTTTCAACGTTGAAAAATGATTGAGGGATAACTGCTCCGCAAAGCAGTCTCGTGCATAAAGGAACTGTGTTGGCTATGTTCTGGAATTTGCATTCTAAACCGAAAGATCCGCCACCGAATCAAAAACAACAAAAACTACTAGCTTGTGTGCTTTCACCTTTCCCCTTCCCTTCTGAGACCCATTCTATTTTCATTTGTTTGTTTTCCTTCTGTATTTTACTTGCTCTTCTAATTTCCTTTCGCGAAATATGATCTGTGACCTTGTCTGTAACGCCGTTTAGCCACTGTTGACAGTGTATTCAGAGCGTTAACGTGACAAAGCCACCAACGTCATTAATTATGAGAGTATCTGTCAGTAAGATGGCGCGATAATTTTCGAGGGTTTTACGGAATGACCTAATTATATATATGACAACGCTTCTATATTTGAGCTTAGAAGTGCATAAAAAGGGAGGTTTTCGGTACATAAAAAAACAAAAACCTAAACTATAAGACGAATTTTTACAACCTTGAACACTGTCTCTGTATATATGATGGTATTTAAAAAGAAAATCGACTCGAACACACGAGCTTCTGTAGAGCATTTAAGAAACAACACAACTCTCACCTTAGAAGACATTGGAAAACGATGTAAAGTTTCAACTACTACCGTTTTCAGAATAACTAATAAGCCTAAAACTGCAGTGATAAAAAAGAAGTCTCCTTGCGGCAGGCGGCGAAAGATTTCCAAGGAACAAGAAACATTACTCGCTCGTAGCGTTGAAGATTTAAGAGAACGAGAGGGCGGGGCATTTTCATCAAGACGGCTCATGGAACACACGGGCATTCGTAATGTGAGTGATCGCACTATCCGTCGCGTCTTGAACATAAATGGCTACTTCTACCTTCAAGCGCGTAAAAAGGGCTTAATGAACAAAGCAGATAGGCAGAGACGGGTGGAATTTGCCAAAAATATACAAAATAATTATTCTAAGGATGTTTGGACAAACGAAATTGCATTTTACTTAGATGGAGTTAATTTTATCTACAAAACAAACCCCCTGGACCAGGCACGGGCTCCTAAGGGAAGAATTTGGAGGAAAAAGTCAGAAGGCCTTAACCAAGGGTGTCTGGCAAAGGGAAGTAAAGTAGGAACTGGAGGAAAAGTGGTCAAGATGATTGTGGCTATCAGTCATAGCAGAGGAGTAGTGATTTGCCAGCAGTACGAGAAAATGAATGCCGAGTATTTCGAATCGTTCATTGACGAACACTTTGATGGTTTGTTTCATCGGGCTGCAAAAGGAGCAAGCCGGCTCTGGCTTCAAGATGGGGATCCCTCACAGAATAGTGCAAGAGCTCGGGCAGCTATGCTTTGTGCCAATGCTGATCTTTTAAAGATACCTCCCCGAAGTCCAGATCTGAATCCTATCGAAAATATTTTCCACATTATATCGAAGAAGTTGCAAAAAGATGCATTATGTCATTGTATCACACGCGAATCTTATAAGGAGTTCAGTGATAGAGTACAGCGAACAATTACCGGAATCTCAGTTGAGGTGATTGACAAGACTATAGAGTCTATGAACAATAGGATTAGAGAAATAATTAGAAACAATGGAGAACGGCTGAAATACTAAAAGAACGCTTATACGGAAAAGTGGTATTCATGTTTCGTGTGTTTGGGAACCCTGTGCTTTCTGACTACCACAAGCTAAGGCCTGTAAAGATTTCTGTTTAACCCTCAGTTCCAAAGAGGAAAAAAAACACGATTTACAACGGTTAAACGTGGTTTTTGGACGATTTAAGAAACGTTTCAGACGGTTTTTTACGGTTTTTTACGGTTTATACCATAACAATAAAACATCGATGTAGTTTCTCTTATTACTAAAAAAAACGTTAAAAACCGTTGTAAATCGATAAAAATCGCTCGTAAACCGTGGCATATCAAGCCAAATGCCATGTAAACCGTCCAAAATATTCGTAAAACCTTATAGCTAGTAGATCAAAGAAGAAAATGGGGAAGACAGTAAAATCGAATAGCGTCTTTTTCTGAACAGTCTTTTTCTGGGTAACTTGCAAAAACAATTCAGCGCGGTGGCGCAGTCGGTTTCTCTTGCGGCGCGGCTGAGAGGCCATGCCCATGGACGCGGGTTCGATCCTTGAACAAGACGGATTTTGTTTTCACTCTTTTCTTTTTAACCAGCACATCATGGCATATAAAGATATAGACAGACATACAAATGTATAGTAACGGTCTTAATACACTGTATTTCTAACTGCGGCCTTATCAGTGTCCGGCGGAAAATACATGCAATAAAGCTTAAGAAATAACGTAATTGTAGTGATTATATTGTTTGTGATAATCGTGGTTAATTCTTTCAATATAATACTAGACATTCAGCCCGGGTCAAAACAATAATCCAGAGTTTCAACGTTGAAAAATGATTGAGGGATAACTGCTCCGCAAAGCAGTCTCGTGCATAAAGGAACTGTGTTGGCTATGTTCTGGAATTTGCATTCTAAACCGAAAGATCCGCCACCGAATCAAAAACAACAAAAACTACTAGCTTGTGTGCTTTCACCTTTCCCCTTCCCTTCTGAGACCCATTCTATTTTCATTTGTTTGTTTTCCTTCTGTATTTTACTTGCTCTTCTAATTTCCTTTCGCGAAATATGATCTGTGACCTTGTCTGTAACGCCGTTTAGCCACTGTTGACAATCTCGGACAAATTGAGTAGGAAAAAAAATCCCGCCCTCCCCCCATTTCAGTGATGAGAGCGTAGGCAAACTAAAATGGACCATGATTTAACATCATTGAATAGGGGGGAGGGGGGGTCTTAATTTTCCAACTAAATTGACCGAGATTGTATTCAGAGCGTTAACGTGACAAAGCCACCAACGTCATTAATTATGAGAGTATCTGTCAGTAAGATGGCGCGATAATTTTCGAGGGTTTTACGGAATGACCTAATTATATATATGACAACGCTTCTATATTTGAGCTTAGAAGTGCATAAAAAGGGAGGTTTTCGGTACATAAAAAAACAAAAACCTAAACTATAAGACGAATTTTTACAACCTTGAACACTGTCTCTGTATATATGATGGTATTTAAAAAGAAAATCGACTCGAACACACGAGCTTCTGTAGAGCATTTAAGAAACAACACAACTCTCACCTTAGAAGACATTGGAAAACGATGTAAAGTTTCAACTACTACCGTTTTCAGAATAACTAATAAGCCTAAAACTGCAGTGATAAAAAAGAAGTCTCCTTGCGGCAGGCGGCGAAAGATTTCCAAGGAACAAGAAACATTACTCGCTCGTAGCGTTGAAGATTTAAGAGAACGAGAGGGCGGGGCATTTTCATCAAGACGGCTCATGGAACACACGGGCATTCGTAATGTGAGTGATCGCACTATCCGTCGCGTCTTGAACATAAATGGCTACTTCTACCTTCAAGCGCGTAAAAAGGGCTTAATGAACAAAGCAGATAGGCAGAGACGGGTGGAATTTGCCAAAAATATACAAAATAATTATTCTAAGGATGTTTGGACAAACGAAATTGCATTTTACTTAGATGGAGTTAATTTTATCTACAAAACAAACCCCCTGGACCAGGCACGGGCTCCTAAGGGAAGAATTTGGAGGAAAAAGTCAGAAGGCCTTAACCAAGGGTGTCTGGCAAAGGGAAGTAAAGTAGGAACTGGAGGAAAAGTGGTCAAGATGATTGTGGCTATCAGTCATAGCAGAGGAGTAGTGATTTGCCAGCAGTACGAGAAAATGAATGCCGAGTATTTCGAATCGTTCATTGACGAACACTTTGATGGTTTGTTTCATCGGGCTGCAAAAGGAGCAAGCCGGCTCTGGCTTCAAGATGGGGATCCCTCACAGAATAGTGCAAGAGCTCGGGCAGCTATGCTTTGTGCCAATGCTGATCTTTTAAAGATACCTCCCCGAAGTCCAGATCTGAATCCTATCGAAAATATTTTCCACATTATATCGAAGAAGTTGCAAAAAGATGCATTATGTCATTGTATCACACGCGAATCTTATAAGGAGTTCAGTGATAGAGTACAGCGAACAATTACCGGAATCTCAGTTGAGGTGATTGACAAGACTATAGAGTCTATGAACAATAGGATTAGAGAAATAATTAGAAACAATGGAGAACGGCTGAAATACTAAAAGAACGCTTATACGGAAAAGTGGTATTCATGCTTCGTGTGTTTGGGAACCCTGTGCTTTCTGACTACCACAAGCTAAGGCCTGTAAAGATTTCTGTTTAACCCTCAGTTCCAAAGAGGAAAAAAAACACGATTTACAACGGTTAAACGTGGTTTTTGGACGATTTAAGAAACGTTTCAGACGGTTTTTTACGTTTTTTTACGGTTTATACCATAACAATAAAACATCGATGTAGTTTCTCTTATTACTAAAAAAAACGTTAAAAACCGTTGTAAATCGATAAAAATCGCTCGTAAACCGTGGCATATCAAGCCAAATGCCATGTAAACCGTCCAAAATATTCGTAAAACCTTATAGCTAGTAGATCAAAGAAGAAAATGGGGAAGACAGTAAAATCGAATAGCGTCTTTTTCTGAACAGTCTTTTTCTGGGTAACTTGCAAAAACAATTCAGCGCGGTGGCGCAGTCGGTTTCTCTTGCGGCGCGGCTGAGAGGCCATGCCCATGGACGCGGGTTCGATCCTTGAACAAGACGGATTTTGTTTTCACTCTTTTCTTTTTAACCAGCACATCATGGCATATAAAGATATAGACAGACATACAAATGTATAGTAACGGTCTTAATACACTGTATTTCTAACTGCGCCTTATCAGTGTCCGGCGGAAAATACATGCAATAAAGCTTAAGAAATAACGTAATTGTAGTGATTATATTGTTTGTGATAATCGTGGTTAATTCTTTCAATATAATACTAGACATTCAGCCCGGGTCAAAACAATAATCCAGAGTTTCAACGTTGAAAAATGATTGAGGGATAACTGCTCCGCAAAGCAGTCTCGTGCATAAAGGAACTGTGTTGGCTATGTTCTGGAATTTGCATTCTAAACCGAAAGATCCGCCACCGAATCAAAAACAACAAAAACTACTAGCTTGTGTGCTTTCACCTTTCCCCTTCCCTTCTGAGACCCATTCTATTTTCATTTGTTTGTTTTCCTTCTGTATTTTACTTGCTCTTCTAATTTCCTTTCGCGAAATATGATCTGTGACCTTGTCTGTAACGCCGTTTAGCCACTGTTGACAATCTCGGACAAATTGAGTAGGAAAAAAATCCCGCCCTCCCCCCATTTCAGTGATGAGAGCGTAGGCAAACTAAAATGGACCATGATTTAACATCATTGAATAGGGGGGAGGGGGGGTCTTAATTTTCCAACTAAATTGACCGAGATTGTATTCAGAGCGTTAACGTGACAAAGCCACCAACGTCATTAATTATGAGAGTATCTGTCAGTAAGATGGCGCGATAATTTTCGAGGGTTTTACGGAATGACCTAATTATATATATGACAACGCTTCTATATTTGAGCTTAGAAGTGCATAAAAAGGGAGGTTTTCGGTACATAAGAAAACAAAAACCTAAACTATAAGACGAATTTTTACAACCTTGAACACTGTCTCTGTATATATGATGGTATTTAAAAAGAAAATCGACTCGAACACACGAGCTTCTGTAGAGCATTTAAGAAACAACACAACTCTCACCTTAGAAGACATTGGAAAACGATGTAAAGTTTCAACTACTACCGTTTTCAGAATAACTAATAAGCCTAAAACTGCAGTGATAAAAAAGAAGTCTCCTTGCGGCAGGCGGCGAAAGATTTCCAAGGAACAAGAAACATTACTCGCTCGTAGCGTTGAAGATTTAAGAGAACGAGAGGGCGGGGCATTTTCATCAAGACGGCTCATGGAACACACGGGCATTCGTAATGTGAGTGATCGCACTATCCGTCGCGTCTTGAACATAAATGGCTACTTCTACCTTCAAGCGCGTAAAAAGGGCTTAATGAACAAAGCAGATAGGCAGAGACGGGTGGAATTTGCCAAAATATACAAAATAATTATTCTAAGGATGTTTGGACAAACGAAATTGCATTTTACTTAGATGGAGTTAATTTTATCTACAAAACAAACCCCCTGGACCAGGCACGGGCTCCTAAGGGAAGAATTTGGAGGAAAAAGTCAGAAGGCCTTAACCAAGGGTGTCTGGCAAAGGGAAGTAAAGTAGGAACTGGAGGAAAAGTGGTCAAGATGATTGTGGCTATCAGTCATAGCAGAGGAGTAGTGATTTGCCAGCAGTACGAGAAAATGAATGCCGAGTATTTCGAATCGTTCATTGACGAACACTTTGATGGTTTGTTTCATCGGGCTGCAAAAGGAGCAAGCCGGCTCTGGCTTCAAGATGGGGATCCCTCACAGAATAGTGCAAGAGCTCGGGCAGCTATGCTTTGTGCCAATGCTGATCTTTTAAAGATACCTCCCCGAAGTCCAGATCTGAATCCTATCGAAAATATTTTCCACATTATATCGAAGAAGTTGCAAAAAGATGCATTATGTCATTGTATCACACGCGAATCTTATAAGGAGTTCAGTGATAGAGTACAGCGAACAATTACCGGAATCTCAGTTGAGGTGATTGACAAGACTATAGAGTCTATGAACAATAGGATTAGAGAAATAATTAGAAACAATGGAGAACGGCTGAAATACTAAAAGAACGCTTATACGGAAAAGTGGTATTCATGCTTCGTGTGTTTGGGAACCCTGTGCTTTCTGACTACCACAAGCTAAGGCCTGTAAAGATTTCTGTTTAACCCTCAGTTCCAAAGAGGAAAAAAAACACGATTTACAACGGTTAAACGTGGTTTTTGGACGATTTAAGAAACGTTTCAGACGGTTTTTTACGTTTTTTTACGGTTTATACCATAACAATAAAACATCGATGTAGTTTCTCTTATTACTAAAAAAAACGTTAAAAACCGTTGTAAATCGATAAAAATCGCTCGTAAACCGTGGCATATCAAGCCAAATGCCATGTAAACCGTCCAAAATATTCGTAAAACCTTATAGCTAGTAGATCAAAGAAGAAAATGGGGAAGACAGTAAAATCGAATAGCGTCTTTTTCTGAACAGTCTTTTTCTGGGTAACTTGCAAAAACAATTCAGCGCGGTGGCGCAGTCGGTTTCTCTTGCGGCGCGGCTGAGAGGCCATGCCCATGGACGCGGGTTCGATCCTTGAACAAGACGGATTTTGTTTTCACTCTTTTCTTTTTAACCAGCAC
This sequence comes from Actinernus sp. WN-2022, assembly GCA_030867875.1. Taxonomy (NCBI): domain Eukaryota; kingdom Metazoa; phylum Cnidaria; class Anthozoa; order Actiniaria; family Actinernidae; genus Actinernus; species Actinernus sp. WN-2022. The sequence continues at coordinate 59,236,824 of JAOWCC010000019.1, forward strand.
ATCATGGCATATAAAGATATAGACAGACATACAAATGTATAGTAACGGTCTTAATACACTGTATTTCTAACTGCGCCTTATCAGTGTCCGGCGGAAAATACATGCAATAAAGCTTAAGAAATAACGTAATTGTAGTGATTATATTGTTTGTGATAATCGTGGTTAATTCTTTCAATATAATACTAGACATTCAGCCCGGGTCAAAACAATAATCCAGAGTTTCAACGTTGAAAAATGATTGAGGGATAACTGCTCCGCAAAGCAGTCTCGTGCATAAAGGAACTGTGTTGGCTATGTTCTGGAATTTGCATTCTAAACCGAAAGATCCGCCACCGAATCAAAAACAACAAAAACTACTAGCTTGTGTGCTTTCACCTTTCCCCTTCCCTTCTGAGACCCATTCTATTTTCATTTGTTTGTTTTCCTTCTGTATTTTACTTGCTCTTCTAATTTCCTTTCGCGAAATATGATCTGTGACCTTGTCTGTAACGCCGTTTAGCCACTGTTGACAATCTCGGACAAATTGAGTAGGAAAAAAAATCCCGCCCTCCCCCCATTTCAGTGATGAGAGCGTAGGCAAACTAAAATGGACCATGATTTAACATCATTGAATAGGGGGGAGGGGGGGTCTTAATTTTCCAACTAAATTGACCGAGATTGTATTCAGAGCGTTAACGTGACAAAGCCACCAACGTCATTAATTATGAGAGTATCTGTCAGTAAGATGGCGCGATAATTTTCGAGGGTTTTACGGAATGACCTAATTATATATATGACAACGCTTCTATATTTGAGCTTAGAAGTGCATAAAAAGGGAGGTTTTCGGTACATAAGAAAACAAAAACCTAAACTATAAGACGAATTTTTACAACCTTGAACACTGTCTCTGTATATATGATGGTATTTAAAAAGAAAATCGACTCGAACACACGAGCTTCTGTAGAGCATTTAAGAAACAACACAACTCTCACCTTAGAAGACATTGGAAAACGATGTAAAGTTTCAACTACTACCGTTTTCAGAATAACTAATAAGCCTAAAACTGCAGTGATAAAAAAGAAGTCTCCTTGCGGCAGGCGGCGAAAGATTTCCAAGGAACAAGAAACATTACTCGCTCGTAGCGTTGAAGATTTAAGAGAACGAGAGGGCGGGGCATTTTCATCAAGACGGCTCATGGAACACACGGGCATTCGTAATGTGAGTGATCGCACTATCCGTCGCGTCTTGAACATAAATGGCTACTTCTACCTTCAAGCGCGTAAAAAGGGCTTAATGAACAAAGCAGATAGGCAGAGACGGGTGGAATTTGCCAAAATATACAAAATAATTATTCTAAGGATGTTTGGACAAACGAAATTGCATTTTACTTAGATGGAGTTAATTTTATCTACAAAACAAACCCCCTGGACCAGGCACGGGCTCCTAAGGGAAGAATTTGGAGGAAAAAGTCAGAAGGCCTTAACCAAGGGTGTCTGGCAAAGGGAAGTAAAGTAGGAACTGGAGGAAAAGTGGTCAAGATGATTGTGGCTATCAGTCATAGCAGAGGAGTAGTGATTTGCCAGCAGTACGAGAAAATGAATGCCGAGTATTTCGAATCGTTCATTGACGAACACTTTGATGGTTTGTTTCATCGGGCTGCAAAAGGAGCAAGCCGGCTCTGGCTTCAAGATGGGGATCCCTCACAGAATAGTGCAAGAGCTCGGGCAGCTATGCTTTGTGCCAATGCTGATCTTTTAAAGATACCTCCCCGAAGTCCAGATCTGAATCCTATCGAAAATATTTTCCACATTATATCGAAGAAGTTGCAAAAAGATGCATTATGTCATTGTATCACACGCGAATCTTATAAGGAGTTCAGTGATAGAGTACAGCGAACAATTACCGGAATCTCAGTTGAGGTGATTGACAAGACTATAGAGTCTATGAACAATAGGATTAGAGAAATAATTAGAAACAATGGAGAACGGCTGAAATACTAAAAGAACGCTTATACGGAAAAGTGGTATTCATGTTTCGTGTGTTTGGGAACCCTGTGCTTTCTGACTACCACAAGCTAAGGCCTGTAAAGATTTCTGTTTAACCCTCAGTTCCAAAGAGGAAAAAAAACACGATTTACAACGGTTAAACGTGGTTTTTGGACGATTTAAGAAACGTTTCAGACGGTTTTTTACGTTTTTTTACGGTTTATACCATAACAATAAAACATCGATGTAGTTTCTCTTATTACTAAAAAAAACGTTAAAAACCGTTGTAAATCGATAAAAATCGCTCGTAAACCGTGGCATATCAAGCCAAATGCCATGTAAACCGTCCAAAATATTCGTAAAACCTTATAGCTAGTAGATCAAAGAAGAAAATGGGGAAGACAGTAAAATCGAATAGCGTCTTTTTCTGAACAGTCTTTTTCTGGGTAACTTGCAAAAACAATTCAGCGCGGTGGCGCAGTCGGTTTCTCTTGCGGCGCGGCTGAGAGGCCATGCCCATGGACGCGGGTTCGATCCTTGAACAAGACGGATTTTGTTTTCACTCTTTTCTTTTTAACCAGCACATCATGGCATATAAAGATATAGACAGACATACAAATGTATAGTAACGGTCTTAATACACTGTATTTCTAACTGCGGCCTTATCAGTGTCCGGCGGAAAATACATGCAATAAAGCTTAAGAAATAACGTAATTGTAGTGATTATATTGTTTGTGATAATCGTGGTTAATTCTTTCAATATAATACTAGACATTCAGCCCGGGTCAAAACAATAATCCAGAGTTTCAACGTTGAAAAATGATTGAGGGATAACTGCTCCGCAAAGCAGTCTCGTGCATAAAGGAACTGTGTTGGCTATGTTCTGGAATTTGCATTCTAAACCGAAAGATCCGCCACCGAATCAAAAACAACAAAAACTACTAGCTTGTGTGCTTTCACCTTTCCCCTTCCCTTCTGAGACCCATTCTATTTTCATTTGTTTGTTTTCCTTCTGTATTTTACTTGCTCTTCTAATTTCCTTTCGCGAAATATGATCTGTGACCTTGTCTGTAACGCCGTTTAGCCACTGTTGACAGTGTATTCAGAGCGTTAACGTGACAAAGCCACCAACGTCATTAATTATGAGAGTATCTGTCAGTAAGATGGCGCGATAATTTTCGAGGGTTTTACGGAATGACCTAATTATATATATGACAACGCTTCTATATTTGAGCTTAGAAGTGCATAAAAAGGGAGGTTTTCGGTACATAAGAAAACAAAAACCTAAACTATAAGACGAATTTTTACAACCTTGAACACTGTCTCTGTATATATGATGGTATTTAAAAAGAAAATCGACTCGAACACACGAGCTTCTGTAGAGCATTTAAGAAACAACACAACTCTCACCTTAGAAGACATTGGAAAACGATGTAAAGTTTCAACTACTACCGTTTTCAGAATAACTAATAAGCCTAAAACTGCAGTGATAAAAAAGAAGTCTCCTTGCGGCAGGCGGCGAAAGATTTCCAAGGAACAAGAAACATTACTCGCTCGTAGCGTTGAAGATTTAAGAGAACGAGAGGGCGGGGCATTTTCATCAAGACGGCTCATGGAACACACGGGCATTCGTAATGTGAGTGATCGCACTATCCGTCGCGTCTTGAACATAAATGGCTACTTCTACCTTCAAGCGCGTAAAAAGGGCTTAATGAACAAAGCAGATAGGCAGAGACGGGTGGAATTTGCCAAAATATACAAAATAATTATTCTAAGGATGTTTGGACAAACGAAATTGCATTTTACTTAGATGGAGTTAATTTTATCTACAAAACAAACCCCCTGGACCAGGCACGGGCTCCTAAGGGAAGAATTTGGAGGAAAAAGTCAGAAGGCCTTAACCAAGGGTGTCTGGCAAAGGGAAGTAAAGTAGGAACTGGAGGAAAAGTGGTCAAGATGATTGTGGCTATCAGTCATAGCAGAGGAGTAGTGATTTGCCAGCAGTACGAGAAAATGAATGCCGAGTATTTCGAATCGTTCATTGACGAACACTTTGATGGTTTGTTTCATCGGGCTGCAAAAGGAGCAAGCCGGCTCTGGCTTCAAGATGGGGATCCCTCACAGAATAGTGCAAGAGCTCGGGCAGCTATGCTTTGTGCCAATGCTGATCTTTTAAAGATACCTCCCCGAAGTCCAGATCTGAATCCTATCGAAAATATTTTCCACATTATATCGAAGAAGTTGCAAAAAGATGCATTATGTCATTGTATCACACGCGAATCTTATAAGGAGTTCAGTGATAGAGTACAGCGAACAATTACCGGAATCTCAGTTGAGGTGATTGACAAGACTATAGAGTCTATGAACAATAGGATTAGAGAAATAATTAGAAACAATGGAGAACGGCTGAAATACTAAAAGAACGCTTATACGGAAAAGTGGTATTCATGCTTCGTGTGTTTGGGAACCCTGTGCTTTCTGACTACCACAAGCTAAGGCCTGTAAAGATTTCTGTTTAACCCTCAGTTCCAAAGAGGAAAAAAAACACGATTTACAACGGTTAAACGTGGTTTTTGGACGATTTAAGAAACGTTTCAGACGGTTTTTTACGTTTTTTTACGGTTTATACCATAACAATAAAACATCGATGTAGTTTCTCTTATTACTAAAAAAAACGTTAAAAACCGTTGTAAATCGATAAAAATCGCTCGTAAACCGTGGCATATCAAGCCAAATGCCATGTAAACCGTCCAAAATATTCGTAAAACCTTATAGCTAGTAGATCAAAGAAGAAAATGGGGAAGACAGTAAAATCGAATAGCGTCTTTTTCTGAACAGTCTTTTTCTGGGTAACTTGCAAAAACAATTCAGCGCGGTGGCGCAGTCGGTTTCTCTTGCGGCGCGGCTGAGAGGCCATGCCCATGGACGCGGGTTCGATCCTTGAACAAGACGGATTTTGTTTTCACTCTTTTCTTTTTAACCAGCACATCATGGCATATAAAGATATAGACAGACATACAAATGTATAGTAACGGTCTTAATACACTGTATTTCTAACTGCGCCTTATCAGTGTCCGGCGGAAAATACATGCAATAAAGCTTAAGAAATAACGTAATTGTAGTGATTATATTGTTTGTGATAATCGTGGTTAATTCTTTCAATATAATACTAGACATTCAGCCCGGGTCAAAACAATAATCCAGAGTTTCAACGTTGAAAAATGATTGAGGGATAACTGCTCCGCAAAGCAGTCTCGTGCATAAAGGAACTGTGTTGGCTATGTTCTGGAATTTGCATTCTAAACCGAAAGATCCGCCACCGAATCAAAAACAACAAAAACTACTAGCTTGTGTGCTTTCACCTTTCCCCTTCCCTTCTGAGACCCATTCTATTTTCATTTGTTTGTTTTCCTTCTGTATTTTACTTGCTCTTCTAATTTCCTTTCGCGAAATATGATCTGTGACCTTGTCTGTAACGCCGTTTAGCCACTGTTGACAATCTCGGACAAATTGAGTAGGAAAAAAAATCCCGCCCTCCCCCCATTTCAGTGATGAGAGCGTAGGCAAACTAAAATGGACCATGATTTAACATCATTGAATAGGGGGGAGGGGGGGTCTTAATTTTCCAACTAAATTGACCGAGATTGTATTCAGAGCGTTAACGTGACAAAGCCACCAACGTCATTAATTATGAGAGTATCTGTCAGTAAGATGGCGCGATAATTTTCGAGGGTTTTACGGAATGACCTAATTATATATATGACAACGCTTCTATATTTGAGCTTAGAAGTGCATAAAAAGGGAGGTTTTCGGTACATAAGAAAACAAAAACCTAAACTATAAGACGAATTTTTACAACCTTGAACACTGTCTCTGTATATATGATGGTATTTAAAAAGAAAATCGACTCGAACACACGAGCTTCTGTAGAGCATTTAAGAAACAACACAACTCTCACCTTAGAAGACATTGGAAAACGATGTAAAGTTTCAACTACTACCGTTTTCAGAATAACTAATAAGCCTAAAACTGCAGTGATAAAAAAGAAGTCTCCTTGCGGCAGGCGGCGAAAGATTTCCAAGGAACAAGAAACATTACTCGCTCGTAGCGTTGAAGATTTAAGAGAACGAGAGGGCGGGGCATTTTCATCAAGACGGCTCATGGAACACACGGGCATTCGTAATGTGAGTGATCGCACTATCCGTCGCGTCTTGAACATAAATGGCTACTTCTACCTTCAAGCGCGTAAAAAGGGCTTAATGAACAAAGCAGATAGGCAGAGACGGGTGGAATTTGCCAAAATATACAAAATAATTATTCTAAGGATGTTTGGACAAACGAAATTGCATTTTACTTAGATGGAGTTAATTTTATCTACAAAACAAACCCCCTGGACCAGGCACGGGCTCCTAAGGGAAGAATTTGGAGGAAAAAGTCAGAAGGCCTTAACCAAGGGTGTCTGGCAAAGGGAAGTAAAGTAGGAACTGGAGGAAAAGTGGTCAAGATGATTGTGGCTATCAGTCATAGCAGAGGAGTAGTGATTTGCCAGCAGTACGAGAAAATGAATGCCGAGTATTTCGAATCGTTCATTGACGAACACTTTGATGGTTTGTTTCATCGGGCTGCAAAAGGAGCAAGCCGGCTCTGGCTTCAAGATGGGGATCCCTCACAGAATAGTGCAAGAGCTCGGGCAGCTATGCTTTGTGCCAATGCTGATCTTTTAAAGATACCTCCCCGAAGTCCAGATCTGAATCCTATCGAAAATATTTTCCACATTATATCGAAGAAGTTGCAAAAAGATGCATTATGTCATTGTATCACACGCGAATCTTATAAGGAGTTCAGTGATAGAGTACAGCGAACAATTACCGGAATCTCAGTTGAGGTGATTGACAAGACTATAGAGTCTATGAACAATAGGATTAGAGAAATAATTAGAAACAATGGAGAACGGCTGAAATACTAAAAGAACGCTTATACGGAAAAGTGGTATTCATGTTTCGTGTGTTTGGGAACCCTGTGCTTTCTGACTACCACAAGCTAAGGCCTGTAAAGATTTCTGTTTAACCCTCAGTTCCAAAGAGGAAAAAAAACACGATTTACAACGGTTAAACGTGGTTTTTGGACGATTTAAGAAACGTTTCAGACGGTTTTTTACGTTTTTTTACGGTTTATACCATAACAATAAAACATCGATGTAGTTTCTCTTATTACTAAAAAAAACGTTAAAAACCGTTGTAAATCGATAAAAATCGCTCGTAAACCGTGGCATATCAAGCCAAATGCCATGTAAACCGTCCAAAATATTCGTAAAACCTTATAGCTAGTAGATCAAAGAAGAAAATGGGGAAGACAGTAAAATCGAATAGCGTCTTTTTCTGAACAGTCTTTTTCTGGGTAACTTGCAAAAACAATTCAGCGCGGTGGCGCAGTCGGTTTCTCTTGCGGCGCGGCTGAGAGGCCATGCCCATGGACGCGGGTTCGATCCTTGAACAAGACGGATTTTGTTTTCACTCTTTTCTTTTTAACCAGCACATCATGGCATATAAAGATATAGACAGACATACAAATGTATAGTAACGGTCTTAATACACTGTATTTCTAACTGCGGCCTTATCAGTGTCCGGCGGAAAATACATGCAATAAAGCTTAAGAAATAACGTAATTGTAGTGATTATATTGTTTGTGATAATCGTGGTTAATTCTTTCAATATAATACTAGACATTCAGCCCGGGTCAAAACAATAATCCAGAGTTTCAACGTTGAAAAATGATTGAGGGATAACTGCTCCGCAAAGCAGTCTCGTGCATAAAGGAACTGTGTTGGCTATGTTCTGGAATTTGCATTCTAAACCGAAAGATCCGCCACCGAATCAAAAACAACAAAAACTACTAGCTTGTGTGCTTTCACCTTTCCCCTTCCCTTCTGAGACCCATTCTATTTTCATTTGTTTGTTTTCCTTCTGTATTTTACTTGCTCTTCTAATTTCCTTTCGCGAAATATGATCTGTGACCTTGTCTGTAACGCCGTTTAGCCACTGTTGACAGTGTATTCAGAGCGTTAACGTGACAAAGCCACCAACGTCATTAATTATGAGAGTATCTGTCAGTAAGATGGCGCGATAATTTTCGAGGGTTTTACGGAATGACCTAATTATATATATGACAACGCTTCTATATTTGAGCTTAGAAGTGCATAAAAAGGGAGGTTTTCGGTACATAAAAAAACAAAAACCTAAACTATAAGACGAATTTTTACAACCTTGAACACTGTCTCTGTATATATGATGGTATTTAAAAAGAAAATCGACTCGAACACACGAGCTTCTGTAGAGCATTTAAGAAACAACACAACTCTCACCTTAGAAGACATTGGAAAACGATGTAAAGTTTCAACTACTACCGTTTTCAGAATAACTAATAAGCCTAAAACTGCAGTGATAAAAAAGAAGTCTCCTTGCGGCAGGCGGCGAAAGATTTCCAAGGAACAAGAAACATTACTCGCTCGTAGCGTTGAAGATTTAAGAGAACGAGAGGGCGGGGCATTTTCATCAAGACGGCTCATGGAACACACGGGCATTCGTAATGTGAGTGATCGCACTATCCGTCGCGTCTTGAACATAAATGGCTACTTCTACCTTCAAGCGCGTAAAAAGGGCTTAATGAACAAAGCAGATAGGCAGAGACGGGTGGAATTTGCCAAAAATATACAAAATAATTATTCTAAGGATGTTTGGACAAACGAAATTGCATTTTACTTAGATGGAGTTAATTTTATCTACAAAACAAACCCCCTGGACCAGGCACGGGCTCCTAAGGGAAGAATTTGGAGGAAAAAGTCAGAAGGCCTTAACCAAGGGTGTCTGGCAAAGGGAAGTAAAGTAGGAACTGGAGGAAAAGTGGTCAAGATGATTGTGGCTATCAGTCATAGCAGAGGAGTAGTGATTTGCCAGCAGTACGAGAAAATGAATGCCGAGTATTTCGAATCGTTCATTGACGAACACTTTGATGGTTTGTTTCATCGGGCTGCAAAAGGAGCAAGCCGGCTCTGGCTTCAAGATGGGGATCCCTCACAGAATAGTGCAAGAGCTCGGGCAGCTATGCTTTGTGCCAATGCTGATCTTTTAAAGATACCTCCCCGAAGTCCAGATCTGAATCCTATCGAAAATATTTTCCACATTATATCGAAGAAGTTGCAAAAAGATGCATTATGTCATTGTATCACACGCGAATCTTATAAGGAGTTCAGTGATAGAGTACAGCGAACAATTACCGGAATCTCAGTTGAGGTGATTGACAAGACTATAGAGTCTATGAACAATAGGATTAGAGAAATAATTAGAAACAATGGAGAACGGCTGAAATACTAAAAGAACGCTTATACGGAAAAGTGGTATTCATGCTTCGTGTGTTTGGGAACCCTGTGCTTTCTGACTACCACAAGCTAAGGCCTGTAAAGATTTCTGTTTAACCCTCAGTTCCAAAGAGGAAAAAAAACACGATTTACAACGGTTAAACGTGGTTTTTGGACGATTTAAGAAACGTTTCAGACGGTTTTTTACGTTTTTTTACGGTTTATACCATAACAATAAAACATCGATGTAGTTTCTCTTATTACTAAAAAAAACGTTAAAAACCGTTGTAAATCGATAAAAATCGCTCGTAAACCGTGGCATATCAAGCCAAATGCCATGTAAACCGTCCAAAATATTCGTAAAACCTTATAGCTAGTAGATCAAAGAAGAAAATGGGGAAGACAGTAAAATCGAATAGCGTCTTTTTCTGAACAGTCTTTTTCTGGGTAACTTGCAAAAACAATTCAGCGCGGTGGCGCAGTCGGTTTCTCTTGCGGCGCGGCTGAGAGGCCATGCCCATGGACGCGGGTTCGATCCTTGAACAAGACGGATTTTGTTTTCACTCTTTTCTTTTTAACCAGCACATCATGGCATATAAAGATATAGACAGACATACAAATGTATAGTAACGGTCTTAATACACTGTATTTCTAACTGCGCCTTATCAGTGTCCGGCGGAAAATACATGCAATAAAGCTTAAGAAATAACGTAATTGTAGTGATTATATTGTTTGTGATAATCGTGGTTAATTCTTTCAATATAATACTAGACATTCAGCCCGGGTCAAAACAATAATCCAGAGTTTCAACGTTGAAAAATGATTGAGGGATAACTGCTCCGCAAAGCAGTCTCGTGCATAAAGGAACTGTGTTGGCTATGTTCTGGAATTTGCATTCTAAACCGAAAGATCCGCCACCGAATCAAAAACAACAAAAACTACTAGCTTGTGTGCTTTCACCTTTCCCCTTCCCTTCTGAGACCCATTCTATTTTCATTTGTTTGTTTTCCTTCTGTATTTTACTTGCTCTTCTAATTTCCTTTCGCGAAATATGATCTGTGACCTTGTCTGTAACGCCGTTTAGCCACTGTTGACAATCTCGGACAAATTGAGTAGGAAAAAAAATCCCGCCCTCCCCCCATTTCAGTGATGAGAGCGTAGGCAAACTAAAATGGACCATGATTTAACATCATTGAATAGGGGGGAGGGGGGGTCTTAATTTTCCAACTAAATTGACCGAGATTGTATTCAGAGCGTTAACGTGACAAAGCCACCAACGTCATTAATTATGAGAGTATCTGTCAGTAAGATGGCGCGATAATTTTCGAGGGTTTTACGGAATGACCTAATTATATATATGACAACGCTTCTATATTTGAGCTTAGAAGTGCATAAAAAGGGAGGTTTTCGGTACATAAGAAAACAAAAACCTAAACTATAAGACGAATTTTTACAACCTTGAACACTGTCTCTGTATATATGATGGTATTTAAAAAGAAAATCGACTCGAACACACGAGCTTCTGTAGAGCATTTAAGAAACAACACAACTCTCACCTTAGAAGACATTGGAAAACGATGTAAAGTTTCAACTACTACCGTTTTCAGAATAACTAATAAGCCTAAAACTGCAGTGATAAAAAAGAAGTCTCCTTGCGGCAGGCGGCGAAAGATTTCCAAGGAACAAGAAACATTACTCGCTCGTAGCGTTGAAGATTTAAGAGAACGAGAGGGCGGGGCATTTTCATCAAGACGGCTCATGGAACACACGGGCATTCGTAATGTGAGTGATCGCACTATCCGTCGCGTCTTGAACATAAATGGCTACTTCTACCTTCAAGCGCGTAAAAAGGGCTTAATGAACAAAGCAGATAGGCAGAGACGGGTGGAATTTGCCAAAATATACAAAATAATTATTCTAAGGATGTTTGGACAAACGAAATTGCATTTTACTTAGATGGAGTTAATTTTATCTACAAAACAAACCCCCTGGACCAGGCACGGGCTCCTAAGGGAAGAATTTGGAGGAAAAAGTCAGAAGGCCTTAACCAAGGGTGTCTGGCAAAGGGAAGTAAAGTAGGAACTGGAGGAAAAGTGGTCAAGATGATTGTGGCTATCAGTCATAGCAGAGGAGTAGTGATTTGCCAGCAGTACGAGAAAATGAATGCCGAGTATTTCGAATCGTTCATTGACGAACACTTTGATGGTTTGTTTCATCGGGCTGCAAAAGGAGCAAGCCGGCTCTGGCTTCAAGATGGGGATCCCTCACAGAATAGTGCAAGAGCTCGGGCAGCTATGCTTTGTGCCAATGCTGATCTTTTAAAGATACCTCCCCGAAGTCCAGATCTGAATCCTATCGAAAATATTTTCCACATTATATCGAAGAAGTTGCAAAAAGATGCATTATGTCATTGTATCACACGCGAATCTTATAAGGAGTTCAGTGATAGAGTACAGCGAACAATTACCGGAATCTCAGTTGAGGTGATTGACAAGACTATAGAGTCTATGAACAATAGGATTAGAGAAATAATTAGAAACAATGGAGAACGGCTGAAATACTAAAAGAACGCTTATACGGAAAAGTGGTATTCATGTTTCGTGTGTTTGGGAACCCTGTGCTTTCTGACTACCACAAGCTAAGGCCTGTAAAGATTTCTGTTTAACCCTCAGTTCCAAAGAGGAAAAAAAACACGATTTACAACGGTTAAACGTGGTTTTTGGACGATTTAAGAAACGTTTCAGACGGTTTTTTACGTTTTTTTACGGTTTATACCATAACAATAAAACATCGATGTAGTTTCTCTTATTACTAAAAAAAACGTTAAAAACCGTTGTAAATCGATAAAAATCGCTCGTAAACCGTGGCATATCAAGCCAAATGCCATGTAAACCGTCCAAAATATTCGTAAAACCTTATAGCTAGTAGATCAAAGAAGAAAATGGGGAAGACAGTAAAATCGAATAGCGTCTTTTTCTGAACAGTCTTTTTCTGGGTAACTTGCAAAAACAATTCAGCGCGGTGGCGCAGTCGGTTTCTCTTGCGGCGCGGCTGAGAGGCCATGCCCATGGACGCGGGTTCGATCCTTGAACAAGACGGATTTTGTTTTCACTCTTTTCTTTTTAACCAGCACATCATGGCATATAAAGATATAGACAGACATACAAATGTATAGTAACGGTCTTAATACACTGTATTTCTAACTGCGGCCTTATCAGTGTCCGGCGGAAAATACATGCAATAAAGCTTAAGAAATAACGTAATTGTAGTGATTATATTGTTTGTGATAATCGTGGTTAATTCTTTCAATATAATACTAGACATTCAGCCCGGGTCAAAACAATAATCCAGAGTTTCAACGTTGAAAAATGATTGAGGGATAACTGCTCCGCAAAGCAGTCTCGTGCATAAAGGAACTGTGTTGGCTATGTTCTGGAATTTGCATTCTAAACCGAAAGATCCGCCACCGAATCAAAAACAACAAAAACTACTAGCTTGTGTGCTTTCACCTTTCCCCTTCCCTTCTGAGACCCATTCTATTTTCATTTGTTTGTTTTCCTTCTGTATTTTACTTGCTCTTCTAATTTCCTTTCGCGAAATATGATCTGTGACCTTGTCTGTAACGCCGTTTAGCCACTGTTGACAGTGTATTCAGAGCGTTAACGTGACAAAGCCACCAACGTCATTAATTATGAGAGTATCTGTCAGTAAGATGGCGCGATAATTTTCGAGGGTTTTACGGAATGACCTAATTATATATATGACAACGCTTCTATATTTGAGCTTAGAAGTGCATAAAAAGGGAGGTTTTCGGTACATAAAAAAACAAAAACCTAAACTATAAGACGAATTTTTACAACCTTGAACACTGTCTCTGTATATATGATGGTATTTAAAAAGAAAATCGACTCGAACACACGAGCTTCTGTAGAGCATTTAAGAAACAACACAACTCTCACCTTAGAAGACATTGGAAAACGATGTAAAGTTTCAACTACTACCGTTTTCAGAATAACTAATAAGCCTAAAACTGCAGTGATAAAAAAGAAGTCTCCTTGCGGCAGGCGGCGAAAGATTTCCAAGGAACAAGAAACATTACTCGCTCGTAGCGTTGAAGATTTAAGAGAACGAGAGGGCGGGGCATTTTCATCAAGACGGCTCATGGAACACACGGGCATTCGTAATGTGAGTGATCGCACTATCCGTCGCGTCTTGAACATAAATGGCTACTTCTACCTTCAAGCGCGTAAAAAGGGCTTAATGAACAAAGCAGATAGGCAGAGACGGGTGGAATTTGCCAAAAATATACAAAATAATTATTCTAAGGATGTTTGGACAAACGAAATTGCATTTTACTTAGATGGAGTTAATTTTATCTACAAAACAAACCCCCTGGACCAGGCACGGGCTCCTAAGGGAAGAATTTGGAGGAAAAAGTCAGAAGGCCTTAACCAAGGGTGTCTGGCAAAGGGAAGTAAAGTAGGAACTGGAGGAAAAGTGGTCAAGATGATTGTGGCTATCAGTCATAGCAGAGGAGTAGTGATTTGCCAGCAGTACGAGAAAATGAATGCCGAGTATTTCGAATCGTTCATTGACGAACACTTTGATGGTTTGTTTCATCGGGCTGCAAAAGGAGCAAGCCGGCTCTGGCTTCAAGATGGGGATCCCTCACAGAATAGTGCAAGAGCTCGGGCAGCTATGCTTTGTGCCAATGCTGATCTTTTAAAGATACCTCCCCGAAGTCCAGATCTGAATCCTATCGAAAATATTTTCCACATTATATCGAAGAAGTTGCAAAAAGATGCATTATGTCATTGTATCACACGCGAATCTTATAAGGAGTTCAGTGATAGAGTACAGCGAACAATTACCGGAATCTCAGTTGAGGTGATTGACAAGACTATAGAGTCTATGAACAATAGGATTAGAGAAATAATTAGAAACAATGGAGAACGGCTGAAATACTAAAAGAACGCTTATACGGAAAAGTGGTATTCATGCTTCGTGTGTTTGGGAACCCTGTGCTTTCTGACTACCACAAGCTAAGGCCTGTAAAGATTTCTGTTTAACCCTCAGTTCCAAAGAGGAAAAAAAACACGATTTACAACGGTTAAACGTGGTTTTTGGACGATTTAAGAAACGTTTCAGACGGTTTTTTACGTTTTTTTACGGTTTATACCATAACAATAAAACATCGATGTAGTTTCTCTTATTACTAAAAAAAACGTTAAAAACCGTTGTAAATCGATAAAAATCGCTCGTAAACCGTGGCATATCAAGCCAAATGCCATGTAAACCGTCCAAAATATTCGTAAAACCTTATAGCTAGTAGATCAAAGAAGAAAATGGGGAAGACAGTAAAATCGAATAGCGTCTTTTTCTGAACAGTCTTTTTCTGGGTAACTTGCAAAAACAATTCAGCGCGGTGGCGCAGTCGGTTTCTCTTGCGGCGCGGCTGAGAGGCCATGCCCATGGACGCGGGTTCGATCCTTGAACAAGACGGATTTTGTTTTCACTCTTTTCTTTTTAACCAGCACATCATGGCATATAAAGATATAGACAGACATACAAATGTATAGTAACGGTCTTAATACACTGTATTTCTAACTGCGCCTTATCAGTGTCCGGCGGAAAATACATGCAATAAAGCTTAAGAAATAACGTAATTGTAGTGATTATATTGTTTGTGATAATCGTGGTTAATTCTTTCAATATAATACTAGACATTCAGCCCGGGTCAAAACAATAATCCAGAGTTTCAACGTTGAAAAATGATTGAGGGATAACTGCTCCGCAAAGCAGTCTCGTGCATAAAGGAACTGTGTTGGCTATGTTCTGGAATTTGCATTCTAAACCGAAAGATCCGCCACCGAATCAAAAACAACAAAAACTACTAGCTTGTGTGCTTTCACCTTTCCCCTTCCCTTCTGAGACCCATTCTATTTTCATTTGTTTGTTTTCCTTCTGTATTTTACTTGCTCTTCTAATTTCCTTTCGCGAAATATGATCTGTGACCTTGTCTGTAACGCCGTTTAGCCACTGTTGACAATCTCGGACAAATTGAGTAGGAAAAAAAATCCCGCCCTCCCCCCATTTCAGTGATGAGAGCGTAGGCAAACTAAAATGGACCATGATTTAACATCATTGAATAGGGGGGAGGGGGGGTCTTAATTTTCCAACTAAATTGACCGAGATTGTATTCAGAGCGTTAACGTGACAAAGCCACCAACGTCATTAATTATGAGAGTATCTGTCAGTAAGATGGCGCGATAATTTTCGAGGGTTTTACGGAATGACCTAATTATATATATGACAACGCTTCTATATTTGAGCTTAGAAGTGCATAAAAAGGGAGGTTTTCGGTACATAAGAAAACAAAAACCTAAACTATAAGACGAATTTTTACAACCTTGAACACTGTCTCTGTATATATGATGGTATTTAAAAAGAAAATCGACTCGAACACACGAGCTTCTGTAGAGCATTTAAGAAACAACACAACTCTCACCTTAGAAGACATTGGAAAACGATGTAAAGTTTCAACTACT